>CM056053.1:243368117-244040208 GCA_029574335.1 Rana kukunoris
TCAATGCACATCAGTGCCAATCAATGCAAATCAAGCTCTGGGGGGGAGGGGGCAGATATTTAAATATACAAATACATTTAAAAAAAAATTGTCATCACATACACAAAAGTTTTACTTTACTCACGACACTAACTTGAACGGTGAACCCTGTGGTGGCTGCCTGCCCTCCATCTCTCACACCACCTCTGCTGTTGTACAGTGGCACTGGCACGGTGCCTCTTCACTGTTATGTTCCACCTGTCCCCCCAAGCCCGGAAGCCGCCAGTATCCCATGATGCATTGCGCGGCACCCTCCACACACTGTGCCAGGACTCAGGAGAGGGGGGGTGCCGGAGGGCGCTGTGCTGCAGTACACCTCTGGCTCCTGTCACACACAGTCAGTCAGTGTGGACAGAGAGCTGAGAAGGGAGGGGCTGCTGCTGCCTCATGTGATTCGGCTCTTTAGGATCATTGCTGGACATGGACGGACACAGGAGATAAGATGATGACACACACTCGGCGCCCAGGCTGGGGGGGCGGGGTGGGTTATTGCAGCCGGGACGGGACCTATCCTTTGACACAGACACACTAATGTCACTCAGACTGCATTCCAGCGAGGACCTCGGCCGTGTGTACGCTCTCGGCGAGCTTCCCGTCGGGAAGCCCGTCGAGCAGAAATAGAGAGCACGCTCTCTATTTGCTCGACGGCCCGCCTGGATGAATGGCTGGTTGCCATTCCCGACGGGCGGGTCGCCGATTTTGACGGCCGGCAGAGAACCTCGACGGGCGGAACGATGTGTTCTGCCCGTCGAGGTTCTCTGCCGTGTGTACACGGCCTCACTCGGAGTGGAGAACTCGGGCCGCGCTGGGGGGGCGCTGCTTGACATGTCAGGGCTGAGGGCGCTGCCAGCATTTTGTGGAGGACAGTGTGGGACTCGGGAGTAATAGCGGGCAGGCGCTCTAGGCGGTCGCTCATTCCGCCTAGTGGTAGCGCCGGCCCTGCGTGAGAGTGGTAAGTACTTTTGTATGAATGTTGATATAATCTGCTAAGTTTTCTTTAAAGGATGAAAGAAGATATGGGGAAAATCTCAAATTTGGGTAGGTCAACACTTAAGGCGTTAACATTTTTTTGAAAATTAAGGAGACTGATGTTTCTGTGGTTCATATGGGAGGTGTTGGCTAAGCAATGTAAACTTAAGGCTTTAACTACTATAAAAAATATACAAGAGTTACACAGAGAACTCAAAGGTATATTTTAAGGGTTAAACAAGAGACAGCTTCTTTGCTTAAAGTAATAGTAAAGGTTCACATAGAAAAAAAACATGTCATACTTACCTCCATTGTGCAGCTCGTTTTGCACAGAATGGCCTGGAAATCTCGTCTTATGGGGTCCCCCGGCTGCACTCACAGCTCCTCCCCACATCAGATAACTCCCTAGGAGAAGCACCCTCCCATTGGGTTACCTTGCGGGCGCACTCCCGTGACCAGCATTCGGCGTCCATAGCTGCAGAATGCAGGACTTAGCCTCACCCCCGGAGCCAGCGTCATTGGATTTGATTGACAGCAGCAGGAGCCAATGGCTGCGCTGCTATCAATCTATCCAATCAACAGCCGAGAAACCTGGGCAGAGAGACTGCACGTCCTCGATGTGGGACATATTTAGGGCTCAGGTAAGTAAAAGGGGGAGCCGGTAACTGACAGAAGTTTTTTCACCCTAATGTACAGGATGCATTAGCCACTTAAGCCCCGGACCATTTTGTTGCTAAATGACCAGGCCACTTTTTGCGATATGGCACTGCATCCCTTTACTGACAATTGCGCGGTTGTGCGACGTGGCTCCCAAACAAAATTGACGCCCCTTTCTTTCCACAAATAGAGCTTTATTTTGGTGGTATTTGATCATTTTTGCAGTTTTCATTTTTTGCTCTATAAACAAATATAGAGCAATAATTTTGAAAAAAAATGCAATATTTTTTACTTGTTGCGATAATAAATAACCCCAAAAAGATATAAAAAATGTTTTTTTCCCTCAGTTTAGGCCGATACATATTCTTCCACATATTTCTGGTAACAAAAATTGCAATAAGCGTTTATTGATTGGTTTGCGCAAAGGTTATAGCGTCTACAAAATAGGGGATAGTTTTATAGCATGTTTATTAATAATGTTGTTTACTAGTAATGGCAGCGATCTGCGATTTTTATCATGACTGCGACATTATGGCGGACACATTGGACACTTTTGACACATTTTTGGACCATTGTAATTTTGGGTTAACCACTAGGTGGCGCTGTAGGGGTTAAGTGTTCCCTTAGGAGTGACTCTTACTGTAGGGGGGCGTGGCTTGCTGAGACATGTCACTGATTGTGTTCCCGATGCTAGGGAACACGACCAGTGACAGTGTCACTAGGCAGAACGGGGAGATGTTGTGTTTACACCAACATCCCCCCGTTCTATCTCTCCTTGAGACGATTGCGGGTATGCCCGCAGCTATCGAGTCCGCGGGACTCGCGGGCATGCTCACGGGGGTCACGCACGCCTGCAACAACCGCTTCTTAAAGGTACGTCCTTTTGCCTGCCCATGCCATGCTGCAGACGTACTGTATATCTGCGTGTGGAGGGCGGCAAGCGGTTAAGGTAAAAAAACAGGAGGGTTTACAACCCCTTTACTTTATCACAGCCATTGATGCATTCTAACAGAGGGGTATAAACATGATATTTATATTCTTACTGAGTGTCAACAAATATCTCAAGAGAATAAAATAGACATACGGGGCCAGATTCAGATACATCAGCGCATCTTTATGCATGCGTAGCGTATATTTTTCGGCTATGCCGGCGTAGCGTGAAGACGCCAGATGATATTCAGAAAGCCAATGTGCCCGACGATGCGGCAGTGTAACGTAAATTCTTTGGCGTAAGGAAGTGGGCGTGATCCATGTGAATGATGCGTGACCCCATGCAAATGAAGGGACCTCTGCACGTCGTAACCCCTAAGATATGCCGGTCCAGTGTATAAAAGCGCCCGTCAAACGGAAATTGCTTCCATCTTTTTTGAGCCATGCCTGCAAAGGAGAGGAAAAAGAGGAATTTCAGCCCTGAAGAGAGGGCAATTATTATTGAGGGCATCTCACAATATGGTGCCTGCCTCCTTGGGGCACAGAGTGGGCAGACGAGCAAGCAGAGGAAGGAGGAGGTCCTGCAGCAAATCACTGCTCAGGTCAATTCTTTATCACATGAGGAGGAGGAAAATCCTCTCCCGTGCCCTCCTACATGCCCGTAGAAGCAGTAGTGCTATGACAACGGCTGTCCCTGGCATGTTGGCACACAGATGTGTGTTGTCCTGCAAGTGTGGTTGCTCAAATCGTCCGTTACGGTGCTGCTGTAGCTGCTCTCCAGCTGACCTGTGCATGTCTGCTGCAAAGTTACCCGTGCTTTATGAGGGGTAACTTTAGGCCAGTCGTACAGCTTAAGCGCACTGCGCGGAGCCAGCGCAACACAAATGTACGTTTCTGAATCGCCCTATCTGCCTCATTTGCATATTTGCATACTAATCTAGGTGTGCGCGCATATGCGCCACGTGCAACGTACGCCTGCGATACGCCGGCGCTGACAAGTTACGCAGGTCGGACGAAGCACATTTTCTGGCGTATGTGGTTTTCTGGGTACGGCGCACAGATAGAACGGCGCATCTTGACACTTACGCGGCGCATCTATAGATACGCTGGCGTAAATGCTTTCTGAATCTGGCCCACAGTATTTAAATATAATGAATATTAATAGACAAGTCAGTACAGTAAAAGTACAGAAGTATATGAGGAAAGTCTCCCCTTTACTAATATTTGTTTATATAATTATAGAATATAAGGGCCAGATTCAGGTAGATCAGAGCATCTTTGCTCTGGTGTAACGCTTCTCATTTGCGTTACTCTGCCGAAATTTTAGGAGCAAGTGCTGTTATTCAGGAAGCACTTGTTCCTAAAGTTGCGGCAGCGCATCTCAAATGAGCCAAATTGGGCGGGTACAGGGCGTGTAGTATTCTAACTATGCGCGATCCCGCGGCGAACGTACTGCGCATGCATGCGCATGCGTCGAGTGTCAATGCATCCTAGTGCGCATGCTCCAAGTTCTGTCAGTGAACGTCAATGACGTCACGTCCCCATTCATGAATGTTTTACGCAAACTACGCGATTTGTTTTTTTTCCGACGCAATGACGACGGCTATACCTAACATAGGATATTCCACTAGGGGGCTGCTTTATCTTTACGTCGCGTATCGCTTCCGGAAACGTCGTAAAGTCACTGCGTCGCGCCCGAAAATGATCGTGAATTTCCGACTCCCGCTGATTAACATATTTTTTCAGCGTTAATCAGCGGGAACGCCCCCGGCGCCATTTTTAAGTTGAAGTAACGATGCGATGGCGAAATTCAATTACGCCGATCGCATCGGAACTCCAACCCAGCGTTTCTTGTTTTCTGGTTATAGAAAACAGAAACGCCGGCTTAAAGTGACAGTTAGGCTGGCGGATCACTGGATCCGCCAGCCTAACTCTTCATGAATCTGGCCCTAAGTGTTTAAATTGCTTGCAAGAAGTGTAATTGTTTAAATACATGTTTAATGTGTTTTGATGACTCTTTGAAGGTAAAATGCATAGAATGGTCAAGGTTGCAAACTGAGGGCCAGATTCTCATATATTTTCGGCGGCGTAGCGTAAGCCATTTACACTACGCCGCCGCTGCGTACTAGAGCAAGTGCTTTATTCTCAAAGCACTTGCTCCGTAGTTTTCGCCGGCGTCTCGTAAATCGCCAAGCGTAAACCCACGCAATTCAAATGGGGCGGCTTGTATTTAAATTAAGCGCGCCCCCGCGTCGAACGAACTGTGCATGCGCCGGCCAGGGAAAAAGCCCAGTGCGCATGCTCCAGCTCACGTCGGGAAGCGTCGTTGAAACCGACTTCAAAATGACGTGAGCGTCATTTATGCAAGTCCCTATTCGCGAACGAGTTAGTAAAACGACGTAAGCGACGGAAAAAGCCGACGCTGACCCGACGCCATACTTAACATGGCGTCCGACGGCACCCGACGGCATCCGACGGAACTTCGTAAGGTTACTCCACATAGAAGCTGGGGTAACCTTACGAGTCCGTAAACGACGTACGCGACGACGGGGCGGCGTAAAAGCGTTCGGGAATCGCCGTACTAGCCTCATTTGCATATGCAAATGAAAAAACAACGTGAAGGCCACCTAGTGGCCGGAGTTGTCATTACACCTACGATCCGAAAGTGTAATGCTTTTACACTTGTCGGATGTAGAAGCGTATCTATGCAAAAGTGATGCTAAGCTAAGAAAAATAACTCCAGCTGGTTCAACAACCAGCTGGCTTCACTGAAGCAAGAGCGCAGAAGGGCAGAAGCAGCCTGGAAAAGAAATTCTTCAGATGAGAACCTCTCGATCTACAAGGCAATAACCAGAAAATACCACAAGCAAATCTTCGAAGCCAAGAAAAACTATTTTTCTGAGGCTATCAACGGTGCCCTAAATCGCCCCCGCGAACTCTTCAAGATGGTCACCCAGACCATGAATCCAGGATGTCTTGAAGCCCCCAACTTGGACACACAAGAATTTTGCGATGAGTTATCGGATTGCTTCATTAACAAAATTGAGGCTATCCGGCAAAGCATTCAACAAAACAACTTCGCTCCTAGCCCCCCCATAGTCAGTTACACAGCACCGGCAGTAATTCACCAAAGTTAGGTGAGTTCACGCTGGAACCCATCTCCATTCAGACAACAAAAAATATCATCAGCACTCTGCGCAACAGCACTGCACCAAATGATATTATCCCCACCAAACTGCTGAAGGAATGCGCCGACATCCTGGCACCCCCTGTCACGCAGCTTATCAACCAATCCTTCAGGGAGGGCATAATGCCCTCCCAGCTGAAGGAGGGCTTTATTCAACCCATTTTGAAGAAAGCCACCCTGGATCCGAAGGATCCACTCAATTGGCGCCCCATAACAGGCCTAAATGTTCTCTCCAAGGTAATGGAGAAAGCAGTGGTACAGCAGCTGCAGCAGCATCTAGATACCCACAACTTACTCGACCCACCCATTTCAATCAGGATTCCGTCCCGGACACAGGGACGGAAACAGCATTGCTTAAGATATGGGACGACGTTCTCGAGGCCGCAGACGAAGGAGAATCTTCTCTTCTGGTTCTGTTGGACCTAAGCGCAGCCTTTGATACAGTAGATCACAAGCTATTATTGACTCGGCTGGCTAAAATAGCCAAAGTCGCAGAAAGCGATCTATCCTGGTTCTCCTCTTTTTTGGATAACCGATCGCAAATAGTGAAGCTAGGACCCTTTACTTCTGAACAACGCACATTATCGTGCGGGGTCCCTCAAGGATCTCCCCTGTCGCCGATGTTATTCAACATCTATATGCGTCCTCTTTTCGAAATCATCAGCGGCCAAAAACTGCTATATCACTCATATGCAGATGACACGCAACTGTACTTCCGCATTTGCAATAAAAAGGATCACCACCTCAATCTAGAGACATGCCTCTCTTTGATAGAGGACTGGATGACAAAGAGTTATCTCAAACTCAACGGAGTGAAAACAGAACTTCTTCTGTTTCACGCCAAGCGCAGGAATAAATCAGCAACAACCTGGTTCCCCCCGCCCATTCTGGGCAAAATCATCTCCCCTAGCGCCAAAGTCAAAAGTCTTGGGGTCATTTTTGACTCCGACATGACAATGAACGCACAAATAGGGACAGTAGTCAGCGGATCTCACCATCTGCTGCGCCTACTACGCAGACTCATTCCTTTCATTCCCAAGAAAGACGTAGCGGTCGTGGTGGGAGCAATTGTAAACTCCAGATTTGACTATGCAAATGCCCTTTACCTCGGACTCCCCAAGTACCAAATCGCTCGTCTTCAAGTCGTTCAAAATACGGCCGCCAGACTTGTGACTGGGAAAAAACCCTGGGAATCAATCTCGCCGTCACTGAGATCCCTTCACTGGTTACCAGTTAAAGACAGAATCACCTTTAAAGCTCTCTGTCTACTAACGCATAGATATGATCTCCCATTATCTATGCGAAAAGTTAAAAATTAAAAATTCAGAATCCCAATTCGTATCTACTATCCACCAATCAAAATCGGCTTCAGATACCGAAAGCCAGATACAAGTCCAAAGGGGACAGAAGATTCGCTGTCCAAGGTCCCAGACTATGGAACGCCTTACCAGCCAGTATTCGGCGGAGGAGAACTACTTGGTCTTCAGGAGAAAGATAGAGACGCATCTCTTCATGAAACATCTCAAAGGAGACACAACAGAGCGCCCAGAGGCGATTTACTTCGCATGTGCTGCGCTATATAAGTTTTCATTCATTCATTCATTCAAGCATCACTCGCATAGATACGAGGACAAAAAAAAGGCGATACGACGGGGTATCTGAGATACTCCGTCGTAACGCCTCTGAGAATCTGGCCCAAAGGTGTTAGGTGATGTAAGGGTAGTACTCTAAGTAATAAAACTACAATTTACTAACAGCTGCTCCTCAAAGCAGTATATATATATATACTGAAATACAGATGGAATTGTTAGTTTAACCACTTAACCCCCAGACCATATTGCTGCCCAATGACCAGAGCACTTTTTGTGATTCGGCACTGCGTCGCTTTAACTGACAATTGCACGGTCGTGCGATGTGGCTCCCAAACAAAATTGGTGTCCTTCTTTTCCCACAAATAGAGCTTTCTTTTGGTGGTATTTGATCATCTCTGCGGTTTTTATTTTTTGCGCTATAAACAAAAATAGAGCGACAATTTTGAAAAAGATGCAATATTTTTTACTTTTTGCTATAATAAATATTCCCCAAAAATATATAAAAAAAAAAAAATTCCCTCAGTTTAGGCCGATACGTATTCTTCTACATATTTTTCGTAAAAAAAATCATAATAAGCGTTTATTGATTGGTTTGCGCAAAAGTTATAGCGTTTACAATATAGGGTGTCGTTTTATGGCATTTTTATTAATATTATTGTTACTAGTAATGGCGGCGATCAGCATTTTTTTTCAGTACTGCGACATTATGGCAGGCACTTCGGACACTTTTGACACATTTTTGGGACCATTGGCATTTTTTTAGCGATCAATGCTATACAAATGCATTGGATTACTATAAAAAGGCCATTGGCAGTGAAGGGGTTAACACTAGGGGGCAGGGAAGGGGTTAAGTGTGTTCCTGGGTGTGTTCTAACTGTATTGGGGGGTGGCTTCACTAGGGGAAATCACTGATCTTCTGTTTATACATTGTATGAACAGGAGATCAGCGTTTCCCCCGCTGACAGGACCGGGAGCTTTGTGTTTACACACATAGTTCCAGGTCCCTGCTCTGTAACGAGCGATCGCGTGTGCACGGCGGTGTAACCACTCGCCCCCTAGCGGCCGCTTTAATGCGGACGTATAGCTACGGGCTCTCGCCCAGCAGTGCCACCGTCCCGCAGTAATATGACGGCGGGTGGTCAGCAACTGGTTAAAGGTATCATTGGATAACATTTTTACACTTATCTAGCGCCCTCATCACACCTATTCCACCTATATTTCAGTATATATACTGCTTTGAGGAGAAGCTGTTAGTAAATTGTAGTTTTATTACTTAGGTTAATTAGTAATTAGCACTTAGGCGCAGAATACTACCCTCACATCACTCAATTAGGTATCAAAATTCTACTATATTCTGAACCCATCCCATTCCAACAGCCATGGATGTGTTTGATTTCATTAAAAACGTCACATCAATTTTGAAGACATTTTTCAAGAGACCCCTAGTCCCAATATAGATCTAGAAAGGGGTTTCAAGAAGTTACAATTTGATATGGAAAAACAAATCAGATTATGGTGGGATATTGCCTTATTCAAAATGTACATAAGTAAAAACCTCACACCCAGAAGACTGAGGTGAGATGTCGGTCCTAACGATGGGATGGACAGCCCTCAGTCCATAGAAGATTGGTATCAAATTTTTTTAATGCATGCAAACAAAAGTTGATGCAATTAATGATTAGGAGACGAAAAGCCAAAAAAGTCACCTTGGAAAACATAACAGATTTAAAAGCAAAAATGCCACTTAAAACAAATAGTGAATACTTGGAGAAATCTCAATCACTACAAAAGCATTTATCCAAGTATGATGGGGAAATCAAAAATAAAAAATACCAATGTGACATTAAGGATTATAAAGAAAATAAAGTTTACAAATGGCAAGATAATGTCAGCCAATCAATATCTCCAGAATCTACCATAGAGGAAAGACCCATTAATCCTCCTATAAACAGACTTATCAAAGGGAATCCCCCAACCTCTAGCACCCCCAAAAAAACACAATATCAAACCCAACTCCAAACATCCTGGAGCCCAGTCTAAGCCTCCAGGACATCCCACACCTGGGGCCTATGTGTACCATCCGCCCCAGCCAGTAGATGTATACAATAGGTATGCTCTACTAGACAATAGAGCTCCGGATCTATATTATTATGAGCCTTACCATCATCCCTATCCACCTCGTCCACCTCAAGGAGATTTTAGAGGGAATTTCAGAGGGAGACCTGGGCTCTACTACAATCAGCACCAGGTGGGGGGGAAGGGAGAGGGTGGAAGGAGGCCTACCGTATCCCACCCAAATCCCCACAATATCCAAAAGAACCTTCAGAAAAAGAGGCAGATGAGGAGGAGTTGGAAAGAAAAAGGAAAAGAAGAAGTTAGGTGAAGGAATCTACAAACTTGCAGGAGTAGAATTCAACAACCATGAATTAGAAGTGTTGCAACAAGGGTTGAAGTTTGCTCCTAACAAGGATGTGGATAAATTTGACTTATTTATTGACATCGAGAAACACATCAGAAAATTTTACATTAAAAAATATTTTGAGGGACGTAATATTGAAACAACAGCAAGTCCTGCGGATCCTTTTGTACATAGTGGGTTGAGAAACCAATCAGTGTTCAACCCCAAAATGGTATGAACCACCATGTTGAAGTATTCCGAAAAATGTATTAATAGATTGGGTCACCGAAGGGGTGGATAAAAAAAAAACCTTACCCCCAAAGAGGCAGAATATCTAGTTCCACATGCTCCCAAAGTTCCAGTTTTATACAGGGTGCCAAAAATACACAAAAATAAGGTTAACCCACCTGGACGGCCTATCATTAGTGGCATTGGATCTCTATTTTCGAGACTTGGAGAATACCTGGATGTTTTTTTTTTAAACCTCTAGTATCCCAGAGTCCATCTTACCTTAAGGACAGTAGAGACCTTATAGTAGAACTACAAAAGTTGAAAGCCACTAAAAATACCATCATGGCTACAGTGGATGTTAAATCACTCTACACCAACATACGCCATAATGATGCAGTTGAGGCACTTCGATGGGCCTTAACTAAAGATTCCAGACTTAAGAAAACACAAATACATTTTCTCATCCATGGCCTTCAGTTGGCCATGGGTAATATTTTTTTCTGGGCCAACAATGAATTCTATAACCAAATAGGGGGTGTCGCTATGGGGGCTCGTTATGCCCCCAGTGTAGCAAATATAGTCATGAACAAGTGGGAACAAGAGACCATTTTTCATACAAGACATAAGTCCCTCAAGTTCTACAAATGCTACATCGATGATGTGGTTTTGTTTTGAGAGGGGACAGAGGCAAAACACTAACCAATATGGACTTAAATTTCTGGCAGACATCAGCACCATTTCTATTAACTATCTGGACCTGACGATTAGAAAAAATAGAGTTAAGTTTGAAACCCTTACTTTTTTCAAGCCCACGGACAGGAATGGGTTTGTGCCCACATATAGTTGTCATAACCCTCAGTGGCTAGGAGCAGTGCCTAAGGGACAATACATGAGATTAAAACGGAACTGTGCGACAGAACAAGATTATGTTACCCAAGCAAAAAATCTTACAACTACATATTTAGAAAAAAGATACTCCTTTGTCTAGGGGATGACGTGCTGCACGTGAGCTGCGTGCACACGGAGGGAGGAGCCGACCACGCCAAGGAGCCAGCCCGGAGTAGGGGATGGACGACGCCGTCAGATCCGTGGATGCACCGGCGGACGGTACAGCGGAGCAGGGTGAGAGCCTGCCGCGTTGTTAGAAAGCCGTAAGATCGCTCCACACAGGCGATCCCCCCCTGCTGCCAACGGGGTCTCCTCTCTCTCTCCTGAAGACCCCCCCCCTCCTGCTAGGCGGCAGACGCTGCTGACGCTGCAGACGCCGAGGACGCAAGGAGCCTTCTCTCCCCTCCCCTTGGAGGATACGCAGGAATACAAGATCTTCAGCTATCTCATGGTCCCGTACACCTGCATAAATACTACCCAGGTAATATCTGTGTCCTCACTACACTGCCACGAGCAGGCTGTATGGAGCTACTGTGATTCTGAGCCTATAGGATCGCTCCAAGCAAGAAACCGGTAAGATCGTTTCTTTCTCACCATCTGGATGCATAAGTAAACCTCGAAATGTACCCTGGTCTAATTCGGCTTATCTTAATCCATTGTTGAACTTTAAAAAAGTCTGCTATCCCAGACATATGATTGTTTAACACTAAATCTATTGTGGATGGGTAAACATACATAAAGGGGGTACAGCTCTCTGATCATGTACCTCGATAAATGTAAAGGTGAAATCTGGCGAGAAAAACTGCTTTGAATAAACTCCCCACTTTCTCATGTGAATGACATATGGTGAATAAATAGCTGACCGCGCGTCACAGCGCCTCTTTAGGCCACGCTCAAGAGGGCCCTAGTATAGGTGTAAGATCTCGCTGCCATGTGGTCTGGTAATACAGGTGGGGGTGAAGTCTTCCTAGGTTAGTACCCTCAGACCGAGTACGCACCCGCAAGCTGGGGAGCCAGGGATAAGAGGGACAGAAAGTAGAGCTAATCTAAACGCCCCTAGATCTCCTGGATATAGAGCCACATAGCTTACTTGTAAACCTTGGTATATATTTGGTACATCCCACCCCTGAACGCCAGGAGACTATCAGAGACACCCTGACAGAGAGGGCATCTTATTATAAAATCTGAACTCGCTGACCTAAGCACAGTATAACATCCTGTCAAGTGGAGCACAAGTGTCCAGGGGTGAATGAACATTTGACAACTCCACAGAGGGTACTATGCCACCTCCGACTCAGGATAGAGGCCTAATCAATTCTAATATCTATTTCTCTTTGATCTTCGATTTTTGATCAATTCCGGAGACCACACCTCTAAGGAAAAGATCCTTTCTCAGTGATACAACCATCCCCAGAAAGATAATAAGGACCCATTTTCAAAACTGGGTAAACAAATTAGAACCAGGAAAAACCATAAGATGAGTAAGGCAACTAGGGGCACTGCCCCTAAAATACCCAAGGACAACCCACCCTCTAGTACCATAAGGCAATATATGACCCCTGACGGGAGCTCTAAAAGCTCTGCTAATGCAAAAAAAACAGATAAAGGGGGGACGACAAAGAAAGGTGTCGGGGGAGCAGGCCTTTCAATCATAGATATGTCAACTGAGGGGGACCAGGACATGAGTCAATTGGAAGAGTCTCGAATTGATACACACATTCCAACGAAGACAGAACTAGATGAGATGTTTACGAGATTAGAGAACGCGATCAAAGATGAATTAAATGCACTAAGATCGGACATAAACCATCTTAACGCGGGTGGAGGAGGTGGAAACAAAAATAGAAAAACAAGACGCAGAAGTAAACCAATTAAAAGAGCAACACCTCATCATGAAGAGGGACCTGAGGCTCCTTAAATACCGCATAGAAGACCAAGAAAACCGCAGTAGAAGGCAAAATCTGAGAATACGTTGAATTAAAGAAGAGAGAGGGGAGGATTTGAGAAAAATTATGAATAATTTACTCCTCCCCCTCCTGGAAAGCTCCACAGAAGACTCCCTCAAAATAGAATGGGTACACCGGATTGGCAGAAGCAACGACCGCACAAGCGAAAGACCCAGAGATATACGTAATTATTAGATTTCGATACTATGAGGATAAGGCCAAAATTTGGCTAAAACTGAGAAAGAAACCACCCTTGAGCTATGAGGGGAAGGAGCTTCAGATCTTCCCGGATCTAGCTTGGGAAACTCTGGCCAGAAGGAGACTTCTAAGTCCCTTACTGGACCAGATGTGTCAGCAGAACATTAAGTACCAGTGGGGGTTCCCGGCGTGCCTCATTGGCCAAAAAGATGGTACATCAGCTAAACTGACTTTTCCTGAGGAACTGGCAGGATTCTGCCGTAAATTGTACATGCAGGCCCTTGAGATACCAGAATGGGTTGACTAAGCATAATTGGTCCTATAGGGAGAGAGGAGGGGGGAGGGGGGGAGGTGAGAGGGGGGGGTCTTGGGGGGATCTTGGGGTGGGCCAAAACCCCCCTCCTTTTAGACCAGTGCCCCATAATATCCATCAGGGGGGGTCGAGAAGGGGGGGGGCATTGGGAGGCAACACCTCACGCTACGGGAACCGGGTTAGGGAATGGGGTTAGAGGTATTCCACGGTTCTAGGGCGACAAAAAGGCCTAATGGGGGAGGAGGGGGAGGGTCGGGGAGGTAGGAAGGGCTTGTTTAGACCGAGGGAAGGGTTCCCCCTTTTTCTAAAAGGGGCGGAGGAGAGGGGATCGTGGCACCCGGGGACTCCAAGATACGATAGGAAAATGATGAGGTAGGTTGTTATGGCAGATGTAAATTTTTTATCATATAACGTTAAAGACATGAACTCACCCAGGAACAGATTCAAGGTTTTGGAGGAGATTAAACACTACAGAGCGGATGTGGTTTTCATACAGGAATCCCACCTGTCCCTGGATTCTAATATCAAGCTCTATTCACCCACCTACCCAATTTGGTATTATGGAGACTCTATTTCCAATCGCGCCAGGGGTGTGGCAATTGGTTTTGCGCGAGGGATTGAGTTTACCCTAATGGAAAGGATAACTGACACAGAAGGGCGATTTTTATTTTTGAAGGGAAAGTTAGGTAATACTTTCTCACTTTCTTAAAAGGGATTCTAACCTTGCTGATGTTCAGATCGGATTTATTATGGAGCTACTGGAATATGCGGCCTCCCATAACTTTTTCTGGCACAATGGACACTTCTATAGGCAGGATAGGGGTGTCGCAATGGGGGCAAAGTATGCCCCCAGCTTGGCCAATTTATTTATGGCCAAGTGGGAGGAGGATGTCGTCCATGTGTCATCTAGACCCCAACTTTTGTTGTGGGCTAGATATATTGACGACATCCTCCTCCTATGGGAGGGCAGTGAGGAGGATCTCACCCAGTTTATACAGTTTCTCAATAACAACGACAGGGGGATCGTCCACAAACATGAAGCGAGTCTAGTCACTATTAACTTTCTTGATTTAGTTATCACAAAGGAGGGTAGTAAATTGTCTACATCCACCTATTTCAAAGCAACGGACAGAAACTCCTTCATTCCACATGACAGTTGTCATCATGTGAGTTGGCTCAAGGCGGTCCCTAAAGGACAGTTTCTTCGTCTAAAGAGAAACTGCACTGATCAGGCGACTTTTCTGAAACAGGCTGAAATTCTCAATAGACAGTTTCTGGAAAAGGGGTATAGCTCCCCCCTTTTGGCTGACTCTTTAGAATCAGTAACTAAGATCAACCGTGTAGATATCTTAAAAGATAAACCTAAACCTATTATGGGGGATAGATTTAAAAGCCCCTTTGTGACAGACTACTCCTGTCAGCATGCCAATGTTAAACATATTCTAAGAAAACATTGGCATGTACTCAAGAGTGACAACATTTTGAGTAGCATTTTGCCTGACAAGCCACAGGTAGTTTTTAGGGGTGCAGGCTCCCTGAGAAACAAGTTGGCACCTAACATTTAGATCCACCAAGGATTCCCTCTATGTTTTCATCGGGGTTGATTGGTTTCTTTAAATGTGGACGTTGCCGGGTCTGTATGGTCAACAACCACACCCCCAAAAGGACTAATAGCTTCAGATCTAGATATTCACCTAAGGTATATCAGATAAATTCCTTTATCACATGTTCAACTGTGGGTGCCATCTACATGCTCCAATGCCCGTGCGGATTACAGTATGTAGGTAGGACCAAGCGGCCTCTTCAGGTGCCCTTAAATGAGCATTTGACAAATATTTGTAATGGCTTTCCAGACCATTCAGTCTCCAACCATTTTCTAAAAGCCCACAATAAAGATCCGAGGGGTACCATCTTTTTGGGGATTGAGAAATATCAGGCCCATTGGAAAGGGAGTGATCTCGTCAGAAACATTTCTCGCTCTGAAATGGCCTGGATACACAATTTAAGATGTTTTGAACCTCATGGCCTGAACATTGAAGTAGATGTCAATTGCTTCATTGACAACTCTTGATGCAACCTTTATATATCCATGTTCTGTGGTTCCCATATTAGATCGGGACACTGTACAGTTTTGGTTTCTGACCCGTATGGTGATCTTGGGTATATATATGTCTCTATATATACATAAATATTTTTTTTCATTGCCAGGTTATTATTATCTTTACAATTTTTAAGAAAATATATTTTTATAGTAAAAAAAAAATTCTTGCTTACATTTGTGGTCACTTCCGACCTCGATTTAGCTCATATTAGTTTTATCTAATATAGTGCACCAGGTATGTTTAGCACCTTTTGTTGAGCATTGTTATTATACATCAAAACAATGAATATGTCCATTTTCAGAGGGATCCAAATACCTATGTCTGGATGTGCTTTTCATTGATATATTAACTATGTTTTTTATAAAAAAAAAAAAAAATTGTTTATGCGGTGGTTGTGGGTTAGTCTTCTTCTCACTAGCGGCATTATTTATCCCCCCCCTTCTAATTGATGTAAATTTTCCCCTCCTTGATATTTAAGAGACAGAGTGAGTTTTCACCATGTTGATTCGAATCACTGATGGCCCGCCCGTACCAATAGGGTTGTTGATTCATGTGAATCTGTCTCGCCTCTCACAGCTGACTAATAAATGATGTCTGTAGAGGTTCCGGCGTTCACATCTCGTCATCTAGATGGAACGGCGATAGTTTTATTATTAGAAAACTCTTTCCCTCATCTTATCCCTCAGTTAAGATGGCGATGGTGGGGCTGCTCTAGACTGACCCCGCCCACCGTGAGTATTACTGCGATGATGTGGAGCGTCGTCCTCATCCCGTGATCAAGTCTCTGTGTAAGACGAAACATTGGGAGGAGACGTTACCACGTCATCGCAACCATACGGAAGGACGTACGCGTTCAACTAAGCCGGCCGGCACTTTGTTTTTAAAAGCTTCATTTCCCTGTTCGTCTGTAAGTGCATTTTTATTCCACTCTTTTTAATAAATGGATCGGATTTACACTATGTGAGTACTTCTGTCATTTAATGACAATACATCACTATTGCTATCTGCTGATGTCCCGCGGTTGCTGTAAACCAGTCGATCCCAGGTGTCTGCATCCAATCTTAAGGGTCTCACTCTCAAGGTCGCAGCTATCTACCTGATCATAAGTGTTTGCACGTACCCTTGGCGGATCAAACATCTGGTAAGGGTCAGTGTGTTCAGTGGTGGTGGGTTTGCACTATCCCCCCCCCCCAACTTCATGACTGTCCCACACGGGTGTTTGTACATACGCTGCCTGTCAGTTTTCACACTATGCAAGTTTTTGTTGTGTTTTATATCTTTGGTGCTGTGAATCTACACTCAAATCTGCAAAAGCCCAAGTGTGACTGACAACGTAGAGACTGTTGCATTGATCATCATCTGGAGGATTTGCTTCTTTGATCTATCTACCATCAAATTTGGGAGAAATTACCCACCCTCAACCCAAGGTTTTTTTTCCTTCTAAGATCCCACCCTGGTTCACCAATAACTTTGAACAGTTTGGTCGTGACCACCAGGTGGTCTTTACATTACCACCTTCCACCTCCCCTGGTCTTTACAACTAGGTTGAGGCTGTAGAAAAACAACATTTTTTTTTCACTATATACTCATATCACTTATGCTGTTGTTTCTATATGACCATAGCCACAATATCGACATAGATTTGACCTCTAGATTTTCTTTTCTATGTGTCTCGTGGTGTAGTTTAGTGTGTCTCTGTGGGTTTACAGAATATATCCCGCATTGACTGTGTTTATCACATTGTGCCCCTTTATTAGGTCACATTTTCTTAATCTAGCGCGATTCCACTCCTTTTTTCTATGCTTGTTTATGTTGTATAACATTTTTGTATCGCAGCTTTTTTTGACACATTTTTTGGTATGTGCAATTTTTTCTTCTAGTTTGATATTTGTTCGTATACACATTATTGCAGCTACCCCCTTTTCTTGTGCCTTATCTATAGGCACTTTTCTTCACCGATTTACATATATATTATTCATTATGGATGTTTTTCAATTCAGAGCCACATGGGTTGTTAACCCAGAAGGGGTTTTTGAAACATTTAAGGAAGGTGAAAGTGACATAAGGGGTCTCTTTTTGAGACTGAAAAACCTCACTATATCTGAGCTACATACTCAATGGGATGTGGTTTTCCTTGACACCTACCTCAAACACCAAATGGTTCCCAGGAGCCTTAGATGGGAAATTGCACCTCAAAAGGGTGACCTTGATTTAGAGGGTTGGTACAAGTATTTTAACGATACTGGGTTGAATCTACTGAGATTTTTATCTGACCGTAAAGCAATTAAACTCAAAAAACTAGATGATGAGATTAAACTCATCAAGGAAAAACTTTCTTCCTTTATGAGCAGTGAGGACTATGCAGACAGGTCCAAAAATCTTCTTAGAATACTGGAAAAAGAG
Source organism: Rana kukunoris (assembly GCA_029574335.1). Taxonomy (NCBI): domain Eukaryota; kingdom Metazoa; phylum Chordata; class Amphibia; order Anura; family Ranidae; genus Rana; species Rana kukunoris. The sequence goes on from CM056053.1 coordinate 243,385,971, forward strand.
GAGAGAGAGCAGAAAATTAAGAAGAAAAAGAATTTTAATAGAGATTTTGGCGACTACCACTCCAAATTAGTTTTTGAGTGGCAGAAGAAACTTCTGGCTATAGTTGACAACCCGAATACATCTGAGATGGATGTTACTCCAGCTAATACAGGAGCGATTGAGACTGTGCCTTGTTTGCCTGCAGCACCAGCAAACAGGAATAATCACAATCGCGCCACCTCAGGTGGCACACCTAAAAACCAAAATAAATTTAAAAAGGGCTTTGCTCAAAAAAATTCTGGACCACAACCCTTCCATCAAAGTGGAGGAGGGTATGGTGGTCAACGTAGCCAGTTTGGCCCACCCCCAGGTTACCGGCCCCAATCTTGGGGACAAGGGGCTATTGGGAATATGGCTCCACCCCCCTCCCGGGGTTGTGGCAACTATGGTGGTCCTCCCCCTCCCCCTCCCAGTTTTCCGTTGGGCTATTGTAATGGCCCATCAACTTCACAGGGCCCCAATAGGGGCGCCATATATAACCAGGGGTCAAACCCCACTCCCTCCCAGGGATTTAGGAACAACGAGGTGGTCCACTACACAGGAAACTTCGAACCAGATTACAATATTTTGACCCATAAAAGCTATTTACCGTTGGGGAATCTGGAAAACTCTGGCAATGAAAATTTCTTACCCAATTCTGCGGCCCCAGTATCATATGAATTTGGCTATGGAGATATTGGTAACCAGTCTATGAATTTTGTTCAGCCCAATTGGGGATTTCCCCGGGCCACACAGGGGGTAAAAAGACTAGCAGAACTAAAAGAGGGGTCAGAGGGGGGAGGCGTTGTAAGCCCAAAAAATTCAAAAACGTAACGAACACTGGGATATTCAATTTAAGTTCTCATACTTTGACAGAGTCAGAACTTATGGTTTTGGACAAGGGGTTGAAATATGCCCCCCCAAAAAATATTAGTAAATTCAACACATATATGGACGTACATAAATACGTCCGGAAATTGAATATCCAGAGATATCTATCCACGAATCCCTTTGGTCCCCCCAATAACCTCACCCATGACTATGTTCATTCTGGTCTGGTTAATGCCTCCACTTATAACCCACCAGGTCACCTGCCGGCATCTTTAAAGGTGTTTAGAGATCTAACCCTTAAAGACCTGGATGATCTACAGGTCAAGAAAGTTAGATGCAAACAGGATATCGAGATGGGTATAAAATCACTGTGCGGGGGGGCGTGGCCGGACGTGCACCTGGGTGGACGTGTTTGTGAAGAGCTCCGCCGGTCCTGGAACAATCCACCGCCATCCACTGTGGAACGGAGCTCTAAAGCCTCCAAAACTTGCCCTACCTACTTCTGGGCATTACCTGCACCCTCTAGTGCTCCTTTCGTGGACCCCTGTCGTTTCTAGCACGACCTGCAGCTGATCCACGGAGCCGCGACCCGCCGCCATTTTGGGGCATGTGAAGCCTCCTGCATCCTCCGCACTGTGATACCCAGCCCGGCCCAGGTCCTTATCCTCGGAGGAGATACCCTGTCTACACGACGGACGAGGCTGTCCGTCACTCGCGGGAGGCCGTGGAAGACTTCTGCCGCCCAGCTCCGCGGCGCCGGAACCTGCCGTAGTCTCAAGGCCCCCATTAAGGTACTGTGCCATCCCATTACACCTCCCCCTGGGTGACCGCGCTCTCCTGAGGTCCGTCGGAGCCTTTCCTGGGCCTAGGTGGGGTAGCGAGCGGCCTAGACGGAGCGGGGCTCTTCCGGTCGGCAGCCGAAATCAGGAAACACCGCGGCTCCGGCCTAGTCCTGGATGACGGCCGGCCATCTTGCTGCACCCGTTCACGTGACTACACCCTCTCTTGTCTCCCCTAATACCTGAGACATTCACATGTAAATATCTTTAGAGGGGGGATAAGTCCTAGGCACCCACGTCCACCCACATAGCCTGGCTGTATCACCTGGTACTAGGAAGGAATCCCTCCACCAGCTGTCTTTTTTTCACTCTGCAGCTTCCCCCTGCTGTTTTTTTTTTTTTTTTTGGCAAGGCCTTAAAGGGCCATACCCCCATCAAACCATCAAATCTTCAAATAGAGGGTCTCATGCTCGGCCAGCAGCAATGATGGACATGTCTTAAACCCACATTGATTCCCGCTCCTTCCTAAGAGATCCTGCTCCGCTTCGAAAGCTTTCATAGGCACAGGATCAATACTAGCTGCTTTTGGAAATCTCTGCACACTACATGGGCAAAGTAGGATTTCAGAAAAACATCTATCAAGGTTTTATCCCGCCAATCCCGTTGAGACCTACACAACCCATGGAGCGATTTCTACATAAGTCGCAATCCCCAACCCCGAATATGCCCACAGACCCGACTGATGTCGCAGGCCCCCCCCTTGCCTCTGCACCAGGCACCTTTCACACAAGTAATACATCCCAACTGGCAGGCCCTGCTCAGGCTGTCACGGTATCAGTCCTGGACCTGAAATTGCAGACGCTTCTACAGGATTTGACACGCAACATTACCAAAGAAGTTGGGAAACTCGCTCAAGAGCTCAGAGGGGAGATTGACCAACTTGGAGAACGCACGGCTACTCTGGAGACTAAATTTGATGAGACTATACAATATATGCATGCCCTGGAGGAGGAAAATGCCTATCTTAAACACACAGTTTCCCAAATACAGCTTCAGCAAGAAGATTTGGAGAATAGAGAACGTCGCTCAAACGTGAGGATCCGTGGAGTCCCTGAAACAGTCAATGACAAAGAGATACGGGCCTATCTACTTGACCTCTTTGTCACGCTAGCTCCCCACATACCCGATATAGATTGGCGCCTGGATAGGGCCCATAGATCCCTGGCTCCCAAACCTCCCCCTGGTTCCAACCCGAGGGACATTGTAGTCCGTTTCCACTATTACGAAAGTAAGGAGGCCTTAACTACAGCTACACGCAACAAAAATCGTATTGACTTCAAGGGTTCCAAAATCCAGATCTTCAGTGATCTCTCCCCCATTACCCTGGCCAAAAGACGCAACCTACGTCCAATTACGGCGCACCTCCAACATCATCAAATTACCTACAGATGGGGCTTTCCGTTTCGCCTTTCAGCTTCCAAGGATGGTACACAATACACCATCAGAGACCTTCATGAATGCGAAGCCTTCACTCGCAACTTGGGCTTACCACCTGTCCCAGAAGAAGACCTCCAGCTCCCTCCGCCTGCCCTGGCTACTAGGCCCCTTCAGGCCCCCTCTACAATTTGGACCCCAGTACGTCGGAGACAACAAAAGGCTTTCTCCACTCCACAACGCTCCAACCTGCCTAGATCCTCAACCTGAAGCCCTGAGACATCCCTGATTTACACCTCATGGTCTTATTTTTGATTCCCGGATGCCTGATGGTCCGACCATTTTTTCTTCGGCTTTCCGCAGGGAGTGCGCCTCCCTGATGCCCATACTGAGTGTTACTTTTACCTATTGTTTCCAGATGGGCCCGCTGAAGTTGAGTTTGGTTTAAATTTTGTTGCTATTTTTTTTTTTTTTTTTTTCTGTCAACCTTCCCACACATAACGGAAGACTGATGGTCCCCTATTTCGAGAAGTTAACTGTTATCTGTCCAAGAATAAACACTTCCTACAGGAGCGGGTCATAATCCGCCATTCTTGTTGTCCGTCATGTTCCTCTACATGTCCAAGGCTTGTCGCCTTGGTCCCCTGAAGGTCATTTTCCCTTCAGGCTTTCAGAACATGTTTTTTGTTTTTTATTTTTATTTTTTATTTTTATTTTTATTTTTATTTTTGTTTCCTGTTATCTCTGCATCTTGTTTCATTTGTATATTTCCTTTTTTTATCAGGTCTTTTTTGACCTGTTGTTCTTATATATTGCTGCAGGTAGTGAATTCATCACACATTGTCTCAATGCTCAGAATTGCTGATATGTACATGTCTATTTCAGGTTTCCTTGGGTTGGTTTACTTCCTACCCGTGAGTTATGTTAAATTGTCATTTGCCTATCTCTCCAAGATTATAATATGGCTTTAAAGATATTTTCTTGTAATGTTAAGGGCTTGAACTCCTTACGTAAACGCTGGCTGGCTTTGAAGGAATTCAAATCCTCTGGAGCTGATGTGGTGATGGTTCAGGAGACGCATTTCCGCCCAGGGGGTTCTTTTAAATTTGCATCTAAAATGTTTCCCATAGTCTACATGGCCTCAGATCCATCTGGTAAGGCTGGAGTGGCTATACTAATCAAACGTTCATGCCCCATCCGGATATTGACCTCAACTCTGGACCCCCCGGGTCGGTATGTCCTCCTGAGCTGTATCCACTTAAATGCCTCCTTCACCTTGGCTAATATCTATGCACCCAACACGGGACAGATTGGTTTTCTTACTGGGGTTCTTGATCGGCTGAAGTCCCTCTCTCAGCCGTTCACGATCGTAGGTGGGGACTTTAATATGTGCATGTCTCCCAGTAGAGACAGACGTGTTTTGTTCCATCAGACTACATCTCTACAAGTTCATAAATTGTCCACCTCTTTTCGCAAACTAATACGCTCCCACAATCTTTTTGATGCGTGGAGAGTGAAGCACCCCACTCATCGTCAATATACTTTTTTCTCCCCGCCACATAAACTTTATTCTCGTCTAGACCACTTTCTGGTATCTGCCCCCTTACTGCCTAACATTGTGTCCTCGGAAATAGACTCTATTACATGGTCTGATCACGCCCCCATTACCTTGTGTTTAGAGATCCAAACTGCATCACCCAAGACTTGTCATTGAGACTTAATGAGTCCCTCCTACGACATGCGGAAACAATGGACAGACTTCTTAAGAATTTGGAGGAGTTTTTTCCGTTTAAATGAAGGTTCGGTCCCCGATACATCCACTGTATGGGAAGCCCACAAGGCCTTTTTTAGAGGCGAGTGCATCTCAGCCAGCTCTCGCTTGAAACGCGACTCTGTTAGATTGAGGTTGGAGCTGGTGGCCCAGCTACGGACGGCGGAGGCACAGTTACTCCGCTCTCCTACGGTGGGTCGCTTGCGAACGGTGATTGCTATTCGTAACCGCATTAGGTCTCTAGATACAAACAAAGTTTCGAAGTCAATGCTATGGTCCAAGCAAAAATTTTATGAGTATGCAGACAAGCCTCATAGGATGCTGGTCAACAGGCTCAAGCCCCGCCCTTTTCTAAACATCCCTGATCATATAGTCCAATCAGATGGTTCACCTACACATTGTCCTCAGACCATGTCTGGAGTTTTTTGGAGAGTATTATAGTAAACTTTATAATTGCTTAAGTACAGATCCACAGGCACAATTCTCACAAGACGGACTAGATGCCTTCATGTCATCTGTACACCTTCCCAGATTGTCCCTAGACCAACGTTCCTCTTTGAATCAACCTATTTCCGTTGAAGAACTAACAGACGTAATTAAGCACCTCCCCTCGCATAAGGCCCCAGGGCCAGATGGTCTCCCCTACTCCTACTACAAGACATTTTTGCCGACCCTAACTCCACACTTGCTAGCTCTGTTCGCCTCCCTACTCCAGGGAAAGCTACCGCATTCTTCGTTTTTGCACGCTTTTGTAACCGTTATCCCTAAACCGGGTAAAGATCCATCCCTTCCAGATAACTACCGACCCATCGCCCTATTAAATTCGGATTACAAAATCTTTACCAAGATTTTAGCGAATAGACTGTCTTTACTGCTACCGGCTCTAATCCATAAAGATCAGGTAGGATTCGTCCCCATGAGACATGCTGGAGACAACACGCGTCGGACTATCGATCTTATAGACCTGCTTACAAAAACCAAGAGTCCAGCTTTGATTCTTGGTTTAGATGCCCAAAAAGCATTCGATCGACTTAGCTGGCCGTATATGTTCGCAATACTAACTCGTTATGGCTTCTCAGGTTCCTTTGTCCAAGCTCTTCGAGCCCTATACTCGAAGCCCACATCACAAGTACAACTTTCCTCACACTTATCGAGTCCTTTCTCCCTTAGTAACGGTACAAGACAGGGCTGCCCTCTGTCGCCACTCCTTTTTATTCTTAGTCTGGAACCCCTGGCTGCGGTTATACGGGCTTGTCCAGATATTAGAGGGGTACACCTTCGACGCAAGGAATATAAACTATCTATGTTCGCAGATGACATTCTTCTCACTCTCACCCACCCCCACTGCTCCTTGCCACATCTGCATAACGTGCTATCAGCCTTTAGTTGCCTCTCAGGTTTTAAAATTAATGCTGCAAAAACGGAAGCACTACCCGTAAATGTCTCTGCCCCATTACTGTCTTCTCTCCAAAGCAAATATAATTATCATTGGTGCTCTCAGTCACTTAAATATTTAGGTGTTCAGCTCACTGCCTCTTATGACACACTATATCGGGCCAATTTCCCCCCCCTGTTCGCGGAAATCAATCGTTTGCTGACTCATTGGACCACTCTCCCCCTATCCCTGCTGGGGAGAATTAATGTACTTAAAATGTCCATCCTTCCTAAATTGTTATACTTGTTTGAAACGCTCCCAGTTGCGGTCCCACTGACGCAGCTGAAATCCCTTCAAAGGAGGAGTCTCCGCTTTGTCTGGAACAACACTTCTCACAGGATGGCAGGGACAGTGGTCTTGGCCCGAAAAATAGGGGGGGTTTGGGAGGCCCAGATTTTATCAAATATTATCATGCATCCCATTTGAGAGCTCTTGCTTCATGGACCTCCCGGAATGCCCCGAATAGGTGGGCGGAAATAGAAATGACTGTCACAGCCCCAGTCCACCCTTGCTATATGCTCTGGCCCTCCACTGCCCTTCATATGCCCCAGCTGCGGAAACTTTGCTTAGCTCCCATGCTGTTCACGTTATCTATCTGGAAACACTGCTCTGAGCGCTATTCCTTGTCCTCCCCGTGCCCACCACTCTTGAATATCCTATTTAACCCAGACATCCCAGATAGCCTCTCCTATGATCGCATGTTGCCATGGTCCCAGGCTGGACTCTTCCAACTACGGCATTTTGTTAATCCTGGGTCACAACGTCTACTGACTTTTCCTGAGTTACAACACAGCACAAAATTCCCCAAAAGCTCTTACATTCTACCTACAGATTAGGCATTTTTTCTCCTCCAGATCCCCTTCTTTGACTCTGGAGAAGCCAACAGACTTCGAAGCCATGTGCGCTAGAGGCCCTTATGAGCCCCAGATGATCTCCACTATCTATAAAATATTACATGAGGCAGTTCCTATGATGGAGGCTACTCACCTCTACATGAGAAAATGGTCTCAGATCCTGCAGCATGACATTTCCTTGTTAGATTGGGAAAGCATCTGGAAGCACACTTCCAAGATATCTCGATGTGTGTCCCACAAGGAAACCGCATACAAAGTCCTGATGCATTGGTATAGGACCCCAGATATTTTACATGCCCGCAACAGAACAGTCTCAAAACAATGCTGGAGATGTAACGGTGCTGTGGGCACTCATTTCCACATTTTTTGGGAATGTCCCCCTGTTAACCAATTCTGGCTTCAAACCCAGAAATTGTTAGAAAATCTGATTGGTTCTCCCTTTCCTTTGAAGCCCATACACTGTTTGTTAGGTCTCCCTTTTCCTGGTATTTCTAAGGCCCTGCGCCAACTGATGTCTTTTGTTTTATTGGCAGCTAAAAGGGTCATCCCTAGGTTGTGGCTGTCCACCTCACCCCCAACCATCCCACAACTACTCACTACTGTAGCTGACATACGCAGAATGGAGCAGTTGACGGCTACGGTGGAGGGTACAGAGCAGAAATTTTATGAGACGTGGTCAGCGTGGGATGAATCAGAGTATGGGTCTGAGGGAACTGGTTCGAGTTAGGTTTCATCATGTGCTTACGTATTCTTATGAACGTATTTGTTATCCATACCTCTCTAAGTGCAGTGTTTTTTTTTTTTTTTTTTTTTTTGGTAGGGTACATAGTTTGTTTAAAGTATGTCTATGTTTATGTGGCCTACATGATCCCTATCAGGCCAGGTTGGGTAATTTTAGTCTCTGCTTTCCCTGTTCTACTATGTGGTTATCTTCTCTACTCTTATTTAACGGATCGGTTTTCTATACCCCACTCAAGGTAACTGTTCATTCACATCGTCATTCATTTACTTGTACAAATTGCATATGCTCAGTAGTTCGCTTGGATAATGTATACCTGCCATTGTTTCATACTGTTAATGATTCTTGTGTATATTCTTTTGTTTGACTTGAAAACTTATAAATAAACAATTTAAAAAAAAAAAAATCACTGTGCGATAATAAAAACCTTGTAATCCGCCCTGCTGATAAGGGGGGCGGGATTGTCGTTCTAAACAAGACGGATTATTTAAATGAGATGGCAAATATCTTAAGTGATAGAGACACATATACTCCCCTTCCCCTTAATCCGGGAGAGAAATACAAAGAAGCTTTGACAGTGATCGTGAATAAAGGATCACGTTTGAATATCCTCAATTCAAAGGAGAAATCCTTTCTGATCCCCAAGGCCCCTCGAGTACCTATCATTTATTACCTCCCCAAGGTACATAAGAACCCTGTTTGCCCCCCGGGACATCCCATTATCAGTGGTATAGACTCTGTTACGTCCTGGGTGGGCAAATATATTGATTTTTTTCTCCAGCCCCTTGTTAGAAGCATGCCATCCTTTATTAGAGATACCAAGCATGTCATTAATTTGCTGGCAGGGTTGACTCTTCCCCCCAATGTGTGGCTAGTAACTGCTGATGTAACATCATTATATAGGATCATCCCCCACACTTTGGGTTTAGAAGCAGTTTCTCACTTTCTTAAAAGGGATTCTAACCTTGCTGATGTTCAGATCGGATTTATTATGAAGCTACTGGAATATGCGGCCTCCCATAACTTTTTCTGGCACAATGGACACTTCTAGAGGCAGGATAGGGGTGTCGCAATGGGGGAAAAGAATGCACCCAGCTTGGCCAATTTATTTATGGCCAAGTGGGAGGAGGATGTCGTCCATGTGTCATCTAGACCCCAACTTTTGTTGTGGGCTAGATATATTGACGACATCCTCCTCCTATGGGAGGGCAGTGAGGAGGATCTCACCCAGTTTATACAGTTTCTCAATAACAATGACAGGGGGATCGTCCTCAAACATGAAGCGAGTCTAGTCACTATTAACTTTCTTGATTTAGTTATCACAAAGGAGGGTAGTAAATTGTCTACATCCACCTATTTCAAAGCAACGGACAGAAACTCCTTCATTCCACATGACAGTTGTCATCATGTGAGTTGGCTCAAGGCGGTCCCTAAAGGACAGTTTCTTCGTCTAAAGAGAAACTGCACTGATCAGGCGACTTTTCTGAAACAGGCTGAAATTCTCAATAGACAGTTTCTGGAAAAGGGGTATAGCTCCCCCCTTTTGGCTGACTCTTTAGAATCAGTAACTAAGATCAACCGTGTAGATATCTTAAAAGATAAACCTAAACTTATTATGGGGGATAGATTTAAAAGCCCCTTTGTGACAGACTACTCCTGTCAGCATGCCAATGTTAAACATATTCTTTTTTTTTCCTTGAAAAGATGTTTTATTGGAAAAGGCAATGGCATGTATACATAGTACAGTTCAGCAAGTACAGCAACAATGGTCAGAGGATAATAAAAAGAACAATAAACAATAAAATGAAAATGAAACAAATACACAGGGAGTGAAGTAGCATAATACATAGCATGGCATTGGCAAGTTTGACATTGCTTGCATTCATTGGAGGTGTCCTATAGGGAGCTCCGCAACACCGTAGAAAGTCCGGAGGCACCCACCCTCCCCTGGAGCAATAATGGATACCAACAAACTGTGCCCAATGGGTCTTTGTGGGGGGGGGGGTTCTCCTCCCTCACCGCATCATACACACGTGTCTGAATCATTAAGCCACCTATCCCATATCTTATTAAATTTCTCAGGGCAGCCCCTATTTATGTACATACATTTTTTAAACGGTAGTAGTGTGTTTATTTCCCTCTTCCATTCCGTCCATCTAAGTGGTCTGGGCCTCATCCATTTTCTAGCAATAATTTTCCTGGGCAAAAACAACGTCTCCTGTAAAAAGGTCTTAGTCTGTCTATCCATGAGGACGGGAAAAATACCCAGGAGACACTGCTTGGGGTCCAGAGCAACCGGGGAGCCCATGTTGTCGTGTAGGAAGGTAACAATTTGGGACCAGTATCCCTGTAGTACCGGGCAGGACCATAAAAGGTGAAAGAACGTGCCTGTAACAGCCTTACACATCGGGCAAAGATTAGATTGTTCTCTCTTATATCTGGCTACTCTAACTGGGGTCAGGTACGACCTGTGAAGAATATATATTTGAGTAAGCCTGTCTGAAAGCTTTGGGGATACCTCTTTACAGGTCTCCATAGCCTCCTCCCATTCGTCCGTATCCATTGGGCCCACCTCCCCCTCCCACCTGGGTTTGAGAGCATAGGCCACCCTTCCAAATCTAGGAGCGGAGAGCATGGAATAGAATGACGAGATAAGGCCTTTTGGATCTAGGCTTCTTGCTATAGCTACAATTTGGTTGGGTGCAGGTGGGGGCACCGACCCTGAAAACTGGGTCCTAAAGGCGTGACACACCTGGAGAAATCTGAAATGCATATGATCGGGTAAATCAAATTCCTCCCTGAGGCTATCGAACGTCCTGAGAGTGCCATTTCTCACCAGTTGGTGCAGATAGAGTAGGCCCCTTGAACTCCAGCCCACTGGGTCTGGGATCTTGCGGAACTCCCCCAGGTGTTTGTTATGCCATAGTGGCGAGTAATCATTGTGAACGGGTATCCCAATGGTGGCAGATGCCAAGTCCCATACCCGTCTGTAATGACGTAATAGGGGCTTGACCTCCTTGTTCGCATCTGTGCTATCTGTCCCCGACGTTACGGCATACAACGAGTCTCCTGTAAGGTGCGACCACCGAGGACATATTAAAGCTTTAAATCGTTCGCTGTCGGTCTTGTCGAGGTGAAAGAAATGTGAGAGCTGGGCTGCGACGTAATAATTACTGAAGTCAGGTAGGGCCAATCCCCCCATGTCCGTCGGGTTCTTAAGTGATTGCCAAGATAGCTTTTGTCTTGTTTTGCCCCAGACGAAGGGCCGAAGGAGAGCCTCTAATGTTTTAAAGTACCTAAGGGGTATACGTGAGGGGGAATGCCAAAGCATATATAACACCTTGGGTAGGAGGACCATCTTAATAAGATTTACTCGGCCCCACACCCCCAACGGGAGACGGGCCCACGCGTTCAGTTTGGACTTAATTGTGGAGAGAAGCGGGTCAATGTTCAGGGCAATGTAATCGGTGGGGTTTCTAGACGTGCATATACCAAGGTATTTTATTTTCTCCACCCTCTGTAACGGTAAACTAGCCTGGGATTCGGGGGGGGGGGGGGAAACTATCTAGTGGTAAAATCTGTGATTTGTCCCAGTTAATCTTTAGTCCCGAGAACATGCCAAACATTTCTATCGTATGGAGGGCTTTGGAGAGTGAGGGACCGGAGTTCGCCAAGTATAGCAGTGTGTCATCCGCATATAGACTTATCTTTTCAGTAAGGGGGCCTACACTAAGTCCTGTGATCTCTGGGTCTGCCCGGATAGCCATAGCTAGGGGCTCCGCCGCCAGGGCATACAACAGTGGGGAGAGTGGGCACCCTTGCCTTGTGCCTCTGGAGAGGACAAAGGTCTCAGAGGGCCACCCATTGGCCACCACCCGTGCCGAGGGGGCTTGATACAGAAGCCTTGTCCATTTAAGAAAATTCGGACCAAAGCCATAGTGCTCAAGACAGCTCCAGAGGTAACCCCATTCCACCGAATCAAACGCTTTGGCGGTGTCAAGAGTCACCACTACCCATGTTCCCACCTCCTCATGATCTGCCTGTAAATTCATAAAGAGTCTGCGTAGGTTAAAGGACGTATTATGGCCTGGCATGAACCCCGCCTGGTCGGGATGGATAAGGGATAGTATGACCTGGTTTAGGCGCAAGGAAAGGACTTTCGCTAAAATTTTAATGTCCACTTGGAGGAGTGAGATGGGGCGGTAGGACTCAGGGAGGCCTGGGTTCTTCCCAGGTTTGGGTATTAAAACTATCGTGGCTTCTCTCATAGAAGGTGGTAACGTTTGGGTCTGGAACAGGTCATTATACAATGCTAGCAGTCTAGTGGTGAGTACCTCTCCATAGTGTGAATAGAATTCTATTGGCAGTCCGTCTGACCCCGGGGTTTTCGAGCGGGCGAAGCCCGCCAGTGCCTCGCCTATCTCCTCGACCGTTAGGGGAGATTCCAATAGGGCCACCTGATCAACCGTCAACTGCGGAAAGGTTACTGCCTCTAGAAAAGTAATCATGGGTTCCCTGTCCAATGGGGCCTTAGATTTGTATAGTTCCGAATAAAAATCCCTAAACCTGGAGCTCACCACTGCTGGGTCCGACACTCCTCCCCCTCCCGGTTCATGCAGGGTAATGACAACTGGTGGCCTATCCTCACAGTGAACCAGATAGGCCAGTAATTTGCCCGCCTTTTCCCCATGTTCAAACAATTTTTGTTTTGTGAAGAATAGTTTCTGCCTAGCCTTGGTGTAGTGCAATAGATCCAACACCCTAGACCGTTGTTTTAGGATAGCCGCCGACGACTCAGATGGGTCTGCTGCATAGCTTTGCTCGGCAGCAGACAATTCCGCGACCGCCAGGTCAAGTGCCGTCGTGGAGTCAGCCTTGATGCGGTTGATGCGTGAGACCAGTTGTGTTCGTGCATGTATCTTAAACGTCTCCCAAACCACCGAAGGGGAGGCCGAGCCTTCGTTATCTTGAAAAAACACCCTCCAGTCGTCTGTAAGGTCATCGTCTTCAGGCAGCAGGGATAGCCAGAAGGGATTCAGCCGCCACGCCCTATGGGGCCTGTCACGGGGGACTCCCAGGGTGATTAGGTAGGGGGAGTGATCTGACAGGAGCCTGGGGCCGAAGGTCGCGTCCAGCAGTCGCGACCTGAGGCCTCCCGACAGAAGGATATAGTCAATCCTGGACAGCGTACCGTGTGTAGATGAAAAGCATGAATATGCTCTTGCCTTGGGGAACCGGTACCTCCAGGAGTCTGTTAAGTGGAATGTGTCAACTAGTTTAGAGAATCTGGACACTGACGGTGAACGGGGAGAAGTCTGGGAGGGGGACCACCTGTCCAGTGCATCATCCATTGTGGCATTAAAGTCACCCATCCACACTGCTTGTGACGAGGGATGTCGAGCCACAAAGGTGATGCCTTCATGCAGAGCAGACATGTTAAAGGGGGGGGGGTATGTAAAAGGCCAATATAAGCAGGGGCTCCCCAAACAGCCTAGCAGAGAGGAAGACATAACGACCCAAGGGGTCCGTACATATCTCCTCAAGTGAGAAGTGGACAGATTTGGCAACTAGCACCGACACACCTCTAGAGTGGGAGGTGTGGGTGGAGTGGTAGGACCACCCCACCCATGGGTGGCGGAGCGCCATCTGTAGCCCCCCCTCTATATGGGTTTCAACGAGCACCACCACGTCAGCCCGCTGTTTTTTCAGGAATGTCAGAACCGCTGCCCGCTTAACTTTGTCACGCAACCCCCTGACATTCCAGGTCAAAAATTTTAGTGACGACATGTCTCTGTAGTTTTGATTAAATTAGGAATTCCACCACAAGGGGACCATGTCCACATCTGAATGAACCCAGCCCCCGCAGCATAGAAGTGTACCAATAATTTCAAAATGAGAACATCCACTGACCCTCTAAACCATACATTGCCATGTTTAAGATGCATTATGCCTAACATATAAAACAGTAAACAGAAATACCCCCCCCCCCCCCCCACCCCCCTCCCCGCCCTGCATCCCCCAAACTTGATGCGGGCATAAACCCAAAACTGATCAAACATCCCCATCCCTGGGTAAAAAGTAGGGCAAAACGAAGAAAGAGAAAAACGTGCAGGAGCGTGCAGTGTCCGGTATGGGACCCAGAGGACCCTAGCATCTAAAATAGTCAATACAAAAAGGAAGAAGAAAAAAAAAACATCAAGGAGTAAAGGTCTCGTTGAGTAATAAGTCCTCCGGAGCATCAGGCAGACATGTCTGGCATCCCCACCGGAGCGTCCTGCACGTGGATCCAGAGACCAGGATGGGCATGGGGGACAACCACGCTGTTCCGAACACACAGCTGGTAGCTCCCAAGCTCCCGCTACAACGTAGCGTACATTAAACGTGGGCTCTGCGGAGGGCCCCACAGGCAATAACATATTTAAAACAAGTACCGTTTCTCAGATCAACTCGAATCTGCAGTTCCTAGGGGTTTTTTAAAAAAAAAATTCTTGCTTACATTTGTGGTCACCTCTGACCTCGATTTAGCTCATATTAGTTTTATCTAATATAGCGCACCAGGTATGTTTAGCACATTTTGGTGAGCATTGTTATTATACATCAAAACAATGAATATGTCCATTTTCAGAGGGATGCATCCAAATACCTATGTCTGGATGTGCTTTTCATTGTTATATTAACTATGTTTTTTATAAAAAAAAAAAATTTTTTGTTTATGCGATGGTTGTGGGTTAGTCTTCTTCTCACTAGCAGCATTATTTATCCCCCCCCCCCTTCTAATTGATGTAAATTTTCCCCTCCTTGACTTGGAGATATTTAAGAGACAAAGTGAGTTTTGGCCGGCCCGTACCAATAGGGTTGCTGTGTCATGTGAATCTGTCTCGCCTCTCACAGCTGACTAATAAATGATGTCTGTAGAGGTTCCGGCGTTCACATCTCGTCATCTAGATGGAACGGCGATAGTTTTATTATTAGAAAACTCTTTCCCTCATCTTATCCCTCAGTTAAGATGGCGATGGTGGGGCTGCTCTAGACTGACCCTGCCCACCGTGAGTATTACTGCGATGACGTGGAGCATCGTCCTCATCCCGTGATCAAGTCTCTGTGTAAGACGAAACGTTGGGAGGAGACGTTCCCACGTCATCGCAACCATACGGAAGGACGTACGCATTCAACTAAGCCGGCCGGCACTTTGTTTTTAAAAGCTTCATTTCCCTGTTCGTCTGTAAGTGCATTTTTATTCCACTCTTTTTAATAAATGTATCGGATTTACACTATGTGAGTACTTCTGTTGTTTCATGACAATACATCACTATTGCTATCTGCTGATGTCCCGCGGTTGCTGTAAACCAGTCGATCCCAGGTGTCTGCATCCAATCTCAAGGGTCTCACTCTCAAGGTCGCAGCTATCTATCTGATCATAAGTGTTTGCACGTACCCTTAGGGGATCTAACATCTGGTAAGGGTCAGTGTGTTCAGTGGTGGTGGGTTTGCACTATCCCCCCCCCCCCCCAACTTCATGAATTCCCACACGGGTGTTTGTACATACGCTGCCTGTCAGTTTTCACACTATGCAAGTTTTTTTTGTGTTTTATATCTTTGGTGCTGTGAATCTACACTCAAATCTGCAAAAGCCCAAGTGTGACTGACAACGTAGAGACTGTTGCATTGATCATCATCTGGAGGATTTGCTTCTTTTATCTATCTACCATCAAATTTGGGAGAAATTACCCACCCTCAACCCAAGGTTTTTTTTCCTTCTAAGATCCCACCCTGGTTCACCAATAACTTTGAACAGTTTGGTCGTGACCACCAGGTGGTCTTTACATTACCACCTTCCACCTCCCCTGGTCTTTACAACTAGGTTGAGGCTGTAGAAAAACAACATTTTTTTTCACTATATACTCATATCCCTTATGCTGTTGTTTCTATATGACCATAGCCACAATATCTAAATACTGTAGAGTTGAACTCTAGATTTTCTTTTCTATGTGTCTCGTGGTGTAGTTTAGTGTGTCTCTGTGGGTTTACAGAATATATCCCGCATTGACTGTGTTTATCACATTGTGCCCCTTTATTAGGTCACATTTTCTTAATCTAGCGCGCTTCCACTCCTTTTTTCAATACTGTACTTACTTTGGCCAATATATATGCCCCTAACGCCCATCCAACCCAATATTTAAGCCGAATTCTTGGCAAACTGAAAAACTTTATGGAGGGGTACACAGTCCTGATGGGAGATTTAAATTTTGTGATGAACCCAAGACTAGATAGCACGTCCCTGGCGAGGGCAACAACTAATGCACAAATACAAAAAGTGAAGCACAAGTTGCTAGAATGCCAACTAGTGGATGTGTGGAGGGTTTCTCATCCTAATAAGCGAAACTATACGTTTTTTTTCTCCCCCACATGGAACATACACCAGGATAGACCATATATTGCTAGATCATAGGTTACTGGAGCGGGTCTCCAAGACTGACATTGGAATCATGACCCTGTCAGACCACGCTCCTGTGTCCATGAAAATTAAATTAGCCTCTCAAAAGAACCAACAGAGGATCTGGCATCTAAATAATAACCTAATCCAAGATGTACAAGGGGCGGGAAGGGTGGAAGAGAAACTCAAAACTTTCTTTGCACCTAATGACACGGAAGGGATCTCTAGCGCAACCATATGGGAGTCGCACAAAGCGTACATTAGAGGGATATTGATCTCTGAGGGGGCAAGGAAAAAAAAAAGAGAAAAATAAGAAGATAGATACTCTGTCCACAGAAATAAAGAACTTGGAATGCAAACATAAAGAGCTAGGACAAAAAGAGACGTACCTTAAGTTAATTTTAAAAAGAGAGGAGCTCAAGGAGATCATGGAACAAGAAGCCAGCAAAAACTTTAATAATATTGCTAGAGAGAGATACCTGTGGGGCAACAAACCTAGTAAACATCTTGCCAAAATGGCACACAAAAAGCAAACTAGGAATTACATCGAGAAAAAAAAAAAAATGGTAACCTAGTTTACTCCGCCGTAGACATAGCAGAAACTTTTAAAAATTACTATGAAGAGTAATACACAATCGACCAGTCGAGGGCGCAAGTAAGAGAAAAGGAGGCTAAAATCCTCCTGAGGTTTACATCCGTCGTCGTCTGGGGGCATGAAACCTGTCTGGTCCGAGTCTATCACAGTGGGCAACATGGGATACAACCGAAGGGCGAGAAGTTTGGTCAGTATTTTAAAGTCTGTGTTTAAAAGGGCAATGGGTCGGTACGAAGCACAGGAAGTGGGGTCTTTGGGAGGCTTGTATAACAGCGTCAAGTGAGCATGGTACATGGAAGCAGGGAGACTGCCGTCTGTCAAGCACAAGGTGTACAGCTGCACCAGCAAGGGGGCCAGAAGGCCCGCATGTGCCCTGTAAAAGTCTAGCGGAAGCCCATCCGGCCCGGGTGCTTTGCCCGGCGGGAAGGACTGAATGGCCTTGTGTACCTCTAGGGCCGAAAAGGGTTGCACCAGAGCCTCCCTCTCCTGGTCCGAGAGCCAGCCCAGTGCCAACAAAACTAACAAAACATTCAGAGTCTCAGGCCGGAAGTCAGCGGGCAGGCCAGAGGAGTACAGAGTCCGGTAGAAGTCATGAAAGGACTGGAGGATATCCTGGGGGGAGGACACAGTTCCACCCCCAGGGGTCCGAAGGAGCAATATTGTCGTGCGGGGATGGTCATGTTGGGCCATCATGGCCAACAGTCGGCCATTATGGTCACCTTGCTCGAAGACTCGCTGTTTGCCCCTGTGGAGCTCCAGGCGCGTTGCCTCGGCCTAATGCAGATGTAAGTCCCACTGAGCTGCCATCATTAGATCGAAATGATCCGAGGTGGGGTCCGAGTTGTACTTGTCAGTGCAGTCAGTATTTAATTGCTCTAACTCCCGAGTCTGGGCTGAGTGCTGTTTCTTGACATTAGCTATGGAGGAAATGTATTGCCCTCTAGTGTAGGCCTTGAAGGTGTTCCAAACAATCTCAGGGGAGGAAGAACCCGCATTTTGTTCCCAAAATTCAGTTAGTAAAGGGGGCAAGGCATCGGCTATATCAGGATGAGTGACCCATTGCGCGCCCAACCTCCAAAGCACAGCACTGCGCGTTGCCGGAGAGCAGAGCACCACCAGAGAGAGCGGGCAAGGGAGCTGTGGTGGCTTAACGTGATTGGCACTGTGCTGACAAGCCGTTCACCTCTGCAGCCAAGGGTTCGGATCCCGGTCTCGGCTACATGTGAATTGAGTTTGGTGGTCTCAGCCCGGCTCCCGGTGGGTGTGCTATGCAAGGTACGCCTGTGCATAGTACGCCCACCCCCCCACCCCCCAAAAAAAACACCACACTTGCACGCACACAAAATTGGTTAAACACACACGCACTTTGGCCATGCAGTCTCCTAAAATAAAGAGAGGCGAAGGAGCTACGGGGCTGGTTGGGTGGGCTAGGCCCCCTCACTCCCTCATAGGGGGAGTCCCTCTGCCCTGTAGGGGTCCCGTTGGGCCCCAGTTGGGCTCCCAAGAGGAGCAGGTAGGGCGGGGTGAGTGGGAGGCCCCCCTTAGGCCTCGTACACACGAGGGGATATGTCCGCTGAAAACGGTCCGATGGACCGTTTCAGCAGACATCTCCGCTCGTGTGTATGGGCTAGCGGACAGATTTCTCCACCCGACAGATTTCAAAGCATGCTTTGAAATCTATCCGGTGGAAATCTGTCCGCCCGACATGTCTGCTGGTTAGTACACTTACCAGCAGACATGTCGTCCCCCACCGCCGCCGCGCCGCCGCCAAATGGATTCGGCGCATGCGCGGAAGTGTTTAACTTCCTGGTGCGGTGACGTGGCGGCGTCAACGTCACCGCCACGTCACCGCGCCGTCCGGCGGCAGGGAATTTGATCCGATGGTGTGTACACGCCATCGGATCAAATTCCCGATCGGACATATCCGATGGAAATGGTCCGCGGACCGTTTTCATCGGATATGTCCGATCGTGTGTATGAAGCCTTACAGGGGCATGGAGAAGGATGGCGATTGCCTCCGGGGGGAGGGTCTGCCTACTCCCAACTCCTGCAGTCCGGCTCCTCTCTCTCGAGTTCACGCACAAAAATACACTTAAAAAAAAAAAAAAAAATAAAAAATAAGGATCGACACACCTCTGGCATATGTAGAGTATGTAGCATGTATCGCCCGTTGTACCCAGGGCTTCTTAAAAGTCAGGATCTTGCTGCCCATGAGATGAGTCTCTTGGAGTAAAATAAGCTGGGGTGAATGGGATTTTAGGTATTGAAAGAGGGTGGCACGTTTAAATTTAGAATTAAGGCCTATGACATTCCAAGAGAGAATGGTGAATGAGTCAGGTGAACGGTCAGCCATTTGGCGAGGGGGGCAGGAGATAGAAGGGATAACTATATAGATACACCCCATAGCACCCCAGGAGCAGCATTGTGAGCATTTGAGCATGACATAGTCAAAAAACAGTAAGAGACATTGAGCTTAAAAGACAAAACCAACATTAAGATAAACCAAATTCCCAGGCATTGAGTGCCTATCCTACTATGTCCCATCCCTCTAACAACGGTCAGTGGGGCGGGAATAGTTTTTCCCCAAAAACAGTCAAAAAATGGTGTAAATGAGCCCCTAAGAACTGGGGGCCCTACACGGCAGGCGCCAGGCTGCGCACTCCGGTACCTGGACAGTGGGTATATCGGGACCAACGGCCAGTGTCCAGGCTCCAGAGAGCAAAACGGGCTCAAAAGAACCCAAAACAAAAAAGAAAAAAAAAACACTGGGGGGGTAGCAGTCCTCGAGTGCCACCACGTCCGTATGCCGGGGTAATGCGTGTCCTAGTCCGTGCACCGAGCAACCATAGCTCCTACTAATAGAATCAGGATGGATTCCCGGTTAAGGCAGGGCAGAGTGGCCAATATCAGATTTATCGCAGGAGGACAAAAAAACGTAAAGGGAGGGTTGGGAATAAAATGAAAAAAAAATGTTGAAAAAAACAGACAGGGATGACAGAATTAAGTGAATTTAACGGTAAAAAAATAAAGGGAGCAGTATCGGAGAGGAAATAGGCCAGGATGCTATGCCATAGAAGCCGCAACAGGCAAGGGGTGGTAGAAGAAACTCAGGGGAAGCGGTATGTGCAGCAAACAGGAACACTTGCCATGAAGTGAAGTTCATCAGCGACCCTCCAGCCATGACATAGAAAAAAGCACGTGTGGTCCCCATCGATCACCCACAGCTTGCTGGGGTAGAGCAGGCTGAACTTGAGGCCCTGATCCTGCAGGCATCTCCTCACCTCAGTTAAAGAGCGGCGTCAGTGTTGCACTTCTGGTGAGTAGTCAGGAAACAGCATGATCTTGGCCCCGTTGTAAAGCAGGTCTCGCCTCTCCCTGGCAGCCGACAGGATCAGATCCCTATCCCTGTAATTCAGCAGGCGAAGCAGGAAAGGCCGAGGAGGGACTCCTGGAATTGGAAGCTTGGGGGGAACCCTGTGGGCCCTCTCAACCACAAACGTAGGCGGCATGGCTAGTAGGCCCAGAGGGAGATCAGGAAAGTCTCAGCAAATTCTGCAGGCCTGAGGCCTGAGGCCTTTTCCAAGAGGCCCAGGACCCTGATATTGTTCCTCCTGAGCCGATTTTCGGTATCTATGGACTTCTCCTGCAAAGCTTTGACCTGCAGTTGTAAGGCATGTAGTTTTCTGGAATCGGCCCTTGTGGAATCCTCCAGCTGCGAGATGCGGCCCTCCGCCTCCGTGAACCGGGCCCTAAATTTTTCCATGTCATGGTGGATCAGGCTGACATCCGCAACGAGGTGGTCTATTTTTACCATCACCGAGTCCTGACCCTCCTTAATCGCCGCCAGGAGCTCAGCGTGTGAAGCGGCATTGGGATGCCGGAGGGTTGGGGGAGGCTGGCGAGCTAGCCGACATCTCTTGTGCGGGGAGCCTTGTGGGTAAGAAGGCCTGCCGCGGCCCGGACGCCAGTCCCCGAGGACGAACGGAGCTTACCCGGAGACAGTGGAGGAGGCCTCGGGGTGCCGGGAGCCTTCTTCCGCCCCAGGGTGTCAGGCAGGCGGTTGCTGGAAGGAGGAATCAGCGCTGGAAATCAAGCCAGGATGAAGGTAGGAGCGGAGCTCAGCTAGCACACGTCTGCTCTCTTTCACATCCCGGCCACACCCCCCACTTATCTCTGGGTTTAATAGACAGTATAAACAGATAGAGGCAGTGTACAAAAAATACTGGCCTATACTTCTAAAAGACAAGGATCTACAAACGTGCATTTCAACTACCCCCAAATGTATTTACCATAGGGCCCCAGCCCTACGGAATCAAATTGCTCGGAATGTACCCGACCCACCAAAACGACCCCCTATGTTCCTAGACGTATCAGGGTTTCATCATTGTACCAGGTGCAAAGCTTTAAAACTACCAGACGAGCAGGAGCCTCAAAAAAAGTTACCCAGTTCAAATCTAGTGTCACTGGTGAGAGCTTTAAAATTAGACCTCTCATCACATGCGACTCAGACCATGTTACCTACGTGTTGGAGTGTCCATGTCCACTCCAATACATGGGTAGAACAACCTGTAAATTAAAAGTGAGGATTAATGAACATCTACCAAACATCAGGAATGACTATCCTAACCATAGGGTCTCTCGACACTTCACCAGCCATCATGCGAGCGACCCTACTTTGTGCATTTTATGGAATTGATAAGATCTCCAAGCATTGGAGAGGTACCGATATGACCAGGAGTGTGTCCCAAAATGAGACCAAATGGCTGCATAGATTGTGGACGATGCAGCCCCTTGGCCTCATTATAGAATTGGACCTCAATTGGTTCTTGGCAAACAATTGAGATTAAGTCCACCAACTAAAACCATTTTTTCTGGAGTTTTAATAATATTGTGTTTATATTTTTAATTTTATTTTGGTCCTGCCAAATTTTTGGACCCCCGTGACATCTCCATGTATTATTGCTAGAGCATTCGTTTTAAATAGAGACATACATTTTTCCATCAATTTTAGTTGTACCACGATTTTAGCTTTGGTTTATCATACATACCATGGTTGACAGTGAATGGGGTCACCATAGAGAACATATTGTGAATGGCTTAACCAATAAGTATCTTACTTTGATGTATGGTATCTACAGAGAGGTGATTTTTGATTCATCCACCCGGGTTTTGAGTCAGCAATGTACCCAACCATGGTGGAGCGGCATATTAAATTTAATTTCCACTCACTAGCCAGGATTATTAACTAATGCCATATATCAAAATTTGTTTGAATGGATGTAATAGTCATACAACTGTTGATTGGCAAATCTGGTATTGAGTAGCTAAAACGATAGTCAGCATACATCTTTTATGTTTTATTTATTTTTTGTAATGATAATAATTTTGTGTTGTTTCATACATTTTTTGGATAGTATGTAATTAGCCTAATAGTATTGTTGGTAAAGCGATAGCCAACCAGTACTGTGGCTGCAACACCTTTTTTTAAATTTCCCACCTTGGCTTCTAATTCCCACCATCCTAGAATCAATCATATCATTAAGTAGACTACAAATACGGTGATCCTTTGTGACCAGGTATGCGCCCTGATGATGTAAACATTACGAAACGTATGTCGGCGGCAATACCTGGTCACCTGTATACCTACGCCATCCCCGGCTGCTGTGGAGACTTCCGCATCGGAGGTAGCACGAGTCACGGCTGGGAAGCCTGAGCGAACGAGACCCCTAACATCTGACACGCTTGCAGCCCCAGTGCCAGGAAGGCACATTTTAATGTAAGAGGCCATCTGGCTATTTTAATTATGTTCCTATTTTAATAAACAATATCACGCTATGGGCACCTTCTGTTTTCTGTTTTTGGATGATTTTCGAGTGTGAGGCTATCTCCCCAGATCCAGTTTCTCCTATATGTGAGCAGGCACAAGCCTGTCCAATACTTTTTAATTAAAGAAGTCACCTTCAGTTGGTAAGCGCAACTTTATTCTGAGCACTTAGAGTGAAGATGATATAGTTATCTTGGTGAAGGAACTTTATTATCACTTTGGAATAACGCATCAAGATTTATTCAAGCAATCACTGCTGAACTTTGCTGTATTTTGCACAGAATTGCTTATTGGGACTATACTTTTTTTCACAGTTATTTATTTTATTTATTATTTTTCTTTGTAGCACATTTATCTCATCACATGGGTGATGCATACATTGTTCAGTATTTATAATTGCATGTTGTAATTATTGTTAGTTTTAAGGTATCAAAGGTGCTGGGGGATTGTGTAAGGAGAGGGAGTGTTTTAATGAAAACACCCTACATTGTGGTAAGGATAAATTAATTGTGTTTAAAGGTGTTTTAATGAAAACACCCTACATTGTAGAGGGTAATGTAAGTTATGATTTGAAGGCAAAGTGAGAGAGGTGTTATTTATGAATGAAAGTTAAATTCAATTATAAAAAGGAGCAACCAGAAAACTTAGAAGCTTGGGAACACTGGGCCAGATCCACATACAATTGCCCCGGCGTCGTGTATCAGAGATACACGACGCTGCCGTATTTTACCTGGCTCTAAGTCGAATCCAGGAAGATTTCGGCCCGTAAGGTACGGCGGCGTAGTGTATTTCTCGCGGCGGAATTAAATTACGTGGGAAGGGGGCGTGATTCATTTAAATGAAGCGCGTCCCTGCCGCGATCGAACTGCGCATGCTCCGTTCAGAAATTTCCCGCCGTGCATTGCGCGAAATTACGTCGAAACGTTGTTGTGTTTTTTTTTAGTAGCGTAAATTACGTACATTCCTATTCACGGATGACTTACGCAAAAAAAAATTGGAATTTCGACGCGGGAACGACGGCCATACTTAACATGGCAAGTCTAGCTATAGACCGGATAATAGCAGCTTTAACTATATGCCGGAAAAAGCAAACTAGCGACGACGTAAGAGAATGCGACGGCCGTTCGTAACTTCATGGATCGCCGTAAAAAGCTCATTTGCATACCCGACGTGAAAAACAATGCAAACTCCACCCAGTGGGCGCAGAAATATAGGAGATACACCAGCGTACTAGCTCTGTGGATCTGGCCCACTGTGCCTGAAGCTAAATCCATTATCGGAGGTAAATGATTATGTTACCAATATGTCCATACAGCACAGAGACAAGACACTCAGAAATTACATAGATTTAAAAACAGGAAGTGACATTACATTCAAGGTTTAAAGGGGACATAGGAAACATTGATGACGAAGCATACAATTCCTGGCAAGTGTCTGTTTTTTGCTGTAGCGCCGTGGAAAATTCATTGTTATCCATACTTTGATGGATTATAGAGTATTTGAACCAAGGGATGATCAGGAATTACATGAGATCATCAAGAACTGTCCAGATCCTAGTATATTAGCTGGATTTAGAAGAATGTTTAAAAAGTAATGTTTTGGGTGTGCAACATACAGGACGTACCATGAGATACTGTAATTGCCAAATATATATTTGTTTGTATGCTCATATTTTTTTATTCCTGCTTGAAGTATGGAAAGAATTGGAAGTGTTTTTTTAGCAATTAAAACTAGCCAGGCATGATAACATTTTGTTTTACTTATTAAAAAGTCATTCAATTTAATATGAGGAAGTTAATTTGTGTAGCCAGTCTCAAACTATGCAGTAAAGAGTGAAAACAAAATTGAGATATATGTAAGCCCATGTAGTAATATTGAAACTAAGAAAAGTGGAACTTGACACACAGCAATATTATTACTTATTTTAAATGAATAATAAACAAATGCAGACCATTTTAACACACGTAATGTTAATACATATAATATTGCCATCTTTGTTCTGTTTATTCACTAATAGAAATTGTAAAATTAAAGTTGATTATATGATAAAAATGTATTCTTGTAAATGTTGTTTTATGGGTTCACTTCATTGTTATATGTATTATTCGAGAATGAATAAAGTGGGCATTAATTAGTGCCCACAGCATGGGATTGTGGCCATCTAAATAAATAATAAAATAAATAAAAAATAAATACATGTTGTGGTTTTAGGTACTATCACTTTAAATGACTCATCTGTAAGACATGTGTCACTCAAGCGGGAAAAACGTGTTTTAGTGCGGGAAAAACACATGGATCTCAGCTGTGTACACGTGTGAGTAAGGGGTATATAAGACCCCTCTCTGAGGCATCTGTCACAGTTTATCCCCAAGACACTGTGTGCTCTCCAGGGCCAGTACATAGGAGCTCACCTGCTGTCTTGAAGTAGTTGGTTTAAAGGGTCCTGGAGAAGGCGGCATCGGAAGAAGGAGAGGAGTGGCTGAAGAAATGCCTGGCAGAATTGGAGGCAGACCGCGCTCAGGCAGCAGACAAAAATCCATCGGCTTCTGAGGTGTTTCCTGAGAGGTTTCCTGAGGTGTTTCCTGACCCTGCGCCGCCTCAGCCTACACCAGCTCAACGTTCTCCAGCTCAGAGGTCTCCTCGCAGCTTTCCTCTGGAGCGTCCCTCTGTATCAGCGGCGTCACTGGGGGAAACAGAGTCCCGCCCTCGTGATGATGAGGTGGATGACGTCACGTCACATCAGCGGTGCAGCCAACGGATCTAGCAGAAGAAGAGGAGGAACATCTCCCCGTCAGCCAATCGTTCTGGCGGAGGGCCGGGACGTTCACGGCAGTCGCCGCCTATCAAAAAAAATGTTGGTTTGTCTTCACAGATTCCTTCTTCGTCAAAGGCGTCACGCGTATCCAGGCAGACTCGGCTGGATGTGGTGATGGCCCCCAGATGCCGGATATCCCTGCAGGATCGTTCGTTCTGAGCAACACTGCTCAGAGCAGCAACACAAGAGAACAGCAGTCGGCTGTTGGAGCTGCTCTGCTCAACAGCAATTAATTACATAATTACTCAGTTCATTAAACAGATTGAATGAGTCTTTACAATGTCAACAATTACTTGTGCATGTGTCATCTCCTGTGAATGTATGGTCTCCTGATGCTATTCCAAGCAGTTCCTTAGTTTCAAATATTACCATTAATCCTCAAGAATCTGTGAATATTGTTCCCAATTTCCCTTCAGTCCCTGAAATTCGCTTTAAAGAAACCCTGCCATGTGAAATCTCCCCTTTAGGTTTTCACTTAGCCGCTAGTATTAAGGAAAAAATCTGGAAAGGGGAATGTATTGATTTATTTCTATCTTTTTATAATTGGTTGCAGGCTTTCTGTATATTTTCTGCTATCATGGGGGAGAAGTTTCCTAAAAAATGTAGCGGTCTGTTTCAGCATCTTGAAAACATTCTTGAGGCTTATAGGAATTTTGGCGGTTTTGGTTGGTCTAGGTACGACAAATCATTCCGCCAAAAAATGGCTGTGTATCCCAATCTTAAATGGGGAATGAAAGATGTTGGCCTATGGCTAAACCTCATTCTGCCTCAGAAGCAAGCTGTTTCAAAACAAACGCCAATTAATCAAAATGTTTCTTCAGTGTATAAAAAAGGTATTTGTTATGCCTTTTATGAGTCCTAGTGCCGATGGTCAACATTGTGTCGTTACAAGCATGAGTGTTCTTTTTGTTTAGGGACTCATCCGGTTTCAAACTGTTTTAAAAGGAACTACACACATACTCAGCACAGGGACAGTTCAAAAAGCTCGCACACCAGTGAGAGTGGAGAAAATGTACCCGTGGTTACTACTAGTGTTGAGCGGAATACGCCATATTCGATTTCGTGATATTTCACGAATATATAGAAGAATATTCGTGAAATATTTGTTAATATCGAATATTCGCGATATTTTATCAAAAAATTGTTTTTGCAAAATTTCACTAATGCGAATGCGAAATTGATTGCAAATTTCTCGTCCGCCCATGCGCATGCGCGCAAACAACATTTTGTGCTGCCCTGCGAAGCGAAGATGGTGGGGAGTAACTTTTCATCCAGTGAGGAAAAACTGCTGATTAGTGTAAGTAATTTTACCACTGTTATTTCATTATCTTTAACTGCATTTTAGACTAGTTTAAAAGTTAGGATATAAGATCAGATATTAGTATTTCCCAAACAGTGTGTCTCCAACTGTTGTAAAACTACAACTCCCAGCATGCCTGGACAGCTGCAGACACCCTGGTTGGTAAATGTGTATTTAGGCACTTTCCTTGCTATTTAGCATAATTAACATGTTGTGGACATAGGACGTATGCGGTCCTTAAGGCCCAAGATGTTCGAATACATATTGCCCTCTAGATGTTGCAGAACTACAACTTCCAGCATGCCTGGGCATGCTGGGACTTCTAGTTTTGCAAGTTCTGCAGGCCCACATTTTTCAGACCACTATACACGGGTCTCTAAACTGTAGCACTCTAGATGCAGCAAAAGTAAAATTCTTAGCATGCACTGACAGACCATGCCTGATGGGAGTAGTATTTTTGCAACAGCTGGAGGCGCACTGGTCTTGAAACCCTGAGTTAGGTAACAAACTCGCAGTGTTTTGCAACCAATGTGCCTCCAGCTGTTGCAAAACTACAACTCCCTGCATGCAACTGACTGCAATAACCCCCCCCCTCTCCCCCAATGTGAATGTACAGGGTACATTCACATGGGCTGGGGCTTACAGTGTGCTTCTAGCTGAAGCAAATTTGGCGCTGCAGCTCAAACCCTCAGCGGGAAACTACTGTGAACCCCACGCCCCTCTGACTGTACCCTAAAAACACTACACCACACTACATAACAATTAAAAAACACAACATATACACATACCCCTACATAGCCCCCCTCCCCTCCACACTAAAAAATAAAACCGTCTGGTACGGCACTGTTTACTAAACGGAGCCTACAGCTGTTGCAAAACAACTCCCCAGTATTACCGGACAGCCATTGACTGTCCAGGCATGCTGGGAGTTAAAGTATAATTGTGGTACAGCTGGTGACGGTGAGCTATATGGTGTATCAGAGCATGCTGGTAGTTGTAGTTTTTAAATAACATCAACTCCATTATTTATTCAAAATTAATTAATCAAAAAGTCAAAAGAAACAAACATATTATTGTTCATATATAAAGATAGGGATGAAAAAAAATAATCTATTGTACAGGCCCAGTATAAGGGTCAAAAAATAATTATAGCGGTCAGATGAATAGCAACTCATTTCTCCCCTATACGTGTATCCTGTGATGTTACTCATATATACATAATTATGCAAATTATAATGGCTGCTATATTTATGCAAAAAAGGTGGCGACCAAAATGGCAAGATATAAAATCTGTCATGTTACCCCTGTCAGTGATTAATAAGGCGAGAATACCATACATTTACGTCATATATCCACAAGGGTTTAAACAAAAGTATTATAATATACTTTGTTCTTCATCTTGCAGAGGTTCCTGCAACAGGGATATGACGAAACCCGGAGCCAGCAGGACAAAAACAAAATAGTCCGCTCCCTATTGCGGGAGTTACGTCAAGTTCATGGCCGCACACATGACCACATGGCCACCCTAAAAAAGTGGTCAGACCTAAAGAGGCGCCACATGGCCCGGGTCAGACAGATCCGAGATGAATTTCATCCAGGTAAGTTATTGGTGACAGTTGTGTAAGGTCATATGTAATTAACCTTAGGGCAGATGTTGTTAACCCAGACGCCATGTTGTGGTAACATATATCACCACCCAAGGTATTCATAGTACTGTTGAAAAAATACATTATTCCATCAAGTTAAACCATGGAATTAAAGTGGTGGTGTGGTGGGTTAAAGGGGAAGGGGTGGTATTTTATAACTCAATTACCACTAAATTCCTGTGCTAAGCATGGGGTTATCATAGTAATCCCCTGTACTCCATCAGGCCCTTTTTTTAACATGAGATTGTCAGAATAATACAAAGGAAACACAAACAGCTCATTTTACCATGGTGGCAGCCCAGCTCACACTCAGTCCCCTGTAGTGCCAGCAAGACCCTTTAGTATAACATTATCCCATTGGTTAACTGTCTATATAAATACATTTGTTTTCATATACAATACAGCAGAGTACACAGAATTTGCATACGTTATTAGAAATCATTTTTACATATATGAACATTGTGTTATTATAGGAGCTCCTCTACCATCTGTGCGCCCCAAGCGCACAAGGCGACAGGCCGCAGAGGAGGAGGAGGAGGAGGAGGATGAAGAGGAGGAGCAGGAGGAGGATGCACAGGAGGAGCAGGAGGAGGATGCACAGGAGGAGAGGGATGAGGAGCAGCCAGGGCCCTCCCAGTGTTTACCACCCCCAGCTCCTGTTGAGGAGCAAGAGGAGGAGCTGCAACCCCCCCGTCCAAACTCCTGGTGAATCGGGTGATGGAGAAGAGGAGCAGGAGGATAAGACGGTTCCTGTGAGCCCCAGGCAGGAGGGTAAATATGTGCAGAAAGATTAATAACATTTCAACAATAAGATGTAGATATAAAAATGGACAGCATTTAATCCTATTTTTTTTTCTTATATCCTAACAGTTTTCAAAAAGATGGAGGAAAATTGCAGTCTCATCCAGAGGACCAATGAGAAAATCCTCTCAAATCACCAGAAAATGCGAATATTAGACCTCCAAAACCAACAGCTGGAGCAACAGCAGAGGAAGAATTTGGACGCGATGGCTGAGCTTCACAAGCTCATGCAAAAATACATGTAATTTTTTTTTCTTGTAATAAAATTTTTTATTCTTTTAAAATGTTTCCTTTCTTATTGAGATTGTTAGGTTTTTCAACACATCTAACTTCATAATAACCAAAAACATTTTATACTATTATTTTATTTAACACAAACCTAAGACAAACTAAAATACACGGACACAGACACTACTAACACAAACTAAACTGTTGAAAAATTACTATAACAAAAGCTACAATATATATATAGATATAGAGAGAGAGAGAGCGAGAAAGAGAGAGAGAGAGTGCTGATTTGCTCTTGCAGACAGGCTAATGGTTGCAGTATAAAGGCCGCAAACCAGGGTTAAACATAAAGTTCAGTCTTTTAGTCACACTTGCTGTTATGATCCGGTCTGGTAGCTTGTAGCGGAGGCTGTTGGTGGATCTGCTGTGCCAGAGAGGTCATGAAGCATTACTCAGCATGAAGGCAGCAGCAGTAGTATTAAAATATAATGTAATTATCACACAGGCAACATTTACAAGCAGTAGTGGTAATAGTACTAGATATCCTCTAAACACTTGGGCAAGACTTGACAGCAGCAGTAGTGGTAATAGTAGTATATAGTGGCAAATAACTCGTGACATAGGTGTCGTGAGCAGCAGCAGTAGTAGTAATAGTAGACAATATAGTGTCAAATCACTTGGGCAAGAGTTGAGGGAGAGCCAAGGAGAGGGAATGAATGACAAGGGACCCTTCAGCACCCTGAACCGACGGCGGGTGCCAGAAAGTCACCGCTGATCCAGGACTCATTCATCTTGATGAATGTGAGTCTGTCCATGGAGTCTGTGGACAGACGGGTCCTCTTGTCCGTGACCACCCCACCTGCCCCGCTGAATGTTCGCTCAGATAGTATGCTGGAGGGGTGGCAAGACAATAACTCCAGCGCATACTGAGCGAGCTTGCGGCAGGTGTCCAATCTGGCAACCCAGTACTCCATGGGGTCGTCGGTGCTCATACTGTCAGAAGCACCGACCCCATGTAGTCTGCCACCACACTGGAGTACGGCCTGACAGCGCACGTGCCCCACACGTGAGTAGCTACGGGGGCGCTTGCTGTGAGGCTCAGCAGCTGCGGAGACAGTGGCTTGAGGAAGACCAGCAGTTCTCCACTGGACACCCCGGGGTGGCACCACAAAATCTGATGCCGCCGATGCCTCCTCGGCACCTCAGAGGGAAACCCAATGGGCCGTGAAGCTGATGTACCGGCCCTGCACATGCCTGCTGGTCCAGCCATCCATTGTGAGATGCACCCTGTCACTGACAGCGTGATCCAGCGACAGGGTTACATTCTGCACAATGTGCTGGTGTAGGGCAGGGACACCAGTCCTGGCAAAGAAATAGCGGCTGGGGACACGCCATTGGGGTTGGGCCTGCTCCAACATCTGCCTGAAGTTGTTGCAGTCAACAATGTTGAAGGGAAGCAGATGTTGGGCAATAACCCTTGCCAGGAGCCCATTGAGGGAACGCACACGTCGGTCTCCAGGGGGGAAGGGAGTGGTGCGTTCGAAGGCGTCGGAAAGCGACGCCTGGCACCGGATGGCAGTGCAGGACACAGAAGAGGAGGGTGCTGTGGAAGTAGAGGTCTGGCTGCCAGTACCAGTACCTCTACTAGAGGGAGCGGGGGGGCATGACCTGCTGGGAACAGATGAAGCTGCTTCATCTGGTCATACTCCCGCCAGTGGTTGATTCGCAGATGCTGGTTCAGAGCTGTGGTACCCACCCGAGCCAAGCACTTCCCTCTCTTCACCCTGGCACGACAGATATGGCAGATGGCTATGGTCTGGTTATCTGCTACCAGGGTGAAGTAGGCCCAGACAGGTGACTTCAGCGCCGCCCTCCTGTCAGATGGGGTGCCGCTGACTTGCACCTGCTGGGACTCGGTGTGCACAGGTGGAGCTGCCTGCTGCTGCTGCTGCTGCTGACACCTCCTGCTGCCATCACCAGTGGAGACCCTGACGCTGGTCTCCCTGGTGACCGTTTCCCCAGGGTGCCTACCTTCCTCGTCGTCACTGCTGCTGTGAACCGACAAGTCAGGTGGCACCCATGTTGGGTCAGCCTCCTCTTCGCCCCCAGATATGTCAGACCCAGGGCTGAAATGTGGTGGTCTGAGGGAAACAGCTGACATGGAGCCGCTAGCCTGGCTCCGCTGTCCCCTCACCGACGCCTGGGTCTGACTAGGTGCGGGTGTTTCCTGCCCAAAAACACCAGCACCACTTGGAAGGAATGTCTCTGGGATACTGACAGCAGGTACCCCATCCTCCTCCTCCATCATCCCTTCCAAAAGGTCCTGACCATCAGTACAGAACTGGATGTCTGCCTGATGCAGGACCTCCCCCAAGATATCCCTCTCACTGTCGCTGTCAAACAGTAAGAGGCTGGACCCTTGGGGGCTGGGGCAGGTCCTAAAGGCACCGGTGTACTGGTGGTGCTACTGGGAGTCGGGACTGACGACTCTGTGGCACTGCTGTGCCCAAAATATACTCTGTAACAGAATGGCCCGTGACACCCAGAGACGTTGGAAGGATGAGAGATACTCTTGTGCCAGCAGCACCAAAAACTCTTGGGTCGAAATCCACCCTGTGCCCTTTTGGGTATAGGGTGGCTAATAGTGAATCATAATTCATATTACATGAGATGGGACATTAATAATACTTCATATTGCAGGACTGAGATATCACAAGGAGTCATGATGACATGACCAGGTCAGCCAGTGAGTCATACCTTTTGTATAATAGGCTATTGAAATATCCTAAGGTGTTGGCTATTCAATGTAAAGACACCCACTCTTACTGCCATTGTGTGACAAAGCTGTATAGAGAACTTATTCAATTAGATGTCTGTGTTACTATTCAAGGTTAATTGAACCCTATTGATAATACAGTGCCGTCATGTCTAGCTACCAATTAAAGAATTATCCTCAGTGAGTGAATAGGGGGGTGGAGATTACATTGTCCTGTGATTAACTGCATTATGTTGTACTGGATATAAGCAAGCTAAGAACCAATAAAGTTATTCATACATTTTGGAAACTAGAGAACGGAGCGATGTCTCGTTTATTCTGGGAAATAGAATGGATCATGTCTGCCTGGTTGTTGGTGTGTCAGATAAGCTTGTCGTGGTTGGATGGAAGGTTGTAAGCGGTGGTAACCGTTACATTGGTGGCACAGCAGTGGGATGATTCCATCTTCAGAAGGACGGCTACAAGGACACATGACAATGGAGACGGTGTATGAACGGATGAAGCTCTCTTCCCTCATGGACTTACTGGAGAGCCGGGGCAGACCGGCCAGCAACTATAAGAAAAGGGACATTATCGCAGAACTGGTCGAAATGGATAGAGCTAAAAGGCCCGCCGTAGCAGACAGGACACCCGAAGAAGCAAGTTTTGATCGGGCTGTTAACATAAGACTGACACATTATGGTCCTAACCCTTCACCGGAGATCAGGGACCGAGTTATAGCGGCTCTGAATGCCACCTTGCTACAGAGGAGAAGTGCTGCAGCAGCTGAAGTCACAGCAGCACCAACTAAAGAGAGAGGAGAGGTGCAGATACCAGTCTCCATGGAAGAGGAATTCCAAAGAAGGGTACAAGAGATGCGGATACAGCATAGAGGACCAGTATCAGAGGGGGACACTGTGGTAGTGGATGGGACTGTGGTCTCCACTCACAGCAACCCAGCGGGAGAGCTGGCAACAGAGCAGAGTGTCATAGGCCTCTGCTCCTCACTAACAGAAGAGGGGGACCCTGTGGTAGTGGATGGGACTGTGGTCTCCACTCACAGCAACACAGCGGAAGAGCTGGCAACAGAGCAGAGTGTCATAGGCCTCTGCTCCTCACTAACAGAAGAGGGGGATCCTGTGGTAGTGGATGGGACTATGGTCTCCACTCACAGCAACCCAGCGGAAGAGCTGGCAACAAAGCAGAGTGTCATAGGCCTCTGCTCCTCACTAACAGAAGAGGGGGTTCCTGGGGTAGTGGATGGGACTTCAGTCTCCACTGGCACAACCCCAGAAAATGGTACAGGACTGGGACAGGAGGATGTCTGCTTTGCTTTGCAAGCACCGGGGGGTTTTCACCAAGCACCAGTGGATGGGACTTCAGTCTCCACTGGTATACCCCAGGAAGGGGGGGCAGTTGGCCCAGACCCCCAGCAGCATGATGGACTGAGTCCAGCTACCCTGCCTTCTCCCCAGCGGCAGGCGTGTTCTCTGAGAGAGGCAGAGGTTGGCGGGGTGAGTAATGCTCAGTTTGGAGCCATTTATTTGGGGTACGGTATGGATACCAGCATTGGAGGACGGGAACTACTGACGGACTTCGGAGTCAACCCGTTCGGGGTTCCCTCCTGTGTCCGTCTCCCACCGAAAGGGGAGAGATGTAACAGAATGGCCCGTGACACCCAGAGACGTTGGAAGAATGAGAGATACTCTTGTGCCAGCAGCACCAAAAACTCTTGGGTCGAAATCCACCCTGTGCCCTTTTGGGTATAGGGTGGCTAATAGTGAATCATAATTCATATTACATGAGATGGGACATTAATAATACTTCATATTGCAGGACTGAGATATCACAAGGAGTCATGATGACATGACCAGGTCAGCCAGTGAGTCATACCTTTTGTATAATAGGCTATTGAAATATCCTAAGGTGTTGGCTATTCAATGTAAAGACACCCACTCTCACTGCCATTGTGTGACAAAGCTGTATAGAGAACTTATTCAACTAGATGTCTGTGTTACTATTCAAGGTTAATTGAACCCTATTGATAATACGGTGCCGTCATGTCTAGCTACCAATTAAAGAATTATCCTCAGTGAGTGAATAGGGGGGTGGAGATTACATTGTCCTGTGATTAACTGCATTATGTTGTACTGGATATAAGCAAGCTAAGAACCAATAAAGTTATTCATACATTTTGGAAACTAGAGAACGGAGCGCTGTCTCGTTTATTCTGGGAAATGGAATGGATCATGTCTGCCTGGTTGTTGGTGTGTCGGATAAGCTTGTCGTGGTTGGATGGAAGGTTGTAAGCGGTGGTAACCGTTACATACTTGTCAGGGCATTAGAGCTGCCCGTTCGCGGCCGTTTACCGCGAGCGCGCGCATGCGCGGCTCGGGCGCGCGCGTGCATGTATTAGGCGCGCGCGTGCGCGGTATAGGCGCGCGGCGCGGGCGCGCGCACGGGAGCGCACGGACACGCTCTCCATCCGGCCAATCAGTGGCTTAGGCGGGCTATTTAAGCCAGCCTCTTCCTCCTGTCTGGTTGCTGGCTTGTCACAGCTTCTAAGTGAACCTGATACCTACGACCTTTTGATCCTGATCCTTTGACCCTTGGCTATTGTTACCGGACTGCTGCTGTCTCCTGCTCTTGACCTTTGGCTTGAACTCTCGGACTTCCTGATCTCTCCAACCCTCCTGACCACGGCCTGTTTCCCGGATTTATCTTCTGCTTGTTCCCAGCTCCAGCTATCCGGACTTCCGGACTATCTCCGTGTGCTTCCCCGGCTGACCCCAGTGACCTGCTTCCGGATCAGTCTCTGCTCCACGGATCCAGTCTTCGTCCACCTGTCGGTACCGGTGCCTCCCGATGCGTCCGTCCCCCTGTACCCACTCCAGGGGGCGGATCGCGCTAGGTCGCAAAGGGAGCCGCCCTCAGCATCTTGGCCTTGGTGAGTTTATCTTTAACTACCGTGATAATACTCCAACACTACTGGAGCCTGAGAAGGCAATATCGGGTGGCTGCCCGAGGGAAAAAACTTGCGGATGAGGCGGACTCCCCTTCCACCTGATCCACTACCACTAGTAGGGGCGCGAGAGGTACCCCGTGCTGGCAGCGACCCAGCACTGGGAGTAACTCCCCTACCCCTGCTGCCACGGCCACTGCCACGTATGCTGCTCATACTTGCTGATGTGGGGGGGGAAACTGTATGGGGGGGGGGAATGTGAGAAAGGAGTGTTTTTTGTTTTTTTAGCAAGACAGGCACGCAGACAAAGACGCAGACAAAGACGTAGACAGCTACTAAACTAGAATAAAACTACTACACCTAAATTTTTTATTTTTTTTACACGGACAAAGACGTAGACTTCAACACGGACAGCTACTAACCAGGAACCAAAATACTACAGCTAAAACTTTTTTTTTTTTTTAGACTGAAGGACGCAGACAAGGACGAGGACTACAAATACTAAACTAATATGCACTAAACACTAACTCTACGTACACAAACTTATATGACTAAACTAAAGCTAAATTTTTTTTAGTTTTTTCTTTTTTTTATACACAAAACACAGAGACTAAACACACACTAAACTAAGCTACCTTAAAGAAATGTACACTTACACTAACTACACAGAAATCTATCTAACACTAAGCTACACTAACCTGGACAAAACAAAACAAATCTGAGCTTTTAGAAAAGCTGTTGAGTCTTTTGCTTTGAAAAAAGCATTTGGTTTTAGAAGCAGATAAAACTCAGAACTGAAAGCACTATAGGAAGCACAATGCTAAGCTCTAAGATCGCAATACACAGAAAAACAAACAGAAACACTCCACTCTCTCTAGCCACCTTGTGAATCTGCACTAAAAAACAGCTGGGAGTGATCTTATATAATGGTCGTGCAGGCAGGTTCCTATTGGTTGCTATGGAGGTTGCTAACCTCTGACAACTGTGGTAGGAGAACTCTGATTGGCTCTGATGCAAAAGAAGGGCAGAGAAAGTATTCGCGAATATTCGGCAACATAAAAGGATCGCCTCAGCTACTTGGCCCAGGGTCTCTAATCATACCAGCAATGCTTTTAGACGTCGATGGAGATCACTAGGATGTGATCTGTTTTAAAAATAAATTTGAAAAAATACGAATATTCGCAATAGCGAATATTCACCGCGATATTCGATTTATTCGCGAATACTCGAATATGCAATATTCGTAACGAATATTCGCAATGCAAATATTCGTGAGCAACCCTGGTTACTACGTTACCCACACAGGGAGAAGGTGGATATTTTATTTAATGGTTTTTCTTTAGGTTTCAAGCTTCCTGTTTTTTTTTTTCTGGTTCTGGGTGTGAAGTGAGTGGTAAGTAACTTAAAATCAGCATTAATGCATGCTCAGGTAGTTAGAAAAAAAATATTGAAAGAAATTGAGGCAGGCCGAGTAGCCGAACCCTTTGTCTCTCCTCCTTTCAATGATTTTCGCATTTCCCCTCTTGGAGTAGTACCTAAAAAGGAGCCTAATTCTTATCGGTTAATACATCATCTCTCTTTTCCTAAGGGAAGCTCTTTAAATGATGAAATTGAATATTCTTTATCATCTATAGCTTATGCTAGTTTTGATGATGATGCCATAAAACGTATAAGGAAACACAGTACCAATGTGTTACTAGCGAAGTCTGCCATTGAATCTGCTTTTAGGTTGCTTCCTATAGCCCCCAAATCCTTTAACTCATTGGGTTTTTGCTTTGAAGGTTATTTTTTCTATGACATGTGTTTACCTATGGTTTGTTCTTTGTCGTGTCTGTATTTTGAGACTTTTGCAACATTTTTGCAATGGGTTGTTGTTTATGAATCTGGTTGTGATGGTATAATTCATTACGTGGATGATTACACTTTGTAGGTCCTCCTGATTCACCTATATGTTACCTACTGTTAAAATTATTTTTGGCCATTGCAAAAAGAATTGGCATCCCTATCGCACTGGAGAAAACGGTTCTCCCTACTACAGTTATAAAGTTTTTAGGAATTAGTATTAATACTACTTTGGGTCAGTTTCAGCTTCCTTTATTGAAGATATCTCATATTCAGTCTTTGATTTGTTTCTTTTTGAGTAATTTTTTTTTTTTATTAAGAGAGCTTCAATACTTTTTAGGTTTATTAGCCTTTGCATCTCTAAATATGCCAGTTGGGAGGATTTTTTCTAGGAGGTTGTCAATGGCGATGTCCGGTTTTAAGTCTATTTCTTCACATATTCGTTTGACTTCAGATCTTAAGGATGATCTGTTAGGCCGCGTACACATGAGGAGACAAATCCGATGAAAACGGTCCGACAGACCGTTTTCATCGGACATATCTCCTGGGATGTTTTGGTTTGATCAGTGTACACACGATCAAACCAAAATTCCCACGGACAGACAGCGCGGTGACGTGGCGGTGACCTTGACGAACCATGAAGTAAAATACTTCCATGCATGTGTCGAATCCATTCGATGCATGCGGGGGATTTCTGTCGGCTGGTTAGGCGTACTAACCAGCGGACATATCCGACAGGCGGCTTTCCAGCAGACAAGTTTTAAAGCATGCTTTAAAACTTTTGTCTGCTGGAAACCTGTCTGCTAGCCCGTACACACGATCAAATCTGTCTGCTGAAACTGGTCTGCGGACCAGTTTCAGCAGATATATTCGATCGTGTGTACGCGGCCTTAGTGTGGTCTCAGTTTCTAATGGATTATAACGGCAGGACGTTTTTTCAGGCCAAATTTGTTTTTTCAGCAAATATGGACTTATGTACGCATTTGGCTGGGTCACTTGGTTTTACAGTTATATGGCATACCCATTGATGCTGTGGCTCTTGGCCACCTTTTTGGGTAGCTAATAAAGCCACAAAAAACATTGTTCTTTTAGAATTATTCCTGATAGTAGTAGCCTTCGAGTTATGGGGTGAATTTTTTGCCAACAAGCAAATTTTGGTCCATTCAGATAACAAGGGTGCACTGT
Organism: Rana kukunoris; assembly: GCA_029574335.1. Classification (NCBI taxonomy): domain Eukaryota; kingdom Metazoa; phylum Chordata; class Amphibia; order Anura; family Ranidae; genus Rana; species Rana kukunoris. Next base: position 243,424,219 of record CM056053.1, read on the forward strand.
TTGCACTAAATTGTCTTTCCTCTAAATCCCTATGTGTCATAAAATTATTACGGTATTTTGTATTGCTATGCCTAAAATTGAATATTTGGGTGAAAGACAAATTTGTCCCTGGAAAACTCAACATGGTAGCTGACGCATTATCTAGCGGGTTACACTTTCATATGACTCCCGTTTTCTCAGCTATTCAGGGTTATGTTGCTCCAAATATTTGATCGCATGGAAAAAATGGCTTCTGTTTATCTGGTTTTTCACCTACTGAACATACAATTTTGGCTTTTATATGTTCCCTTATGAAAAAAAAAAATTCATTTTACATTAATAAGAGCTTGGCAGGAATTTCTTTTTTCCTTAACCACCTGTCCACCGCCCACCGTCAAATGACGGCGGGCAGACGACTCCATTATCCTGACATCACGTCATATGACGTGATGTCTTTTTAAAGCCGCGGGGATCCCGTGCGAGTGCCCGGCGGCAACGATCGCCGCCGGGCACACGCGATTGCCCAGTAACTGAGCGGGGACGTGGAGCTCTGTGTGTAAACACAGAGCTCCACGTCCCTGTCAGGGAGAGAGGAGAGCGGTTGTGTCCCTTGTACATAGGGACATAATCGGTCACCTCCCCCAGTCACCCCCCTCCCCCTACAGTTAGAACACTCATAGGACACACATTTAACCCCTTCCCCGCCCCCTAGTGGTTAACCCCTTCACTGCCAGTCACATTTATACAGTAATCAATGCATATTTATAGCATTGTTCACTGTATAAATGTAAATGGTCCCAAAAATGTCACAAAAGTGTCTGAAGTGTCCGCCATAACGTCGCAGTCCCGATAAAAAAATCGCAGATCGCCGCCATTAATAGTAAAAAAAAAAAAAAAATGCCATAAACTATCCCCTATTTTGTAAACACTATACATTTTGTGCAAACCAATCGATAAACGCTTATTGTATTTTTTACCAAAAATATGTAGAAGAATACGTATCGGCCTAAACTGAGGAAAAAAATATATTTTTTATATATTTTTGGGGTTATTTATTATAGCAAAAAGGAAAAAATATTGCATTTTTTTCAAAATTGACGCTCTATTTTTGTTTATAGCGCAAAAAATAAAAACCGCAGAGGTGATCAAATACCACCAAAAGAAAGCTCTATTTGTGGGGAAAAAAAGGACGCCAATTTTGTTTGGGAGCCACGTCGCACGACCGCGCAATTGTCAAAGTTAAAGCGACGCAGTGCCGGAAGCTTAAATTTCGTCTGGGTAGGAAGGGGGTGTAGGTGCACAGTAGGCAAGTGGTTAAACTATATAATCAACCGGGTTTTAAACGTTTTTACTCTGTACGCCATATATTAAAAGGTTACAGGACAAAAACTTTTATCCCAGATATGCGTAGACCCGTTACTTTAGATCTCTTAAAAAACATTTGTTTGTCTACTCCTTTGGTATGTAGGTCAGAATATGAGGTGCTGTTATTTCATTCAGCTTTTGTGCTGATTTTCTTTGCATCGCTTCATATCTCTGAGTTGGTACCAAACGATAAATAAAGCATTTCTGGCCTAAAATTTGATGAGGTGGTCATCTCTCAGGAGAAAGTACAGGTTTTTATTAGCAGATCTAAAACAGATCCCTCAGGGAAGGGTCATTGGCTCTCTCTACATGCTTGTGGCGACTCCATTATTTGCCCTTATGTAATTCTTTCTACAGTAGGTGACTGCGATATTGTGTCAATCTCGCTCCCTTTCTCGGCAAGATTGACCACTTGGGAGCCCCATCGCGGGAGCCAGTGCCGAGCTGGCTTGCCGCGATGGAGAAAAAGCCGTCATAGAAGCGACGGGGATCCGACGTGGATTCCCGCCAATTCTACATGTGGGCGATGTTTGTTATGAATCCTGAAGGGGAACTCCCCGCCGGATTTTAAATAAAAATCTGGCATGGGTTCCCCCCTCAGGAGCATAACAGGCCCTTAGGTCTGGTATGGGTTGTAAGGAGACCCCCCTATGCCGAAAAAACGGCGTGGGGGTCCCCCCACAATCCATACCAGACCCGTATCCAAAGCACGCCGCCCGGCCGGTCAGGAAGGGAGTGGGGGCGAGCGAGCCCCCCCCTTCCCCCCCCTCCTGAGCCGTACCGGGCAGCATGCCCTCAACATGCGGGGGTCAGGTGCTCTGGGGCAGGGGGGCGCACTGCGGCCCCCCCACCCCAGAGCACCCTGTCCCCATGTTGATGAGGACAGGGCCCCTTCCCGACAACCCTGGTCGTTGGTTGTCGGGGTATGCGGGCGGGAGGCTTATCGGAATCTGGGAGCCCCCTTTAATAAGGGGGCCCCCAGATACCAGCCCCCCACCCTAAGTGAATGAGTATGGGGTACATCGTACCCCTACCCATTCACCTGCAAAAAAAAGTGCAAACACAAATAAACCACACAGGGTATTATAATATTTTATTAGTGGAAGGTGAGCGATTCCCTTTGGGGTATAGAGAAGGGTAGGTAGGTAGGGGGGAGGGAGGTACATATAGAGGAGGGAGGGATAGGGTAGGTGAAGAGGAGGGTTTTTTTTTGCCTCAGATATAGAGATGGAGGGAATAAAAATAACTTCACTGAACGCGAAAGGACTAAATGCCCCAGAAAAGCGTAGGATGTTGTTGAATGACCTACGAAAGACAGGCACAGATATCGCCTACATACAGGAGACACACTTTAGGAAAGGGGGACTCCCATTCCTTCAGAATAGTTTCTACCCCTGTGTATACCACGCAGCTAATCAGGAAGCAAAATCTAAGGGAGTATCAATTCTAATTTCCAACAGAATCCCCTGGACATTAGAGAACAGTTTCCTAGATCCAAAAGGAAGATTGATTTTCTTGAAAGGGAGTATTGGGGGAACTAAAGTGACTCTGGCCACGATGTACGTACCGAATGCACACCAAGATGCTTTTATGAGACAGGCAATATCGAAGTTGTTAGAATTCTCAGAAGGGAAACTGATTCTTGGGGGGGACTTCAATATCTCTTTGGACCCGAGAATAGACACCTCCAGGGGAACCTCGTCAACACCTGAGGGGGTCAGGAGGGGAATATTGCGGAAATTACATGAAACTCAACTAGTGGACGTATGGAGGATACTCCATGGAGAGGAGAGGGATTACACCTTTCTCTCCAACCCACATCAAGGTTATTCCCGTATAGATCTGTTTCTGATACCCCACTATTTAATCTCCGAAGTGAATGAGGTGTCCATCGGTAGTATAACGTGGTCAGATCACGCCCCGGTCAGTATGCGCCTGTCACTGTTTAGTGGGGCATTAGCCCAGGAAAGAAGGTGGCGTTTAAACGAAAGCCTATTACAAGACCCTGAAATTAGGGAAGAGGTTGCTAAAGAGATTACAGCCTTCTTTCAAATAAATGATACACCCGGGTGTGACCCGGGAATGGTCTGGGAGGTGCACAAGACAGTAATTAGAGGAGTCCTGATTAAGTATGGATCAATCCTGAAAAAGAGGAGAGAACATCAGGTTAAAAAGCTATTAGGCTGGCTCAGCCCCTACCCACCGCCTACGCTACTAAGTCTCTGCCAATGCAAATACTCTACTGCGATGGCAGCATCACCCGCCCCTGTCCTGCCCCACTCGGATGCTCACAGCTACATGGACGAGTGCCCAACCCTTCTCCCAGCTACCTATGGCCTGGAACCCGGAAGGCCCTGGCTGAAGATCACACGCTGCACTACTTCTAGACTATTACTCACCACCCTGTCTATAGTACATGGTTTGTTACAGGTTTTAGCTACAGGACTGCTCTGGAAGTGTGCTGACAAACTCGCATGGTGGTGACCTTCCTCTCCCCCTCCCCCTCTCCTTCCCCCTCTCCCCCTCCCTCGGCGTCGGCGCCGGTGTGTCCTCCACGCTACGCAGTTTTCTAGCTGTCCACGCTCGCACTCCTCCTAATTTTAGAGGCGCCCCCTTTTTTTTTTTGCTATTTGCCCACCCTGAGCTTATCCATGCGGAAGGTCGCGGAGTCCCGTGGCCCCCTGTCATTGAAGTGTGTGTCGCTTAATGTGAAAGGCTTAAATGTACCGGAGAAAAGATCGCAAGTCCTGTCTGCTCTATCCAAGCAGAAGGCTCAATTCGTGTTTCTGCAGGAAACCCATTTCCGAGCTGACTCAGTTCCCAAGTTGCGCAATGATCTATACCCCACCGCCTTACACTCCACGAATCCCTCCGTGAAGACAAAGGGGGTTTTTATATTAATTTTTAAGCAATCTCCCTTTCAGTTGTCCGACTCACTGGTGGATCCGGAGGGTAGATTTTTGTTTATCAAAGGCAATTACGCCTCCAGACCCCTAACCTTGGCGAACGTGTATGCACCGAACGAACATCAGGTCTCTTTTTTTAAGAAAATTAACGACCTTCTACTCTCGTTCAAGGAAGGTATCGTTTTTCTGGGTGGCGACTTTAATGTTCCTCTGAACCCTGACATGGATGCCTCCACGGGTCCCTCTTCTCTACCATACCAAGCACTACGGCAGATTAAGCTGCAGCTACAAGACCTCGTGTTACATGATACCTGGCGCACCTTATACCCTTCGACCAAAGACTACACCTTTTTTTCCGCTCCCCTTCAGAAATACTCTCGCATAGATTACTTTTTTCTCTCTCAGCCTGACCTGTCTTATCTCGCCCAAGTCACTATAGATCCTACGTTCTTTTCCGATCACCACCCCATTTCGGTCACCCTGACCTTCCTTGAATTGGTCTATAGGACCAAAATGTGGCGACTGGACTCGGCTCTACTTAAAGATGCAGCCTTTGCCATGCATTTGGAGTCTACGATCCGCAACTACTTCACTGAGAACGCATCTCCGGACCTGTCCCCCCTCACTTTGTGGGAGGCCCACAAATGTGTGGCCCATGGGGAGCTTCTGGCCCAGGCAGCAAAACTTAAGAAGGTCCGCCAAGAAGTTATAGCGGGTCTGACTAGTAAGATAAGTAGACTGGAAGCCCTACATAAAGCCTCCCTGTCTCACTCTTCGCTGCAGGAACTCACGCATACCCGTTTTCTCTGCTGCTGGAGGAATTGGGTAAACGTGTTAGGCGGAGCTATGTTCTACACCAAAGAGTATTTTACGAACAAGGCAACAAGTGTGGGAGACTCCTGGCAAGGGCGATACGAGCATCTAGACCCTCTAACACGGTGCACCAAATCCGTGATCATCGTGGGGTTACCCTGTCTAAGACCGAAGACATAGCGAAATGCTTTGAACAATACTACGCAAAACTTTACAACCTGAAACCCGCGAATCGGACCCCAGCTCTAGAGGCCCAGAGGTTGGACGTGATCAGAAGTTTCCTTTCCCAATACTCCCCAGGGCAGATTTCAGAGACCTGCGCAGCGGAGCTGGATTTACCTCTCTCACTGGGGGAACTTCAAACTGCGATGAAGCAAATGAAACCAGGAAAGAGTCCGGGACCTGACAGGTTCACGCTGCAATACTATAAGTCCTTTCTAACAGTTTTGTCCTCTAGAATGTTAGACACCTTTAACGCCCTAGCATCCCCAACTGCCCCAACGGGGCGCCTTCTAGAGGCGCACATAACGGTTATTCCGAAAGATGGTAAAGATGCTTCGCTGGTCCAGAACTATAGGCCGATTTCGCTGCTTAATGTGGATATTAAGCTGTACGCGAAGATCCTAGCGAACCGACTGTCCCCACTCTTGCCCGACTTGGTCTCCCAGGATCAGGTGGGGTTTGTCCCTGGCAGGGAGGCCAGGGACAACACTATCCGGGCTCTGAACCTGCACCATTGGCTTTCTACCTCAAACACACAGGGCTTTTTCCTATCCCTTGACGCGGAGAAGGCGTTCGACAGGGTGGCCTGGGATTACATGCGGGAGGTCTTGAAAACAATAGGCTTTCATCCCCGCATGTTGGCACATATTTCCGCCTTATACTCTAATCCCAGTGCTAGTGTACGAGTTAATGGCCGCCTGTCGGACACCTTCTCCATAAGTAATGGTACCAGTCAGGGATGCCCCCTGTCTCCCCTAATTTTTGTTCTTACTTTGGAACCCTTCTTAAATAGACTGCGTTCAAATCCCGACATTAAGGGTTTGACCGTTGGTGGTAGGGAATATAAAGTCGCAGCCTGTGCTGACGATGTGCTCTTATCTCTGTCAAAACCGAGGATATCCTTGCCAAATCTACTGAAAGACATAGAGAATTTTGGAAACTTGTCCCATCTTAAGATAAACTACTCGAAATCCCATGCCTTAAATATATCGCTCCCGAGGGGCGAAGTGGAAGGGTGTCGCAGTTCTTTCCCGTTCCTCTGGAATGAAAGAGCCATTACCTTTTTGGGCATTCAAATCACGTCAGACCTGTCTCTGCTTTATAACGACAACTTTTTGGTCGCCCTTAAGAAGGCACAACAGGACTTAAAAGACTGGGGGGCCCTGAATATTTCTTGGTTTGGCCTGCCTCCTGAAAATGACAATCCTACCGCGCTTTCTTTACCTGATGCAATGCATCCCGATCACCTTGCCTCCACCCTTCTTTGCAATGTTCAAGACGGCCGCCTCAGCATTTATCTGGAAGAATTCCCATCCCTGGATCAAATACAAGCGACTCACTCGCCCGAAGACCAAGGGCGGTATTGGTCTTCCTGACCTATACCTCTACTATCTGGTGGCTCATCTCACACGCATTGTAGACTGGAACGTCCATGCAAATAGGAAGAGTTGGGTGGGGCTGGAAGGCTCCTTTATGCAGCTTCCTCTTGACTCACTCCCCTGGGTCTTCTCGCGGCACTGGCCTCTGGAAATTAAGACACACCCTCTCATCCAGCCCTCTCTTAGAGCTTTTGGTTGTGGAACGAGGTCCCCCTCATTCTGCTCGACCCCGGGTCCCTTGACCCCCTTAAGAGGTAACCCCGAGTTTTTGCCGGGCCTGTCCCCTTCCTTTCTGAAACGAGAGTTGCCGCATGATCGAGTGCAGGCGCGTTATTTTTTCCTCCGCAGATCCCCCCGTTCCTATGAGGATTTGGTAGCTGCATCACCTTCTGAATCTTTCCCATTCTGGACCTATAGACAGATGAGACACTTCCTGTCCTCACAGCCAACACTCGGCAACTTGGACGAGGCGATTGACGCCCTTTGAGAATCTTTGCTCGCAGACGTCCCCGCAGAGACACCTAATATCTGGTGTCTACCAGATTCTCTTGGATGATGCCTCCGACTCGCCTGACTCGGCTCGCTCTGCCTGGGAATCCGAACTTGAGGAGGATGACTGGACCCGGATCTATGAATACGCTCATAAGGGGTCTCTCAATGTTGCTACTCAGGAAACCTGCTATAAGATACAGACGCGCTGGTATAGGACCCCAGCCCTTCTCCATAAATTTACTCCTACGGTTCCCGAGACGTGCTGGAGATGTGGGACAGGAAGGGGGACTATGCTACACGTTTGGTGGGACTGTGACTCCATCCAGCCATTCTGGAAAGCAGTACATGACCTTATCGCACATGTGACCACCTACACACTGGACTATTCCCCGGCGCAAAACCTCTTGCATCATACGCATTTGACCAGGTCCGAGTACTTTGGTTCGCTGGCCATGCACATGGTGAACGCAGCAAGGCTCTGCATCCCGGTACATTGGCGCTCTACACACACTCCGACGATTAAGGAATGGTTTCACAGGATTTCTAAGATCAAGGAAATGGAAGAGCTGGTCCACATCTCCCGAGACCACATCATGAAATTTATGAATACTTGGGCCTGTTGGACCCACTGTAAAACAACCCAGCGCTTCCAGGCCGATAGTTCGTGAGTTGATACCAGGGTGGACGTAGCTACGCTACGTTGGAGTTGCAGTGCCCAACCGGAACAGCCCCCTATGGGGGGGGCGGCCGGCGCCGACGACCCCCCCCTTCTTCCCCATTGCTGGACTCCTTCCCACACCCTCCCTCCTCCTACCTTTCCTCGGTAAATTTCCTGAGGCTTTCATCACCGGTTCGAGCCAGTTTAGAATCCCCCATTACGATGGAGGAACTGAACATAATATTAAAAACTGTAAAGACAGGGAAGGCCCCGGGACCGGATGGCTATAAAATAGGATACTATAAAGAATTTGCCAACTTGTAGAGTAGTCAGATAATAAAGGTCTTTAATGCGGTCGGCCTGGGCGCAGCATTTCCGCCAGACACATTGCTAGCCCATATTACGGTAATCCCAAAAGAAGGGAAAGACCCGGCGGAGTGCAGCAGCTACAGGCCGATCTCATTGTTAAACACCGATTTAAAATTATTTGTGAAGATACTGGCAGCCCGGCTTCAGACATGGCTCCCGGCACTGGTAGATATGGACCAGGTGGGATTTGTCCCTACTCGTGAAGCAAGGGATAACACAATAAAAGCCCTCAACCTGGTCCATTTTGCCAATGAGGGGGACATCCCTTGCATGTTCCTAAATACAGACGCCGAGAAGGCATTTGATAGAGTAAACTGGTGCTTTCTTTTCTCCGTACTGCGTCATGTGGGGCTGGGTGAGCATATGATTAGGTGGATTGGGAGTGCATATACGGCCCCACGTGCCGCAGTGAGAGTGAATGGAATATTTTCAAACCCTTTTAAAATCACCAACGGAACACGACAGGGATGTCCCCTTTCACCCCTATTGTTTGCAGTATCCCTGGAACCCCTACTAAATAGAGTACGCCAAAACCCGGACATACAGGGAATACAAATAGGAGAGCAGATGCATAAGGTTTCCGCCTACGCGGATGATCTGTTGTTTTCTATATCTAACCTACATGTTTCACTTCCCAATCTTGTGAAAGAGATCAATAGATATGGCGAATTATCGAATCTGAAAATAAATCAGACTAAGTCTGAGGCGATAAATGTGGCAATGACATCTCAGATGAGTAAGACTATACAACAAAATTTTGGGTTTAAATGGAAGAATGCGCTAAAGTACTTGGGTACGCTAATTCCAGTAAACTTAAAGGAAATTCAAAATAAACTTCCCTCCACTCTTTAACTCCATTAGATCGCTGCTCGAGAAATGGCAAACTGGGTTACACTCATGGTTCGGACGAATCAGTATAGTTAAAATGAGCATTCTGCCAAAAATTATGTATTTGTTCCAGGCCCTTCCAATAAACAAACCAGCGGTGTTCCTTCAACAAATGAATACCCTAATGATGAAATTTATATGGTCAGGGAAACGACCAAGAATAAAAAGAGAGTTGATGATGATACCCAAGTGCTTTGGCGGGATGGCAGTGCCAGACATTGCCAAGTATTACCAAGCATCTCATTTGACAAGATTGGTAGATTGGTGTAGACATGGGCAGTATAAACGATGGGTGGATATGGAACAACAGATCTGTAAGATCCCCCTACGGAGAGCCCCCTGGTGCTATAAGGTATTACCAAGCAGATTGAAGAAACATCCCATAATTGGCCCAACGCTGCGAATTGCGGCTAAGGTATGCCAAAATTCAAAATTCTCAACAGGCCAGTCGCCCCTATTCCCTGTAATAGGGAATCCAGGTTTTATACCGGGGTTAGAGGGAGATGTCTTTAATAAATTAAAAGGGAAGGGTGTTGTACAGGTCTCACATTTTCTGCAAACAGAAACCTGGCCATCTATTGAGGACCTAATGAGACCAGGGGGAACATTTGAACTAAGTTTTTGGCAGGCACTTCAAGTAAATCACTACCTGAGATCGCTGGGACAGTCGTCCAATTTCCGGAGACAGTTAACAAAATTTGAGACATATTTGGAGGAGGAGGAACCAACATCGCGAGTGGTTTCTAAGATGTATAGAATGTTGATATCCCCTCAGGGGAATTATGTGATGCCGGGAATCAGGAGATGGGAAAGAGACTTGGGAAGGACCTTTTTGCCAACACAGGGAAAACATATTATACATTTGGCATTGAATTCTTCTGTTTGTACGCGAACACAAGAATCTAATTACAAACTTTTAACCCAGTGATACTATACCCCAGTAAAGCTGCATACACTCTCTACAGAAAACTCAGATCTCTGTTGGAGATGTGGACTGGAGCAGGGAACTATGCTGCATATATTCTGGTCATGTGCAATAGTAAGACAATATTGGTTAGAAGTTCAGAGAATTTCTCAAAAATTTACGGAACTCCAGATACCAGATGACCCGACCTTTTTCCTGCTCCATTGCTCACATATCCCAGTGCGGATATATAAAAAATCAGTTTTATGTCATATGATAAATGCTGCTAAAAGTGGAATAACCTTACAGTGGAGAGATACTAGAACACCCTCAATTACGAGATGGCTTAATAGAGTACGGGAAATAGGAGCAATGGAGGATCTAGTCCTTTTAGCTCAAAATAAAAGAGAACAGTACGTGGAGACTTGGACAGGATGGAATATATTTATGTACTCTGAGGAGGGGAAGAGAATGCTGGAGGAGGAAAGTGAGGAGTACCAGCTGAGGGAGAGAGTATAGAGAAGGGAGCAATAGGAAAGGAGGGAAGTACCTCCGTCTCTGGAATGAGGGTTTTGTTTTGGGGGGGGGGTTGTTTGTTTTTTTTTGGGGGTAGGGAATGGGAAGGGAATGTATATAAGGACAAAGGAACAGAGAGGAATTAGGTGAAGGAAATGGGTAAGTTAATTTAGAGAGTGGGACTGGAGGGTTCATGAAGTTTGACTCACTAGTAGAATACGAGGGGGAAGGAGAGACACAGAGAGGTACTCCTGAGTGTTTACTCCTCCAGTGGCATTTTTTTTAGTAGTTAGAAGGTGGATATATATATATATTTTTACTGTTAATTTGTTAATTGAATCTCTATGTTATGTTGATTCCACTTTGAGACCTTGGATATAAAATAAAAATAAATGATATGAAAAAAAAATATATATTTTATTAGTTGGCCGCCGGGGGGGTGTGTATGGTCGCTTGCTTGCTGGTGGGTGCCGCTGTTCTTCGCCGCCGTCTGGTTCACTTCCACCACCAGGGGGGTCGCTTTTATAAAAGCGCCCACCCCCGGTGGGCTTCCTACGACATCTTTGGCGGGGGGGTGGGTCTTCTCCGCTCTCCGGGGTTTTCTCCCGCTCTCCGGGGGGTCTTCTCCGCTCTCCGGGGGTCTTCTCCCACTCTCCGGTGCCTTCTTCTTCTTTTTCTTCTTCTTCAGGACTGGCCGCCTCTATCTTCGTGTTAGCTCAATTACTAGCGGTGGCCAGTCCACTCTTCTGTCACGTCGTCTTCTTCTCTTCTTCTCCAGATGTTGACTCGACGCTTCCTCCCGCTGTTATGCCGGGCGTGCGGCTCCCAGCGACTTATATAGGCCTATCTTGTGACGTCGCAGTCCCACCATGCTCCGGTAGGCGGCGAAGAACAGCGGCACCCACCCCCCCGCAGAAGATGTCGGGAGAAGCCTGCTGGGGGGCGCTTTTATCAAATCGACCATACACACCCCCCCCCCCGGCAGCCAACGAATAAAATATTTTAATACCCTGTGTGATTAATTTGGATACGGGTCTGGTATGGATTGTGGGGGGACCCCTACGCCGTTTTTTCGGCATAGGGGGGTCTCCTTACAACCCATACCAGACCTAAGGGCCCGTTATGCTCCTGAGGGGGGAACCCATGCCTGATTTTTATTTAAAATCCGGCGGGGAGTTCCCCTTCAGGATTCATAACAAACGCCGCCCACGTGTAGAATTGGCGGGAATCCACGTCGGATCCCCGTCGCTTCTATGACGCACTCGCTGGAATGTGCTTTTACTATTCCAGCGAGTGCGAGATGTCGACACCCTGTCGTCGAGAATCAGCGCGATGCTGTCGTGCTAAAAACACATTCTCGGCGGCAGGCACTGTAAATATCTTCTAGCCAGGTCATCTTGTTTGGGTAATTTTTTGATACATTTAGATCCCCCCCCCTTACTAAGTTGAAATTCTCAGCTATATTCCAATGCTGCTTAGCCCGGCTTGGTCTTTCTCACATGAATTTTTCTTCTCATTCATTTTGCATTGAAGCCGCCACAGAAGCAGCCAGATTGGGCCTCAATAACTCTCTTATTATGCAGTTAGGTAGATGGGAATCAAAGAGGTTCAATTTATATATTTGTCCTAATTTATCTCTTTGATTTTAGGTTCAAAAATTTCTGTCTGGATCGTTGGACATTCATTTGTTCACTGGGCCCATAAGCGAGCATGTCAACGATGCTATGAATGAATGAATGAAAAACGTATATAGCGCGGCACATGCGAACTAAATCGCCTCTGGGCGCTCGTTGTTCCTGTCTCTCTTGACATCAAAAGAGCAGAGTTTTAATCTGTCTTCTGAAGGTCAGGTGGTTTTCCTCCAACCGAATGCTGGTTGGTAAAGCGTTCCATAGTCTAGGACCCTGGAATGCAAACCTTTGGACTTGTATCTGGCTTTGGGTACTTTGACCAGATTTTGGCCTTCCCATGGATGCACTTATGAGTCAGACAGAGTGCTTTAAAAGCAATTCTGTCCTTTACTGGCAACCAGTTAAGGGTTCTCAACGAAGGTGAGATTGATTCCAATGTTTTTTTCCCAGTTACAAGTCTTGCGGCCGTGTTCTGAACGACTTGCAGACAAAATATTTGGTACTTTGGGAGTCCGAGGTAGAGGGCATTTGCATAGTCCAGTCTGGAGTTAACAATTGTTCCCACCACGACTGCTACGTCTTCTTTGGGAATAAATGGAATAAGTCTGCATAGTAGGCGCAGCAGATGGTGAGATCCGCTGACTACTGACCCTATTTGTGCATCCATTGTCATGTAGGTGTCAAAGATGACCCCGAGACTTTTGACTTTGGAGCTAGGGGTGATGATTTGGCCCAGAATGGGCGGAGGTGTCCAGGTTGTTGCCAGTTGACTCTTACGACTGGCGTGAAACAGAAGAAGTTCTGTTTTGGAACTGTTGAGTTTAAGATAACTCTAATGCCGCGTACACACGGTCGTTTTTTGCGATGAAAAAAAACGACGTTTTTTAAAACGTCATTTAAATTGATCGTGTGTGGGCAAAACATCGTTTTTTGTCTTCAAAAAAACGACCAAAAAAAAATTCCAACATGCTTGAATTTTTTGTGTCGTTTTTCAAAACGTCGTTTTTTGTTTCACAAAAAGTCACCGTGTGTAGCAAAAACGTCTTTTAAAACGAAGTTTTTCAACCCGCGCATGCCCAGAAGCTAGTTATGAAGCGAGCTTCAATGGAAAAGAGTGGTGAACGTAACCTCGCTTTTTGTGAAAAAACGATGGTGTGTATGCAAAATTGTCTTTGAAAAGTGACGTTTCAAAAACGTCGTTTTTTACTTCACAGAAAACGTCGTTTTTTTTCATCGCAAAAAACGACCGTGTGTACGCGGCATTAGGCCGCGTACACACGATCAAATCTGTCTGCTGAAACCCGTCTGCCGGGCCGTTTCAGCAGACAGATTCGATCGTGTGTACGGGCGAGCAGACAGATTTGTCCACCCGACAGATTTCAAAGCATGCTTTGAAATCTGTCTGCTGCAAACCCGTCTGTCCGACATGTTCGATGGTTAGTAAACAAAACCATCGGACCAAAATCGCGCGCATGCTCAGACAAAAGGAGGGGACAGGAGCGCTCGTTCAGGTAAACCTCGTGTTTGTTTGTGAGTTGGCACATTCGTCATTTTAACTATCTATAGTGTATCGTTTATTGCCTTTTTTTTTCTTCGTTCTCTTGCTAGAATCAAGCCGTTCTATTGCTGATGCTATTTAGACTGAGTTGTCCCAATATAGCAAAGTTTGATTGTAGGATTTGGCGTTGTCTTTTTGTAATTATTTTCTTGCCGAATGTCCTAATTTTTTGTGCTTTCCTCCACATGAATAGATTTTTTTTTTTACTTAATGTTGTTCTAATTTATTTTTACGTTGTCATCTGCTGTTTATTTTGTGCTTGCATTATTTTGTTTTCTTTTTGTTTGTTTTCAAAGCTTATTTTTTGCTTTTTTTTTTTTGCACCTTTTTTTTACAATGCATTTTTTTTAACCTTTTTTTTACAATGTTTTTTTTTTTTGCACCTTTTTTTTACAATGCATTTTTTTTGCACCTTTTTTGCACCCCAAAAGACAAAAAGTTTACATCATTTGCAAAGCCAAAAAAAAATTGCATTGTAAAAAAAAGGTTAAAAAAAATGCATTGTAAAAAAAAGGTGCAAAAAAAAAAGCATTGTAAAAATAAGGTGCAAAAAAAAATGCATTGTAAAAAAAGGTTCCAAAAAAATGCATTGTAAAAAAAAAGGTGCAAAAAAAAAGCATTGTAAAAAAAAGGTGCAAAAAAAAATAATGCATTGTAAAAAAAAGGTGCAAAAAAATGCATTGTAAAAAAAGGGTGCAAAAAAAATGCATTGTAAAAAAAAGGTGCAAAAAAAAATGCATTGTAAAAAAAAGGTGCAAAAAAAAAAAAAAAAAAAATAAGCTTTGAAAACAAACAAAAAGAAAACAAAATAATGCAAGCACCTTTTTTTTACAATGCATTTTCTTTGCACCCTTTTTTTACAATGCATTTTTCTTTTGCACCTTTTTTTTTACAATGCATTATTTTTTTTTGCACCTTTTTTTACAATGCTTTTTTTTGCACCTTTTTTTTACAATGCTTTTTTTTTGCACCTTTTTTTTACAATGCATTTTTTTTTTTGGAACCTTTTTTTACAATGCATTTTTTTTTGCACCTTTTTTTTACAATGCTTTTTTTTTTGCACCTTTTTTTTACAATGCATTTTTTTTAACCTTTTTTTTACAATGCAATTTTTTTTTTTTTTGGCTTTGCAAATGATGTAAACTTTTTGTCTTTTGGGGTTTCCATGGTTTACCAAGTTGTCACTCCAAACCTACCCCCCCACCCAGGAGTTTGTGTCCTTAGAAAATTACACCTTGTATTTTTAGAATGTTTGGGGCCTAATCACCACAGTAGAAAACACAATAGACAAGGTTTGAACGTAAATACAAAAAGCCATTTATTTAGGCACTAAACCAAATTATAAAGAACCTGATCTACACCACTTGATCAGATAGCAACCTACATGCAGACTTGTGCATTCCACAACATGATGAAGGATAAAATGAACAACCTCAGGAGACACGAAAACAAATAAATCTGAATCAGCAGCACATGAGCAAACGAACACAAGCTGTGGTACTCCAACAACCTCACATTTTTGGATAATGAAGTGGAAGGCAGGTAATCACCTTCTCTTCTTACTTCCAGCCTCCCTTCCTGGCTGCCTTGCAGCGGAACGTCCACGGGCCCATCCATGGCCCCTTGCAGGTGCGGATGATGTGGCAGCAGGAGGCAGAAGATGGGGAGCAGGCTGGGCTGGGTCACTCAGGTCTGTGTCCCTGGTCAGCATGCCCCTGTGCATCCAGAGAATGACCTTGTTGATCAAGTCCTTTGCCAGGTCCCTTTGCTCCTCCTCCGCTCGGCTCAGTTCATGTGCCACGGAGGCACTGAAGGCTTCAGAGGGGTTGAGGGGGGCCCTCATTATTTCCGCAGCCTCCCTCATCATTTGGAGGCTCTCCTCCTCCATCTGCCTCATGCGCCTCCTTTGGCCTGGTCACCTCATCTGGAGGGGAGGAACCTGGCTGATGGTGCTGAGCCTGGGGACATGCTGACTTCCACTCGGCCCAGCCTCCTCCTGGCTGCCACTCACCCCTTCCGCCTGGCTGACATGGTCCTCAGGAGCTGCCACCTCCTGGCTGGTCTCTTCCTGTGTCAAAAAAAGGGACATGTTGTAATATTTAGCACAATCAAGCACACACACATTTTTTGGCTCTAGACTCTTTTGGTTTTCTTCATTAAAATTGAACTGACTGTCCTTCAGACCCCTCAGTTGGCATCCCTGAGACCCCTAGTTTTATGCACACGCCTTTTTTTGTTGGTCCAAACTTTATAATTTTTCCAATAGTAACTCAAGAATCAAACCCAAATTAGCAGCTAAGAAATATTTAGGAAACTACTATACCTCTTCACTGAAGACCACCAGATCTGGGTCCATGTCAGCCAGACCCTCCGCTGGCTCTGCAGGGGCGTGGGGATCCTGAGAAGTTCCGCTGCAAGGAAGCGTGGGAGGAAGGCTGGGAGGAAGATTGGAAAGTGATGGCCGGCCCTCCAGTTCATCATCCAAAAATGCAAGCTCGCGGAAGTACCAGAGCCTGGGCTCCTTTTGCGCATGTGCTGCTGATCCAGATCTTTTGCTTTTAAGCACTTTATATACTTTTCGATACGTGGTCCTGAGATTGCTCATTTTATCCTTCACCATGGTCGCTGTGCAGGCTGGAACCCACGTCTGCATGTAGGTTGCTATCTGTTGGAGTGTTTGCGCTCTCAGGGGCTTATTTGGGTAGCCTGGGTGCCTGCTATCCCAAAGGTTGGGTTTTTCCCGATAAATTTCGATTAATCGCAAGGTGTTTTCTTGGATCGCCAACTGGTCCATCTTGCCTTGTTTCTGTCGAGATTAATGGTCTAGAATATACAAAAATAAATATCTAAAAACCCACATCAAAAATGGCTCAGCTTTGTCATTGTCTCAATATGTATGTGTACAATCATTGTGGAGCTAGTATACAAACACATTGGGGGTTATTTACTAAAGAAAAATTCACTTTAGCACTGCAAAAGCACTTGAAAGTACACTGCCTGGAAGTGCACTTGGAAATGCAATCGCTGTAAATGTGGATGAGAAAATAAGCAGAGCTTCCCTTCATTTCAGATCTTCCCCTCAGATCTATGGAGAATGGCCTTCCAAGTGCACTTGCTTTGCACTTGCAGTGCAAAGTGAATTTGCCTTTAGTAAATAACCCCCAATGTCTCCTGCTGCTACAATGCTGGCCAGCTCCGCTCCATTGTTGTCCAACTCATTTTTGGAACATGCAGACCCTTTGGTAACATGAAAAGAAATACATGCCATCTCTAATCATCCACAATTTTTTCAATGTTACCAATCATCAAGGCACTATTTCATGTGTAGATATCATGCCCCTCACACAGCATTGATGAGCTAATACACTACCTAATTACCTCTGTCCAACCAATACAGAACAATACATGCATGATGTGAATACACAAGACAAAAATAAAGAGGTAGAGCATTGTCATATATATATTTAGTGATGTGTCCAAGCAGTTTTGGCCAAAACTCGCATGGTGGGCCCCAAGCTACCTAAATAGCGCAAACGGTCCAAACAACATCCCAAACCCCCACCCCCCCCATGGGGCTCCAAAGTTTATAGGCCTCTGCTGATCCCATGTTGTAATTTACCTTCGTCTCTGTAGCTCCTCGCGTACGCTCGAGTAATCTCCGCGTAACCAAAGTAATCACGTGGTTATCCTTATATAGGCCGCACAAACATATACAGCCGCCCTCTTCGTTCGCAATGTCTCCGCCCGCTTTTAACTCCCCCATTACACGTTTCAACATCCAGGGCCTCATATTGCAAGTTACCGGCATATGTGTATGTCATCGTTTTACCGCACGAGTAAGCTCCGCGTAAACACAACGTATTCATCCGCGCATGCGTGAAACGCCACCTTCGTCCACGCCCATGACGGAACTTTTCCTCTTTTCCACGCCCCTTATCACTGTGAAACGAAAAGATGGCGATGTCACACGAGCGAGCATTATCCTCTCATGAGGATCAGGAAGGGACACAGCCAGGAACGTCCCGCTCAAGGAGCAAACGGTACAAGGCCACGAATATGAGTTTTGAGGCGATGGTGGAGATGGTACACATCCTGCGCAGGAAGGATTATGATGGGGATTATGGCCCATACAGCACCCCTAACCGCCGTAAGGCCAAAATTATGGACAAGGTGGCGAAGAGGCTTACTGAGATCTTTGGGGTGAGCAGGTTCAAAGAGCAGCTACGCAAGCGCTGGTCCGATTTGAAGTTGCGTGAGCCACACCAGTTTCGGAAGATAAAGAAAATCCTGGATAAAAGTAGGTGTTTTTTTGGGGGGGGTTTGCAATTGTGTGATCTCATTGTTTGCTATGTATATTTCTGCATGTGCCTTGTTGGCCTGGTTGTACTTTGGAACACATGTTTTTTTTTTTTTTTCCTGTAAAAATATGACGTTTTGCACGATCGTTCTTTAGAAACATCGTTCCATCACCTTGTTTCACATAAATACTATGTCCTAGGAACAGCACACCAGGACATGGCTATTTGGCTTTTAAAGAAAAGTTATTACACATTGTGGATAAAATAATGTAGATTTCCTAACTTATTAGAATGTGAAAAGACAAACAGGATTCATTCACACAGTGATAATAAGCAGCTGGATTCACATCTGGACTCAAGAGCACCTGTGTCTCCCCCATAATGAGATTCATTTTTAACGGTCTCTGACACATAATTTTTAGGGAGGGGCATCCATGCAGGGGCAGACTGACCATTGAGGAACTCGGGCACTGCCCGAGGGCCCCATGCCACTAGGGGGCCCCATCAGAGTTGCCAGGCTCATTAAAACCAGGGACAGTATGTAAAAATCTGATTATTTTTCTCACCTGTCCCTGATATGTCCAAAGCCTACATGCTTTTGATGTGAAACTATTGAGATTTTAGCTGCCCCGCCTCTATACTGCCACCTGGCTTAGTGGCCATTTGTAAGCCTGGGGGCCCCATAATATTCTATTGCCCGGGGGACCCATGAGTTGTCAGTCCGCCCCTGCTTCCATGTGTGTCCCTTCGCTAAAAAGGGTCATTATCACAGCTTGGGATAAGTCATTATAAAAACAAAGGTAAGGTTTGGTGGCTGAAGCCAATAATCAAAAGTTTTTAACCCACTTTGACACAATGATTATGATTTATTAATGCCCTCCTCCAATATCTGTGTGCTGATAAGTATACCTTTTGTTTCCTGATATTTATAGGGGAAAGAACAGGACAGTAATTTGAGGAGGCAAGGAGGCCCAAACTCTCTCCTAAGACAAAATCTAGGCATGTGGAGGAGGAGGACCAGGTAGAAGAAGGAGTGGTGGAAGGGAGAGATGAGGAAGACGAAAATGTGGAAGGAGTATTTAGGGAAGAAGAAGGAGTTATGGAAGAAGAAGGAGTTACGGAAGAAGAAGGAGTTACGGAAGAAGAAGGAGTTATGGAAGAAGAAGGAGTTATGGAAGAAGAAGGAGTTATGGAAGAAGAAGGAGTTGTTGAAGAAGAAGGAGTTGTTGAAGAAGAAGAAGGAGGAGTTGTTAAAAAAGAAGGAGGAGTTGTTGAAGAAGGAGGAGTTATTGAATAAGGAGGAGTTGTTGAAGAAGGAGGAGTAATTGAAGAAGGAGGAGTTGTTGAAGAAGGAGGAGTTATTAAAGAAGGAGGAGTTGTAGAAGAAGGATTTATTGTGGAAGAAGGCAAAGTTGTGGATGATGGGGAGGTGGAGATTAGTAGCACAACAGGTCAGTGTCACCGCAGCTTCACAGGGATAAAGAGATGTAGATAGGCCTGCACATTACTAATTTAATTTATTTATTTATTTTATTTATAGGGGATGAAGATGCTGCGAGCACATCCAGTAGTCCACTTTTTTCACGTGCAAGTGCACAAATTGTGATACAACAAATTATGGAGTGTAGCACAGAGATGGATAATATGAGGCAAAGAATGGTTGTAATTGAGCAAAATTATAAAAATATTATTGATATGATGGGCCGTATCAAAGACTAAATCCCCCTGCCCCGCCCCCCCATCACCCATCCGTCTTGAAAAGCCAAAAAAAAAAAGATGAAGATGCACACACAGTGTACCACATGTGCTATCTGCCATCACAGGTTATCGATTGTCTGTGCTTTGTGGGTACACCCCCTTCCTCCCTTCTCAAGCAGGTGAGAGGGAAGGGTTTGCACCCACAAACCACATACATTGATCACCCATGATTCCAGATAGCACATGTGGACATTTGTCATGGGTGGTCAGGATATAATCCCCATTTGGGCCCTCTCACTCACACACAGAATGTGTGCATCTTCCAAATTTGGCGTGTTCCGGGGTGACATTGGGAGACTGTTGTAGTAATTACAATGTTGTACTTTGTAAGTTGTTTTTTTGTACTATTTTATATATATATATATTTTTTTAAATGTTTGGGATAATCCATAATGGTTTTTCTAAAAAAAAAAAAAAAAAAGTTTTTTTACTCCAAAAATGTAAAATTTTGGCAAACCCAAAAATTTTCTAGTAAAATTTGTAAACGCTAAAATGAGTGGCTTGTTCTTTATATATGCTCAATACCCAGTTTGTAGATGAGTGACTTGTAACTACAGGCATAACCCGCTTTTAAGTACACACTAGGGTTTATTTATTACCGCTGCAAATCGCAATATCAGGCTCACTTCTGCATAAAAAACAATAATCTTCTAACACCAGCTTGTTCAGTTAAGCCAGGTTAGAAATCCTGGAAGCTCATTGGTTTGTGTGCAGAAGTGACCCTTCTATTGTGTACTTAAAAGTGGGGTATGCCTGTAATGTACAATTGTGGTTATGTACTAAAACATGACAACTACATTTGGCACTAGAAGTGCACTAGTTCGAGAACCAAGAAGACAGATAAAAATAGAAAAAGCAATAATGACAAACAACTGTATATAGAGTCCAATGGTCAAATTATTTATTATATTTTGGAATATTTCTTTCTTTTGGGGGCCGAATTAGAAAGAAATATGATCTGGCATAGCTATGGCCCCCCGACCCATGAAGTACTCAACATATTTGTCGCGTACCTCACGAGCAGATTGGGTGGCCGAGCCAGCGCGACCAGTGTCCAGCCCAGGAAGGGTATCTGAGGGTAGTCCTGCCTCAGCACCGATGTTGGGTAGGTACGTCTGGGAATGCCTGCGTAAAAAATTGTGCAATATGCAACAGGCAAAAACAACATGGTTCAATTTATATTCCGCCAGGTGTATCGCTGTCTGGAACAGGCGGAACCAGCTGGCGAGTATCCCAAAGGCATTCTCGACTACCCTCCGGGCCCTGGCTAGCCTAAAATTGAACACCCTCCTCTCCGGGGTAAGGGTCCTCTGGGGAAAAGGCCGCATGGGATAAACACTTGTACTATCTGTGTGATCAGGGAGAAGACGTCGTGTCAAACAGGCCGTATTTGTGGACAGTCCCATAGAATGTGAAACAAAGTTCCCACTTGTCCACATTGTCTCCAACATAGCGAGGACGTCTGGGGACTAAATCTCGAGATCCTATACAGTGTTAAGTACCACCACAGGAGTATTTTTTGATATTGTTCCCAGAGGTTAACGCTCCTGGTGGAGTTATATGTAATTTGTAGTGTTTGCTGCCACTGTTCCTGGGTGTATGATGTACCCAAGTCTTTTTCCCACGATGCTACGTTAGATGTTTTTTCAAAAAATTATTTATTGCCCAAGGTGTTGTAAAATAGAGAGATACCTCTGATGTTGGTGGTTTGTTTAGTAAAATATAGGGCTGCCTTCCATGGGATTTGTATTGCAAGGGGCGGGTTGGTCCCAAGAAAGTGATGTATTTGCATGAACGTGAAATACTCCGTCTCTCCCAGGCCAAATTCTATTTGGAGTGTGTGACGAGACCCTTTCTCGGCCAGGTCCAGCTCTCCCGACACTCCTCTGCTTCTATCGGATCAGCTTGCAGCTTGCAACATCTGATGGTCCAGTCATCCAAGATTCCAGGATCCAACCTACAGCTATGTGCCGATTGGATCCATGAAGAACACACACCAAACGAGCTGTATGTGTGCTCAACCAGAACTCAACTTTATTGAATCACTCAGCTTGTTATATACAGGTTACAGCTTTCATCAATCAAAGAACAATGAAATCTCCCCCCCTTTTTCACACACTGGGGTTTCCATACAGAGACATTTCTGTAGACAATGACATCAGTGAAGTTAACAGAATACGTTATGTAGCCGGCTTGTCTCCGCATAGAGAGGAGGTCATTACTACATCTGAGAGATCACACTTTTTTAGATAATGACATGCTAATCCAATACTCCTGATAATCAAAAGGCTCAAAACAGTGTTATCACACAATAGAAAGGTCAAAGAGCCGACTGAATTAACACCTCTACACACTGGACAATGAATGTCTCTCACAAGCTGGGTCACTTAGCATGTCACTAGTTGGAGCCAAGTATTGAAGTGTCATTGTCCTAGTGACCTAGTCACAACAAATTCAGCCACTTCCAGTATCTCTTGCAAAATGTACTATCCACAATGTCTCATCTTCTGCAATACATGAATATGGATTTCACGTAGAAACACTTTAATATTTCACGGTCCATGACATTAGTCCCCCTGGGAAATAGTCCAACAGCCGCAGTGGGACCCACACGGGTCAACTCGAGGATGTTGGAAAAGTAGTCTTAAGGTTCCAGGACTGTCTGCCAGGATAAACCATCCGCCTTCCTGGTTTGAGGCCCTGGCCCATAATCGGACGGCAAGAGGCTCGCATTCAGTCCTCTCCAAAAGCCCCTGTCCCGGCTAGGTCTGGCACACAGCTCCCCTTTTGGCAGGAGACTAACACAGTAGGGGACACCAGATGGGTTGACTCTGAACTTCATCAGTAGTTCCAGTCCCCCAATGCCATTATCCATACAGTACCCCAAATAATTTAGTCCAAACAGAGCATTACTCACCCCGCCATCCTCTGCCTCTCTCAGGGAATACGCCTGCCGCTGGGGCGAGGCCTGGACTGGCCCTTCTCCCTGGAGTCCTTTCAGCCGCTGGAGAAAAGACAGGGTGGCCGGGCTCAGTTCATCATGCTGTTGGGGATCTGGGCCAACTGGCCACCATTCCTGGGGTATACCAGTGGAGATTGAAGTCCCCTCCACTGGTGCTAGGTGAAAATCCCCCGGTGCTTGCAAAGCAAAGCCGACATCCTCCTGTCTCAGGGCCGTATAATTTTCTGGGGTTGAGTCAGTGAAGATCGAAGTCCCATCCACTACCACAGGAACCCCCTCTTCTGTTAGGTGAAAGCAGAGGCCTGGGACACTCTGCTCTGTTGCCAGCACTTCTGGTGGGGTTGCACAATCCGTAACATCCTCTGAACAGTCCATACATTCTGTAATCTGCAGCTGGGGCGTGATCGCCACCTTCTCACCCTGAGCCTCTGAAACTGCCACAGGGGTGGGGCAGAGGTCTTTATCCCTCTGTCCGGTGACCAGCGCTTCAGCTGGGGAAGTTCCTAGTAACTCCACAAATACTGCTCTTGGTGCTGGGCAGAGCACAATGAAGTTTGGCCCTGATACCAGCTCTTCTGCTGGAGGCTCATCAGGTTGTTCTTCCTCAGCTGAAAAATCTATCAAATCCCCTGTCTCTGCAACTGGGGTCTGGGGATAGAAGTTCACCATCTCCTGTCCATGTAACCCAGAAGATGCTATAGGTACTGAGCAGAGGTTAGCAGGGCTCGGCCCTGCGGTCAGTACTTCAGCTTTGGGAATGGCAATCTCCGGATTTTCCACTGCCAATTCACTGCCATACTGCTGGACAGGCACATTCCTCCATTCAAGATCATCCCCTGCAGAAACAGGATCATCAAGGTCAGTCAGCACTTGCTGCATCCGCCATAAGACTTCCGGGTCCATAGCTGCAGGGGCAGGTTGGCAAAGCACACTGTTACCCTGCCACATGGACGATTCTTCAGCCAGGATTTCAGCCAGAATTTCAGTGTTGTCAACTGATATTTCCTCATAGTCCCAGGCAAAGGGAACCTCACCCTGCTGCTGAGCGGAGTCTAGCAGCTGTTTGTAGGCAATTTCCAGTTGCCATTCCTGAACGGCCAGAAATTCCAAATCTTCCTGTAGCCAGTGCACTTTCGAGAGATTCAGTCTTTGCTCTCTGTGCTCCATTATGTCCTCCAAACGCCACTCCCGATCGCTCCCAAAGTCGGGATCCCTGGACATCTTCCAATACAACAATCCCAGGCCATCATAGTCAAAGCCTTCCGTGGGGCGGTCATCCGCTGACCACTGGCACTCTTGGGCTACATACCACCGGAGGGCTCTGTAGCTTTCGTCCAACCGCATCTCTGCCCGGATCAGCCTGCTTAACTCTGTTGTCCACTCCTGCTTCAGTTGTTCCCCCAATAACAGCATTCTTACTTCATACTGTGACCAGTACCTTCTATGGATGGAGGGGAGAGCTTTTCCCTGGTGTCGCTGCTCGTGGGCTAGCGCTTCTTTCCAGAGTTCGCAGTGGATCGAATCAGACCATCCAAGCAGGACCTCCTTTGATACTGGTCCTCTGTACTATATCTGCTTCTCTCGCAACCTCCTTCTGAATTCCTCTTCCATGGTTACCGCCGGTATCTGTACCTCTCCTCTTCTTTCATTTGGTGCTGCTTCTTTAGGCGTTGTCCCCGATTGCCGTATTTCTGCCATTCTCTGCTCATGTTGTCGCTCTCGTTCTCGTTCTCTCTGTTGACGCTCTTGTTCTCTCTGTTGACGCTCTCGTTCTCTCTCATCCTGCCACTGGAGGTCTCTAATGGTATTCTGTCTGGCGGTCTCTGATGGGTTAGCACCATATAATGCCAACCGCTGTTGAACTCGCTGCTGGAACAAGTCTTCAACCGACCGGGGTCCTGCATCACCATCCCTCTGATCCATCTCGGCTAGCGTAATGATCAGGGTGGCCTTGTTCTTCCCACCAGTCCCTCTACGGCTCTTCAAGCAAGTCTTTTAGCATGGTTCTCCTGCAGGCTGCATAGCTGGTCACTCATGGTGGTGGTTTGGAGTTGTCCCAGTAACTGGAGAGCAAATCCCACTGCTGCCACCAATGTGACGAGACCCTTTCTCGGCCAGGTCCTGCTCTCCCGACACTCCTCTGCTTCTATCGGATCAGCTTGCAGCTTGCAACATCTGATGGTCCAGTCATCCAAGATTCCAGGATCCAACCTACAGCTATGTGCCGATTGGATCCATGAAGAACACACACCAAACGAGCTGTATGTGTGCTCAACCAGAACTCAACTTTATTGAACCACTCAGCTTGTTATATACAGGTTACAGCTTTCATCAATCAAAGAACAATGAAATCTCCCCCCCTTTTTCACACACTGGGGTTTCCATACAGAGACATTTCTGTAGACAATGACATCAGTGAAGTTAACAGAATACGTTATGTAGCCGGCTTGTCTCCGCATAGAGAGGAGGTCATTACTACATCTGAGAGATCACACTTTTTTAGATAATGACATGCTAATCCAATACTCCTGATAATCAAAAGGCTCAAAACAGTGTTATCACACAATAGAAAGGTCAAAGAGCCGACTGAATTAACACCTCTACACACTGGACAATGAATGTCTCTCACAAGACGGGTCACTTAGCATGTTACTAGTTGGAGCCAAGTATTGAAGTGTCATTGTCCTAGTGACCTAGTCACAACAAATTGAGCCACTTCCAGTATCTCTTGCAAAATGTACTATCCACAATGTCTCATCTTCTGCAATACATGAATATGGATTTCACGTAGAAACACTTTAATATTTCACGGTCCATGACAGAGTGATCTAAAGGTCTTTCTACTGGGGCCTATCATCAAATCTGAGATATGGGTTATTCCCATTTTGACCCAAGGAGCTACATTTATGTCCAATAGGACACCCGTTAGGGATGAAAGTGGTAGTGGAATGGACGTCAAAGTATGATATTTCTGGGGCATTTTAGCTAGGGTATTCCAGGCTTCAAGCGAGGCTGCCATCGTGGGAGATATGCCCCCCGGGGATTTAGATAGTATTACAGATGCAATCAATAAATCATGAAGGTTACTGTGGGTGGTTTGGAGTTCTTCCAGCTCCCGCCACCTCGTGGCTGGGGCTTCGGGAAACCACGTCTTCAGTTGTGCGAGGATGGAAGCTAAGTGGTAATCACGAACCACTACGTTCCCCACTCCTCCCGCTCTCCTAGAAGCTACAGAATTCCTAAAGGCCCACCTAGCTCTCCTGCCCCGCCATAAAAATTTGTGAATGAGGGTTTGGATTGAGGTGAAGAAGGAAGTGGGAACTAAAATGGGGAGGGTCCTGAACAAGTATATAATTTGTGGGAGGATTATCATTTTGAAAGCCGCTAGGCGACCTGACCATAGGAGCTCTGATTTGGACAGGGATTCCAGTTTTGATGGGCGTGAGGTCAGAAACGGTATATAATTGTGGGCATAGAGGTCTTTAGATGAGGCAGGCAGGATAATACCTAGATAATGAATTCCCTCTTTACTCCAAGCGTATGGAAATCGCGAGCTGAGTGAACATCTTAGATCAGCACTAGTGTTGAGCAGAATATGCCATATTCGAATTCGCGATATATCTCGAATATATAGTCGAATATTCGACATATATTCGCTAAATACGAATATTCGTGATATTTTTTGGAAATGAAATGATTGCGAATTTTCGCTATCGAGAATTCGAATGCGAATTGCGAATTGCGAATTGCGAATTGCGAATATTCGAGAAATGCGGAATGGAGCATTCTGATTGGCACAGAATATTCGTGATATATTGCAATATAAAATAATTGCGAATATTCGAGAAATGCGGAATGGAGCACTCTGATTGGCTCAGAATATTCGTGATATATTACAATACACAATAATTGCGAATATTCGGCAAATGCGGAAGGAGCACTCTGATTGGCTCAGAATATTCGTGATATATTACAATACACAATAATTGCGAATATTCGAGAAATGCGGAAGGAGCACTCTGATTGGCTCAGAATATTCGCGATATATTACAATACACAATAATTGCGAATATTCGAGAAATGCGGAAGGAGCACTCTGATTGGCTCAGAATATTCGCGATATATTACAATACACAATAATTGCGAATATTCGGCAAATGCGGAAGGAGCACTCTGATTGGCTCAGAATATTCGCGATATATTACAATACACAATAATTGCGAATATTCGAGAAATGCGGAATGGAGCACTCTGATTGGCTCAGAATATTCGTGATATATTACAATACAAAATAATTTCGAAATTTCGAGAAATGCGGAATGGAGCACTCTGATTGGCTCAGAATATTCGTGATATATTACAATATAAAATAATCGCGCGATATCGCTATTGCCGAATAATCGCATTGCGATTTTTTCGGCAATATAAAATGAGCGCTGCAGCTACTCGGCCCAAGGTCTCTAATCATACCAGCAATGCTTTTAGACGTCGATGGGGATCTCTAGGATGTGATCTGTTCTAAAAAAAAATTGAAAACATTCGAATATTCGAAATAGCGAATATTCGCCGCGATATTCGCGATATTCGCGAATACTCGAATATGCAATATTCGTAGCGAATATTCGCAATGCGAATATTCGTGAGCAACACTAATCAGCACCAATACCCAACCCCAAGATGAACGATTTGCTTTCATTTACCTTGTAGTACGAGATTTTTCCAAACATTCAGAGTGATTCGTGCACCAAAGCCAGGGAAGACTCCGGACGTGACAGCATCAGGATAATGTCGTCAGCAAATAGGCTGATTGTGTGTTGTGAGTTGGGGGTGGGAAAACCACTAATGTCGTCTCGAGACCTAATGTATGTGGCCAGGGGCTCTAGGATCAAGTTGAAAATTAAAGGGGACAATGGACACCCCTGACGAGTGCCATTGGTAATGAAGAAGGGTTCAGAGAGCGTGCCTGAAGTAAAAACTTTGGCCGATGGTGAGGAATAGAGGGCCATCATAGCGGACAAAATGGTGTCTCTGAACCCAAACTTCTTGAGGGCCAGTTCTAAGTATCCCCAATGGACCCTATCAAAGGCCTTCTCTGCATCCAAAGCAAGGAGCAGAGAAGGCCTTCGCTGCACCTCCGCAAGGTGAATTATATTGGCCAGCCTTCGTGTAGCGTCTGAAGCCTGTCGGCCCTTCGTGAATCCTACTTGATCTGAGTGGATCAACAGGGGCATTATATCCACTAGGCGGTTGGCAATAAGTTTGGCGTATAACTTAATGTCCGTATTTAATAAAGATATGTGTCTAAAGTTGGCCGGTGTGTCCGGACTCTTCCCCGGCTTGGGCAAGGTTACAATTAAGGCTTCTAACATTTCCGATGGGTAGGACGAGGAGGCAGCAGCTTTATTGAAAACTTTCTCTAAAAATGGCGACAATATAGATTTAAACAGTTGGTAATATTCCCCACTAAATCCGTCGGGTCCTGGTGATTTGTTGAGGGGAAGGGAATCAATAGCTTTTTGGATTTCCAATATGTTGAAAGGCTGATTCAAGGAGTCAAGGTGGGCGGGGGAACATTGGGGCATTGACACTTTACTCAAAAAATCGTTAATCAAAGATGGAGTGGGCTGGTGTGTATCCCCATCATCTTTAAGATTGTAAAGGGTGTTGTAGTAATGACTAAACGAGTCTGCTATATCCTGGGGGTGAAACATTTTTGTTTGATGTAAAGGGTGTATAATGTAGGGGATTCTAGCTTTGATTCTCCGGCCCTAATTGTGTTTGCTTACAATTTGCCTGCTTTGTTGCCCTGTAAGTAGTAGGACATTTTCATGCGTTTGGATTGTTTCTCAAAGTCCTTCAGTAGGAGGAGTCTGAGAGATCCTCTCAACCGTTGAAGAGTAAGAGCAGGGATCCTCAAACTACGGCCCTCCAGATGTTGTAGAACTACACATCCCATGAGGCATTGTAACACACTGACATTTATAGACATGACTAGGCATTATGGGAATTGTAGTTCCTGAACAACTGGAGGGCCGTAGTTTGAAGACCCATGAGTAAGAGAGTTTAACTGTGAAGTTCGTTTCTTATTTTCCCCCTCCAGTTTCGCAATTTCATCTGTGAGATCTTTGATCTTTTGGTGCCCCTGACTCCTAGCCCTAGCCCCAAGTTGTATGATAATTCCTCTAGCATACGCCTTGTGGGCATTCCACAAGGTGAACTGGTCTTGACCAGGCTTATTATTAAGTTCAAAAAATTCAACCAGGTGATTTTCAACAGATCGCTTTACATCGGGTTTCTGCAGTAAGAATGTATTAAGCCACCATACAGGTGGGGGAGAGTAAGATACACCATCTCGAAGAGACAAAGTGATCGAGGCGTGATCTGACCAAGTTATTTTGTTGATAGAAGTTGAAATAGACCTAGTCAGGGTGTCGTAGTCAGACAGAAATATCCTCGTGTACGTGCGATGAGGGGTTGAAAAATACATAAAGTCTTTTTCTCCCGCATGCAGACACCTCCACACATCAAACAACTTAGCCCCATGTATAGATCCTTGGAGAGATACTCCACTCCTGCGTTCTGTGGATGTTGTATCCATAGTAAGGTCGGGTACAGCATTAAAATCTCCACAAATTAAAAGGAGGCCTTTCTTAATGGGCTGGATTTTTTTTAGCAATTTATTGAAGAACCGGACTTGATGGGTGTTTGGGGCGTAAACATTAACAATGGTGTATGTCACAGAGTTAATGTCACATATCAGGGCCAGATAACGTCCCTCCAGGTCTGCCAATTCCATGTGAAGTGTAAAGGCTACTGTATCTCGCACAGCTATCAAAACCCCTCTGGTCTTAGATTCAGCGTTTGCGAAAAACACATGTGGAAAATTTCTGTGGGAGCACTTCGGTGGGGATTGCTTATTGAAATGAGTTTCCTGAGCGCAAATGATGTCACTATTGTGTAAGATAGCTTCGCTAATGCGAAAATGATTGCGAAATTCTCATAAACGGAGATCATTTCCTGTATTACTAAACTAATATGCACTAAACACTAACTCTACACTAACTCTACTTAAAAGAAAGGAGAATAAGGGGGCAAAAGAAGGGCGGAGAAGATAATCGTGCAATATTCCTATTGCGCGATTATCTTCTCCGCCCTTCTTTTGCATCAGAGCCAATCAAAATAACTCGAATATTCGGCAAAAGGAATATTGCGCAATGCGAATATTCGTGAGCAACACTATTAAGGAGATAAATGGGATGGTAATTATCTGGTTAAACCGGTGGTTTCCCTGGTTTGGGCAGTGTTACTATTAGCTTCTAGTGCTTCTTTGGGGAAGCTTGCCGAGGTCGTAGCTGCATTATATATTTAAACTAAAGCAGACAGCCCTTCCCAAACACTCAGCGCTTATGGAAACAGATAGTGCTAAACAACTGTCAGATAAAACAGTGATGACAAACTGAGCGAGAAAGAATGCGCAGATCTATAATGCACCTCCCTCTCACACACGCTAATGAAAGCTGGAGCTGCTACTGTTTCCTGTCAAAAAGACAGGTAGAAATAAATGACAAACCACATATAAACAATATATATAAAGCAGCGCTCCTAGTGGAATTTATATACGATAAAAGTCCAAAGTTCGGGGGCGTGGCCGGCAGCCGGAGCGGATGGCTGCGTGAGAGGAGAGCTCCTGCAAGAGAACCTCCGTTTAGCGATACTTAGCAACCTACTCGGTCTGTAATTGACCCAGCACACCGCGGGATACTGAGGGAGAGCAGCGCGAGCGATGGGGAAGAGAAAGTCAGATAATAGACCGGCGAAACTGACAGACTTTTACCCGTCGGCGAGCACCCCCAGGTCTCAAGATGGCGCCGAGGCCTCCGGATCACGGAGCAGGAAGCATGGAGGTGGCGCATCGCACATCACGGACCAACCCGAGGGGGGTGCCACATCTTGGGGCAGAGGAGGTGACAGCAGCAGGTCCTCACCGATCCCTTCTCCCATCGCTAGCCCGCAGAAGTCCGCTCAGAGGAGATCTGTGGAGCATACATATGCAGGTGAGCTGGAGGAACCTTGTGATTCTCGGGATAGTACCAGGGACTTTGTTGAGCAAATTCATGATTTCCCTACATCGGGGGTGCCTCTTAGTGACACGGTCATGAGGGATATGTTGGTAACTCTAAGGTGGTCCCTGCACAAGGACATGATGCATTGCGTGTCACGGATCAGGCAAGATGTCTCGGATATAGGTGGCAGAGTGGGCCATTTGGAGGACAAGATGGGGGATTTTACTGTTGCCCATAATGATTTGGTGGACGCGCACTATGAAGTAGAGGAGGATATGCAGGCTATGCGGGAAAAATTAGCGAACTTAGAAGATAGATCCCGCCGGAACAACGTGAAACTGCGGGGGGTGGAGGAGTCTGTTACCCCGTCCGAATTGAGGCGTTACGTTCAAAATTTTATTGCGGCCATTTTACCTGATGCCCCTAGCAATGAAATCATAGTGGATAGGGCCCACCGCCTCCCCAAGCCTAAATTTCTGCCTGAGAGGGTCCCTAGGGATGTTATAGCCCGTGTGCATTTTTTCCACATCAAAGATGACCTGTTGCGATTTGCGCGGAAAAATCAGCCCTTGCCCTCCCCATATTCGGATATCTCAGTATACTCAGACTTGTCACAGCACACCATGATGGCCCGCAAGAATGTGTCCACTATCACCAAATTGCTGCAGAATCACAAAATCACCTACTCCTGGGGCTTCCCTACCAAGTTATTGATCACTAAAGATAACCGTACTCACGTCATCAGAAACCTAGATGAGGGGTTGGAGTGGGCTAAGAAATGGAACTTGCTACCGGAAGATGTCTGCACTCCTTCGCCTAAGGCTTTACCTGCTTGCTTATCCCCTGACTGGTGCACTGCCTGAAAAATGCAAGGGCGGTTGTACTACGGACGTTTTTGTGTTCCGGCCTTGTCTTCAGGCTGAGTAAACATCCTTACCACAAATTGTTCTCGGTTCTCTAGGGAGTTTGTTTCCCCCCTATGGAAAATTTGCGAGGGTTGCTCGCACTTCGTGAAGTTCTTCACATTTTTATGTTCTACCTTATGTTTGTGATTTAAATTTTTTCTTTGTTTTTCCTTTTCACTTTTTTCTTATTTTTTAATGCGTTCAAGGAGCCTCTTGTACTACTCATCCTCAATGCAGACTGTCCACTGATGACATCAGCTCTCTACTTTTTTTCCTTCTCCTGGACAGGAATTCCTGCTTCAACAGCACCATCTTCAGGTAAACTGCTTTTACTACACCTGACTTCCTTCACAGTTAATGTCTACAACTCAAGCATATCGTTAACAGTACAATGACTCTGTCAATTGTGTCCATGAATGTTCATGGTTTAAATAGCCCATTTAAGAGAAGCGCAATGTGGAGAGACTCTCTTAAACTTAATGGGGACATCCTGTGTGCGCAAGAGACACACTTCATGACCGCTAAGCAACCCAAATGCTCGCATAGGGCCTTTCCTCATTTATTTTCTGCTACAGCTCCGGTTAAGAAAAGAGGGGTACTGATAGCGATTAGAAGTACGGTCGCTTTCAAATTGCATGAGGAATGGCAGGTTCATTATCCTAGTGTGTGATTTGAACAATTCTACATACACCCTTGTGAATTTATATGCTCCTAACCGAAGACCAGTTCCCTTCCTGAGATCTCTTCTAAAAAAAGTCAGTAAAATTCAGCAAGGGTCCCTCCTCCTCTGTGGAGATTTTAACTGCGTAGTGAACAAATCCATGGATTGTTCTGGACAAGTCTCTTCCAACAGGACTGAACTTCAATCCCTTTTATCGGAACGCAACCTTTTTGATCCTTGGAGGTGCTCGCACGCCTCTGAAAGAGACTTCACTTATTACTCCTGCCCCCATAAGATTTACTCCAGGATCGATTTTTTTCTCACAGACCTTCACCTTCTTCAAAGAACGATCTCAACAACAATACATTCAATCACGTGGTCGGACCATGCCCCGATTTCTATAGTTATTAAAGGGCAATCCTCTACCTCTCCAACGTATCTATGGAGGAACAATGCTGACGTTTTAGCTAACCCTACCCTGACCTCACGTATTAACCGTCAATTGGCTGAATTTTTTATGATTAACGATACTAATGATGTTTCCATTTCCACATTGTGGTGCTCCCACAAAGCTTTTAGCAGGGGTCTTCTCATCCAGGCAGCGGCACGGGAGAGGAGGCGTAGGGGTGAGTTGTTGAACGGACTGCTCAAGGACCTTAAAACTCTAGAACATCTCCATAAACAGGCCCCTTCCCCGAAAATAGAAATGGACTTATTCCAATGTAGGCATCAAGTCCACATAACCCTTCTTGATAATCACCAAAAATGTTTAAGGCAAATTAAAGCAAACTTTTATGCCCATGGTAATAAAGCAGGCAAACTTCTGGCTAATTATATCTCTAAGGCCTCGTACACACGATCGGACATATCCGATGAAAACGGTCTGCGGACCATTTCCATCGGATATGTCCGATCTGGAGTTTGATCCGATGGCGTGTACACACCATCGGATCAAATTCCCCGCCGGCGGACGGCGCGGTGACGTGTCGGTGACGCGGCGGTGACGTTGACGCCGCCACGTCACCGCCACGTCACCGCACCAGGAAGTAAAACACTTCCGCGCATGCGCCGAATCCATTCGGCGGCGGCGCGGCGGCGGTGCGGGACGACATGTCTGCTGGTAAGTGTACTAACCAGCAGACATGTCGGGCGGACGGATTCCACCCGATAGATTTCAAAGCATGCTTTGAAATCTGTCGGGTGGACAAATCTGTCCGCTAGCCCATACACACGATCGGAGATGTCTGCTGAAACGGTCCATCGGACCGTTTTCAGCGGACATATCCCCTCGTGTGTACGAGGCCTAAGAGGCAACAAAAATCCAATCTAGCGTCTCTTAGAGACCCGAACACGGGTGTTCTAGAACACCATCCCACACAGATAGCTAACTCCTTCATGAAGTACTACCGAGACTTATACAACCTTCATTTGAACGGGGATACCCCACAACCCACTGCTTACTCCATTGCTTCGTTCCTAGACTCTGTGTCCTTGCCGTCCTTGACTGCAGACGACCTAATCTCTTTGAATGCCCCGATCCATGAGAAAGAAATTATAGACATCATTAAGGCATTGCCTAAAAATAAATCCCCTGGTGCTGATGGGTTCACGTCCGAGTATTATAGGGCATTTTCACAGTCTTTGGTCCCTCACATGTGCTCTTTGTTCAACGATGTTACCTCCTCCGCCTCCTTCCCTGAAGAAATGCTACAGGCTATTATTGTCACACTGCCCAAGCCAGGTAAGAAGCCAGATTCCCCTCAAAATTTCAGACCCATCTCACTCTTGAATACTGATTTAAAAGTTTACGCAAAGATTTTGGCAAACAGATTAGCAAAAATTACCCCTTCTTTAATTAAATCTGACCAGGTGGGCTTTGTCAGGGGTCGTCAGGCGCCTGATGGCACTAGAAGATTGTTTAATCTCCTGCACCCCTTAGGGGGTTTTTTCTCTTGAAAATAGGAAAGTGCCTTCAGTGATTTTAGCTTTGGACGCCAAAAAGGCCTTTGGCAGGGTCCACTGGGGTTATCTTCGAGCAACATTACAAAAATTTGGCTTGCAAGGGAATATTTTATCAGCTATCCTAGCATTGTATTCTATTCCATCGGCAATGGTCTTTACATCTAATGCGCTTTCAGAAAAGTTTTATATTACGAATGGCACTCGTCAGGGATGTCCGCTATCCCCCATCATTTTTACATTAATGATGGAACCCCTGGCGGAGGCCATCAGGTCTGATGATGACATTTCAGGGATTAAGGTTGGTGAGCGTACTCATAAAATTGGCCTTTTTGCTGACGATGTAGTCTTAACACTCACGAATCCGGCTTCTTCCCTGGTTAAAGTATTCTCGGTGTTGCAAAAATATAGTGATGTTTCTTATTATAAACTGAATGTCCAAAAGTCCTGTATATTGCCTATAAATCTATCATATAAACAAATCTCTTTCCTAAAGGCCCAATATCAGTTTCAATGGATGTCAAAAGTGATTCCCTATCTAGGTATTAAGCTGTCCTTCCCTTCCTCGTCCACATATGAGACTAATTTCCCAGCCTTAATTGATACAGTTAAAAGTGACCTACTCCATATTGCCTCTTACGAACTATCCTGGCTTGGTAGGATTGCGGCCTTAAAGATGGTTGTGCTTCCCAAATTAATATATTACTTTAGGACTATTCCTATCTGCTTGCCAGAATCCCTTTTCAACCTTATTGACAAACTTTTTAGACAATTTGTGTGGAACAACAGGATGTCTAAAATCCCCTATGCTATAGTTCGAAAGCCTAGATCACATGGAGGGGCGGGTTTCCCGAATATTCGTAACTATCAAAGAGCTGCAATATTAGATCAAGCCAAGGCATGGTTTGAACCAGGGTCATCGAAACTCTGGGTTCAAATTGAGAGTTCGGTGTTATCCAATAGAGACCTTCCATCCCTATTATTGGCCAAACTAACCAACCTACCTATGACCTACCCTAAATTCCCTTCTATTATGGCAACCCTTACGGCTTGGGAAAAACTTCATGGGAACATACCCCCTGAATTTTGCTCTACCCAAACCCTATCCAGTCTTAGAATTCTTGAATTTCTAATCCCGAATATTGACATACGTCAATGGATTAAGGAAGATGTCTGTACATATGAGGACTTGCTGGCTAAAAATCCCATGACTCATTTATTTTCTAAAATGCAGATTCATTCTTTCTTGACTAGGAACCAGAATATAACATATAAGCTAAACAAAACAGTCTGGGAGTACTATTTATCCGACTATGACAAACCGAAAGGTCTGTCCAGGTTTTACGTTACTTTGCAACACTACACCACGTTTAATAAGACCTCTAGTATGCTGAGTTGGGAAAAAGATCTAGGCTTCACCTACTCTCCAGAGGATTGGTCCTATGCTATCAAGTCCTGCTATAGATACTCTGAGGCCTTGTACACACGAGGGAATAGATCCGATGGGAACGGTCCGACGGACCGTTCCCATCGGATCTGTCCGCCGGATTGCTTTGATCCGATGGCTGTACACACCATCGGATCAAATTCCCCTCCGGCGCGCATGCATCGGATCCATTCACAGGATACGACGCATGTGCGGGCAGATATGTCCGCTGGTTTGCCGTACTAACCAGCGGATATATCTGACGGACAGCTCTCCGGCGGAAAAATTCCAAAGCATGCTTTGGAAATTTTCCGCCGGAGGAATCCGGCCAGAACGGTCCGTTTGCCCCTACACACGAGCGGATTTTTCGGCTGAAATGGTCCGTCGGACCATGTTCAGCGGATTTATTCACTCGTGTGTACAAGGCCTCACTGTACCAACCATTGGGACCAGATGATGAAAATTTTGCACAGGTCTTACCTGACTCCGGTTAGGTTGTCTATGATCTTCCCGTCTGAGCCCAATGTTTGTTGGAGACAATGTGGAGCAAGAGGAAATATCTGTCATATTTTGTGGGAATGTAAAAGTATACGTAGTTTCTGGAATGAAGTGTTTAAATTAATTTCTTCGACCACGTTTTTTTTTTGTCAAGCCGTCCCTTCAATTAGCCTTACTTTTCCTTACTATCAACAATATCCCTAAACAATTCAGAAGCATAGTGAGCCATATACTCATAGCGCAAGGTTGACGATTACATCTAAGTGGAGAACTAACATGATTCCCAATACAAAAGAAGTCATAGATAGAGTGAAGGTCCAATACTCCTTTGAAAAACATTTTGCTATTCAATCCCATTCGCCCCTCAGTTTAATAATCAATGGGAACCCTGGACTTCTAAGTTTGGAGGCTAACTATGTAAATTTTCCTGTTTCAGAACTGCGATTCCTTGTGATATGGAAATTTATGTAACTCAGTGGTACAAGCTCATGTTTTCATTCCTACCCTTTCTTTTTCCCCTCCTCTTCTCTCTACCCTTCCTTTTTCTTCACTCTGTTCCTTTTTCAATCTATCTATCTATATTATTTTTGTTTTTGTTTCATATGTTCTAGTTTTTCTTCTGTCTTGCATTCAGTTACATTCTTGAGATGCATTAAATCCTGTATAAGGCTTGTGGC
Source organism: Rana kukunoris (assembly GCA_029574335.1). Taxonomy (NCBI): domain Eukaryota; kingdom Metazoa; phylum Chordata; class Amphibia; order Anura; family Ranidae; genus Rana; species Rana kukunoris. Next base: position 243,461,106 of record CM056053.1, read on the forward strand.
CTACAGCCACTGTTCTTTTATTGAGGTTGAGGTTTAACGGTGGATATTTTCTTTGTTTATATACGTATATATGCGGAGTGCCCCCTTGTCATAACCAATAATGGGGGTGCGGAGTCCACACACAGCAGTAGGACAAGTAGTCCCTTCTACTTACGTTGTGTGTATTGGGGTAGGCACTATCAATGTTGTTGCCGAATTGTATTTCCACCTTTGTTATGCATCAGTACCAGTAAGAGACATTTCAGATTACTGTAAGTATAATGTCTTGTATAAGATTGTAATTGTCTTTTCATTTGAGTTAATAAAAAACATTTGAAAGAAAAGTCCAAAGTTCATTTAAAATACTATGATCAAAGGAATAGTCCTAAAAGATAGTCCGTGAGAAGACAGTGAGAGGGATCTCCAGCGGAGCACATCCAGTGATATCCTTATAACCACCACCACTCGTGAAATAGGCAAGTTAGACTCTTACCAGACAACGCTGGATAATAAGAGTTGTATAATGACTCAAATCACAGCTGGGAAAAGATCCAATCCAATCCTCCTTAGATAACAACTCCCATATGAGAAAAGAGACAAATGGTGGCACATAATTCCGTTTGGTTTTATTTATTAAAAAAGCATAAAGTGAGGCGTGACCGGATGGAGGAGTGAGTGTGTGTGAGCTGCTGTGCGTCCTCCTCCCTCTCTGCTCCATGCTGACTGCTTGAACGCTGATCGGGCGTCCTTGCTCCCCGCGCCCCTGCAGGAGGTAATCGGCGGATGGCATTCCTAGCCGCCCCGAAGGTTATTCGTGCCCACCACAGCCCACCACAGCCAAGGAGTGAACCGCAGCTAGTCCCCGAACTGTTCCTGTCACCACGGGGTTAAAATCTAAAATCTTGTCCAGGTGCGCTTCTGCTTGAAACCCGATCTGTCTCGCTCCCTCCTGACCCTCGCTGTCTGTTCATGGGGAGTCTGGAGTGAGGACACACTGCTCAGGCACGTCCAGCCAAGTACTAGAAGGGAGGGAGAAGGTGGAGTGAAGCGAGAGGGAAGACAGCGGTGAGAAGGAGATCAGGAGATCAGAGAGGTCAAAGGGACTCCAAGCGATACTGAAGCTGAAAGCGTCAGAAGTGTAACTAGCTAGCTCCACAGCCACCCCCTGTGATAACCTGGCTTTTTGGATGGTAGTGGTCTGCCGCTGTCTGTATGCTGGTAATGAATACTATAACAGGCGTACTGAAGTCTGACCCTGTGCCTGATTCCTGCCTGATCCCTGCTCCCACAAGCCATGGCTACATCCCGTTTCTGAGGTACGGACCCACTGATAACAGCTGGGAATAGTAAAGTGCACACTATCCCAGTTTGGATGTAGCTCTCTGAGCTCTTATGCATCTTCGCTCTCCCTCCTATCTTCTAACTGCTAGTCAGGACATGTGAGTAATGATCTGCTACAGACTGATGTCTAGGAACAGCATTGGAATGTCACAGTTGCTAGAATGTTGAACTCTATTAACTATTTATTTGCTGAGCTCCTTTTTTTTCTACTCCCTACCCTTGCTCAGATACTCTTGCCTGCTAAACTAACTTTAAACTGCTGCCAATGACTGTTACTGATTGTCTCCAATCGCTACTAACCGCTACTATAGCTATTTGCTATTAATCAATATAAGCTCGTTTGAGGACTGTCCGGTGGCTGTCTCCTTGTTTTTTTTTTGGTCCAATATATTTCCTTAGCGACTTTAAGGGGATTAAAGTGACTCTAAAGTGATCCCCCTGTTTAATAAGCAACGCTAAAGTGCTAAACGCTAAAGTGCTGCCAGTGACTGTTACTAATTGATAATTGATATTGATATCAACAGCTAAGGCTAGGTGTGGATACTGGGTCTGCTGCTTAGTGGGGAGTAGTTCCACTATAACAGGAATAAGAACACACTGCCACTCGGATATAAAACATAAGATTAAATGCAAAGCGCATAATCTCCTTTTTAACTCTGGGGTCTATTTTGTGTACCCCCCCCTTTCATTTTTAGGAAGGGTAACAAGTAACAACAAGTCTTCTCTCATTTATTATGTCTAAGAGACAAGGTGTAGAGCAACAGACAGTACAGACAGCACAGCATCAGATACCCCAGGAGGGTGCTTCGGTAACACGGGCGGCAAAAAATCAAGCAAACCAAGCAAAGGCAGTGGCAGCAAAACTCGAGCGCTTTGCCCGAACCACCCTGTCCCCCGCAAAATCTCAGCAACCGGCCCAAGTGGGGTCATCAGGGACAAGGAAAAGCCAAGGTAGCGCCCAAGCATTAGCACAGGCAGAACTAATAGTGGCTACAAACATCAAAAGGGGGAACATTAAAGGGGCAGAAAAATCTAGTACTGTAACAAACAGAACAAGTCCAATAAACCCCCCTAACCCAGGTGAGGAGAACATGGAGGCTGGATCTGCAGGAAACGAAGGTGAACCCACAATGAAGGATCTTTTGCTCGCAATAAACGCATGCAAGGAAATGGTGACTGGCATGGATCAACAGTTGAAAAGCATTAAAGAAGAGCTAGTTTCAATGGGGGGAAGGCCAGCCTGGAGGAGAGAGTAAGCTCTGCTGAGGACATTCTATTGCCTCTTAGACAAGAAGTTTTGGGATTGAAGAAACAAATAGATACCCAGGTCGCAAAAATTAATGAACTAGAGAACAGAAATCGAAGATGTAATGTTAGAATAATAGGCATGCCGGAGCGGAGTGAAGGAGCTGATCCTGTCGTTTTTCTGGCAGTATGGCTCAGGGAGGAGTTTGGAGCTGCATCATTTTCACCTTTTTTCTGCATAGAACGAGCCCACCGAGTCCCCACTAAACCCCGACAGGAAAGCGGGTATCCGAGACCGATGCTTATAAAAATGCTTAATTATAGCGATAAAGCAATGTTGCTTCGAAAAGCCAGAGAAAAGGGAGAAATTTCCTACAAAGGGGCAAAGATCTCGTTATATCAGGATTTCTCACCAGATCTTCAAAGACAAAGAGCGGCCTTTAGACCGATTAAGCGAACCCTGCAACAACGTAAGATGTCCTATGCCCTGTTATACCCTGCGCGCCTACGAGTAACCACAGCGGATGGCACACGATTGTTTGACTCCCCAACAAGTATAGAAAAATGGCTGAAAGAAAAAAAGGGAGAGCCATAGAACTTAGGAACTTAAAAATAAGGGACATATATTTTTCTTTTCCTATTTAAACTAATTTCATTATTAAGGTGGGGGGGGGGTAAAACACAGCACAGGTAGAGGAAATAATAGTAATAGAAGGTGGAACCCTGAGGGAAAAAGATGCGGGAGAAGATGGGGGAGAGGGAGCACTAGGGCAGCACTGGCAGAGGGGGGGGGGGGGGGGGGGAGCATAGGGTTCCTAGGATGAATGGATATGGGGGAGTGCGAAGGGATGGATGGTTTGAAGTGGTCATAGCCCTAAGGGTAGGCCCAGCTGGGCAGGGGGGGAGGGGTGGAGGGGGGAAGGGGGGAAGGGAGGGAGATTGAGAGGGGGGAGGAGGGGAGGGATGGTGGGGTCACACCATTAATATATAAGGACACAATGTGTAAATATGGAGATTGTTATGAAGAGTGCACAGGCTCACTAGATGAATGGAATTATGTCACAAATGAGCAATCCAAGAAGGGGCAACACAAGATACTATCACCACACTGAAATGATGGGAAAGGTTGTAGACTTAAAGGGAAATGTATTTAAAGATTGTCTGTGGTTTTGTTTTTGTTTTTCCCTTCTTTTATGTCCTCGTTTCCTAAGGAAATGGTGAGCAGGAATAATAAGGGCATAATGTTGATGACATGGAACGTCAGGGGGTTAGGAGATAAGACCAAGAGAAAGGCATGTTTAAATATCTTATTGAAAGGAAATCACAGGTAATTTGTCTACAGGAAACACATATGCGCCCTGACACGGTACACTTATTAAACTTACGAAAATACCCAGTGCAATACCACTCAACACATTCCTATTCTAGAGGAGTAAGTGTGCTGATTTCAGCTAATGTAACTTTTGAGTGTCTTCAACAACAGATAGATAGAGAGGGCAGATATGTCTTTTTATTGTGTAAAATTAACGGCCTGTTATGCATCATCGCTTCAATATATGTACCTCCTCCGTTTACGGTGGCACCACTTAGGGACCTGGCGCAATTTATGGCACTCTCCCCAGATGTACCGGCAATAGTACTAGGCAACTTTAATAACACACTTGATAGAAACCTTGACAGAATATCTCTCTCATCTAGAGGGATAGGGAAAAAGGCAAACAAAACTGCTTTTTCTTCATTGCTTTCGGAAATAGGACTCCATGATGTGTGGCGAGAGAGACATGTAGATGAGAGATGCTATTCATGCTACTCTGCCACACATGATGGACTTTCCCGTATCGATCTTGGGTTGGGGAACGAGCTACTAACGCACCCGGTAATGTACACGGCTTACGAGCCCCGGATATTATCCGATCATTCGCCGTTTTGGGTAAAGCTTAATGTTAATATGACATTGGATCGTATGCCATGGAAAGTGAACCCGTATTGGCTGACCCTGTTACCACCTACGGATGTTACAGGAGAGGCTATACAGAGTTTTATCACTTTAATAGGGGGACTGCTAGCGCAGCGACCGTTTGGGATGCACTTAAAGCATTCTTGAGGGGCTGCCTGATGAAGGAGATCTCGGGTATTAAAGCCCGATCGAAGGAATGGGAAAAAAGGTTACGAGATGAATTGAAAGCTAGGGAACAAGCCCTGGTTGCAGACCCCTCGCAAACTAGGCATGACTCTTGGAAGGAGGTACAAACCCTCTATAATACCGTTCTACTAACAACAGCAGAAAAGAGAAGATACTTCCAACAACAAAGTTACTTTGAGGAAGGGGAAAACACGGGACGTTTACTTGCCCTTATAGTAAGGGGACAACAGGAAACCTCAAATATCACAGCAATAAAGGCGAACACAGGGGAGATGTATACTACGGGACCTGATATTTTGAAGGTCTTTCAAAACTATTATGAGGACTTATACTCCTCTAAAGCTAGATATAACACATCAGAAATGACTGATTTCTTGCAATCATGCACCTTCCCACAGCTGTCTGAAGTAGATAGGGAAATTTTAAACCTACCAATTACTATGCTAGAGCTGAAGAACGCCCTGCATGAGATTTCGCTACACAAGTTCCCAGGCCCAGATGGCATACCAGCAGAGGTGTACTCCCAGTATGAAGAGTCACTTCTGCCACCTTTGCTACAAACCCTGCAGGAGGTAATCGAAACAGGTACTCTACCAGAGAGCATGCAGGAAGCCACAATTATAGTTATATTAAAGACAGGAAAGGATAAATTGCTGCCTGACTCATACCGCCCAATATCTCTGTTAAATGCGGATGTCAAGATATTGGCCAAAATACTGGCCTCCAGGCTATTACAGGTGATAGGAAAACTGATACATAGAGATCAATGCGGCTTTATACCATCTCGTTCTACGGCGGATAATATACGGTGACTTTATTTGAATATACAGATGCCGGTGGATAATCCAGGAGGGAGGGCCATTCTATCACTGGATGCTGCCAAAGCATTTGACAGCGTGGAGTGGCCCTACCTCATGGAGGTCCTGGCAAGATTTGAAATAGGAGACAGGTTCATAGAATGGGTGAAGGTGCTGTATTCTGATACCAGAGCCAGACTCCGCATTAATAATAGTCTCTCTTCTGCATTCAAGCTCCATAGAGGGACTCGGCAAGGGTGTCCATTGTCCCCACTGTTGTTTGCACTGGCGGCTGAACCCCTGGCTATCTATACTCGTAGCTCCAGTGAGGTGAGGGGATTCCGAAGGGGCCAGAGGGAAGATAAGATATCATTGTATGCAGATGATGCGCTAATTTACCTAGGTGATTCTTCCACTTCACTGCAGGCAGTGATGCAGATCATTGGGAAGTTCGGCCATTTCTCAGGACTTGCCATTAATTGGTCAAAATCAACCCTGATGCCCATAGATCCAATTGTGGTACCACTGCCACATGGAGCTGAGCAGATTGCCATAAGTAACAGTTTTAAATATTTAGGAGTAGTGGTATCCCCAGATCCGGCGGAGTATCTTCAGTTGAATTTGGGCCCACTGCTGGACAAACAGAGGGAGAAATGCAATAGTTGGTGCAAACTTCCTCTGTCGGTAGTGGGGCGAGCAAATCTAATCAAAATGATTTGGGCACCACAGCTCCTGTACGTCTTTTACAATTCCCCCATGTGGATTACAAATAAATGATTCAAACAAAGTGAAACTCTGATGAGAGCGTTGATATGGAAGAAAAAGGCGGCCAGGATTAGTCTGGCCACCCTTCAGTATAGTAAGGATAGGGGCGGCCTTGCAGTCCCACACCCTAAAACTTATTTTTTGGCTGCCCAGACTCAACATTTAGCGGGATGGGGACGGGAAAACAAAGAGGACTCTATTTGTAATATGGTAACAAGTTGTGCACTTGCATTGGTGGCAGCATCGCACTTGGAAATGGACCTCCCTAGCATACCACGCTCAGCCCCGACAGGTTTTTTGCTGAAAAGGGTATGGGGAGAGGTCAGGAAAGCTCTGGGTGTACGGGGGGCGTTGCCCCTTACCCCGATATGGAATAATCCAAGGTACCCGGAAATACAGGCGCTAAAGGGATTCACTGGGTGGAAAGAGAAAGGGATACAATTTGTTAAGCAGTTGTATGAAGGAGAGGTGCTGAAGACATATGAGCAACTGTGCCAAGAATTCCAGTTTGGATCAAAGGAATATATATATATCAATACCTCCAACTGCGACATGCGCTACAGGCACAACAAAAGACACAATCTCTAAAAATATCGGAAGCCCCGCTAATTAAGACAGTACTCGGAGTAGAGGATTGGAAAGGATTAATATCCAAAATATATAGGGAAATACTATCCAGGGCGCAGGACTATACAGTCTTAAAATGTCGAAGTAAATGGGCTGAAGACCTAGGGAATATAGACGAAAGCCTTTGAAAAAGGGCTGTAGAATGTATCCCAGTAGTGTTGATATCATCATCTCACAGACTATCGCAGTTTTTTATACTGCACCGGGCATATAGAACGCCAGAGCAGATGTATAGGTGGGGAGGAAGGGACTTCCCGCTATGTCCGAAGTGTAAAATACACCAGGGCGATTTTATACATCTGATCTGGAGATGCCCAAAACTGCACCGGTATTGGGAGCAGATCTCCCAGCATATAAGTAGACTTGCACAGACACCCATCCCTTTGGATCCCCGGATATATTTACTGGGGGCCATAGAGATGGAGACACTCTCAAAAGGAATGTATATAATGTTAACTAGGATATTGTATTTAGCAAGAAAACTTATAGCGCGATATTGGATGGCACCAGAAGTCCCTACGGGAAGGCAGTGGGTCCTATTAGTGAACTCTCTACTCCATAGAGAAAGACTAACATATAGCCGGAGGGAGGACATTGGGAAATTTAATCAAATATGGCAAACATGGTTGAGCGATGACAGACTCTCGCCTCCACAGACGATAAGGGAAGGCCTTCGGAGACAAACATAAGGAACAAAGAAGAGTAGGGTAAAGGAATAAGAAAATAAATGAGAGTTAAAATACAATATTTTAGTGTGACAGGGAGGGGTGGGAAGGGTAGGGAGGGAGGGTGGGAAGGGTAGGGAGGGAGGGTGGGAGATAAATGGACACACACATAATACAATGCACATTAACGCACAAAAGAGACATAGATAAGGGCGTAAGTTTTGAAATAAGTATGGGAAATACGAGTTTTACACAAATTTTTATATTTTTAATATATCTGGTACTCTGTATCTGTACTTGAAGATTTGCACAAAAAGTATTATAATAATATGTGTTGAACAATAAAAATAATTTCAGAAAAAAAAGCATAAAGTAAGAGTTGCACTTACACTTTGGTAAAATAAGTCAGGCAATATATGTAAAATCATTCATCACTCGATCAGGTCACAGAAACGCGCCTCCAGGGCGGCATCCACCGCTCGGTTCAACTTTGTTTCTCCTGCTGTACTGTGCTGTCACACGCCAGTGCCGATGAGCATGATGATGTCACTATGATAGACAGCCGTCCTAGCCAACCCAGACGCGTTTCGTCATAGAATTTACTTCATCTGTGGGTGTGGCTGTACGGCTGAGGATTAGATGTATATATACCATGCTCGCCTCTCTGCTAATTGACGTGACTCAATACGGACTAAATTTGATGCCCGCCCTGATGGTTTATATCTGTTCAACATATCATATAGGCGGCAGTGTACACACAAATTCTCTACCCCCTACTGGATCAAAAGAATATTCCTTATAATGTAGAAATAATCAGTGAATGTAAGATAGCTCTACACACACAGTAACATTATACTCCTTAATGGTAAACTGAATTCAGATAATATCAGATATAATTATTGGCATAACTGCTATTATAAAATGATAAAGACATTAATTTAAAATGGCATTAATTTAAAATATAAAACAAGACAATAATAATATTTAAATAAATTGAAAATAGAACCTGATAATAAATCGATAAATTAAAAGAGTACTACATATAGATAGTTCATTATATCGTACTATTAACTCAAACAATTATTAATAATCGCAGTTCACATCCAACTCCACGTTCATACCCTTGGGAGTCAGAGTGTCCATAAAATGTATCCATTGTGTTTCTCTCTTGGATATTTCTCTTATTAAATTAGATCCTCTCAAGTTTCGATGGATACAATCAATTCAACTTCAAACATGAGGGATCTTGGTTATGGTATTTTTTTGAAGTGTAAGGAGACATTATGGTCTTTGTATCCTATTTCTATACTGTGTAAATGTTTTGCGATGCCAATTCTCATTTTTCTACGTACATGAGATTACATGGACATTGCAGGACATACACCACATGTGTGGTGTTACACGTAATAAATTCAGTAATGTTACAGATTTTATTATTTCCAGTGGAAACAAATTCTGACAGGCCTCTAATAGGGTTATTCACTGTTACACAAGAACTGCACTTCCTGCAAGAGTAAAACCCTGTGAGCTGCCAGCACATACTTTCCCTTTCTGGTGGATCTAACACTTTTTGTACAACTTTATCCCCAAAATTTGGTGCTTTCCGGTAGATAAACTTAGGCATCGTTGGTAATGCTTGGTGTATTACTTTATCTAAGCATAGAACATGCCAATGGTGTTTAAATATTATTTCTTTCAAATGTTTTTTTATTGTTTATCAGACATAAGATATACATAACCATACAGTGTTGATATATCGAATACAAACAGTAAGGCAGAACATTACACGGGCAACAGCCCAGGTACAACGGTAAATAGAAAAACAGAACTAATGAGAATACAGAGAACATACCTGTGTATGAGGGAAGGTAAAAGGAACCTAGCATCCTACCGCTATATGTGGATGCATCAGTTCCATTATTGGTAAAACAGGCGGGGAGTTCTCAACTTCTTACAAATGGTATAGATAAACGTGCTCGAAGTCTGATGAACATCTTATTAATAAAGATAGAAATAAAGGAGAGGACAATAGTAATGGAAAGACGTTATAGGGAAAGTTAAATAATAAGTAAACTCAAATAACGTTGACACACAGAAAAACAAAAAATAAGTAAATAAATAAATAAAAAAAATTAAAAATAAACAAAGTGTGTGCACCGGTATCTAAGGGAAATGCTTATATTAAATCCAATAAATCACATTAAAACAACAGCTCGAAACCCCTAGTCCACCAAAACGAATTTAGACGACCAAGGCAGCCACTCACTCAGGAAGGAAGATACCCTATTAGATTGGTAGGCAAAATGTTTTTCATAGGAGTAATGTACATTAACTCTTTGTATTACTTCTGAGATGGTCGGAATCTGAGTGGATTTCCATTTAGAGGTAATTGACAACCTGGCAGCTATAAATATATGGGTTGCAATGGTTCTAAAATGTTTGGGAATACTATTGATAGTCAGAGAGAGGAGGGCCAATTGGGGGGCAGGTGTTACACAGGAGCCCACCACTGAGGACAATAAGCCATAGACTTCACCCCAAAAACTGCGGAGACTTTTACAGTCCCACAGTATGTGGAATATATTTCCTCTGGCTCCACATTTCCTCCAACAATAGTTGGAGTCCGAGTGGAAAATCAGAGCAATCCTCACCGGAGTGAGGTAGGATCTATGGAGGATCTTTAACATAAGATCCCAATGGTTGGTGCAGCGTGAGTGTCTGTAGCATGATCGTATTGCAATTCTCCAGTCCTCCAAAGGGAAGGTAATCCCCAAGTCCTTCTCCCAATTCATCATGCTAGACGTCTTTGTAGAGGCATTGGGGTTCAGGAGAAGGGCATAAAACCATGATAAACCTTTAGGTTTATGGTAATTGGATTGGAGGTAGCTCCATACACCGCTATGTAAATTATATGAGCAATCTATATGATTGGAGCGGAAGTGCAATAATTGGGATTTAGCGTATAAATTAGAGGAGGGGTTTTTAAGGACTAGGTCTCCCCAGGAATTAATTCCCTCATTAAGCCACCTCTGAATATTGAGGTTGGGGATTAAGTGTTCATAAACTCTAAGATTAGTGATTTCTTGGCGTATTTTAGATTCAGAATTTGTTGCCTTGTGAAGTTCTTCCCAGGCCGAGAGAGTCGCAACAATGGGAGGTAGGGAGGGAGAAACGGAGGGGACTTGTGTCAATTTAGCCAGCAGCAATGAGGGAAGGTCCCTGTTTTGTAGAAGAGATTTCTCTATTTGCACCCAGAGTTTAGTAGAGTCCGGGTCAAACCAGGCCTTAAGTTGGTCCAAAATAGAAGCCCTGTAATAAAGGCGCATATTTGGGAAGCCCGTCCCGCCATTAAACCTATGTTTTTAAAGAGATGAGTAGGTGAGTCTGGGCATTTTACCCTTCCAGACAAATTGCCGAAACAGTTTATCTAATAATTTAAAAAAGGTTTCTGGTAAACACAAGGGAATTGTCCTAAAGTAGTAAATTTATTTAGGAAGGAGAATCATTTTTAGAGCTGCAATTCTCCCCAGCCAGGAAAGTTCGAAGGATGAGATATGTTGCAGATCAGCTTTAACAGTGTCAATAAGGGCCGGGAAATTAGCAGCATACATAGAAGCTAACGGGAATGTCAGGTTAATGCCTAGATATGGGATGGATTTGGTCATCCACTGGAATGGATATTTGTCCCTGAGGTTAGAGGCCATACGCTTAGTAAGATTTACAGGTAATAAACACGATTTCGTAACATTCAATTTATAATAGGATATTTCACTATATTTTTGCAGAATTATATTAAGTTTAGCCAGGGAAGAAGTCGGATTGGAGAGAATCAGCACCACATCATCCGCGAAGAGCCCAATCTTATGATCTCGATTCGTAATTTTGATTCCCGAAATGTCATCATCTGCTCTAATAGCCTCAGCCAGAGGTTCCATCATCAGAGTGAATATTATGGGCGATAGTGGGCACCCCTGGCGAGTGCCATTAGAGATACTGAAGCTATCAGAGAGAGCATTGTTCGTGAAAACTCTAGCTGACGGCGATGAGTACAATGCTAGGACTGCAGAGAGGATCATCCCCTGAAGGCCAAACTTCTGTAAGGTCGCTTTAAGGTAACCCCAATGGACCCTATCAAAAGCCTTCTCTGCGTCTAAGGCCAATATCACCGCGGGAACTCTTCTAGTTTCCATCACATGGAGAAGATTAAGCAATCGTTGCGTGCCGTCTGGGGCCTGCCTACCCTGGACAAAGCCAACTTGGTCGGCCTTGACCAAAGAGGGGGTTATTTTTGCGAGTCGGTTCGCTAAAATTTTGGCATAGATTTTTAAGTCTGTATTTAACAGAGATATAGGCCTAAAGTTTTGTGGTGTATCCGGCTTCTTACCTGGCTTTGGCAAAGTGACAATTGTAGCCTGTAGCATTTCCTCAGGGAATGAAGCTGAGGAGGCGGCGCTGTTGAACAATACACCCAGGTAAGGGACCAGTGTCTGCGAAAAAGTCTTATAGTACTCAGATGAAAAGCCATCTGATCCGGGGGATTTATTTGACGGCAGGGCTTGGATAGTGTCTGCAATTTCTTTTTCTAGGATTGGTGCGTTCAGGGAATTCAGGTCTTCCCCCGACAATGACGGGAGGGACACCGAGTCCAGGAAGGCAGATATGGAGTGGGCCGAGGGTTGATGTGTAGTGGTATCTGAATTAAGGTTATATAGATCTCTATAGTACCTCATAAAGGCATTCGCTATCTTGACTGGGTGGTGTTCTATAACCCCCGTGTGTGGGTCCTTGATTGAAGAGAGGTTAGATTTACGTTGCCTTTTGGACAGATAATTGGCCAACATTTTGCCTGCTTTATTGCCTTGGGCATAAAATTTAGCTTTCGTGCGTCGTAATAAATTTTGGTGGTCGGATAGAAGTAGTATACGCACTTTGTTTCTACAAACCAATAATTTGGTTTCTATGTTATGAGAGGGCGTTAGTTTATGCAGACTTTCTAATTTCTTTAGGTCACTGAGTAAAGTGTTCAACAGCTCCCCTCTGCGCCGTTTAATTCGGGCAGCAGCTTGAATAAGTAGCCCTCTGCTGAACGCTTTGTGTGCGCACCACATGGGGGTAAGAATAATGAGTATAGTCTTTTTCGAAATAGTGAATGCATCTCCAGGGATCAAACAAGCCCCTTTCAGACAAGAGAGACTGAAGCTCCTGTCTGCTAGGAGAGTACCTTCCCGAACAGTCCATATGTTTATCAACCACACAATTGAAGTCTCCGCAGAGAAGGAGAGATCCTTTCTTGACCTTGTCCACTTTTTTGAGCAAAGATCTGAGGAAGGTATGTTGTCTCTTGTTAGGGGCATAAAGGTTCACTAAGGTGTATGTGGACCCATTCATATCGCAAACTAAGATGACATATCGACCGTTGGGGTCGCAGATTGCCTCATGTAGACTGAAGGCCACGGAGTGCTTAATAGCAATCAAAACTCCCCTTTTTTTAACTGGGGTCGGAGCGTTAAAGATGTGGGGAAACGCTTTGTGGGAGCACTTGGGTTGCTTAGTAGCCATAAAGTGGGTTTCCTGGGCGCATAACACCTCCTCTTTGAGTTTGTCAATTTCTTTCCACATCATGGCTCTCTTATATGGGCTGTTTAGTCCATGGACATTCATTGATACAATAGACACAGACATTATCTTGGAGGAAGGGGAAATGCTATTAAAAGGACTGATTGTGAAAAATTTAAATGAAGTTCCTTCATGTTACCTTTAGGTGGCAGTGGTGGAGCAGAGGTATAGAACTGGTACAAAATCTTGGTAGAAGAGGTGCTTGATGGAAAACATCCATTCGCAGGTAGAAACGAATATTCTTTTCGATCATCCGGTACAACGGTGCAGCCAGAAGTAAAATAAAAAAAGAACAAAAAACAGAAAACAAAGGGCAAAAAAGGGAAGAATATAGAGCCAAATTGTGAAAATGAAAAAATGAAGGTAATCATAAGTTGCGAGCAAATCTCGCATCACTACCATAGGGGGGGTAACGAGATCCAAGAGAACCAATTTAGCATAATCATTTTTATATGTTGTTCATTTTGGACGTTTTACAGCCGTTTCACAGCTTGGAAGTCCAGGTTCAACAAGAAGAATAGGAAGAGGATAATCGAGTAAGGCAACCACGTACGCCCAGCAGTTCCTTTTCAGGTTGTGCGCCATTCAGGGGACATCCTAGTAGGAGCTTGTTTAGGTGATGAGCTGGGCACATCCTCTGGTAGTAGGCCCCATTTTTTAGCTAAAGCCAGACCATCCTCCATGTCTCTGATCACATGGGTACGGTTGTCCTTAACAATTAGTAGCTTGGTGGGGAAACCCCAGGAGTAGGGAATTTTATGATTCTGCAGCAGCTTGGTTATAGTAGATAGCTTCTTGCGGGCTAACATAGTATGCTGGGATAGATCCGCGTACACAGAGATATCTGAATATGGAGCGGGCAGAGGGTGATTTTTCCTTGAGAAACGCATGAGGTCATCCTTAACGTGGAAAAAATGAATACGTGCAATCACATCTCTCGGGACTTTTTCAGGCAGGAATTTGGGTTTGGGAAGTCGATGAGCCCTGTCCACAATAACCTCCCCAGCCGGGGCCTCTGGCAGCAAAGCAGAGATGAAGCTCTGTACATATTGCCTCAGATCTGCCGGGGTCACTGATTCTTCCACCCCCCGCAACTTAACGTTGTTTCTTCTCGATCTGTCCTCTAAATCAGAGATTTTCTCCCTCATAGCCTGAATTTCCTCTTGAGCATCATTGTATGCATCCACCAATTCATTGTGTGCCCCTGAAAAGTCGCCCATCTTGTCCTCCACATGGCTGACCCTGTCACCTATGGAAGTGACATCGGACTTAATTTGTGAGATGCAAAGCATCATGTCTCTGTGTAGGGACCCTCTCAGTGTCACTAACATGTCCTTCATGACCGTGTCACTTAACGGCTGACCGGAGGTAGGGAACTCATTTATCTGTTCAATAAAGACTCTCGTGTTGTCCTGATATTTGTGGCTAGTCGAGCGCTTCTGGGTGGCCTTCAGCGGGCTGGAGGTTGGTGACATTCCCTGCGAGGAGCCTCCGCTGCTGGTCCGGGATCTTACTGCCTCTCCACTGAGAACCGGGCCACGATGCTCTCCGCCGTGCGGCGAATCACGCAAGTCCGATGCTCCATCGCCATCTTGCGGCCTAGGCGTGCTCGTCGGCGGAAAGAAGTCGGTAAGTTTCCGTGGGTTCCGATCATTTTTTCTCTTCCCCATCGCCGCCGGAGCGTCACTGGGACTTGTAGGTACCTGCTGTGAAACTGCTCAGTTGTTAGAATCGCTATATATAGCTATTTGTGGGTTCTCGGCTCGGAGCTCTCCCTTCACACGACCATCCCCCTCAGCTGCCGGCCACGCCCCCACCTCTTCTATTTTCCATTTAAATATTATTTCAATATCTTTATATTGACTATGAAAACTGAATAAAAAAACTCCATTCTTGTTTGGAGTCAATATGTCGGTCTCTATTCACGAGACATACCTCTCTCGGAGTATCGACCAGTTCTTTTACGATTTTATCCAAATTCTCCTCTCTGTATCCCTTTTGTATAAACCTCTCTTTTATGGTTTTGGAGTGAGTTACAAAATCATCATCGGTGGTGCAGTTTTGTTTGACTCTCATCAACTGACCCTTTTGTATGTTCTTTAACCAGTTCGGATGAAGTCCACTAATTAATGGCAGGTAGCTGTTCCTATCTGTTGGTTTGAAATAAATGGTGGTCATCAGAGATGTAACTTGTAATCTGACATCAACATCAAGAAAGTGGATATGTTCATTGCTGAAGTCATATTCCAGTTTAATATTGTTTTTATTGTTATTTAGTTCATCCAAAAACTCTAATAACGATAACTCACTTCCTTCCCAGATGAAGAATAGGTCGTCAAAAAACCTCTTTCTTATTTGGAAATACAGATTTGTCCTCCCACTCCCCCATAAATAAGTTAGCGATGCTAGGAGCAAATCTTGCTCCCATCGCTACTCCCCTTTTCTGGGAGTAAATCCCCTGGTTATACCAGAAGTAGTTGCGGGATAAACAGAAATCCAAGGCCTGTACCAAAAAGATTTTCTGTTCATGTGGCAGATCATCCCGCTGACATAATGCCCAATTAAGGGCCAGCAGTGCATCATTATGTTGAATGATTGTATATAACGATGATACATCTGCTGTTACCAGATATATGTCAGTTTTCCCTCTCAGGTCAATATCATTAATGAGTTGTAAGAAACTCTTAGGCCTCGTACACACAATCAAATATGTCTGCTGGAAACGGTCTGCTAGACCGTTTCAGCAGACAGATTCGATCGTGTGTACGGTCAAACAGACGGATTTGGCCACCCGACAGATTTCAAAGCATGCTTTGAAATCTGTCGGCTGGGAACCCGTCTGCCCGACATGTCTGCTGGTTAGTATGTTAACCAGCAGACATGTCTTCTCGGACACGCGCCGAATGATTTCGACGCATGCGCGGAAGTGTTTTACTTCCTGGTGCGGTGACGTGGCGGCGTCAACGTCACCGCCACGTCACCGACACGTCAGCGCGCTGTCTGCTGGCGGGGATTTTGGTTTGCTTGTGTGTACACGCGAGCAAACCAAAATCCCAGCAGACAGATCTGTTCAAATCGGTCGGTCCGACCGATTTGACCAGACACATTTAATCGTCTGTACAAGGCCTTAGTGTCCTTCAAGTAGGCCTTGGTTTTCAGGACACTAGCCTGAAGAAAAGTGTCCAAATATTGGCCTAATCTGGCAGTTACAGAACCTATAGAGTTAACAATAGGCTGGGCTGGGGGTCTTACAGAATCTTTATGTACTTTGGGTAACGTATAGATGGTCAGCACCCTACAAAAGCTAGGTGAGAGATATTTATGTTCTTTTTTTTATTAAGAACTCTCCTCTTCTTCCCCATATCTATACGTTTCTGTAAGTCGGCATGATATGCATTGGTGGGATTCCTTTTTATTTTGGCATAAGTCATCTCGTCTGACAACATATTGGTAAGCTGGGTGTCATAATAGGATTTATCAAATATAACAACCCCGCCCCCTTTATCTGCTGGGCGTATGTTTACATTATTCCTTTCTTGTAGTAACTCGATACCTTCTTGAATATGACTAGGGTTAATATTCTTTTTAATTACCATTTTATCCAAATCTTTCAAAACTAAATTTTTAAAGACTTCCACATGGTGGTTAGCGGAGTTTGGTGGGTTAAACAAAGATTTGTTTTTCAAACCACTATCAATTCCTATGACATTAGTTTTGACTGGGTAATTACTACTTGGACCACTATTCAAAAAAACATTTTTTATATTTAATTTTCGAATATATTTGTGGATGTCCATTCAAATATCAAATTTATTGAGAGACTTTTTTTGGGGCACATTTCAGGCCTAAATTCAATATATTTAATTCCTTATGAGTAAGCTGAACAGAGCTTAAATTGTATATTCCGGTTCTTCCATCCTTCTTTTTTTGTTGTTTGTATTGGACCCTCCTTCCTGCCCTGCACCCTCTTCTTCCCTTATGAGAGGCTCCGGAGGGCAGGGATAATGGTATGGGCCCTGTTGGGGTCTCCACCAACCTTGATTGTTCTGGGGTGGATATACATTCCCGGGAGGTCTCCCTCTGTATGCATGATTGCCCCTGTGTCCCCTGGGTCCTCTTCTGCCCCGACCTAAAAAAGGTTGTCGTGGAGACTCAGTGTGGGTATGTTCATCATTGTAGGCAAGAGGTCCAATTCTATTGTTAGTAACTACAGGGTATTTGTAATTACTGTGGGTTATATTCACCCTATTGTTTTGGCCTCCTCTCATATTAGGGCTATTCTGTCCACCTCGGCCTCTCCCTCCTCTCCCATTATTATATATTGCTTGTAAGTGGGGGGTAAGGATATTGCTAAACTTTTTGTAATACTCATTACCAAAACCATCTGGGCCTGGGGACTTGTGCAGAGGAAGTGTATTAATTGCTTTTTGGATTTCTTGGAAAGAGAATTAGGAAGATAGTTTAGTGAGGTCCATAGAGGATATTTGCGGAAGTGAGAGAGATTGCAAAAATGTTTGTGCCTGGTTAGGTGGTGGTCACTTCGGAGGACTCTAATTTGTAAAGGTCAGTATAGTATTCAGCAAAGCGGTTTGCTATGTGTAGCGGGTTGGTTAATCTCTGGTTTTGGTAGTCTAGTAGATGGTCTATTCTTTTCTTGTTAGTTTTCTGTTTTATTTGCCTCGCTAGTAGGGAGCCTATTTTATTGCCAGAGACATAGTAGTTTAGTTTCAGTCTTTTAAGTAGAAGGTCATACTGCGACACAAAGCACTGGGAAAGTTGATGTCGCGCCTCTTGAATTTTATTTTTTAATTCTACAGAGGGTTTAGTTTTATTTTGGGTCTGAAGGTCTGTTATAGTCTGGGTCAGATCACTATTTTTTTTCATTCTGCGTTTCTGCCGGGTGCCCAGTTCCATGAACACTCCCCGCATGAAGGCTTTATGAGCTGCCCAAAGGGAGTGTACGTCTGTCACTGAATTAACATTGTGAGTGAAAAAGTTATTCATTTCGGGTTTGGTTGCGTATGGTGGTGAAGAGTCAAGGACAAGGATATTGGTGCGTTATCGGACCACGAGATTGTACCAATCCGTGTTTCAGTAGATTGGAAAAGTGTAGCCCTGTCTACTAGGAACATGTTGATCCTGGAACAGACCTGGAATCCTGTAGAGAACAAAAATGAAATCTTTCTCAGAGCCGTGTATGCTTCTCCAAACATCAAATAATTTGTTTTGTGTAAGAGACTAGAGGTTCTGTGAGTGTTTCCACCTGGGGCTTGTGGAATCTAATGTGGAGTCAGATACAGCATTGAAGTCTCCTCAAATTATAAGTTGGCATACTTGGATCGACCGGACATGTTTTAGCAGTCGGCGAAGAAATTTTTTCTGGTTAGTATTCGGTGCATACACAGACACTAAAGTAAATGTTTGGTGATTAACCACTTTAGCCCCGGGCCTGTTTTTCAGATTCGGTGTTTACGAGACTAAAACATTTTTTTTTGCTATAAAATTACTTAAAACCCCCAAACATTATATATTTTTTTTTTCTAACACTCTAGAGAATAAAATGGCAGTCATTGCAATACTTTTTGTTACACCGTATTTGCGCAGCGGTCTTACAAGCGCACTTTTTTTGGAAAAAATTCACTTTTTTAAATTAAAAAATAAGACAACAATAAATTTGGCCCAATTTTTTTACATATTGTGAAAGATAATGTTACGCCAAGTAAAATGATACCCAACATGTCACGCTTAAAAATTGCGCCCGCTCGCGGCATGGCGTCAAACTTTTACCCTTAAAAATCTCGATAGGCGATGTTTAAAAAATTCTACAGGTTGCATTTTTTGAGATACAGAGGAGGTCTAGGGCTAGAATTATTGCTCTCGCTCTAACGATCGCGGCGATACCTCACTTGTGTGGTTTGAACACCGTTTTCATATGCGGGCGCTACTCGCGTATGCGTTCGCTTCTGCGTGCGAGCTCGTCGTAAAGGGGCGATTTAAAAAAAATTTTTTTTTGTTTTCGTATTTATTTGTATTAATTTTACCAATTTTTAACACTAAAATAAAAAAAATAAAAAATTATCACTTTTATTCCTATTACAAGGAATGTAAACATCCCTTGTAATAGAAAAAAGCATGACAGGTCCTCTTAAATATGAGATATGCGATCAAAAAGACCTCAGATCTCATATTTAGGCTGAAATGCAAAAAAAAAAAAAAAAAAATTTAAATGTAATTTTTCAAATGACATTTAAAAAAAAATGTCTCTTTAAGACGCTGTTTGGAACTGACGTTTGAAGTCACTTCCGCCCAGCAGAGCTACGGGGATGGACGAGGGAAATTTTTTCCCTCACTCGCATCCCCGCTGAACAGACGAGCGCACCCGATCGCCTCCGCCGCTACCGACGGCTCCGGTAAGCGGCGGAGGGCGCGGGAGCGCAGCGGGAGGGGGGGGACGCTCGCCCGCCACCGATAACGGCGATCTCGCGGAGATTCCGCCGCGGAGACCGCCATTATCGTTTACCCGACCGCCCACAGAAGAGATGGATATCTCGGTTGTGGCAGCAGCTGCTGCCGTTACCGAGATATCCATCTTCAAAGTGCCGACGTATACCTGCGGTGGGCGGTCGGGAAGTGGTTAAGCTCTGCTCCCAAGATCACATATCTGCCATTGGGATCACATTCCACAAATTTCTGTGAGAAGGTGATTGTGTCTCTGATAGCTATCATTACACCGGTTTTCTTGTCTGAGTTAGAGAAAAAGCAGTATGGGCATTTATGGTGAGATACTCGTGATGTATCAGGTTGAGTCAAATGCATCTCCTGTGCACACATTATGTCACATTTCTGGGAGAGAGCTTCTCTCCAGAACAGGGGGTATTTGTAGGGGCTGTTCAGACCCTTTACATTTAGGGAAACTATTTTTAGAGACATCTCTGGAGTTCTAGTGTGCTGGCTTGTGATAGCGGTGTGAAGACTTGGGGGATGTCCCACTCTTGTGATATGTGATTTTTTTTTTTTTTTAGAGAAGTGCACACAGTCGGAGGAATGTACCACAGCTTAAACAGATACTAAGTAGTGCTAATACAGCTATAAACACTTTTAGATTGCTCTATAAGTCGCAAAAGATATACTACGTCCAATAAATAATACGCAGGAGAATAGGTAAAGTAACCAGTCAGTAAAGAATGACACCAAGGCCTAGGGTCAAGAAAAACCAAGAAAACAAACTATTAGTAACTGTTGCATAGGGGTACAGGGATCCAAACCATGAGGAGATGAGATGCTACAATTAAGCAATATTATGCCAGTAGCTGGTATAAAGTGTAGTCCGGGTGCAGAATTGATATGCTAGCCTGGGCCGGGAGGAGTGCTCTGTGGTTGAGCTTGTGAGTGAGGGATAAGGGACCTTCCCCCATCTTTTGCAGGTGGTATGGAGATGCCCCACTGCCAGGGAAGTTTCTTTGTGTCAGCTGGTGCTTGTAAGATATATTTTTGCCCCTGATGTGTGATTTGCAGAAATTTTTTTATTCTGGCCAGTATGTCCCTTGGGACTGTATCCGGGAGGGAATTTGGCTTAGCTATGCGATGTGCTCTGTCAATGACCAGATCTCTGGCATTTTCCATAGGAAGGAGCACCTTTAGCAGTTGGAGGAGGTATGGTGGTATTTCAGGAGGAGTGATGGACTCAGGAATGCCTCTAAATTTCAAGTTATTCCTCCTGGACCTATCCTCAAGATCTGTGACCTTGTTTTTCAGCCATTGTATGTCAGCATCATGTTCCTGATAAGTGTCTATTAGGACATTATGTGCAGAGACGCATTCTCTCACTTTATGCTCAGTCGCATCCATTCTGTCTTCTAGCTGTTCCACCTGCACTTGTAGCTCTGATACTGACTTGCAGAGTTCAGTATGGAGATCTTTTTCTAATAATAAAAGCATCTCTTTTATAATGTGTTCTGAGGCAGGGCGGTCAGAGGTGGGAAAAGCTGCGAGGGACTCATGTGGGGTCTGTGCCTGGTCACTGTCTGCAAGTGTAGAAAAGTATTTTTTACTTACTGGCCCCTAGGATGCTGGTGAGGACACAGGGGAATCTGCTGGGCATTTGTTAGACTGCTTGTCCTCCAGGTTCTGGTCCTGTTGGAAGGGCTCCTGAGTGCCTGGATGTGCGCTTGGTGCTGAGGTGGGTGAGGGAGAGAGATCCATGCTCCCTCTGTTACCATCTTGCAGCGAGCGAACTATCTCTGTGACATCCTGGTGACAGGCGGCAGATGTCTGTGTTGATTCCTAGGCTCACAACGCTGTGTGCTGGCTGGCAAGACCTTCTCCCCATCGGAGCTCCTGGGTTAAGCGGCCATTAGCGTGAGCAGCCAAACCACGCCCCCATGTTTATTTTATTTTACAATCAAAGTATTTATTGAAAGTTAATGTGGCACACAATTGACAAATAGCAATTATAGAACAAAAGGGCACAAATTGAAGAAATGTCAGTATAAATTGCACAATTTACAGCTGGAAATATACAGTTATATTGGTGAACATTAAATATACTCAAATAGGGGGTAGAAGTTGAAGTGAGGGGGAAGGTAAAAAAAGAGTGGATAAATAATAAAAAATGGTAGAAAATAAACAGGTTGCATAGACATAGATACATATATACCTGAAAAAAAGGATTTACGGCATTTTAATTGTCATTAAGTATATACAACATAAACTTTATTCATCCGTCGTCATATTACAGGAATATATATTATAAAGGTGAAGTCAAGCATTTAATGATTGCAACTCATCTGAGAAAGTGAATAGCCATCAAGGCTGCCACATTTTGTTGAAACTAATGTTGTTTCCTATTTTCATTGCTAGAGTTTCTTACATCTTATATATATAATGTACTCTGTCCAACCAATTCTTGACCGTTGGGGTGTGAATAGATTTCCAATGCAAGGGTATGAGGGTTTTTGCTGCAGTAAGTAGATGTCTGGTAAGGGTTTTCTTATATGTACTTAACATGAGGGGAGTAACATGAATCAGACAGGCAGCAGCTTTCAGGGTTAATTTAGTGTCAGTGATGTGTTTAATCCATTTAATGATTTTTTTCCCAGTAGTCAAGGATTGGGGACAGGCCCACCAGATGTGAAAAAATTATCCAGTCTCTTTACTACAGCTCCAACAATTATCTAAGGTTGTATGGAACCATTCCCTGGCTTTTTGTGGGGTTATATACCCCTGTGTTAGAATCTTGTAAGACATCTCTTGGTATTTGGAGCTAAGGGAGCATTTATGTGACCTAATACATGCTTTTTCCCATTGGGTGTCACTGATTTCAATTCCCAGGTCTTGTTCCCATTTTCTTTGTATTTGTTATCATCTTTGATTATTGTTTGACTCAGCCACATGTAAGCCATAGATGTGGTTTTACAAACCTATGATCTTTTATAGCATATCGATTCTAAGGGTGTCAGCGGTAAGCAGTAGGATGACTTTTGTTTACTGTTAAGCAAGAAATCTTTCAGCTAAATGTAGAACCAAAAGCCAGGAAATGCCTCCCCATATTCTGTTTGTAGTGTTTCTAGTGGTTTGACTTTGGTGCCTTGTAAGCATTGGGTGGCTGGTAGTTTGAGATTGGGGTCGGTGTATGGAAGTCTTTGTTGGTTTAAACCTGGTATGTCAGGGTTGTTGGTGATTGGTGTCAATGGACCTGGGATAGTGGCTATTTTGTACAAAAAGGCAATTTTATGCCAAATGTTTAGTGTGTTTGTTACTAATGAGTGATAGATTGTGAATGTAGCGATCATGGGTAGTACAATACTTGTGTGTTATGTAAGTGTTCTAGTTTAACCCATTTAACCCATTTTTATCTGGACCATGACAGTGCCAATCAATTATTCTGGTAATGTGGGAAGCTTGGTAGTATTTTTTGAAGTCTGGGAGCCCAATACCCCCTTTTCTCTTAGGTAGTGTGAGGAGACAGAGGTTTAAACTAAGGTTTTATCATCCCATAGGAGGTGTTTTTGTAGTTGTATCAGTTTGGTAAAAAAAAGGGGTTGGGAAGTGCGTTGAAAAAATATAGCAGTCTTGGGAGAATTTTCATCTTCAAATTGAAGCCCTACCAAACCATGAGAATAATTTTGGGGTTCACTTTTGAAAGTCTTTAGTTATAGAGTTCAATAAAGGTATGAAGTTGGCTGTGTATAGAGAATTGATCCTAGGGGTTTTCTTTCAGTTGGTTTATTTGGTCTGGTGGGAGTGTTGTTTGAGTGTCTCAGATTTAGATTGGTTTACTTTAAAGTTGGAGATATAACCAAACGTTTTAACGATTTTTTTTTTAAATTGTCTGTAGAGGTGTCGGGATGTATGAGGAAAAACAGAAGGTCTTCTGCATATGCAGCTTTTTTGTATTCTCTATTTTGAATTTTGAAACCATGGATATAACTGGACAAATTCATAGTTCTTATGGGTGGCTCTTATGTGAGAATGAAAAGAAGTGGTGAGAGGGGACAGCCTTGGTGGGTACCATTACTTATATTTATTGGGTTAGATATGATATTATTAATTTTGATTTTGGCTTGTGGGTTTCGATATATGGCCATTATCCAAGATAGCATACTTTCACCCAGGGCTATGTGGGAGCATGTAGAGAGCATATATTGCCATGAAACTCTATCAAAGGCCTTCTCAATGTCAGTGGATAACAGAAGGCCTTCCATCTTAGAATTCTGGGTATAATGGATCAGGTTTAAGGATTTGGTAATGTTATCTCTAGCTTCTCTACCTACCATAAAGCCTAGTGGTTCTGGGCCTAAATTTTTTGATAGGAGGGGTTTTATTCTGTTGGCTAGGATTTTCGCAAGAAGCTTCAAGTCCACATTTATGAGTTAGATAGGCCTTATGTTAGCACAGTCTGTGTGGTCTTTGTCCGGTTTGGGTATTACTGCAATGTGTGCCATAAGGAAGGTAGTGGAGTTGTTCTTATTTTTTGCGAAATAGATTAGAATAAATAGTTTGGCGAGTAAATATGCTGTCTTTTAGAAAGTTTTGGATAGTTTCTTCCTTTGAGTTTGTTATGTGGGGGGGGTTGTGTTGGGGGGGGGGGGGGTAGGCCATACAGCTTGGAATAGAACTTGTGGAAGAGTTCAGCTATTTGTTCAGGTTTGTGTTCAAGTGTGCCTTCTCTATTGCGTATAGCATGGATATGACTAGCTGTTGTTGCTTCCCTTAGAACTTTGGACAGTTGTTTCCTGCATTTGTCACTATGTTCGTAAAAGATTCTCTTCCTGAAAAAATGAGACCTTTTAGTCTTAAAGTCTAGGGTTTGTTTCAGGGAGAGCCTGCATCGTGTCAGTTCTTCTTGAGTCTTGGCCAAGAGAGATTGTTTATGTTGTGTTTTTAGATTGCCAATTTTATGGGAAAATTTGGTGATTTCCATGTCTCTTTCTTTTTTTTTCTTCTGGCCTATAATTAAGCACTAGTTAGATGGTGATCGAATTACTTTTACAGAAAAGCCGATTGCCGACAGAATAAAAAACAATACCAGCATTAGGGCTGCAGCTAAAGCCATGATCCTGGTATAACTGCTTGTTGCCAAGGCTGCATATATGCAGCCTAAACATTGTAATATGTTAAATAATGTATATTGACTATATGTGCAATTTCTATATATGTACCTTAATGTGGAAGGCAATGCCTGTTCATCAAATTATGACCCCCCCCCCCCCCCATTTGTAAATTGCTATATCATAAAAATACAAAGCTAGCAATAACAATACAAAAATGTACCTGTAGGGAAAAACCCACAACAAATGCTTTCACGCTACATTGGATGACTCAGATTCATGGGGAATAATGGGTATGCCGGATTTCATAAGATGATTCTTACAGTTTGGAGGTAAATCTGCTGACAAGATTCTGGCAGGAGCATCTTCTGAAAAAGCCACATATTATACTCTCAAAAGTTCAGGCTGTTATCTGCATGCATAAGAAAATATAAAAAGATAAATTGGGTTATTGTTAAATGAACGTAGAAATAGACATTACACATAATGTATATATCACATGAGAAGATTAAGACATTCCAATTTAGCAACCTTCTTTTTCAATGTAATACCACCTACAGGAAGACATTGTTTAGAACAGAACATTTCCATAAATCACAGACAATCTCTAAATTAAGTTGGTGGTTGGCATTAAACATTATAAACATGCAAATTTTACATTTGTAAATTCTAGATTCAAAGAACATATAATCTGCTAACAAAAACTAAATCCATTATTGGGATTGTCATATAATTGTTTTGTGATTTCAATCCAAACCAGTAGTTGGAATTATAGCTAATCCAGCATTTATGTTTTGAGAAAACATTGCCTTCCAGGTTTTATTTAAAGGTCAGTAACATCTAATAGTTTATTTCTTTGGCAAGGTTTTTATGGCATATTGGGGGAAATCCATCTTGGTAAGCATTGTTCTTTTACAAGAAATTTAGCACACTGCTTATTGACTCTGTCTTTGTAAATATGACCTTATATACAGTTTAGTGTATGTATGTTGCATTTGTTCAATTTAAGTTTTGTGACACTGAGCTTTTAGTTTGCTGACATTACATAATTTGAAATTAATGTCTGTAAAATCTTCTAAAATGCTCACATAATCTATCCATTTGTTTTACTGTACTTGTAATACCATAATAGTGTTTCATTGCTAAGATATTGCAAAAAAAATGACAGAACTGTTCCTAATTATATTTCCTGACGCATTCATGGCAGCACACACTGGGTTGTGACTCCGCCCCCACAACCTGACAGGATTGGTTAGCTATAAATTTGAAGGGGAGACGCCCCGCATCATTCTCTTTTTTCATCCTCACCTGACAAGATTGAATGAACAAGCAAAAAGCATGCCTCTTACCGCAAAACGCCCCAGCAGGTTCAGCCTCTCCTGTTTGGAAGTCCCTCCTGTACAGTCTCTAAATGAGCTTTATGGTGGGAACCCCATTCTGGTGGTCTCAGGGGCTTTGGAATTATACTGGCATCTGTAGCAAGCTTTAAAGAAGCTTCAAATCTCGCAGTGGCCCCCACTTTCGCTCTGTCTTTCCTTCCAGTGCAGTGTGTCCTTCCACAAAGGTATTTGTATCATTACATTTACCACCTAAGGTTAGTCCGTTTTGTACCTTTGTCTGCCTGTTGTTTTTTTCTCAGCTCTGCTGAGCCCTGTGGTTCCTCTGACACCCCATACTCTCGGGGTCACCGCTGCGTACCCCTTGGCGCTCTGCACATGCGCGCAGCTCAGTGATGACGCCGCCTGTCTCCTCTGCCCTCTTCCAAAATGGCGCCGGGCGAGCGGGACGCTTCTGCACATGCGCGCGTCATTAAAAAAAAGAAGGAAAAAAGAAACAGTCCTATTGCTCTGTAGTTCTGGCTGCCGCACTGCTGCTCTGCTCTACTCAGAGTGAAGATTGCACCAGGTGTGTGCAGGCATGTCCCAGATCAGCCTGGGCTAATTGATTACACACAAAAAAAAAAGGAATAAATAGGATAGAAGATATTATACAAGCGCCCAGAGGCGATTCAGTTTGCATGTGCCGCGCTATATAAGTTTTCATCATTCATTCATTCAATACATTTATATATTAATTTATAACATACCATAGAAGAAAGTGTATCCATAATTTAACAATTAATATAATCCAAAAAAAAAAAAAAGGAGAGATATATGTATATAAAATTGTTATATTAATTTAATAAATAGAAATGTTGGGGGGGAACATATTGTAATGTTTTCCCTTCTCTCTTTTTTCCCACCTTTTCGGGCTGTCTCTCTGCTATCCTCATGGGAGCCACTGCCCTCGCAGACCACCATCAGCTGACCAGGTATAGAGGCCGTCCAGAAGGTGGTAAGTAGAGGGGAGACAAAAAAGAGAGCCTGGCCACTGACGCTACAGTTTTGGTAGCCCTATCGGGTCAAGAGACGCAAGTTTGCGGCACAGAGGGAGATTCTAGCCATGCTTCCGGCAGAAGGCGCAAGAAATCGCTCAAGGTTACCCTCTTGATTTTTTCAATCAAGGCATAGCCGCTCGCGTCACAGCACTCCTGTCATAGTCGGTCCCACCGCAGACGATTACCTTCATCCCAGACAGAGCTATCTTACCCGCACCACGGCAAATGTTTGCCAAATATGCGGGGCGCCATCCTTGCCAGGGGAATTGGCCTGCCACTCGTGCTTCATCGAAGTAACCAAGGATTCAGAGGCCAGAGTAGATACTGAGCTCCCAGGAGAATCGCCACAGGGATCATATGTGGGCGATCCTTCCCCAAGCACGTCGCCCGGCCGTTACGCCAGGGTGCAGTAACCCTCTCTAAGAATGAGGAGTGTGAGCAGGCGTCGGACTGTCTCTTTTTGGTTGAACCATTTGCCCATTCACTCAAGGAAGCGATCGGCTGGGAGGAGGTTATGGCAGAACTTCTGAAGGTTCAGAAATATTTCCCGGTGCTGAAAAGGGGGTCCTGAATCATTTCCCTTCATCGAAGAGCTGGAGAACCTCATAAAGGATAAGTGGGGGGGTCGCATAAGCGGCCCAGTATGAGCAACAAGTTTGCAGATTGTACTACTTGTGGTAGTCCAAGATCGATTCTTTGATCAATGTAACTACGGTCGATTCATCTTTAATGCGACTCGCTAGAGACGTTTCTCTACCGATTGAAGACGCAGTTACCTTACGGGACGCTCTTGATCATAAAATCAATATAGAACTGAAGAAAGCCTGCTCCACGTCAGGAGCCGCTTGTAGGCCGGCTATCACCACAGCGGCAGTCGCTAAAATTATCGCTGCATAGGCAGCTAATGTTGAGAATCCCATTCTAGAAGGAGCCGACCAGGGGAAGATATTCTCCTCCCTGCAGGAAAATTAAGTTGGCTTACGGCTCCTGAGGGGGCGACTTCATGGCTGGGAAGAGCCTTATGGCTGAGACCCTGGATAGCGAAGGCAGCGTCAAAATCAACTGGTGCAAAATTCCATATGGCGGCTCAAGTGTATTCGGCACGAAGATGGACTCGGCCATCTCCAAGGTTACCGGGGGAAAGTCTGGGCTGATTTCTCCGATAGGAAAACCAGAGCCCCAGAAGGGCCCCGCTTACAGGCGTGATCTTCCTGTCAAGTACAGGGATGTTAGATCCTACCGCCCCGGCAGGGAATTTAGGAGGGACTGGAAGACTCGACCCTCCTTCATGTAGATACAGTAAGCCAATCACAGCTGGGGAACAGCAGAAGTCCTTTTTGAGGGTCCGTCTGCCCACCCAGCTCAGGTGAGCACCAGACTCAAGAGATTCGCTCGGATATGGGCAACTCGTATAACAGATCCATGAACACTATCCTCTATCAAGAACGGTCACAATTGGAAATTCATGGGCACATTGCCAGGGAACACATTCCAGCCTACCAAGTACTTCCGCACCAGAAAGGGAGGGGGTTTTATTCCCCTTTATTTCTGGTACAAAAAAAAACGGGGATCTACGTCCAGTCTTGGACCTAAAGAATTTAAACAGACGATCAAAATAGAGGCCCTCAGATTGGAAAAGCCTTCAGTCCATTTTGTTGTCAGTGGACGTGGGAGACTGGATGCTATCTCTAGATTTTTCGGGCGTTTACCTTTACATCCCAGTTCATCTTACCTTCCAGAGGTCCCTTCGGTTCTCAATCGATCAATCCCATTTCCAATTTTGGTGCCCCCCATTCGGCATCGCCTCAGCACCCAGAGCATTCGGCAAGTTAGGGTGTTCCTAGGGGCAGAATAAAATACCAGGTTGTACCGGGTGCAACTCCCTCAAGAGAGGCTGAAGCCCTTGCTCCAGAAGATACAAAGTCTGCTATCATCCAGACGTCTAACTGTCAGAGCCTGCCTCAGTACCCAGGGGTCCATGTCAGCATCCATACCCTTGATACAGTGGCCCCTGTGGCACATGCGAGTCTTACAGAACTCCTTTCTCAGGCAGTGGAATAGAACGTCAATACTCCAAGCCATTCACATCCCGAACTGGGTAAAGCAATTAGTATGGTGGTGGACACACCCGTCCGACCTCAGGGAGTCCATTCCAAAAGTTCCCCCTAGTCCAGAAGTAGTAACATCGGACGCCAGCCAGGGGTGATGGGGTCCACACTATCTAGACTGAGTAGCCCAAGGACAGTGGCATTTTCGGGCTCAGGGCATAGTGTCAAATATTTTAGAGCTCAGAGCAGCCTTTCAGGCCCTCCTGGCCATTGCGCCTCTTCTATAGAGGAAGAGTGTCCTGATCAGGATGGACAACAAGTAGCGGTGTCATGTATCCAGAGACAGGGGAGCATCAGGAGTCGCACGCTTCATAATGGAAGGGGCACAAGTGCACCTGTTAGATCTGTGGGGAGTATGCGTCCCAGCAACACAGAATTCGTTGGCCAACTACCTAAGCCGAGAGACACTTTCAAACACACGAACGGTCCCTGAACCAACAGGTATTCTCCATTCTTACGAAAACTAGTACCAGAACCAGAAGTCGACCTAGCGGCCACGCCAAAGAACTCCAAGTGTCAGAGGTTCCTGTCCAGAGCCCACTTTCCATTACCTGAAGGGACAAACTGCCTAGTTCTTCCATGGAGCTGCGAGCTAGGGTACATTTTTCTTCCAACTTCTCGGATTACAAGATTCCTGTCCCGACTTCGGAAGTCCTCAGCCACAGTTATTGTACTAATACCGTTCCGGCTGAGGAGGCCATGGTTTACAACCCTGCTACAACTAGGTACGCGGCCTCAATACATCTTCCAGTAACCTGGGATCTCATACATCAGAGGCAATTCTTCCATCCAGCCCAGAGAAGCTGCATTTGCCAGCTTTGAAGCTGAGAGGGCTAGGTTAGGGGAACTAGGATACTCTCAGGAGGTAATATCAACCTTGGTACAAGCTCTAAGGAGCTCCACTGATGTCACCTATACTAGGATCTGGGAGAGGTTCGTGTCATCGCAGCAAAGACATTGGAATCCCATCTCAAATTCTTGAATTTCTTCAGTCAGGGTTTAACAAGGGCCCGGGCTTGGGTACCCTGAAGGTGCAAGTATCTGCCCTTTCAGCCATGACGGGTACTAGATGGGCTCTTCATCAACTGGTCACTCTGTTCCTCAGGGCCTACGTAAGATCAGACCACCTAGGAGGCCAGCCTTTCCAACAGGGGATCTCTGTGTAGTACTCGAGGCCCTGTCCAATCCACCTTTTTCTCCATTCAACTTAGTCTCACCGTGGAACCTAGCTCTGAAGATGGCTTCCCGTATTGCTATCACCTCAGTTAAGAGGGCGCCGGAGATACAAGCACTTATGGCTATGGAACCCCTATTCAGTGTTCTTCCCTGACAGAGTGGTTCTGAAGCCCTCAGACCATTTTTATCCAAGGGTAACTTCCTCCTTTCATTATAACCAGGACATCGTCCTTTCGTCTTTTACTAATGAGAGGGGCGAGTCCCATGACTAGGATGTCAAGTCTACCATCTCCAGTTACGTCACAGCTACATCTCAGGAAGACGGATTCTCTCTTGATTATCCCACACGGGAGCAGACGAGGTCAGCCAGCTACCTCCCGTACCATTACCTCTTGGTTGTTAAAGCTATCAAGGAGACCTATTCCATCCAGCAACTTACGCCTCCTAGAGGGCATTAGGGCTCATTCGACAGGGGCAGAGGCCACTTCTTGGGCAGCATATTGCGGGACTTCACCGGAAACCATAGGCAGAGCAGCAACTTGGTCTTCCCAACACATCTTCATTTCTCACTACAGAGTGAATTCTGCTCTCCTGGCTACCGTCGACTTCGGCAGATCTGTTCTTAGAGCCAATTCCTCAGCGCTATAAAGAATAAATATTACTGTTTTCTTGCACCCTCCCGACTGGCGAGTTATATCCCAGTGTGTGCTGCCATGAATGCGTCAGGAAAACGGAAAATTGTATACTCACCTTTCCGTAATTTTCCTTTCCTGACGCATCTTCATGGCAGCACACAGATGCCCACCCTGCTGTTTTATGATGATATATACAGAGAATGATGCGGGGCGTCTCCCCTTCAAATTTATAGCTAACCAATCCTGTCAGGTTGTGGGGGCGGAGTCACAACCCAGTGTGTGCTGCCATGAAGATGCGTCAGGAAAGGAAAATTACGGAAAGGTGAGTATACAATTTTCCGTTTTCCTAACCATATTGTTTTGTCTGTCTGTCTGTCTATCTCTTTTCATAAGAAAAAGTTTAGGTCCTAAAGAGAGCACCAAGGCCTCTATGGACCAAGCGGCTATCAAGGCAGTGACGGATAATAGCTGAGTAAAAAATTAAGTTTTATTCAGGTAAGAATAAGAAAATGTGTATAATTATAAATAGGCAATATCAAACATGTAAAAAGTTCAAGACCTTGAACTATATTATACTAAAATTATCAACTGTAGTTGGCCGGCCAGAGCTGCACCTGTGAAAAAGATGGAAACATTTTTCACTAACTGGTTCTGACAAATAGGACGCACAAGACAAAACAGGGACAAACAGGGACAACAGATGTGAACAGGTGTCCGGACGCTGGTGTGAAGCAACCCCGTTTGGTATTCCCATGGATGATATTACCATGGAATTGTATGGCAATAACAGGATAGTACTGGGGAATAGCAGTGGGGCGACCCCTGGGAAGATGGGATGGATACAGGACTAATCAATTTAAAAAATGGACCAATGGTTAAGCTAGCTAATACTGATACTGGTGGTTGTATGCAATTGTACCCTGTAATCTTAATCAATCATACGCTGACGGACGCCACAGCAACAGACTCCATGCCATAGAGGGGAGACTTCAACTTTACCCGGGAGTTAACCAGGAGCCAATCGAGGATTTAATAGATTTGTTTCTCAAGGATATAACTTATATCCTTTACCCATAGGAGCGCACTGCCATCCACAGCCAGAGTACACTGAATATACTGTGCATCGGACCAGCCAGACGCCGCCTATGGTTACAGAAATAGCAGACACACATCATCGCACACTCTGCTACGCGGCAGCCTGCCTCATATTTGAGACCCACGGCACCCTCTTCCTTGAAAACTGGGTAAGATCGTTTCATTATCTATTGTCACATACCGATGCCTTGGCTGGGCTCAGCTTTATTGCCGTCTCTGCATTAGTTCTTGCCTCCATGTTCATTGACACTTTGACAGCTTGCAGTGTCCATATCTATCTACATTGGAGTATCACACATGAGTATCTATTAGTGATCAGTCGCTCAATTCATATTGGGACTTTGAAGCAACCTCATTGCATAAGGAAAGAACTTGGCCATATATTGGCCCACACAGATGACTACTAGTCTCCTTCCATGCATCTCCTCATTTTCAAAACAGAATTGGACTTTGCTCACCTAGGCCAGGTGGAATATAATCACTTAATTGATTAAGATTACAGGGTACAATTGCATACAACCACCAGTATCAGTATTAGCTAGCTTGACCATTGGTCAATTTTTTGAATTGATTAGTCCTGTATCCATCCCATCTTCCCAGGGGTCGCCCCGCTGCTATTCCCCAGTACTATCCTGTTATTGCCATACAATTCCATGGTAATATCATCCTTGGGAATACCAACGGGGTTGCTTCACACCAGCGTCCGGACACCTGTTCACATCTGTTGTCCCTCTTTGTCCCTGTTTTGTCTTGTGCGTCTATTTGTCAGTACCAGTTAGTGAAAAATGATTCCATCTTTTTCACGGGTGCAGCTCTGGCCGGCCACCTACAGTTGATAATTTTAGTATAATATAGTTCACGGTCTTGAACTTTTTACATGTTTGATATTGTCTATTTATAATTATACACATTGGGCCAGATTCTCAGCGGCGTTACGACGGAGTATCTCAGATACCCCGTCGTATCGCCGTTTTTATTGTCTCGTATCTATGCGCGTGATGCTAAGCATCACTTTTGCATAGATACGCTTCTACATCCGACATGTGTAAAACCATTACACTTGCGGATCGTAGGTGTAATGACAACTCCGGCCACTAGGTGGCCTTTACGTTGTTTTCGCATTTGCATATGCAAATGAGGTAGTACACCGATTCTCGATCGCTTTTACGCCGCCCCGTCGTCGCGTACGTCGTTTTTGTTCGCGTAAGGTTACCCCAGCTTCTATGTGGAGTAACCTTACGAAGTACCGTTGGATGCCGTCGGGTCCCGTCGGATGCCATGTTAAGTATGGCGTCGGGTCAGCGTCGGCTTTTTCCCTCGCTTACGTCGTTTTACTAACTCGTTCACAAATAGGGAGTTGTGTAAATGACGCTCACGTCGTTTTGACGTCGGTTTCAACGACGCTTTCCGACGTGAGCTGGAGCATGCGCACTGGGCTTTTTCCCCGGCCGGCGCATGCACAGTTCATTCGACGCGGGGGCGCGCTTAATTTAAATACAAGCCGCCCCATTTGAATTGCGCGGGTTTACGCTGCGCGATTCACGCGACGCAGGCGAAACCTACGGAGCAAGTGCTTAGAGAATAAAGCACTTGCTCTAGTACGATGCGACGGCATAGTGTAACTGGCTTACGCTACGCCGCCGGAATTCTTAGAGAATCTGGCCCATTATCTTTTTCTTACCTGAATAAAACTTAATTTTGTACTCAGCTATTGTCCGTCACTGCCTTGATAGCCGCTTGGTCCGTAGAGGCACCCTGCCTTGGTGCTCTTTTTAGGAGCTAAACTTTTTCTTATGCATATGCCTTGGCTATGGTGGTGACCTCCCTACAGGAGGAGTGACTGAATCACTATGTTTTATTGATTGCTTTTGAGGTGGTGTTCACCGTTGTTACATATATTATCTCTTTTCATCCCTGTCATAGATATTGAGGGATAGATTAGGATATGAAAAGGGAATTATAAACAGTTGTGATAAAGTACAATGACATATACAGGCATCACCACAACATCTATTAAATTGTCATTATTGAGCAATAGCAACAACAAAAAATAGTTTCCAGCTGCTATTGGTTAATATAATTTTTAACATGCACCTGTTACATAGTTAAAAAAAAAAACTCCACTTACAGTATATTATATTTACTGTAGCGAAGAGAGAAATGACAACATTTAGGTATGTTCTTGCTGAAGTGGCTATTAGGGATGGCCCGATGTTCAAGTTGAACGTTTAGTGAATACCGTAAATTATGAGGTGTTTGCAGCAAATTTGAGCACCACGGAACGCCCCATAATGCACTGAGAGATTGAAGTGCATTGATGTCTGATGATTGGCCAAAGCATACACCTGACCTGCATGCTTTGGTCAATCACAGCGTGCTCTTTAGTGAGAGCCATGATTGGCTAAAGGCATGGTGACTTTAGCCAATTATGACTCAGGGGGCTAAGTCCACACCCCACACTATATAAGGCTGCTTACGCGGCAACCGTATATAGTGTCATGAATGAGAGAACGTTAGCTAGAGGCAGGTTAGTTAGTGGCCTGCAGACAGTCTAATTAATACAGTATATCTATATCTACTGTATATATAGATATATATATATCTATATCTATATATAGATATATCCATCTATCTATCTATCTATCTATCTATCTATCTATCTATCTATCTATCTATCTATCTATCTATCTATCTATCTATCTATCTATCTAGATGTCTATCTATCTCTATATATATAGATATCTATAGATAGATATATATACCTCAGCAGCCAGACCCTGCTGAATTAGTCACGGTGGCAGTCCTGGATTTGAAGTTTCAAGCCCTGTTACAAGACCTGACCCGTAATATCGCTAAAGAGGTTGGGAAAATTGCTCAGGGGGAGCCTGATCAGTTAGGAGAACGTACTGACACACTGGAAACTAAATTTGACGAAATTGTACAATGTGTGCATGTTCTGGAAGAAGGCAATGCTGTCCTTAACCACTTAACCCCCTGACCATATTGCTGGTCAAAGACCAAAGCACTTTTTTGCAATTCGGCACTGTGTCGCTTTCAACTGACAATTGCGAGGTCATGCGACGTGGCTCCCAAACAAAATTGGCGTCCTTTTTTCACACAAATAGAGCTTTCTTTTGGTGGTATTTGATCACCTCTGCGGTTTTTAGTGTTTGCGCTATAAACAATTTTGAAAAAAAAATTTTTTTTTTTACTTTTTACCATAATAAATATCCCCCAAAAATATATTAAAAAACATTTTTTTTCCTCAATTTAGGCCGATACGTATTCTTCTACATATTTTTCCTTTAAAAAAATTGCAATAAGCATTTTATGATTGGTATGCGCAAAAGCTATATCGTTTACAAAATAGGGGGTAGTTTTATGGCATTTTTATTAATATTTTTTTTTTACTAGTAATGGCGGTGATCAGCGTTTTTTTTTTGGTACTGCAACATTATGGCGGACACTTCGGACACTTTTGACACATTTTTGGGACTATTGGCATTTTTATAGTGATCAGTGCTATAAAAATGCATTGATTACTATAAAAATGCCACTGGCAGTGAATGGGTTAACACTAGGGGGCAGGAAGGGGTTAAATGTGTAACCTGGGTGTGTTCTAACTGTATGGGGGGTGGGACTGACTGAGGGAAATGACTGATCTTCTGTTCATACATTGTATGAACAGAAGATCAGCATTTCTCTCCCTGACAGGACCGGGAGCTGTGTGTTTACACACACAGCTCCCGGTCCCCACTCTGTAACGAGCGATTGCATGTGACCGGCAGCGATCCCGCCTGCTGGGCACGCGCACGGGACTCGGGGGCGAGCGGGGGTCATGCACGTGCCCCTAGTGGCTGCTGCGAAAGAACTACGGGCTCTCGCGCAGGGGAGCAACCTGCCGCCGCATAAGGTCGGGAAGTAGTTAAGCATACAGTATCCCAGATTCAGTTGCAACAAGAGGATTTGGAAAATAGGGAACACCATCAAAACTTAAGGATCTGCAGAGTTCTTGAAACAGTTAATGATAAAGAATTACAGGCATATCTCCTGGATCTTTTTGTTATGCTTGCCCCGCACATACCAGATATTGATTGGTGCCTAGATAGAACCCACAGATTCCTGGCTCCTAAACCCCCCTGGATCAAATCCAAGAGACATAATAGTCAGTTTCCACTATTATGACAGTAAGAAAAAGCCCTAACGGTTGCTACATGCAAAAAGAACCACATTGAATCTAATAGTTTATTATATCCGCACTTAGGAAATGAGTATTAGCTGCTGTCTCCCCTCAAAGTCCCTGAGGTCAGGGTCTAAAATGTGTAAAAAAAAATCTGTGGTGTTGGGATAAGTGGCGCTGCCGGCCACTTAAATAGTGGTATAGGTACAAAAATGCTAAAGTGCTTTAGTGAAACAAATGAAAGTGGAATATGTGACACTGAACTCCTCCTACAGTATACCTTGCTGGTCAGTAATTTACCAACACCTAGGTCATGGGTTATCAAAGTACGGCCCTCCAGTTGTGCAGGAACTACAATTCCCATCATGCCTAGTCATGTCTGTGAATGTCAGTGTGTTACAATGCCTCATGGGATGTGTAATTCTACAACAGCTGGAGGGCAGTAGTTTGAGGATCCCTGACCTAGGTTATCAACACTAACTGTAGTTATATATATGAATCTCGATGGACCATGCCACCCCTGAAGACGGAGCCACCACCTGGATCACTCTTCCCAGGTGGTGTAGGTCAAATATTAATAATTTATAAATAAGGTGAGTAATATAAATTGAACCTTATTGTGAAGTTGTGATAACCCAAAATATGAGAGATGTGTTCCCTCAGAACAGTAAATAAATAAAAATAATAATAAACAGTGGTATCTTTCTTCAGTGAATGGTGAGTTCCTAAGTGAATTAGATGCCCGTAGCCCTCTGGACTGTATGACCGTCAATTATGTAAACCGTATAGTTTATAAAATTAATCAGCAAGTAATATACATCTCACCCACAGTGAAACAGTAATACAAAAAAAGAAAGTATTTATATATAATAAAATGTAAATCCATAGGCAGCCATTGCTGTCCTTCAATTTAATTGAGAGCAATCTTCCCAAGTAGGAAGCAGTCTATATGTCCCATGTGACAGTTCCCTGACTTAGACTATGTCCCACCCAGTGCCAAAAAACTGTATATATATGCCAAGGACTGTCACTGCTTGATAGATGGGTGACCAATCATAGTAATCAATATAGCTGGTTGAATGAGTAAACAGATAACAGATAATCAGTTGCACTGTATACTCCAATCACGTGACTTTTGTGGATATCCTCGATAGCTGGTAAGTACTTAATGCAGATCAGGGTGACTTTTGTGCTCCCCTTTAGTTCCCCACTCACCAGATCCAGACACCCCTGCAGAGGTGACAGGCAAAAAATGAGTGCCTTGCTCCTCTTTCAGCCAAGCTGCTCCCGCTCCATTCAGGCTCCAAAAGTCCCGATCCACTGCCCAGGTTCAATGATTTTTCTTCCTGGTGTCTGCGTCTCAGCTCCTGATATCCTCACAAAACCAGATGGATACAGACTTGCATAGTATAATTCCGATTTATTTGTTAATAAAAAAAACCTTTTAAAAAAAAAAAGTGAGATCCAATTGCATCATATACATGCAAAATGTTTAAAATCAAACAATAAAACAAAAAAATCTTGCACGATGTCTGTGGTAAGCCGGGAGTCGGTTTGTGTTCCGCCGCTCTGCTCTCAACAACCAGAAATGACGTATTAGCGCATGAGATAACTGCCACTGATGCGTCACGCCACACATCTTTTATACCAAACGGCAAGTGGGTCCCTCCATTAGTCCCTCAGGCGGCACGTGGGG
This sequence comes from Rana kukunoris, assembly GCA_029574335.1. Taxonomy (NCBI): domain Eukaryota; kingdom Metazoa; phylum Chordata; class Amphibia; order Anura; family Ranidae; genus Rana; species Rana kukunoris. The sequence continues at coordinate 243,499,100 of CM056053.1, forward strand.
AAAAATTCCAATATTTGACCACTAGGGGCCTAGTAATGGGAGAGGACCAGCAGCTATGCGGGGATACATTGAGGTTACTGAAGGATCTCCCTGTCCAGACATAGGGCCAGATTCTAATAGTATTTACGTTGGTGTATCAAGAGATACGCCGCGTAAATACTAAGAATAGCCGGCGTATCTTTTTTGGTATTCAGAAAAGAAGATACACCGGAATTCTGCTAATATACGAGCAGCGTAAGTCTGTTACACTGTCGTATATTAGTTGCAGTTTTACGCTGGCCACTAGGTGGCGCTTCCGTCGTTTTACGTGGTGAATATGTAAATTAGGGAGTTACGCCGATTCCCGAACGTACTTGCGGCTGGCCGTCATAGTTTAGGTTGTTTGCGTAAGCGTTATTCTGGCGTAAGGTAACCCCTGCTATAGGAGGCGCAGCCAATGTTAAGTATGGACGTCGGGACAGCGTCGAATTGTACGTCGTTTGCGTAAATTGTTCGGGAATGGGACTGGACGTAATTTACGTACATGTCGTTTACATTGACTAGTTGTGACGTGTTTCACGCATGCGCACTGGGATACGTCCACGGACGGTGCATGCGCCGTTCAGAAAATACATAAATAGCGTGGGGTCATGATTCATTTACATGAATCACGCCCCCACATTACTCATTTGAATTAGGCGCCCTTAAGCTGGACACTTTACACTACGCCGCCGCAAGTTATGGAGCAAGTGCTTTCTGAATAAGGCACTTGCCCATAACAGTTGCGGAGGCGTAGTGTAAACAGCATACGCTATGCCACCAGAAAGATACATTTTTGTATCTGAATCTGGCCCATAGTATGGATAATTATCACTTACCGCTTGGTATAAAAGACGTGTGGCATGACGAGATGACATCACCTGAGAAGAAGACACATGATGAAACACGTCAAGTGAAGTTTCTTTGACAATAATAATGACAATGAATTGCAATGCCAATGATGGTGGCAATGAAGATGATGTTTGAGAAACATAATGGTTTAATTTAGTATTGCAATTAATCACTTTATTAAGATGTAGAAATAAAAAATTAAAAACTCACTCACATGTTCCAAATGAAAAAAATATGTTTGTAATAGCCTCAGGTGTGAACAAGTCTGGCAAAAGCTGCAGTATGCCACACATAGCTTTTACTCTCTCTCAGTCTTGTCACCCCTTTCTCAATCTGCCAGAATCACTCTTTCAAGTAATGTTTCTTAGGGACAGAGTTGAAGTGTAAGGCCGCGTACACAGGATCGGTCAAAACCGATGAAAACTGACTGAAGGACCGTTTCATTGGTCCAAACCAATCGTGTGTGGGCCCCATCGGTCAGTTATCCTTCAGTCAAAAAAAAGAGAACTTGCTTTAAAATTTGACCAATGGGTTAGTATGCAAAAGAATTGGTTAAAAGGCCGCGCATGCTCAGAATCAAGTCGACGCATGCTTGGAAGCATTGAACTTCATTTTTTTCAGCACGTCGTTGTGTTAAAACACGTAAACATCACCGCGTTCTAACACGATCGTTTTTGTAACCGATGGTGTGTAGACACATCAGACCATCAGTCAGCTTGATTGGTTAACCAATGAAAACGGTCCTTAGGACCATTCTTATCGGATGGACTGATTGTGTGTACGCGGCCTAAGAGATACTGATTCGGCGTGAAAATCAAGTTCTCTGAGGTGACTAGTTTAATATTTTCGTGTACTGATATCCAGAAATATTGAATTAGAGGGCATGACCACCAAATATGTAGCATCAAACCCTCCTCACGCTTACACCTCCAGCATCTATCAGATACCAGAGGTGAATTTTTTTGGAGGGTAGTAGGAGTTCTGTACGATCTAGTAATGATCTTAAAACCACTATCTTGTGTGGCGACATTTAGTGATCCTTTATGTGCCTATAGATACATTTTCTCCCAGTCTTCTGCGGACAGGTTAATATCTAATGCCGCACACACATGATCATAGTACAAACCCCTCCTTTCTCTGCAAATATCATATCCAGAGCCATCCGATTCTGGAAAGTCATTTGAGAGTCGGCCTCCAACTGCTCAGCTATTCCCTGGAATGCATCTCTCGTGTAGTTGACAAACCTTTGCTGGTTGTAATATATATAATTTATCCAATCTACATTTGTGCTAACAGTTATTATAGGGATTAGGGCTTCTAAACCTGCCTTTACCTGGTCTCGGGCCTTGAATTCATCAGGGACCCCCCTTGGGACTCTGATGGCATCTAAATACACATGAGGGTCAAAACTTCCTAAAAGGGCTTCCCTTTTTGTCCTCTTACTCTGTGTGTTGTGAGTACTTTCCGTTAGGATGTGTAGAGGCATGATAGCTTTTGCAAGGGCACATTCTCCCTTCCATTGCCCCTCCAATCTGGTCCTCACTTGTATGTCTCCACATATCCAATACACATCCCCCAAGGATTGACTTTAATGTTGTACTAAGTCAGCCGGGACATGACTATAAGAAGCACAGTAACCCTTGGAAAAGTTGCCTAGGTTTTTACCCCTCCCTTCATGGTAATTTCCAGGGTATATGGTGATAGCTATCTTGGGTATTGAGGCCCTAATGTCTATGGGATATTCCCTTTTCCAATTCTCACATGTTAACTAGTTGGTGGAAATGTTAGTGTAGAGGCTTAGGAAGCACTCTTCCTCCTTTGTAGGTATAACTAATGGGACTGTACCCAAATGTGGACATAGCAGTTGGTTTTATTATGTTTACTAGCGCTATATCTCATCCATTCTAGGCAGAGATTGACTTCCGAGAGGCCGGTTTCAACCTCCAGTGTATCTTTGAAGGTAGGATCCGCTATTGCAACCATGTCCCCCAGGGTCTGTACATGGGGCTTCAAGGGGTTTGGTGGGGGCAAGTTCTTGACTGGCTGCCATTCGTTATTATTGTAAATATCTTCTAAATGGAAAGACCCCCTAAGACCCCAGTGACCCCCTCCGAAACCACCACCCCAACACATACTCTCCCTTATCGGATGGACTCGGATTACGTATGTTAAGGCAAGTGTCATACTGGGCCCTGGCTTGGTGAGAGTGAGAGGGGTTAGCAAGGGCTTCCCCTGGCTGTCTTTACTGTCATAGGCTGGTTGAGGTTTATATCCCTAGGGTGTACCTGTGTTCCAAGCTGCTGCTCCCTGTTATACCTGAAGGGTTCCACATGTACTGGCACTTTAAGGCTGGCTCCACCCAGCAGTGATGACAAGGGTCAAGGGGTACGGTGGCCATCTTAGAGTGTGCTCATGTAGGAAGCAGATAAGATGTAATGTCCTGAGATGCATGTGCAGTGTACAGCCTGTAGAGAATAAACATCCATTGCTCCAGACCAGAGTCTTGTGTCTCTCACAATCATGTTTTATTATTCCCAACTGGTCATCAAAAACCTTTGGGAACCGCTGCTTCAGGGACACCACCCATCCCTCATCATCTCCTAATGGCATGGTGACGGTGTTACAGGGACTTATGGCGATGTCTGGCATACCAAAGTGAGCAATCCAGTCTCTCCCAAAGAGAGGGGGTCCCCCATTTTTCAGGATATATAATGGCAGTCTCTTTGTCTGACCCTTGTACAATACCTTTACTTTTGCGTAACCCAGTGGGTGGAGTATCTGCTTTGAGTATGTCTGCAGTTTGATTGGTGTTGGGCGGACAGTTCTTCGGGTCTGAAGTTGTCTCCATTGTTTCTGGTTGATAACTGAAACTGCTGCTCCTGTGTCTACATCCATCTTGAGTTTCTTTCCCTCAACGGTTTCCATACTGTTACATCTCGCTGCTACGTTTGGATACCCCAGAGAAATCGTCACGGACAACGGTGCACAATTCACCAGTCAGGAGTTTCAGCGTTTCCTGACTGCCCACAACATCAAGCACAAGTTGACCGCACCTTACCACCCAGCTACAAATGGTCAAGCGGAGAGATTTGTGCAGACTTTCAAACGCTATTTCAAAGCTACAGTGGCTGCAAGTAAACAACAGTCTCTGTCACCCCAGCAGCTGGACTCCTTCCTTTCTGCTTACAGAAACACACCACATGCAACCACTGGTAAAACTCCAGCAGAACTCCTTCTGGGTCGGCAGCCATGGACTGTTTTGGATATGCTCCGCCCTCAAACAGTCCAGGAACATGTATTGCAGTCCCAAGACAAGATGGTCAAACACCATGAGCTTCCCGGATTCACAGCCCAACAAAAGGTATGGGCCCGATCTTATGGGTCTTCCAACACCCGTTGGCTTCCTGCTGTCATTGCAGAGACTTTGGGACCCAAGATGTACAAGGTCCGCCTGGAAGATGGTTCCATTTGCAGACGTCATGCGGACCAACTACGTCCTCGTTCTCAACTGCCCGAATCCCTCATGCCGGCTGAACTACCAGTGTCTCAAGGTTCTGCTCCCAGCGGATCAGGATGCACAGAGACTGATGACTGTGTGAGACTCAAGCTGAAACCCAACGCTCAGCCTAAGTTCTTCAAAGCTCGGACAGTACCTTTCGCAGTCCGAGCAGGTGTATAAGCAGAACTAAGTCGGCTGGAGGAACAAGGTGTAATCTCAAAGGTAGAGCACAGCGAGTGGGCATCACCAGTTGTACCGGTAAAGAAAGCGAATGGGGACTTGCGCATTTGTGGCGATTTCCGCATGGCACTGAACTCTCAACTGGAAATAGACCAGTATCCCCTACCCAGAGTAGATGACATTTTTGCCTCTCTTGCAGGAGGTGAAAAGTTCACCAAGCTTGATCTCAAATAAGCATATTTACAGTTTGAGGTCCATCCTTCTTCCCGCAAATTTCTGACCATCAACACCCACAAGGGACTATATGAATATAATCGGATGGTGTTTGGGGTAGCCTCTGCCCCAGCCATTTGGCAACTGTCCCTGGAAGCTTGAAGTCCTGTAATTTTCCTGTGTTTGGAGGACTGTTACTGGACAGTTATCAGTTAATGTTTTGTTTCTGTTATGGTTTTATTGTGTTTTTTTTTGTTTTTTTTTGTTTTTGTTTTTTTGAGGGATGGATGGAAGGTGTTATACCTGAAGGGTTCCACATGTACTGGCACTTTAAGGCTGGCTCCACCCAGCAGTGATGACAAGGGTCAAGGGGTACGGTGGCCATCTTAGAGTGTGCTCATGTAGGAAGCAGATAAGATGTAATGTCCTGAGATGCATGTTGCAGTGTACAGCCTGTAGAGAATAAACATCCATTGCTCCAGACCAGAGTCTTGTGTCTCTCACAACACACAGGACATCACACTCCCTAACTATCACAATTTTTTACCCATGACCCTTTAGTGACCCCTAAGTATTCCTCTGCAGAGTTATAACATTCAACTGCAGAAATTATTTCATACAGGGATTGTGCTACAGACTGGGACACCCAAAAGTACAGTTCCTTGGAAAGATTGCTCACAAAACAGTTCAGGCTGACCTGCTCAACAATGTTAGTGGTGATCAGCTCCTCTGATTGAGGCCCGGTTCACACTTGTCCTACAAAAACTCTCTGACATTGGGAGCTCATGTCGCATGACGTGTGAAAATCAATGTTTCCCTTTGAGAGCCGTCTTAACTGGTCCGACACCTGTCAGTCCGACTTTGAAAATGCTCCCTGTACTACTTTGGTCCTACTTCAGCCCATTGAATATCATTGAAGTCGGACCAAAGTAGGAGCCTTGTTCTAACCATCTGACTTTTGACATCTGACATTGTGATTACAACAGCAGTAAAAGGAATTTATCTCACTCTGGGATTGTTTTGATTGGTCAAAGAACAAGTCAGACTATCACAAAGTCGGATCAAAGTAGTATCCTGTTCATGAAAGTCGGATATATGTAGGACCAGTGTAGGATCAATGTAGGAGCAATGTAGGACAGATGTCGCAGAGCAAAATAGGATGAAAGTCGTACTGCTGTCATAGTGTGAACCCAGCCTGGGCTGTGACTGTTGCCTGCTCAAATTGGGCCTATGCCTGCATATTGGCCAGTGCCAGCTGCTTAATCACTCCACAATTGCTCCTTTTGTGTTTTTTAAATCATGTTTGGATACAGTACCTGTCACCAAGAATGTGTTTCCAGCACGACAGCATCGCGATGATTCTCAGCGACAGGGTGCCGACATCTCACACTCGCTGGAATAGACAAAGCACATTCGAGCGAGCGCGTCATAGAAGCGACAGAGATCCGACTTGGATTCCCGCCAAATCTACACGCGGTGTTTGGTATGTATCATGAGGGGGAACTCCACGCCAAAATGTTAAATAAAAATACGGCATGGGTTCCCCCCCAGGGGACATACCAGGCCCTTAGGTCTGCTATGGATTGTAAGGAGAACCCCCCCTATGCCAAAAAAATGGCGTGGGGGTTCCCCCACAATCCATACCAGACCCGTATCCAAAGCACGCCGCCCGGCCGGTCAGAAATGGAGTGGGGTCCTTGTATGGATTTTTTTCGGCGTAGGCGGGGTTCTCCTTACAATCCATTGCAGACCTAAGGGCCTGGTATGTCCCCTGGGGGGGAACACATGCCAGATTTTTATTTAAAATTTTGGCGTGGAGTTCCCCCTTATGATACATACAAAATGCCACGTATAGATTTGGCGGGAATCCAAGTCGGACCCCCGTCGCTTCTATGACGGCTTTGTCTCCATTGCAGCAAGCCAGCCCGGCGCTGGCTCCCGCGATGGGGCTCGTAGGTGGTCAATCTCGCTGAGAAAGGGAGCGAGATTGACACAATTTCGCAGTCACCTACTGTATAACCAACAATATACAGAAGGGCTATCCTGCACACCTCAAGCTGAACACCAATTGTTGGGATCAGTGGAAAACAGGTGTCCACCACACAGTTCTATAAACTGTCAGAAAAAAAGGCCTTGTCTTCAGTTTCAGATTTCTTCCCTGCAAAAAACATTCTTCAAACAGAAGCAGAATGTGCTTAGCTGCAGCACAGATTCAAAGGCCAGCATGGAAGTCCAGGAAACCTTAAAAGTCAAATAAAGTAAGATTTAGGCTGCCATGAGCTCTTCTCTGTTCACACACATCACCCCCCCCCCTCCAGCTCACACCTAGCCAATAGATTGGGTTGTAGAGGATGTATCTCCCCTACATTACCCCCCTTTAACCATGCCCCAGAATGACCCTCTACATAATATATATATGTATACATATATATATATATATATATATATATACATACATATTATATATATATATATATATATATATACACATATATTCTACTGTGTGTCAATCACATATGTAAATATATCAATATATGTAAATATATCAAACATTTATTTCTCTGGGTAATGTGCTACATCTTAAAACAAGAATGCATTTGCTATATCTTACTATTAAAAAGTAGAAAATAACTAAGATTTATATACTGTACATAAAAGTCAAAGGGATATAAAATCTTATTGTCATTTAGTTATTGATGGTGACATTTCAAAACAGTATTAGTCTATACTGTGTGAAAACATAAAGTTAAAAATTATGATTTACAACCTCCACAAAATACTCATTTACTTGGCATGGTAAGCTCATTAGCTGAGAAGACAGAAAATGTGCCAGCTCTTTGAGTGATTTCTGGGATTTAGGCTTTTGGCAAGTTATTAGAGACAGCATCCCTAAATATTTAATAACTCATTATATATTCAGCTTTACAAAGTTATTTGTAAATGACAAAATATAAATATTTAAAAAAAGAAAACAATAGAAACTACTAAGTACTTTTAATAGCACCCAGTATGCATATCTGCATGAACATTTCTTTCCTTTTGACATAAGTTTTTATAATAATACTAAGAAAGTGATTTTTGAGAAGTGGTCTAACACAATGAGATCCCATGAAATGCTGGCTTTTTCATAAACTGTAGAATGTTGGAGTGTAAATAATTGTTAACAACATTTCTTAATTTGTTCTGGTTCCATAGATTATCATTTAAATGTAGGTATAGATATATACATACCGTATTTGCCGGTGTATAAGGCGACTTGGCGTATAAGACAACCCCCTAATTTTCCATTTTTTTTAAAGATGTTTTACCTGTACTCACCGTATAAGACGACCCCCCCCCCCTTCTGAGGGTTCCGACGCTTCATATTTCTTCCTTCTGGAGCCATATTCTTCTTCATTCTTGCTGGAGCTGGAGCCATATTCCTCTTCCTTCTCACTGGAGCTGGAGCCAATCACAGTGAGCGATGTATTCTATTAATGAATGCAAAGCCTGCATGGATTGGCAGAGGCTGTAACATCAGCCCTCTCTGACTCCGAGCAGCTGACCCGGCGTATAACAAAACCCTTACTTTTTGGCCATTTTTTTTGTAAAAAAGGTAGTCTTTTACGCCACCAAATACAGTATTTTTTTTTTTTTTTTAGTCTTGGTTAGCATAGGGAAAGGTTACAATCCATGTCAGTTTATATTAGGTCACCTCTGTACTGTAGGAGAGCATTCCTTTGACTTCCTGTCCGGCAGATGCAAAAGGAATTGAGAAAATCTCTACAAAGTAGGGAAAATTCTATTTTGGACAGTTGGAACCATATTAAATGTGCAAAATTAAAGATGTCCCATCCTCCATCATTTTCTGTTTCATTGACAATGATGGCTGTAACAATTAGTGGTGGTAAATGTAGCTGGTGTTGGGGGGGCAAACAAAAAAAGTAAAAAAAAAAGTTTTGGCTACTGTATACATACAGTACACACATAACCATGTCTACACTACAAACATTTAGTGCAGTACCTGACCAAGAACCGCTGCACCATCAAATTCAGAACATGAGCAAAACAGGGCACATGGGTCAGTTGTCCCTATCGCAGGGCAGAGAGAAGATTGGTGCCATTGTCACTAACCACCACTCCTGGCTTAAGCACCTCTGAGCCTGCCCCTGCAGAGCTGATGGAACCTCTGCCCGAGTGTGGCTCCTGTCTCTCAAGTAGAGATGAGCTTCGCGTTCGAAACAAACGTATGTTCGACTCGAACATCGTCCGTTCGTCGAATTTCGAACAAAAACGATCGTTCACGGCAAATTCGAGTGAAATGAAATGGCCCATAATTCACTGCTGCATTGCGCCCCGATGATTGGCCAAACATGCACTATGACCCTGCATGCTTGGCCAATCACAGTACGCAAAAAAAGGAGAGCCATAATTGGCCAAATGCAGGGTGGCTTTGGCCAATTATGGCTCAGGGCTTTAGCAAACGCCCCACACTATATAAGGCTGCCTACTGGGCGGCCTCGTGTAGTGTGTTCCGGCTTCTTACTGAGAGCAGTAAGAGAGACAGAGAGATTGCCTTTTTAGATAGCTAGATAGAGCAGGCTAGTCAGTTTAGCTGTAATTACAGTGTGTAGAGAATATATATACATCCCTAGGAGTTGTACATATATTTATACACTGTATAGCTTAGCTAGATCAGTTCTTCCTAATTTACTGGCAGGCAGCAGGTGATTGTGCTATTTAAATACGTTATCATAGGTATAGACACCCAGCAGGTACAATAGCAGTGATTTTAATGATTTAAAAAAAATGAAAAATTCCTTTAACCACTTCCCGCCCGGCCAATAGCCGATTTACGGCCGGGAAGTGGTTATGAAGTCGTGACAGGCCGTTCTCAAACGGCCTGCACGATTTCATGCCGCACGCGCCCGTGCGGGCGCGCAGCGCGGCGATCGGTGATGCGGGGGGTCAGTCTGACACCCTGCACCTCCGATCTCGGTAACGAGTCTCCGGCGGAGCCTCGTTACCACGTGATCAGCCGTGTCCAATCACGGCTGATCACGATGTAAACAGGAAGAGCCGCCGACGGCTCTTCCTCACTCGCGTCTGACAGACGCGAGTACAGGAGAGCCGATCAGCGGCTCTCCTGACAGGGGGGGTTCGCGCTGATTGTTTATCAGCGCAGCCCCCCCTCGGATCGCCACACTAGACCACCAGGGAAATAAAAAAAATACCAAAAAAAATACAAAAAGAAATGACAAAAAAAAAAAAAAATGACAAAAAAAAAAAAAGGGGGGCAGTAAAAAAAAATGATGCCAATCAGTGCCCACACATGGGCACTGATTGGCAACATTGATCCATCAGTGCCACCCCTCAGTGATCATCAGTGCCACCCCAGTGTCTGTCAGTGCCACCCCACAGTGCCAATCCATGCCCAGTGCCCACCTACCAGTGCCCACCTGTGCCACCTATCAGTGCCCACCTGTGCCGCCTATCAGTGCCCACCTGTGCCGCCTATCAGTGCCCACCTGTGCCGCCTATGAGTGCCCACCTGTGCCGCCTATGAGTGCCCATCTGTGCTGCCTATGAGTGCCCAGTGCTGCCTATGAGTGCCCATCAGTGCCGCCCATGAGTGCCCATCAGTGCCGCCCATGAGTGCCCATCAGTGCCCAATACCAGCGCCGCCTATCAGTGCCCATCAGTGCTACCTAATCGGTGCCCATCAGAACTACCTCATCGGTGCCCATCAGTGCCACCTCATTGGTGCCCATCAGTGCCACCATATCAGTGCCCATAATTGAAAGAGAAAACATACTCATTTACAAAAAAATTAACAGAAAAAAATAAAAACTTAATTTTTTTTTCAAAATCTTCGCTCTATTTTTAGTTGTTGCACAAAAAAAAAAAAACGCAGAGGTGATCAAATACCACCAAAAGAGAGCTCTATTTGTGGGGAAAAAAGGACGCCAATTTTGTTTGGGTGCAGTGTAGCATGACCGCGCAATTGTCATTCAAATTGCGACAGTGCTGAAAGCTGAAAATTGGCTTGGGCGGGAAGGTGCGTAAGTGCCTGGTATGGAAGTGGTTAAATATTGTACCTGCTGGGTGTCTATAGTTTGCCTGTGAAAATGTCTTTGAGAACCCGGGTCTTGCCCGAGGGAACATGTATCAATGGAAAAAAGTTTTTAAAACTGTCGTTTTTTCAGGAGCAGGACTCCTGAAAAAAACTACCGTTTTTAAAACTTTTTTTCCATTGATACTACTATCAATGGAAAAAAAGTTTTAAAAACAGTCGTTTTTTAAGGAGTCCTGCTCCTGAAAAAACGACAGTTTTAAAAACTTTTTTCCATTGATACATGTTCCGGCACCTTTAGTCATCTTTTATTTGCGTAACACTATACCAGCTTTTTGCTGCTCTAATATTAGACAGCCCATGTTAAGTATGGCCGTCGTTCCCACGTCGAATTTCTACGTTTTCCGACGTCTTTTATCATTTTTAACGTAAGTCGTCCGGGAATAGGAATGTTCGTAAACGCTGCTACTCAAACAACGAATGACGTAACGACGTGATTTCGCGCAATGCACGGCGGGAAATTTCAGAACGGAGCATGCGCAGTTCGATCGCCGCGGGGACGCGCTTAATTTAAATGCTTCACGCCCCCCAATTGCGTATTTTGATTACGCGGCGAGAAATAGACTACGCCTCCGTAGCGTACGGGCAAAAATCTACCAGGATTCGGTGTAGAGCCTGGTAAAATACGACAGCGTAGAGTATTTCGATTACGCAGCGGAATATTAAGTGTATGTGACTCTACCCCAAAGTATTTAGAAATGTTCTGCATATTAGATGCGGTTTAAGCCGCAACCAGTTCGCATAGGTGTGAATCCGGCCTTAGCTAAAATAACTTGAGTTTAACAGGAATTGAATTTAATATATGACCCTGCTTAATGCCTGTTGCATTTTTGCACATTAAAAAAAATGTCATAAACAATAAGTCAAAATGTAAACAGCACAGACTGCTCTATGGAATAAAAATGATTTAAAACACTATAGATGTGTCAGATAAGCAATTAAACATATATTCAATTATTATCCCTATTTGGCAAAAAAATAAATAATAATCCACTCTATTAGTCTACTTTAAATGGCAGTGTGAATTATTGCACATTGTATTATATTCCATTAATGTAGTTTGAGTGACAGTATGACAGTTCAAATCTATGGCCAACAGAATTAAATTAATTTAGAAATGTATCTATCCATAAGTGATTTAACAATGTAATATTTCCTCTTCATTAGTTTAGAAATTCTGTACATGTCAGACATAAGCAAGTTAGCCGAAAGTATCCCATCACTCAAAATAATATCTCTATCTCTTTTAAACCATGCTGTTCATCTTGGTAAGAACTAAGCTACCAGGCTATCTATACCACCTTGTAATATTTGTTCTGGTGATGTTAATGCTTTCACTTGTCTCCTCTATAACAACCTGTCTGCCTGAGAATGAAAAGTGAATATTTCACTCTTTCTTTTAATTTCAAAAAGAAAGCTCTAATATCTACATTTGACTCAAATGGCACCTTCTGAATCAATTGCAGTATTTTATTCTTTAAGTTTAAATCCATAAATGTGTTAGCAGAAAACTTGCTGATGTCACTAAAAGGTATATCAAGAATGTCTTGAGATATAATCTAACATTATTTGCTGAGAACAGTATAGAAGTTATTTTTTTAATAGAATGGTACTGCTATACTCTATAAATGAAATAGGTTTATTTGGATTCTGTATATCCCACTTTTTTTCTTTGGTTTTCATCTTTTCCTATCATCTAGCTACAATAATATAATAATAATATAATACATAATATACTGTATACTGGTCACAGGGGTCATCTTGATTTTAGATTTTTTTTCTTTAGCCTTCCCTTTTTCTAGCTTTTTTTATCTATGCTGGACAACAAACTTCTCTTCCATCCCTATCAAACACTGATTAAGGGCCAGATTCAGGTAGATGGGCGAATCTTTAAGTTGGAGTAACGTTTCTCATTTACGTTACTCCGGCGAAATTTTAGGAGCAAGTACTGTTATTCACATAGCACTTGCTCCTAAAGTTGCGGCGGCGTATCGAAAATGAGCCGGCGGAATTCAAATTGGGCGGGTAGGGGGCGTGTATTATTATAACTAGGCGCGATCCCGCGGCGAACGTACTGCGCATGCGTCGACTGTCAATGCATCCCAGTGCGCATGCTCCAAATTCTGTCAGTGAACGTCAATGACGTCAAATCCCCATTCATGGACGTTTTACGCAAGCGGCGCAATTTTTTTTTTTTAGACGCGATGACGACGGCTATACTTAACATAGGATACTCCACTAGGGGGCTGCTTTATCTTTACGCCGCGTATCGCTTACGGAAACGTCGGAAAGTCACTGCGTCGCGCCCGAATACGATCGTGAATTGCCGATTCCCGCTGATTAACATATTTTCGGCGTTAATCAGCGGGAACGCCCCAAGCGCCATTTTTCAAATTGCAGTTGCGATGCGATGGCGAAATTCAATTACGCCGCTCGTATCGGAACTCCAACTCGGCGTTTCTTGTTTTCTGACTAAAGAAAACAAAAACGCCGGCTCAAAGTGAGAGTTAGGCTGGAGTATCACTGATACTCCAGCCTAACTCTACCCGATGAATCTGGCCCTAATTCTCACACTGAATATTCTTACATGGCAATGGTTGTCATAGTCTGCTCAATTTTTTATTGTTCACCTGCAGGCTAGATAAAGCTTAATAAGGCACTGAAAAAATGCATCAAATTCACCAACAATCCCAAAACCAAAAGGTGCCCTGGTCATGAAGAGGGTAAAACTTTTTGAAGGTCAAATGTAGGGATGAGCTTTATGTTCGAGTCGAACGTGAGTTCAACTCAAACATTGGCTGTTCAAATTCGAAAATTAGAACAAAAGAGAATAAAATAAAAAAATATATCGGCGAACAGCAAATAATTTGGGGTGTTTGCGGCAAATTCGAAAAGCCGGGTAACACCCTTTAAAAGTCTATGGGAGAAATCAAATGTGTTAATGTTAAAGGTTAATATGCAAGTCATTGTCATAAAAAAAGTGTTTGGGGACCTGGGTCATGTATCAATGCAAAAAAAAAAGTTTTAAAAACTGCATTTTTTTGGAAACAATGGGCCAGATGCATAGAGAGAGTACGCCGGCGTATCTACTGATACACCGGCGTACTTTCAAATTACCCGCGTCGTATCTTTAATTTGAATCCTCAAACCAAGATATGACGGAATCTGGGTTCGATTCGACAGGCGTACGCCTTTCGGTTAGTAGATGCAATACTTTGGCATCCGCTGGGTGGAGTTCTCGTCGTTTTCCGCGTCGAGTATGCAAATTAGCTATTTCCGACGATCCACGAACGTACGCGCGGCCGTCGCATTCTCTTACGTCTTCTCTAGTCGGCTTTTTCCGGCGTATAGTTACAGCTGGTATTTCGTGGCATATAGTTAGACTTGCCATGTTAAGTATGGCCGTCGTTCCCGCGTCGAAATTTGAATTTTTCTTTTTTTTTTGCGTAAGTCGTCCGTGAATAGGGATGGATAGGTTATTCACATCTACGTTAAAAAAATTATGTTGTTGCAATGTCATTTAGCGCAATGCACGGCGGGAAATTTCGGAACGGAGCATGCGCAGTTCGATCGGTGCGGGGACGCACTTCATTTAAATGAAACACGCCCCCTACTCGCCGATTTGAATTACGCGCCGAGAGATACTCTACGCCGCCGTAACTTATGGCGCAAATTATTTGAGGATTGACAGATTTAAAAAGTAAGTTACAGCGGCGTAGCGTATCTCACATACGCTGCGCCCATCTATTTCTATGTGGATCTGGCCCAATGATTTTAATAATGCTTAAAGTGAAACAATAAAAGTGAAATATTCCTTTAAATTTCTTACCTGGAGGGGTGTCGAAAGTATGCCTGTAAAGTAGCGCATGTTTCCCGTATTTAGAACTGTCCCTGTACAAAATGTAATTCTGAAGGAAAAAAAGTAATTTAAAACTACTCGCGGGTCCCGACAATACAGAGAAAAGTAATTGAAAAAAATATAGGGGTCCCCCCCAGTCTATTACCTTGCCCTTTGAGTCTAGTATGAATATTAAGGGAGAATACAAAAATTAGGAAAAATATTGCGCTAACCGAAATGAACAAAACATTAAAAACCAAAGCAGCTACACTACAATGTGACGAATATTGAATGGTAATGTGAAAAAATAAATGTAGCACTGTGAAACCAAAAAGACGGTGATATCTGTGGATGAATAAAAATCAATAATCACTGAACTGAAACGATGATGATAATAAGGATAAACAAAATCCACAGTGAAGAGTGAAGTCCTTGCATGAAATACTGATGTGATACACAAATAATCCATCCACAATAATGAAGTAAGTAGATGTAGGATGATCTCGTAGATCCTCAAAGATGGAATGGCACTTAAATCAAATGAAGATAAAATGCGCTTACCAAAAATGTAGGACCTGGCTGTCGTGGACATGAACACTCCCGCGGCACAGTCAGCTTGGCTCACTCGAACTGGATGAAGATGATTCAAATCCTCGATAGAGGGCCAAAAGTGCATGGTATCCTAGACTGGTATCCTTGTTTCCAAGTAATCCGTTCTCAAAGGGAGTATGGAGGGGTGATGGTACAACCCTTGGGAGAGTGGGATGAGTGAAGCTGGATGGCTCCGAGCACCATGGGGGAGAAAAAGAAAACACAACCCCAATGGTGCAGGTCAAAAAAGTAACGGTTTTATTGAAATAAAACCAAAATGTACATTAAAAGTGATCACAAATAAAAGGCAATGTGGTAAAAGGTAAAAACCAAGCCCTATGCGTTTCGTCCTAGAGGGACTTTAACTGGGGCATCACCCGTTCAGGTTGGCACAAGTCCTTTAATAAACAAATACATTTCAGCGATGTACATCCTTTCACGGCCCAGACCCATGCTACTCAGCGCTACCCTGCCCCTACTCCATAGAAGGCTCCCAGATGAATGACGCGTGAGCCATGTGACATTTCTTTTATAACCAAGGGTGGGACCTAGATGCATCAGAGGGGTCGGAGTCAACCGGGACACCACGGGGAAGCCGCCGGAAACCCCAGTTACGTCAGAATCAGGCTGGGTCACTCGTTCACGTGACGGCGGCCCCGCCCTCGGTTATAAAATAAATGTCACACGGCTCACACATCAATCGCCTGGGAGCCTTATATGGAGGAGGCTGTATCGTCCGTAGCGGCAGGGTAGCGGCGGGTAGCGCGGTTTAATGTGCCCCATTACCAATTCACATAGGGGGGCTGGAATCTGGGGGTCCCTTTGTTAAAGGGGGCTTCCAGATTATGATAAGCCCCCCGCCTGCAGACTTCCACAAGGTTAATGTCACAGACCCTCAAAGCATCCTCCCCATGTTGAGGGGATGCGGCCTGGTATGGCTCAGAGGGGGGGGGGGCGCTCTCTCGTCCCCCTTTTTCCTGTGGCCTGCCAGGTTGCATGCTCGGATAAGGGTCTGGTATGGTATTGTGGTGCAGAGTTCCCCTTAAAATCCATACCAGACCAAAATGTAATTTTTTAAGGAAAAAGTAATTTAAAACTACTTGTGCTATTAATAAATTGTCGGGTCCTGGCAATACAGATAAAAGTCATAAAAAAAAATGGCAGAGCTTCCCCTTAATATTCATATCAGACCCAAAGGGCTTTGTAATGGACTGGGGGGGACCCCTGTAATTTTTTTAATTACTTTTCTCTGTATTGCCAGGACCTAACAATTCATGAATAGCCGCGAGTAGTTTTAAATGTCTTTTTTTTTCCTTCAGAAATTACATTTTGTGCAGGGACAGTTCTAAACACGGGAAACAAGCACCACTTTACAGGCATAATTTAAAGGAATATTTCACTTTTATTGTTTCACTTTAAGCATTTTTAAAATCACTGCTCCTGAAAAAACTGCAGTTTTTACAACTTTTTTTTGCATTGATACATGTCCCCTGGGGCAGGACCTGGGTCCTCAAACACTTTTTAGGACAATAACTTGTATATTAACCTTTAAAGTTTGCCCTTTTGATTTCTCATGTTCAAGTCCCATAGACTTTAACGGTGTTCTAATGTTCGTGTAAACTTTTGGTCTGTTCGCATGTTCTGGATGCGAACCGAACCGGAGGGTGTTCGGCTCATCCCTAGTCAAATGGTTAAAGCAAATAGAAATAAAAAGTTGATGTCACGTCACTTCCTTAAACTTTTTGAAACTGAGCTTATAGTATTCCCCAGCTCATAGTGCCCCCTGACTTCTCTATTAACATCAAGAGCACATCTATCATTTGTTATAGCTATTTGGATCTCAGTTTGGGAGATTTTACTATGACATTATGCCACACACTGACACAAAGGGTGTCTTCAGTATAGCAAGGAAGGGGAACCTCACTAAATGGGAGATAGAAAAACAGATGTTTTAATCCGTCTCCATGCAATTAAAACACATTTTTATAGTTTTTAGAAAACAAAAAGCCATCCTATTAGCAAATGACCTGTCAATGCTGAGATGGTCCTAACAGTCTGTTAGGCCGCATACACATGACCGGTCTATCCGATGAGAATGGTCCGACGGACTGTTTTCATCGGTTCACCGCTGAAGAGGCCTGATGGTCTGATGTGCGTATACACCATCAGTTAAAAAAACGATTGAGTCCAACGCGGTGACGTAAAACACAACGATGTGCAGTGAAAAATTAAGTTCAATGCTTCCAAGCATGCGTCGACTTGATTCTGAGCATGCACGGGTTTTGAACTGAAGCTTTTGCGTACTAACCATCAGTTTTGACCGATCGGTAGGCGTCCACCGGTCTGATTTTAAACCAAGTTCTACATTTTTGGACTGAAGGACAACAGACTGATGGGGCATACACAAGGTCGGTTTGGACCTATGAAACTGAACTTCAGTCCGTTTTCATCGGTTTGGACTGATCGTGTGTACGCAGGCCTCACAGTCAGGAGGAAGTATTTACTCAGTCTTCTCTTCCATGGTGATTAGAATGCAACACTGTAGAGAGGGGGCATGGCCGGGTGCTGACGGGATAGTCACAGGCTATTAGAGCTCTGAGACAACGGGCTCCATGTAGCTTAAATAATGCAACAAAAATCTCTCCTGAGGGCACAATTTAAGCCCGTCAGGAACACTGCAGAGGATTAAAGATGGCACTTGTCCCTCCTCATATCACAATAGAACAAAGCAGCAGGATACCAGTGCTGAAGGAGACATGGAGACAAAGCCAGGCACACATGTAAACAGGATACAGCTCCAGGATGACATTAACAGCCCCATAAAAAGGAGGAGAATAACTTCATCCTCTGAGGACATTGTGAGTGAAACATGCATTTAATAGTACACTGGGAATTAACCCCTGTAATGGAAATCTAAATGCAATACCTACCACAGGTCAACCCATATCAGACTTCATTATTAAAGATATCATAATGTCACTAAGGGGGGGGGGGCTCTTCAGCTTGACATAATACATTTTTTGAATCAGTCAAAGCAAGAAATTGATGAACTAGGTGACAGAGTGAAATATGTGGAAAACAAAATGAGTGACTTCACAGAAGCTTATAATGAATTAGTTGACACACATTTTGATGTGGAAAGTTAGATCAGAAATCTAAAATTGAAAGTCGCAGAACTGGAAGATAGATCTAAGGCCTCGTACACACGATCAAATCTGTCTGCTGGAAACGGTCGGCCCGACCGTCCCAGCAAACAGATTCGACCGTGTGTACGGGCAAGCCGACGGATTTGGCCACCCGACAGATTTCAAAGCATGCTTTGAAATTTGTCGGCTGGGATCCCGTCCACCCGACATGTCTGCTGGTTAGTATGCTAACCAGCAGACATGTCTTCTCGCACACGTGCCGAATGATTTCGACGCATGCGCGGAAGTGTTTTACTTCCTGGGGCGGTGACGTGGCGGCGTCAACGTCACCGCCACTCACCGACACGTCAGCGCGCTGTCTGCTGGCGGGGATTTTGGTTTGCTCGTGTGTACACGCGAGCAAACCAAAATGCCAGCAGACAGATTTGTTCAAATTGGTCGGACAGACCGTTTTGAACAAATCGATTGCCTCGTGTGTACAAGGCCTAAGAGGAATAATATAAAATTCTGTGGAATTCCTGAAAATATTAAACCTGCTGACTGGGGATGAGCTTCGAGTTTGAGTTGAACCCATGTTCGATTCGAACATCGGCTGTTTTGACAGTTCGCCGGATTTTGAACATTATGGGGCGTTTGCGCCAAATTCAGGTGGAGCATCATGATGATTGGCCCCCGCATGCTTTGGACAATCACAGCAGGGAAAAAACAAAGAGCCATAATTGGCCAAAGCCAGGGTGGCTTTGGCCAATTATGTCTCAGGGGGTTTAGAAAACGCCCCACACTATATAAGGCCGCCTGCATGGCAGCCTTGTGTAGTGTGTTGTGGCGGTGGTTAAAGACAGACAGTGAGAGAGAGAGAGAGACAGACAGTGTCATTTATTTTGAGTTTGATAGCGCAGGCAGGCGAGTCAGTTAGCTTCAGTTACAGTGTGTAGAGTTTATATATGCATCCCATGTTTTGTATATATAATTATACACTGTATTCAGTTTAGCTAGATCCATTCCTGTTATTCTCTTCATAATATACTGACAGGCAGGCAGGTGATTGTGCTAGCTGCAGTATTTTCATTTAGTGTACTGTAGGGGTGCTCAACCAGTGGCCCGGGGGCCACATGTGGCCCACGGAGCCCTCTGATGTGGCCCGTGACCTCCTGCTCTGGGATGGCTGGTAGGCAAGCCCAGATTGCAGGTTGCCGACCTGTCAGCCGAGAGCATCAGTGTTGTAAATTAAGCCGGCGGTAGAAGAAGCAAGTGACTTTTCAGAAACTGCACCACACCTGCAGGATATATTAGACGTCTATGGCAAAGTGCAGCTAACCGACAGGAAAACCACAGGTACACTGCATCGCAATAGACCGCAGACCATCAGTGTAAAAGCAGCCTTAGGCCCCTTTCACATGATCAGCCCAACCCAATCAAACCCTTCATTCACCTCTATGGAGCTGCAGATGTAAACAGACTTCTGTCCATTTACACCTGCCTACCTCCAATCCGATCTGCTAAAAATAAAACAGAAGTGTATCTGCGCCCTTCTATCTGATTGGATCGGAGGTCCCATAGAGTAGATTGGGCTGTGTCTGTGTCTAATTTGCATATGCAGACTGGACACAGACCTGTCATCTGCCCACTCCACTCATTGTGGCCCTCGACTGGATACTAAGTCGCTTAAGTGGCCATCAGCCTTCAAAAGGTTGGGCACCCCTGGTGTACTGTGTCCTTTGCACAGTGTGCACCTAAAGCTTACCTGAATACAATTGCTGGTGTTCTCATACAAATACAGACAGGGACCTCCAGTATTTTGTTTTAGTGTCCTTTGCACAGGACCAGACATTACATTAAAGCTGCAAGCAGTTTTAAATAACTTTTTTTCCTATAGCAATGTCATTTTGTACAGGGACAGTTCTAAACACGGGAAACGCGTGCCACGTCACAGGCATACTATAGACACCCAGCAGGGACGATATTTAACCTCCCTGGCGGTATGATTCTTTAAGATTTTAGGTGCTAAAAGCGGTACCATTATTTGCAAGGGAATTTGGCGTTTTATACTGTAGGCTTGTAATTCTTAGGAATAACTCACTTAAATCTATTCAAACAAGAGTCTAATAGGCATCCCGGGTATGATTTTTTTTTTTTTTTTAATTAAAAATTATAATATAATAAATAATTATAAAAAATGATCACAAATGATAATATAATTATAGTAAAAATTATTCAATAATGTAATCAAATCAAAATCACTGAAATTTGCTCAGTTGCAGAATTTTTGCTGTCATTTTTTTTTTTTTTTTTATGACGAATTTCCCCATAAATCGCTATCGCTAAATTCTGCAAGTGATTCTGATTTATTATCGCTGTTTTTTAGCTGCTCTAAAACAATTTTTGCCATAAAAGGGACACTTTTGGTTGCTATGGGCAATCTACAGTTTGCAGGGAGAAAGAAAAGTTTTTATTATACAAAATGACATGTAGTGTACAGGGCAGACCACTAGGGACATGGGGGGTGTGTATTTTTTACATACAGTACTGTAATCTATAAGATTACAGTGTACTGTATGTATAGTGTTTGTTTACTTTTTTAAATTTGGCGCCGTTCCCCCCCCTACGTCGCGACGCTCGCAGGGAAGGGAATCGGAGGTACACACAGCATCAGGCAGACATCCGCCCGCCGTGTACTGCGGGGATTCATCGCTGGATCGCAGAGAAAAGGTAAGTAAACTTTTTCTGCATCCAGCGAGGTAAGCGCGTGTGTGGCACGGGGTTACCGATATTAGCTTAAAAATCTCACCCCGTGCCACACACGTGAAGACCGCCAGGGAGGCTAGTCTGACCGGGGGAAAAAAAAAATGCACCCCGAGCGTGACTCGGGGTTACCGCTTCTGGCACTGAATGTTAACCCCGAGTCACGCTCGGGAATACCGCCAGGGAGGTTAAAGGAATATTTCACTTTTTTTTCACTTTAAGCATCATTAAAATCACTGCTTCGGAAAAAACAGCAGTTTTTAAAACTTTTTTTTGCATTGATACATGTGCCCTGGGGCAGTACCCAGGTCCCCAGACCCATTTTAGGACAATAACTTGCATGTTAGGCTTTAAAATTATCACTTTTGATTTTGAACGTTCGAGTCCCATAGACTTTAATGGGATGATTTCTAAACTGCTCCCTACAATTCCCCAACAAGAACTGATGATAGACCATGCACATAGACTTCCTAACCTGTCACATATACCAGAAAGACTGCCTAGAGATGACATCGCAAAAAATAATTTCTTACAAGTAAAATATAAACTGATGCAATTTGTGAGACATAATTCACCGCTTCCAGATCCCTATGCAGGAACAATAATACTTTATTCGGATCTGTCACAAGTAACCATCCTGGCACGCAAAAACGTAAATTCATTCACAAAAATTCTCAAAAACCACAATATCCTCTATAAGTGGTGATTTCCTACAAAAATAATAACAGACAGAGAAGGAACTACATACACAATTACCAACATGGAAGACGGTATAACAATTTTGAAAACCTGGGGATTATTACCAAAAGATGAAGAAATCACACTTGACAAAACCACACCTGGAAAAATCCCACAGCAATGGCAATAACATCCTAGTCGATATGATTTTCATTTCTTAAAGAAGTTTCCAAGTTCATCACAGCACACAGTGCTACTTGTTTACTAGCTTATTATATACAACAGTATACAATAGTAAATGTCCTCAGGAACCAAATTGCTCAGGGAGCCACAAATCAGGGAATATTCTGTTCCAAGTTTAACTCTTCCCTCACTTTATGACCCCCCCCCCCCCCCCACAGACAATACAAATCTCTGTACACAGAAATGTATATATTCCCACCTTTTATTACTCTGTTATAAATATGATTTATGTTTTGTTTTCCCACTCAGTAGCATACAAGGTACAATACTGTCATCTACTGGATGAAAAGGGAATCAACTCTGTAAGTACTAATGTCTTTTTACCTCTTTCAAGGAATCTACTAATGATATTCTTTAACGTTGCTTATAAACATTTCCATTGTTTTTAAACTAATTTCACTTAATGCAAAAGTCCTCAACAGCCCATTTAAGTGGAAAGCTCTCTGGAATGACATATTAAAATTCCAAAGTGACATTGTATGCATTCAAGAATCACATTTTACATGAACAAAGCACCAAAGTTCTCCCACTACAAATTCCCTCACATATTTGTATCCAACAATAGACATGTGCATTGTTTTTTGTTAGAATGCATTTTCGTCCGAAAATCAGGTTTTTTCGTTATCGTTAACAAACGATAACGAAAGCGTAAGAAACTAAAACCAAAATATCCGACATAAAAAATGCTTTATTTTCATCTTCGTTGTGGTAAAAATTTGATATAGAGAGATTCGACATTATAGGGAAAAGATTTGACATCATAGAGAAAAAATTTGACATTATAGATAAAAGATTCGACACTATAGAAATAATAGATTCGACATTACAGAGAAAAGATTTCGATTTATGAGAAAATAGATTCGACATTATAGAGAATATTAGAATTCTTGTAGGCGGAATATTCAAACGGAAATGTATGATTCAACGTAAAGATTCGACGTCCCGTCGAATATTCTTTTGACCATTCGACAGAAAAAGTATTATTGGATTTTCGGACGAAAGCTATTCCCCAACGAAAAACAAAATAAATCAAAATGATTTTCGGGAGTAACTAAATACATTTATTTTCCAAACGAAAATGAAAAAACAAAACAAAATATTCCAGTCTGTACATGTCTATCCAACAACACCAAGAAAAAAAAAGAGTAATATTGGCAATAAAAGATTCTGTTTCCTTCCAACCCCTAAATATTAAGACCGATTCTTAAGGTCAGTACATTATTCTGGCAGCAACCATTGAAAACAAAGACTATACTATTGTCAATATATATGCCCCGAACAAAAACAATCATCAATTTATTAGGAAAATTATAACGATTGGCACGTAAAATGCAAAAAGGTCAACTCATAATTTGCAGAGACTTCAAGGCACCGATAGTTCCAGATATAGACACCTCCAATCAAGGACACCTCAAAAGAATGGGACTAAATAAAATATTTTCTAATGAAGATTTGTATAATCCATGGAGGTGTCTGCACTTCGCCAAAAGGGACTATACATTTTTATCTCATGATCTCAAATCCTACTCAAGGATAGATTATTTTAAATTTGTCTGTGATAAAAGAAAACCTTAGAGAATTGTTGGTATTTAATTATACTGGTTTGATAACAAGAACCACACTATGGTGTGCTCATAAAGCATCTGTTAGGGGTCTTTTAATACAAATAGCAGCTGGGGGGAAATAAAAAATCCTTTTAATTAAAAAAACTACTAAAAGACATTACTGAAATTAAGAACAACACAAAAAATCCCCAGGTGATATGAAATTAGCACAACTCAACAATATAAGAACGGAACTGAGATATAGGCTGATAGATAACCATGACAAATACATTAAACAAATGAAACTGAATTAGTATTCTCAAGGTAATAAAGCAGGTACATTTTTGGCTAACCAACTACGCCAATGCCAAAATAAAAACAAAATTAACAAGTTAGTTCACCACAAATAAAAAAACAATATACAACCCCCAAGTAATAGCTGATTCCTTCTCAGAATATTATGAATCTCTATATAACCTTAAAGTAGATCAATCCACCTCATAACCTTCACCCCAAAATATAGTTGACTATCTAAAAAATATCAACCTGCCAAAAATAGACCCGAGAAAATCTAAAACAAATCAATAATCCAATCTCATGACAAGAAAATCTGAAAGTTATAAAATCCCTTTTCTAAAAACAAAACTCCAGGAGTAGATGGTCCCTTAGGAGAATATTTCCAAGCATTTAGTGAAATACTATCGTCACATCTGACCAAAATATTAAATTAAACAGAATTATCTAGCCAATTCCCAAAGGAGATGTTAGAAGCATTATTAATAACCATCCAGAAACCAGACAAAGAACCAACATCATCCTTAAATTACAGACCTACAGTATATCATTACTAAACGTGGACATAAAAATGTATGCTAAGATTATAGCCAATTGTTTAACCTCCCTGGCGTTTTTCCCGTGTCTGACACGGGGTAAAAATTTCCTGCTACTATCGTTGATCCCGTGTCAGACACGGGCTCGCCTTGCAGCATCTACAGAGACAGTTTACTTACCTTCTCCGTGGATCCAGCGATGAATACCCGCTGTGTGAGCGAGCGGGTGCTCGCTCGATTCACACAGCGTCCCCGTGTGCCGCCGAGCTCCGTTCCCTGCGATGTTACGACGCACGGGGACGGAGAACGGCGCCAAATTCAAAAATGTAAACAAACACATTACATACAGTACACTGTAATCTTATAGATTACAGTACTGTATGTAAAAAATACACACCCCCCATGTCCCTAGTGGTCTGCCCTGTACACTACATGTCCTTTTATATAATAAAAACTTTTCTTTCTCCCTGCAAACTGTAGATTGTCCATAGCAACCAAAAGTGTCCCTTTATGGCAAAAATTGTTTTAGACCAGCTAAAAAACAGCGATAATAAATTATAATCACTTGCAGAATTTAGCGATAGCGATTTATGGGGAAATTCGTCATAAAAAAAAAAATAATGACAGCAAAAATTCTGCAACTGAGCAAATTTCAGTGATTTTGCTTTCAATAGATTTTTATTATTATTTAGTAACAGATATCAATAGAACATAAGTACAGAAACATTTACAAGATACAGTATGAAACCAACTCGCATGTAATGTAAAAAGAAAACATATTTACATGTGATGTCATATAATATAATATAGTAACATAGAATACTAATATAGAAGGTGGGAATTACATCGTAAACATGTATATGGTGTGACTTACATATCTCACCGATAAACCAACAACTCTGTGTATTGCTATCCTCAAACCAAACAGCAGTGACATGACATTAGTAATGTCACATCAATCCCATAACACTTATACCCATAGCGTGTCATCCATTCCAAGTAGCCTGGAGACACACCGAATATCTAGTGGAGGTTTTAGGCCTCGTTCACACATGGATCCGTTCAGGTCCGTCTGTCAGTTTTTCAGGCGGACCTGAACGGGCGCTCCATGCACCCCTATGGAGCGTCGGATGTCAGCGGAGACATGTCCGCTGACATCCGACCTGATCCGATCCGCTAAAAACAAACGTATGGGGCTCACGTCCCCATCCGTCCATGCGGATCGGATCGGGAAAGATCTGATGAAAACGGACATGCTGTCCGTTTTCATCAGATCGCTCCATAGAGGACAGCGGGACTCGACAAGCTCCTCCCCGCTCAGTGAGCAGAGAGGAGCTTGTCATCCGTCGGCTCAGCGGAGATCTGCGGACTGATCTCCCGCTGAGCTGGCAGACACAGGCGGACTCCGTCGGAACGGACTGCGACGGAGTCGGCTATGTGTGAACGAGGCCTTAGAGGCCCCCCCGACAGGGAGACGCCCCCCGAGAGCCCCGATAGGGAACATACTGCTCCCAGGGAGCCACCCCCCGCCCAGCCGACCCCCACCGCCCCCACAGCTTCTGCTTATCATTTTCAAAGTAAACATAGCAGAGGCACATGTTCCCACTTCTAATACTTAGTCGCTAAACATAACCGTAACTGTAAAAGAAAAAGATGAGAAGAGTAGAAGAATAATAGGCAGCTAGTGCGCATAGATAGATGAAGAAGAAAAGAGAGAAATATTATAGGAAAGGGGGAGGGGAGGAAGGGGAATCCTGAGAAAGTACGTTGATCCAATATAGAGTACATCAGAATATCAAGGATTGTCTGCCCATCGTTTATACCAGTCAAACCATGGTTTCCAGGTCTGCCAACCACCATCAAAGTTGTTCTGTGACGCCATAAACATTTGTTCGTATGTAATATGAAGATTAGTTGTCCTGATTACTTCCTTAAGGGAAGGCAGCTCTGTAGACCTCCATCTCCTTACTATCTCCAGTCTCGCATTTAGTAGTACTTGCGAAATTATGCATCTACGATTACTAGGGATCCTGTCAATACCTAGGGAAAGTGTTGCAAGACCCAAATCGAAGGTCAGTCGTGAACCTGTCAGGCGACCCATAAGGCCAAACACCTCTCCCCAGAAATGTTCTATTTTAGGGCATTTACCCAGTATGTGCAATAGGGTCCCTCTAGCCCCACACTCCCTCCAACAAAGAGGGGAGTATGTCTTACTAAACCCTGCTAACCTAGCCGGGGTTAGGTACCAACGAAGCAATATTTTTTGTGACTGTTCCCATAAATTTACGCTCTTCGTGGCTTTGTAGGTGGAAGCCACCGCACTTTTCCATTGGGATAGTGCATACGTGCTACCTAAGTCTAGTTCCCATGTCCTCATAGATGGCGTTTTTTCCATAATATTTTTCTTCCCAAGCAAATTGTAAAAAAGAGATATGCCTTTGATAGAGGTATGGGCATTAGATAAATATATATATACCCGCCAAGGGACTTCAATGGGGGTCATTAAAGGGGTTACTAATAGGTGTGAGATCTGATTGTAGGCATAACGGTCTCCACCTGTCAGTCCGAATTCAATCTGGAGGGACCGGAAAGTTTTGAGCGCTGGCCCCACCTTTAGGTCCTCAAGCACTGAAACTCCTCTAGCTATCCATGTACGTATGTTTAGATTAGGGATAAGTAAATGCAGACTAGAGACAGGAAGTTGGAGGGACTTATGGTCGGGGTCTACAGCGGTGTCATCCAGAATTTTTTTCCACATCCGGAAAGTTACCACAATGGTAGGTGACAGACCCGGCGGGGGACCGGGTATATTCCTAACAGACAACAACAAGTCGTATAGGGTATAATGGAGACACTGAGAGGCCTCCAATTCATACCACCTAGAGGTGGTCCCTCCTGGAAACCACTGCTTTGCCTGGGCCAGGATGGAGGCAGCATAGTAATCTTTAATGAGGACAAGACCTGCTCCTCCTGTTAGTTTAGATTTCAACAATTTATGCATAGCGCACTTAGCTTTCTTACCCTGCCATAGATATTTATTAATTTGAGACTGTGCTGAGGCAAAGAACTTTTCAGGTACCGGAACAGGGAGGTTTCTAAACAAAAAAATAAATTGAGGCAAGATCATCATCTTAAATGCAGCTAACCGCCCTGACCAGGTCGATTCCTTCCAGGAGAGATTCTGTAACTTATTCCTCAATTCCAGGAGGAAGAGGGTGTAATTAGCCTTCACTAGGTTTTCCACTTTGGCAGTCAATGTTATACCTAAATACTTAATGCCGTCATCCTTCCACCTGAAGGGGAATCGGGACTCAAGTACGGTACGTGTAGTAGAATTAACACCTAACCCCAGAATGAAAGACTTGCTTTCGTTAACTTTATAGTACGACACACTGTTAAATAGTTTTAACGCATCAGATGCCGCAGCAAGGGAAGGACCCACCTCGGACATAATTAATATTATGTCGTCGGCAAAAAGGCTTATCGAGTGTGTTCGGCTACCAACCTTGAACCCTCTAATTTCCGGATGGGACCTCACGTGTATGGCGAAAGGTTCCATTACTAAATTAAATATAAGAGGTGATAAGGGGCATCCTTGTCTCGTTCCGTTAGAAATAGTGAACGGAGTAGATAGGATGCCTGACGTAAGAACTCTGGCTGAGGGTGTGGAGTACAAAGCCAGAATAGCGGACAATATATTGCCCCCAAATCCAAAATACTCTAGTGCTCTCTTCATGTATGACCAATGCACTCGGTCAAAGGCCCTCTCTGCATCCAAAGAGAGGAGCAGAGAAGGCCTTCGCTGTACCTGTGCCAAATGGATAACATTAATCATCCGCCGAGTAGCATCTGATGTTTGCCTGTGTTTCGTGAAACCAGTTTGGTCCGGGTGAATCAGCAATGGCAAGATATCCACCAGACGTAAAGCTATAAGTTTTGCGTATATCTTAACGTCGATGTTCAATAAAGAGATCGGTCTAAAATTAGAGGGTTGGGTGGGCTCCTTCCCTGGCTTAGGCAGGGTAATAATCAATGCTTCTAACATTTCTGCTGGAAAAGAGGCAGAGGCAGCAGCAGCGTGGTAAACTTTCAACAACTGAGGGGAGAGAATTGAGTTGAATACCTTGAAATATTCACCACCGAAACCATCTGGACCTGGTGATTTATTTATAGGGAGGGATTCAATAACTTTGGTTAGTTCCTGGGCAGTAAATGGTGAGTTCAAAAAGGCGAGATGCTCTGGTGACAGTGTAGGAATTGCTCAGAAATAGTTCAATGCCCTCTTTGGAGGGTTGAGTAGTTGAGGGATCATCCTTCAAATTGTATAAAGAACTATAGTACTCACTAAAGGCATCTGCCATCTCTTGGGGGTGGTATAGTTTCTGACTTGACCTGTGGTGGAAAAGAAAGGGGATTTTGGTCTTATACCTATGACCTTTAAGAGTATTTGCTAATAACTTACCCGCCTTATTGCCAGTAGAATAATAGGACATCCTAAGTTTTTTGGTTATCCGTTCAAAATCATCTAAAAGTAGGATCCTAAGGTCATATCTAAGTTTACTTAATTGTTCACTAACTATTGGGGTAGTATTAGACTTATTACATACTTCTAATTTGGCGATATGGTCTGTTAGTTCAGTTACCCGCTGCTGCCTCTGCCTTTTAAGTCTTGCCCCCAACTGAATGCCTATACCACGCATATACGCCTTATGGGCGTTCCACACTACATAAGGGTTTTGGACTGAACCCACGTTGTCAGCAAAAAAATTTACCAAATGCGATTTAATCTGTTCCCTTGTATCAGCATGCTGTAAAAGAAAATTGTTAAACCTCCATACAGGACTTCGGTTGGAGGGAATAGAGTCCTCCACCATCAGAACCAGTGATGCGTGGTCAGACCACGTGATAGTGTTAATCTCAACTGACTTAGTTTTCAACAAGACCTGTTGATCCACCAGGAAAAGGTCTATTCGGGTATATACCCCATGCGGTGGAGAAAAATAGGTAAAGTCCCTCTCATTGCTGTGCAAACAGCGCCAGGCGTCGAAGACACCCTGGCGGTGTAATAGTGGTAATAGAGAAGGTTGGTGGCGTGTGGATTTAGAAGTAGAGTCAATTCCGGGGTCAGGAACAATGTTGAAGTCCCCGCAGAGTATAAGGTAACCCTTTCGGACTGCAGAAATTTTCTTGGCAACTTTGTTGAAAAAACGGATTTGGTGAGTATTGGGGGCATATACGGTAGCTATGGTATAAATAACAGAGTTCACTTCGCAGATTAATATAAGAAATCTCCCCAGTGGGTCTTGGATCTGTGCATGCAAAGAGAAGGCAACCGAGTCTCGTATAGCAATCAATACCCCTTTGGTTTTAGTGTCCGCGTTGGCCGTAAATACGTGGGGGAAGCACTTATGTGAACACTTTGGAGGTGCTTTACTGCTGAAATGAGTCTCTTGAATGCAAAGAATATCCCCATTATGCAATAAGGCCTCTCTCCACATAGATTTTCGTTTCACTGGATGGTTCAGTCCTTTAACATTCATAGATACAACTCTCAGCGGCATTATAGAGATACAGAGTATATGCTATGAAGGCCGATCCGCTCACGGGACCAGCGCGTAGCATAATCCATGACCATAATGGTAAGATGGCAACAGGCAACAACGATGTACTCACTTTTTGAGAGTCGAGGCGATGGACGTTCAATGAGGGTCAGGTTCAGCCGAATGTCCTCTTTCGATCGCCTATAATGAGGTGTTGACATCTGCGTACTCATCTTCTCAGGTAGGGGTGGTGGAGAAAGGATAAAGTGTGAATAAGGCAGGATTAAAGAAAAACAAAAGGTAAAAAATTGAAAGAAAATATTCAAACAGCAAAACAATGCTGCTGTGATCAAAACAGCAGCTAGAGTGTGTGACAAGTCAAACCGGGCAGCGAACAGCTGCAACATTAAAGGGGTATAAAGGTCACTGACGACCAGTCCAGGGTAGGCAAGGGATACAATATCATCTCCAGAGTTCCCTCCTTATTACATTAAGCATGGGATTTTGCATTTCTTGGTGTCACCTGCTTCCAGCCGGAGTCCACCTGGCGTGGAGTGCTAGTCATGGTCTGCGCCTCATCATCATCAGGAAGGATGTTCCATTCCCTAAGGAGGTCAAGACCTTTCTCCAAGGAAAAAATAGTATAGTTCCTGTTGTCCTTGGTGATTGATAGCTTAGTGGGGTATCCCCAGCGGTATATTATTTTATGGTTGCGAAGAATTTTTGTTACAGAGTTGAGGTTCCTTCTCTTCATCAATGTGTATTGTGATAAGTCAGCGAAAAATTGCACATTGCGACATTGCTCCGGGATCTGTTCCCATTTCCGCATAGCGGTCATGAGTTGTTCCTTAACGTGGAAAAAATGGAGGCGGAGCAACACGTCTCTCGGAACCTGATCCGACAGATGAGGTGGCTTTGGTAGACGGTGGATGCGGTCTATAGTGACGTCCAGATCAGTGAGGTCTGGTAGCAAGGCCTTAAACAAAGATATGGCATGATGTTGTAGGTCAGATTGCAAAACAGATTCGGGTATTCCCCTGATTTTCAGATTATTCCTTCTGGCCCTGTCCTCGATGTCGGCCAGTTTGGCCTTAATCCAGTCTGCATCTGTCTCTCTCTCCTCATTAGCATCCACCAAATCATTAATTGTAGAGGCATACTCCTCCATTTTGGATTCTATATGGTGTACTCTATGACCCATCTCCTGTATGTCCCCTGATAAGCGATGCATGCATGATGCCATGTCAGCCTGCAAGGTGCTTCTCAGAGAAATCAACATGTCCTTAAGGACAGTGTCCAATACAGGCTGATTTTGTGTGGGGAACGATATTATGGACTCAGGCAGAGCCCTGGTGTCCTCCCCTGAGTCTGAGGCCTGGCTAGCTGACGGGCTGATAGATCTGTTCTCCTGACCTTCCATGCGGGGCTTTGATTTGGCCGGGCTACAGGAGGAAGGTGTAGGCGGGGGAGAGGAGAGTGTCAGCGGTGTAAGATGGGAGCGAGTACCTTTCGCAGCTGCCTGGACTCTGGAGGAGTCCTGCTGAGGAGAGTAGGCCTCGGCGCCATCTTGCCCCACGCGACCTCCGGACGGAGCGAAAAAGTCCGTTAAGCGGTGCGGTTTCTTCACCGATCTCCGCTTCCCCGGCATGGCGGAGGTGCTGCAGGCGGTGTCTGCTCGAGACTAGGGTGGAAATCTGCCAATGGAGGGTCGATACGAGCCGCTGGTATCCCCGTTGTGCCGGAGCTCCGCGCTCACACGTCCATCCGGCACTCGCGCCAAGCCACGCCCCAATTTCAGTGATTTTGATTTGATTACATTATTGAATAAGTTTTACTATAATTATATTATTATTTGTTATAATTTTTTATAATTATTTATTATATTATAATTTTTAATAAAAAAAAAAAAAAAATCATACCCGGGATGCCTATTAGACTCTTGTTTAGATAGATTTAAGTAAGTACTTACTAAGAATTGCAGGCCTATAATACATAACACCACATTTCCTTGCAAAACAATTGCAACGCTTTTGGTACAAAATTCCAGACAGAATCATAACGCCAGGGAGGTTAATAAAAATAACATCATATCTTATTGGGCCCAATCAATTAGGATTTGTCAGGCAGACAAACCTGTGATAAAAGAAAAAAGAAAAAGGAGCCTCTAAGTGCAGAATTAAAACTTGTATTGACCCCAGAAAGGATTAAAAACACTTACAGGATTGAGGTAAGACATGGCATGTCATACGTATATACAATGGGTGATCCAGCATCAGGAAGGTCCCAGTATATACAGCTTCCTGCAGAAAATCCAGGGAGACCAGCAGATGTACGCTTCACTGGTGAAGCAGTCACACCATCTAGGTCAGCATGGAACAAGGATCCCGGAAATTTCATCAGCAGGAAGGGACAACAACCAGCGTGGACCTCAAACAGCAAGCCCCTGATGGCACAAGAGGAATGGTGAATCTAATCATATTAAAAATAACAAAAAAGGGAGCTGTGGTGGCTCAACGTGATTGGCACTGCGCTGACAAGCCGTTCACCTCTGCAGCCAAGGGTTCGGATCCCGGTCTTGGCTACATGTGAATTGAGTTTGGTGGTCTCAGCCCGGCTCCGAGTGGGTGTGCTATGCAAGGTACGCCTGTGCTTAGTACGCCCACCCCTCCCCCCCCCACAAAAACCACCACACTTGCACACACACAAAATTGGCCCCCCCTCACACCCACCATTGCCACCAGGGTCATGGAGAAGGATAGCAGATTGCCTCCGGGGGGAGGGTCTGCCTACTCCCAACTCCTGCAGTCCGGCTCCTCTCTCTCGAGTTCCCGCACAAAATACACTTTAAAAAAAAAATAACAAAACACTAGCTCTTCTGTTAGCTTTAGATGCTGAAAAAACATTAGAAACATTTGGCATGAAAGGATTCATACACTTAGCTATAATGTCGTTATATTACTAACCCTCAGCAAAGGTGCTCTCCTCAGGATTGATCTCCAAAAGGATCAATTCATCCAATGGCACTAGACAAGGTTGCCCACTTTCCCTAATAATATTTTCCTAGCAATAGAGCCATTAGCTGAATATATGCACACAAACCTGTATAAAGTCCACATGGAAAAACATTGTGAAATATACAGATATAAGTGGGATGAGACAACAATATCATATTTAGGTATAAAACTTACATATCCTTCCTCCAAACTATATGATGTAAATTTTCGAAAACTCCTAGAACAAACTAATAATGATCTGCACCAAATCCAAAAAGCTCAACTTTCATGGGTCAGGAAGATAGCAGCATCTAAGATGCAAATATTGCCCAATATACCATATTACTTCCACTCTCTTCCAATTCCATTACCCATCAAATTCTTTAAACAAATGAACACTAAATTAAAAAATTACATATGCAATGGGAAAAAAACAAGAGTAGCATTCTGAATACTAACTGCCAACAAAGACCTGGGGGAATGGGACTGCCAGACATTAGAAACTATCATTATGCTTCCTTATTAGACCAAATGAAATATTGGTTTACCTCTCCTAGTGATAAACTATGGTTGAATATTGAAAAGGAAATTACTATAGGGCATGACCTATTCACCATTTCTATGGCAAAGCATGTAAATCAACTTGAATAACTTGGAAACATATTCTTTGTTCAATATTTTTATTAAGATTTACAATAAAGAAAATATATTAATATCAAAACTTGTACATGGGATACAATCAACATGTACAATGTCATACATTCATTTATAAACCAGTGTAATAAAAGAGAAAAATTGAAAGGACCGAAGTCTAGAATTTGGTAATATAGTTTGGTAATGGGATTGGATAGATGTGCCATATCTTTAGTTTGGAGCCATAACATATTGGCCACAGATGAACGTCACTATCAATGGATTTGATAGTAACCCACAAAGGATTTTCCACAGTAGAATGGTATTTAGGTAACTGGGATAAGTGCGCCGTGTAGCAATAGGAAGAGAAATTTGGTAGACCAAACCCACCCTTCGCTTTAGCGAGGAAAAGTGTTGATTTAGGTATGTGGGGTTTGTTAGTGCCCCAAATAAACAACATAATTCTGCGTTGTGTAAAAATATCAGGGTATTTGAATGGGGGGTACTCTAAACAGGTACAGAAATGTTGGCAATATTGACATCTTAATGGCATTGACCCGCCCTAGCCATGACAAGGGAAGAGAAGAGCACTGTTTCATCAAACCAGTGGCTTGTTTTAATAATGGTAAAAAATTTATTGCAAAAAGGTCTGTCAGTGAAGCTGTGAGTTGTACTCCCAAATATGGTAGTTGGTAAGATACCCAACTGAATGGTAGGGAAGCCTGGGCTTGTTGAAGCTCAGATTGTGTTAAAGTAACATTCAGTGCATTTGATTTGTGGGGTTAACATAGAGTCCAGAAACTAGGGCAAATTTATCTAATAAATCTACATGTGGATGTGTTGAAAAAATAAGGATGTCATCGGTAAAAAGACATCATTTATGTTGGTAACCACAAGCTCTATGCCTTTAATATTGGCATTTGATCGGATTAAAAGTGCTAATGGCTCTATAAGTAAGGCAAAGAGAAGTGGGGATAGGGGACACCTTGCCTGGTGCCCCTTCTAATGTCTATCATTGTCGACTTATAACCAGCATATGAATGTCATATTGTTCTTGTTGCAAGGTTGGGAGATTGATACCGTAAAATAGACCATCTGCCTTTGTCTTATCAAAATCTTGAGCAGGGGAATACAGTTTGGATATATTAGCGGCAAACCTCCAATATTTTAGTTGGATTGCTAGTATAAGTTTTCAGCCTAATAGACGTCTGTGTACATGCTCTTAAAATACATGTCATTGGAGTGTCAGGTTTGTTAGCTTTAAGATAAAGAATATGTTGGCGCTTACGTAAGATTTTATCAGCTGAGTCAGTTAAAAATAAAACCGAGGTCAACACAGGCTTTTTCTAATTTTGCATTAGTGATAGCATTTGAAGTAGACTGAAAAGCCGTGTGACTTGCATTAAATTTAGCCTCCAACTTTGCAAATAAAATCTTACAGTACGTTCTCTTTTATGAGCTGCAGTTTGTTGTATTAGTCTGCCACGAATGACAGCTTTTAAATGTAAGAGACCATCTGGTAGTTTTAATAAATTATTGATTGTTTAACGATATTACACCATCAGAGGCCTTTTTGTTTCTCTCTTTCTCTCTCTTCCCTATCATTGTGACTCTATCTGAGGTCTGTGTATACACCAAGGAGAGATAGACAAGCCAGGAGACATCTAGCGGCTTGAGCTATAATAGCACACAGATTTGGAAGATTCAGAGAAGACGCAACAGAGCACAGAGCTGGAGGCTGACCCATCAGAGATAATCTCAGGCCTATTTTTCATGCGAAGGAGGTAAGAGTTCTGGGAGACCAGTGGGAGGATCTTTTTCCTATTTGACCTACACTGTCCATAGCACCCATCTGAACATATTGCACCATATGGGTTAATTTCTCAGGCTGTTTGAATTTAACAGTGAACTTTTGGGATAGACATTCTTTCAATTACCCACTGTTAGAGCATTGCACACACACTTTGAGTGGATTTCATGATATATTCATGTTGATGAACTATATTCATGTTTCACTTATTTATTTATTCATTTATTTATTTTGCACATTTTATGTATAGTTATTCACTATTTTGAGTCATTATAACATTACTATTGTTTTCCCACTACAGAAGGACTGTTTTTGTTGGTTGTCACTAGCTTCTGGCTTTCACATTTATCTGGACATTTATGATGACACCTTGTATTTAAATCTATTCATGTTGAGCGTGATATCACCTACCCATTTTTATATTTTTTATATTTTATGTGCAAAATGAACACTTTATAGATATTGCTGCTTTTATTTATCATCCTAGTCTATCTTTCACCATCTACTCAAAGTAGCGCAAGAGACCCATCCACATTTTAGCTTTGTGAGCTTCCCATAATTTAAGGGTGGAAATATCTTCAGTATCATTAGATGAGAGGTATTCTGTGAGTGCTACCTTTATCTCTAATCGATGTGATGGGTGTATTAGTGTAGAATCATTGATACACCAAGTTGTATCATGTGACCTGGGTATTGGGGAGGCTATAGTGGTGGAAATTACACAATGTTCTGTCCAAGGAAAGGGAATAATTTTAGATGAAATTATTTCTGGGACCATACTAGATGGTACTAAGATGTGGTCTATTTGAGAGAAAGATTTATTTGGGTAGGACCTAGTAGCGCCTACTAGTAAGATTAAGTTCTCTACTAGGCCATGTTTGGTTAACAAATGTTGGAGGGAAAGTTTGTTGGAGTTTGTGACAGATGATGGTGGGAATTTGAAATAGTGAACAGATGGGTGCAAAAAACATATAAATCACCCAACATAGCGTGAATGTAATATTAATACACCATTATTTTAAGTGTCAGAACAGTCCAGCATACAATTGCATGTGCATAAACAATGAATGGTGTGGATTTATCTAGATACAGGGAAACAGTCGTATTAGAGTCCCCACATAATATAACAGTCCCAAATGTATGTGTTTATACAACTTAGAGGAGGAGATGTGATAAAAAAAAGCTTCCGGGCGTCTGTTGGTGGCATAGTAGGATACAATTGTAATTGCAGTGTCAGAAAGACAACCTGAGGGGGCGTGGTCTGCCAGCGCTGGTGATGGCTGCTTAGATCCAGTGCTCGTCTGCCAGGGGAGAGTACCGGAGCGATAGGAGCCCAGATCTGAAGGCAATTCCTGCCCATCCAGCCTCCTGAGACCCAGAGGACACTTGGGAACTATGTCCAGCAAAAGGAAAACGGAACATCACCTGCAAAAGCTGACAGCCTTCTTCCACTACCCGTACCAGGTCAGTCAGCTGCAAAATGGCGCCGCCAGGAGCGTGGCGTCGGAGGCCTATTCAGAGCTTCCAGACGCTGTTCCCAGCGAACAGGACTCCCTCTGCCCTCCCTCACCTCCCGCACTCAAAACGGGAGAAAACCCGATGACAGGCAGCCAAGCGAAAGCCCGCCGTGAGTGTCCCTGAAAATCGAGGCCCCGGCTTGCGGCCTACTCCCGGCGAACCAGGCCCTGCAATCGTCCATGGCCTCCTTCCCCACAACAGGGCAACCGGTGGTGGACACCACATTAAAGGACAAGCTGCTCTCCCTCCAGACCTCCCTGATGACAGATCTGTCCTACATTTTCTCTAAAATAACTACAGACCTGCATGTAATGGAAGACAGAGTTACTCACCTGGAAAACAGCATGGAGGATTGCACAACCACAGTGAATGAATTGGTGGACTCCTATGATGACATAAAGACAGAACAAAAGTGGGTGAGAGCCAAGCTGGCTGATTTAGAGGACAGATCCAGGAGAAACAACTTGAAACTTAGAGGGGTCCTGGAAACCATAATGCCTGCTGATCTCCCTAAATATGCCAAGGAACTTATGCATATGATCCTACCTGATGCTTCACCTAGAGACCTCATAATCGATAGAATTCATAGCATAGCCAAGCCCTCACATCTGGCTGCTTCGGTCCCTAGAGACGTTCTGATGAGAGTTCACTTTTTCCATACTAAAGAACAGCTGCTGATGACCGTCAGAGGGGGACCACCTTTTCAGAATCCATTTGAGGGAGTCCTACTTTTCCCTGACCTTTCGAAATATATGTTGCAACTTAGACGACAGCCCAACCTGATTACCAAGGGCCTCCACAACAACAAGGTCCAGTATAAATGCCGCTACCTGGCTACTTTAATCATAGTGAGGAACGGTGCTTCGCACGCAATCTAAGACCTGCAGAAGGGGATGCAACTGCTCCACTCATGGGGAATCCTCCCTGCCCAAACTCAGGATTCTACACCCCCGAAAGATCAACGTGGATCCAGGTCTGCACGTCGCAATCTTGATGCCCAAGGCGGGGTCCGGACCAAATGACCTAAGGATCTCGGTAATTTCTCTACATCTACGTGACAGATGCTCTCCCTGGCATTCAGCTTTTCACCTGTTCTCTTTTTCTTCTTTTTTTGTTTTTTTAGCTTTGATACAGCTGATCTGTGACATTCGTTACCCCAACCTAGTGGTTTAGCTGGGCAACCAGTCCCTCTACTCCATTGTTTATCTCTTTTGGTGGCACCACCACGGTACGTTTGCAATTCTTGTTTTTTACCAGTTTTTCTTGCTTATTCAGTTTTATTATCGCCTGAATAAGCCTTAATGTTACAGTGAACTCGTTACCAGTGCAGGGACCTGCATGATAAAGATCTACGCCTGACAAGATCCTCGTAGGTGACTTTGTCCTCCTTGCGCACATAAGCTCAGCCCCCTCTCCGAACCGTAAGAGACTTTCTCTTCCATTTTTTGCTCAAACTCAGTTCCTAATGGCGGCTAAAATATATTCTCCCTTAATGCCAATGGACTGAATCACCCGGCAACAAGACATTCCCTATGGAAAACTGCATTAGACCTAAAATGTTATATACTATGTGTCCAGGAAACGCATTTTATTTCCACCGGTGCACCTACCTGTACAAACAGGCACTTCCCCCACATTTTTTTCGGCCCCCTTCACCTCCAAGAAAAGGGGGGTACTCATAGCAATCAGGGATACTATCAAATTCCT
Source organism: Rana kukunoris (assembly GCA_029574335.1). Classification (NCBI taxonomy): domain Eukaryota; kingdom Metazoa; phylum Chordata; class Amphibia; order Anura; family Ranidae; genus Rana; species Rana kukunoris. The sequence goes on from CM056053.1 coordinate 243,537,787, forward strand.
TATGAAACGTGTAGAGATAGACCCGGATGGCCGTTATGTTATACTTGTATGTAATGTAAATGGTATAGACTATACCCTGGTTAACATTTACGCTCCCAACGTCAAACAGACCAGCTTTCTCAGAAAAGTGATGAACATCGTACACCCCATTAATCAGGGATGCCTCATTGTATGTGGGGATTTCAATCTAGTCCCGGAAGTCCTCTTAGACCCCACCACTGCTTCTAAACGCAGGGAGTCCCCTCTAAAAACCTTTATCACCTCGCATTATCTGTCTGACGTTTGGAGATGTTCTCATGGCTCTGAACGTGATTACACGTACTTCTCTCCCCTCCACAAAACGTACTCGCGCATTGACTTGTTTCTCACCGACAAATGGCTTCTGCAATCTATCAGCGCATCTATGATCCACACAACGACCTGGTCAGACCATGCCCCTGTAACCATCACCATTTCTGACTCTCAAAACGTAAGACCTGCGTTTATCTGGAGAGCTAACAACTACATCTTACAACACCCTTCTTTCTCACCAAAAATTTCCGACCATCTAAAAGAATATTTTGACACTAATACAGGCTCTGTGTCCGATCCAGGCGTGGTGTGGAATGCGCATAAGGCATTTATTAGAGGAATTTTGATTAAACTGAGCTCTGCCCATAAAAAGATCAGATCAATGAAAATAGATACTCTTGTATCACAAATAGACACTTCTGAGCGCCTTAATAAATCCAATCCTGATCCAACTAGGGCTGCTCACATACTTTCCCTAAGACAGGAGCTGAGACTCCTTCTTCTGCAATCCTTTGAATATATCCAAAGAAAATTGAAGGCATTTTCTTACTCCACATCCAATAAGGCTGGTAAAGTTTTGGCACAACATATTAGGGTAGGAGAACTAGAAATAAGATTGAACATCTCTTTTATCCGCATACTAATGCACAACTTAAAAACCCCCAGGCAATCGTTGACACATTCAGCAAGTACTATGGGGACCTCTACAACTTATGTAATGACCAAGACACACCTCAACCTTCCCCAATGGACATAGACAACTTCCTCAACCACGTATGTCTTCCATCCCTGTCAGTAGAACAACTAGCTAGGCTAAATGAACCCTTTACCATCCCAGAAATTATTGCAACCATTAAATCTTTACCTTTGGGTAAATCCCCTGGCCCAGATGGGCTCACCGGGGAATATTTTAAACACTTTGCCCAACACCTAGTGCCCACACTCACTGCAGTATTCAACAACGCGGCCGCCTCCTACCAAATTCCCTAAAGAATCCCTGCAAACACTAGTTGTTACTCTGCCCAAACCGGGAAAGGACCCGACAACACCCCAAAACTTCTTTCCGATATCACTCCTCAACCTCGACCTAAAAATATACGCGAAAATGATTGCCACGAGGCTTATTAATATCATGCCCACACTGATCCACAGGGATCAGACTGGTAGACAAGCATCGGATGCCACGAGACGAGTGATCGATATTCTACACTATGCCGAGTTTAGCGGAACGCCTTCTCTGCTCCTAGCCTTGGATGCAGAGAAGGCGTTCGATAGAATCCATTGGGGCTATTTACGGCAAATTCTCCAAAAATTTGGGTTCCAGGGACACATAATAAACGCCTTACTTGCTCTTTATACATCCCTGTCGGCACAAGTGTTCTCTGCCGACATGATCTCCCAATCATTCAACATAACAAACGGCACCAGGCAAGAGTACCCGCTGTCGCCACTGATTTTTTAGGCACATTAGGCAAAACCCGTACATTTCAGGATTCCAAATAGGCCCCAATTCTCACAAGATCAGTCTGCTCGCAGACGATGTCATACTTATGTTAACTGATCTGACAACATCATTTCGGGAAGCGCAAAAGACCCTCCAGTGGTTCAGTGAGGTGTCATACTATAAAGTCAATGCCAACAAATCATATAGAAAATAATGAAAAAGTTGCGCTAGACTTAAAAACAAATGTAGGAATATAGCAGCCAGCACCAACAATGGACCATGTTGTGTACAGAAATAAAAAAGAAAAAAAGTGCAGCGCTAAATAATATCTGGAGTGAAACCAAATATGTGATCAAGGTATTCAAATCGGGAGCCCCAATTATGGAGCAAGTATGTGAATCTATAAAATTGCACTAGACCAATACATGTAAATATCAAATAACGTGCACAAACATTTTTATAAATGCTAAAAAATAGAAATCAAAATAAGTGAGATACCAAATGGTACCACCAGGGTGCTTCACACTGAAGTGAAAATGAATTGTATCACAAATAAATGTCCCGGAAAGATACGTCAAAAGATAAAAGATCAAATGCTAATATATGTTTTAAATAGCGATATAAAAAAGCAAGAAATGGAAACTCTGGTGATGAAAAAGTCCCAATATAAAATGAACAGAATCACATTATGGCAAACGGAATTGCAAAAGCGTGTAGGATAAGTCCATCAACACAGGATTTGGATATTTCAGTGATTTAAACAGGTAGTAAAAAACCCCATCAGCGGTCAATCTCATAGGATCCACAACAACATCCAATCGATACAGATAAAAGTTGGATACTCTTACCGGATGGCGTGGACACACACGTCAGCGACGGTGTGTCAATCAAGCGTGTACGAACTCCTGGAAAGCGATGATGTCAATGGGAGCCCGTTGAGCCAATAGACAATCGATCATCAGAAGCCGAGTGAATCCAAATTTGAGAGAAAATCCTTCAGAGGAAACTTATGGATAATGGCATTGTGGCAGGTAGACCCATCATAGAATCATGTAGGGAAGAAAACACACACACAACTACGCATAGTGTGGTTATTTCCAGAAAAAAAGGCCTTTATTAGGCATAAAATGGTATACAGAAAAATAGGCAAAAAATTAATAAAAAATAAGCTAAAAAGTACAAGACTGCAGGAAGACCAGTACAGGTGATCACATGGGTAAGTAGTGTGGTAGGCAAATAGCGTATGGGCTTATGTACCCGACATGTTTCGAGCCATGAGCTCTTCAACTGGGGCATGAACCCATACAAGTGCCCCACGCCATATATTTATACTACTTCTATGAGCAATGATGACATTAAGTCAAAACAGCTGTGAATGGCAGCCAGGAGGTTAGAACCAATCACAGCGGACTCCTGCTGACAACACCCACTGCTGTCAGCAAGGAACGAAAAAAAAAAAAAAAAAAGGCCCAGTGTCTATCCCCCATTGTCCATGTAGGCAGAGTCATATCAACAAATCATATATACTAAACCTGGGCCTTGACACCACTACCAGGAACCTACTGCAAACACAATTTCCATATAAATGGGCGGATTACGAGATATCCTACCTGGGAATCCAACTGACAAGCTCCACCAAAAGCTTATTTAAAAGTAACTTTAAGCCCTTCCTCGATACACTCCAGAAAGACACTACTGCCCTAGCCAAACATGAATTCTCTTGGTCTGGCAGGCTCGCAGCATTTAAAATGATGCACCTACCTCAATTACTGTATTTATTCAGGACACTCCCCATCCCTATCCCAACGTCCTACTTCCATTCTCTACAAACTACCCTGAACAAACTGTTGTGGCAAGGTAAAAAGCCCTGCTGCGCAAAACAACTTCTCACCAAACATAAATATGCGGGAGGTGCAGGGTCCATAGATTTTAAAGAATACTACTGGGCCTCAATTCTCACTCAGCTTAGGGATTGGTTCCAGCTGCTCCCCCTTACCTTATGGGGACAGCTGGAATCCACATTGATTAAAAACAATAACCCTTGTGACTGGATTCTGGGGAAATTTCTTGTCCAGCAGGGTGAACTTCACCCTCATCCATTCCACCCTCCTCTACCATTAAACAGTCTGACATTAAACAGTCTACATTGCACTGAAGACCTTGGGTTAACACACTGGAAATCCAATGGCATTTGCTACATTCAAGACATCTTTAGTGGGGATACATTACTTACATTCCCGCAGATACAAGCAGAGTTTCACCTTAACCAAACAGAACTCTTTACGTACATAGAATTAAACACTGCATATCTCAAATGTCCAGGCTGTGCTACTCTATTCCCCCTAGAGTGCAGTCTTTTTTGACCGATTCCTCCTCGAAAAAGAAAGGAATTTCCCTTTTTTATAATATTTTCCGCCAAAAACAGGTATTTTTCCAAAGCCAAACCACAAAGCCAATGGGACATAGACACAGGCCAAACAATTACTGAAGCCCAATGGCAGTCCGCACTCAGATCCATTCACAAAGCTACCCGAAATGTGACGCTGTGGGAACTCACATTAAAAATCTCCCTACGTTGGTACCTCATGCCAGCTAAAATGGCTAAACTTGGTAAAAACATCCCCGATACATCTTGGAGATGCGCCGATGCTAAAGGTGATATTTTGCACATACTTTGGTCCTGTCCGCTCATTAGCCCATACTGGTCCACCATTTTCCGTATTTTGTCAGATATAACTGGTATCCCTCTACCTCCATCTTCAGCCCTGGCACTGCTTAATGTGAATTTAGACCTGATCCCCATTGACATGAGACTAGTAGCCACCAATATCCTTCTGGCAGCTCGGCTGAGCATAACTAGACTCTGGAAATATACAAAACCCCTGACGATAGAAAGCACTATTGAATTGGTAAATCTGCACCATAACTATGAGCAAACATTGGCTTCTAGCAGAGGTCGCCTCGCAGAAGCTCACGCAGTGTGGCTCGCATGGACACGCTGGTCTAGAGCAGCAATATTTTCTGTGAATCCGATGGTTGGAGAGGACACCCGGGTTGACAGAATTTTAGATATCATTGACACATTATGACCTGTCTGTATGATCCATTTTCCATGTACACTAACCTTGCTCTTGTGCTTAACCTGTACTACTTATTTGATCTGATTGGATGTAACATGTTTACTATTTTTGTGTATTGCATACACACTCTTGACGAGGAACTGGTATGTACCTTGCTTTGTCTGTTCTATACTATGTGAAAAATCAATAAAAACTATTGTTAAAAAAAAAAAAAAAAAAAAAGAAAGACAACCTGAGAGTTATGCCTTGTACACACAATCGAAATTTCCGATGGAAAAAGTCAGATGGACTTTTTCCATCGAATATTCCGAGGAATTCCATTGGAGTTTACATAGATAACATGTTCTCTTTTCCTCCAATGGAATCCCGTCGGAAGCTGATGGGGCTAGTGGTTTTCTGGTGTGTTTGTCCCTGGAGCGGAGCTCTAAAGAGACATGTCTGTTCCCTCAGACTCCACGCATGCGCCCCTGGAAACATATTCTATCTAAAACCAAAAAGGGAAACTTGTTTGCTAAAATAGCATTGCCCACAAGAATAATAGACTACTGTAAAATACTTCAGTCAACAAAAGAATGGACCATGCAAGGCTTCCAAACTTATAATTGCCTACCAGCACTCTTCAAGAACATAGGGGAAGGGAAATTCAGCAAATGTGCATATCTACAAAATATAAACCTTTCTGGCAATATTGATATTCCAACAGAAATATGGAAATATTTCACACACCACAAATTTCTATAAGTAAGAGGAATTTGGCTTTTCTACGACCTACTCTCCCCTTCTTCAGCAGAATAAAAAAATCTCAACATGTTAAAATTGGAAAAGTACTTTTCACAAACCTTTACATGGGAACAATGGCATAAAGCCCTATTTATCACTAGTAAAGCATCCTCATGTATAGAACATTGGGATAATTCACAAACAATGCTTAACAGATGCTACCTGACACCTTATAGACTGTCCAAAATATTCCCTTTAATCTCTCCACACTGAAGCAGGTGTGAGGACTTAGTGGGAAACATACCATATTCTTTGGTCATGCAAGAATCTTTCAAGTTTTTGGAACTCAGTTTCCTCCTTTATTGCAGACCTTACAGATAGTTTTACAGAACTGACACTGGCAACAACATTATTAGGATTAAATCTAGATATTAGGGATGAGCCGAACACCCCCAGTTTGGTTTGCGTCAGAACATGCAAACTGTCAAACAGTTTGTGCTGACACTGTTAAAGTCTATCGGACCCAAACATAAAAAATCAAAAGTGCTCATTTTAAAGGCTAATATGCAATTTATTGACATAAAAAGTGTTTGGGGACCTGGGTCCTGCCCCAGGGGACATGTATCAATGCAAAAAAAGTTATAAAAAACAGATTTATTTTTTCAGGAGCAGTGATTTTAAAGTGGATGGCCCATTAAAATGGGAAGGGGAAGGGCCTGGAACAGGTACAAGAATTTGGGGAGAATGCACATCTTTATGAGATTGCATCTGCCGAACCAAGAGTGCAGGCCCTTATGCCATTTGTCGAGCAGGGAGCGGGCCGTTATCAATAGTGGAGGGAAATTAAGACTAAATGCCTTTGACAAGTCAGCCGGAATTAACATTCCTAAATATTTGAGGGCCATGTTGGTCCACTGAAAGGGGAAACTCACCTGTATAGCTGAAATGCGCTGTGGGGAGATAGCCACCCCCATCGCCTCCGATTTGGAATAGTTTATTTTAAGGTTCAAGGTGGCTCCGTACTTATGGAATTCTTTCAATCGATTCGGCAGAGAGATTGTTGGATTCATCAGGGAGAAAAGGAGATCATCTGCATAATCAGAGACCTTGCATTGCAAGGTCCCCGCAGTAAGACCCTGGATGTCGGGGTTTAATCTTATTCTACACAAAAAGGGTTCTAGGGAGAGGGCAAAAAGAAGAGGGGAGAGCGGGCAACCCTGTCTCATGCCGTTCATAATAGGGAATGGGTCCAACAAAAGTCTGTTCACCTTTACCTGGGCCGTCGGGTTGAAATATATCCCCCCTATCCAGGACAGCATCCTCCCCCCCAACCCAATGTGTCGGAGGACAGAGAACATGAATTTCCAGTTGACTCTGTCGAATGCCTTTTCGGCATCAGTGCTAACAAAGCCACAAGGGATGTGGTTTGTGTTTGCCAGGTGGACCAGGTTGAGGACCTTAATGGTGTTGTCCCTGGCCTCCCTTGTGGGAATGAAACCCACTTGATCTAAATGGGACAGGGACTGGAGATGGTGCGCCAAGCGGGTGGACAGGATTTTGGTGAATAACTTTAAATCCGTATTCAAGAGGGAGATCGGCCTATAGCTCCCACATGGACCCGCGTCCCTTCCCTCCTTGTGGATCAGTGTGATATGAGCTTTTAGGGTGTCTCTAGGAAACCGCAAACCCCCGCCTATTGCATTGAAGAAGGAGACCATACGTGGGCCTAGGATCGGGAGAAGGGATTGGTAATATTGGACGGTGAAGCCGTCCGGTCCCAGGGCTTTATTCAGCTTCATGGATCCCAATCTGGAGTTCCTCCAGCGTGATCGGGGCCTCAAGGTCCTCCAGGACTTATGGGGAGAGGGATGGCATTTGTGAAGTCAATATGTAATCGTCAATGTCTGCTTTTGGCGGGTCTCTGTTTGTCAAGCTATAGAGTGAATGGTAGAAGTCCCTGAACTCCTGTGATACATGTTGCGGCAGTGTAACCCTACCTCCCCCTGGCCGACAATGTGGGGGATATAGGCCGCCGATTTTTGTTCCTTGACCGTCCTGGCCAATACCCTGCCGCATTTGTTCCCGGACTCATAGCCTATTTTCCAGCAGATCTGAACCGCCGCTTTCGTCCTATAGTGGAGAAGATCCGTGATTTGTTTGCGTAGGGTCCCCAATTCTGTCTCCAGGTCAGATGTGGGCCTATGTTTAGAAAGCAATGTAGCAAGTTGAGCATTGCGTTCTCTCTTGATGCATGCCCCGTGTCTGATGAGGACACCCCGCATTACAGACTTGTGGGCCTTCCAGAGCGAACCAGGGTCGCAGTCTTGGGTGTCGTTTTCCCAGAAATACAGGGGGAGCTCTCTCAAGACATCCGCCAGGACCTCTGGGGTCTGAAGGAGGCTCTCATTGAGACGCCAAAACCTAGGTCTAGTTGAGGCGCCTCTGTCTAAGGTGTATGTCAGGGAAATAGGTGCGTGGTCTGACCAGGTGACGTGGCCAATCGATGAGTCGGACACCGCGTGGAGCTGGTTGTGTGGAATCAAAAAAAAATCTATTCTGGAGTACAGTTTGTGGGGTGTGGAGTAAAACGCGTAGGCCCGTCTCGTTCCGTGGGGTGCTGCAAACGCTAAGAGCCCAACCACTTCTTCTAGAGGGGACTTAGTACAGTCAAATGACCTACAAAAGTGCGTAGGTGTGATACACTAAAAGAATGGGCACAACCGTGCCTAGACACTCACCAGAACAGAAGCTGGTATTGGAGTGTCGTCCTAAGTGGGGGATTGGAAAGAGACAGCCTGCGAGAGGTCCTCCGGCTACCCCCGGCCACCCCGGCTCCCAAGAAAGGGAGAACCCTTAATATCATAAATCAGATAAGTACACTTTAACATGCATGCAAATAACATACTAACAGCAGACAAGCGCTACAATTGACATATTCAAACCGTTAGAATGCACAGATGAGAATAAGCAGTTAAACCTTGAACCATCAAAATAGCTCGAACCACCCCCCCTCCTCCCACAGGGGGCCGCCCGCTTAACTTCCTTCTAGTCTCCTGAACATAGCACCCCCTACCAACGGGGGACAAGATAGGGCCCGCCGTCTGGGCATCAGGGCCACCCGCCACATAACCATCCCACACCCCCCTCCCAGGGCCCCCAAACCTGTCCCCCCTCCCGACCAACGCCCCAAAACAAGGGGCCAAAATGAGTCAGAGGCTAAACGGCCGGGAGGGGATCGTCAGACATAACCTCTACAGGGTGGAGGCCTCTGGGAACGGTGTAGTGGCAACTCCGCAGGTGCACGTCCAGCTGTGAGCTCATAGTCAAGCTTCTTATGTAGTAGCCGCATCAGGCAAGGACCCGTAGAGCGGGCATCCCAGAGTTTAGGCGGCCCTTCAGGGGTCTCCTCCGTGAGTGCAGCCAAAAACAGGGGGGGGTGCATAGGCGCACACGCGGTAAAACAGTCAGTAAAGGGGGGGGATTCAAAGCAAAAAGCTGTGCAATGCAAAAACAACATGGCGGAGCAGTGCCTGGCAGCTTATGACTCATGTGACCCCTCAATGGAGGACGAAGCTCGCGTCCTCCTTGTTGACCTCTGCTGGCGATGGGGAGGCCTCCTCGTTGCGGCCCTGAAAACGGTCGGTTCGGCTGGCGTGGTAGGATGATGAGCCAGTTCGGGACGTCCACTGGTTCCGTTGCCAAAAAGGCAAAGAGGCCTGGTAGATCCGCTGGAGTGCATAGGGTAAGGGATAAGGACATCCTGCGAAAGGTGACCGCTAATGGATAACCCCAGCGATAGGTGCAGCCTGCTCTCCTGGAAAGGTCAAGAACCGGTCTCAGCATGGCCCTTCGCTGCAATGTGGCCCTGGATAGATCCGGGAGGATCTTTATTGCGGCTCCATCTAAATTAATGTCTCCTTGCTCCCAGGCCTTGCGGAGGATTAACTCCTTGTGGGTATAGCGATGTAGCCTGCAAAGGACATTGCGGGGGTGGTCTGGGTCCGTGGACCTGGGGCCTAGTGTCCTGTGAACACGATCGAGTTCCAGGGCAGGGGGTGAATCCCCCAGCAATCCCTGAAAGATGGCCATTACCAATACCGCCAAGTCCTCCGATCCTGTGGCTTCCGGTAGGCCCCGCAGCCGCAAATTATTGCTGCGGTCCTCCAAATCTTCTAAATGGAGCTGTAGGTCTATGGCGGTGGCTGCCTGTGATGCCTGAGAGCACTCCAGCGCCAATACTCTTTGCTCCAGTGAGGAGATGGACGATTCCCCCGTATCCACCCGCTCAGTGATGGCTTGCAGCTCCTCTTTCACCTCCTGAATGGCGCGGCCGTGGGCTTCCTCTACCCGGCGGACGAGGTCTTCAATGTCGGCCTTAGTGGGGAGGGCCTGTAGGATGGAGCAGAGGTTGTCCGGCATGTCGCCAGGCTGTTGCGAGGAGCTCCGTGCAGATGGTCGGAGGACCGACGGAATTCCCTGGGACAGATCAGTGTCCATTGCAGGTACGGGAGGGGGAGCCAGCATGTGAGTGGTGTAAAGTGCCAGGGGAGACACACGTGGAGCCTCCGTAATGGCGCTGGCTGATGGGTGCCGGGGATCGCAGAGAAACCTCCTAATACCGCTCCTCAGAGTGATTGGTCTGTTCCTGCGGGGTGATGGTCCAGGTCGGGGTCTTTTGCTGCTTAGCATGCCGCGTACGGTGGTATTTTAAGTCCGTTGAATGTCAGGGTAAGCCGGGGGGAAGCCAGGAGCTCACAGAAAGAATGTCCTCACTCGGCCATCGTTAAGCTATGCCCCGATCATTGAACTTGTTATGTCTCATTGTTCATAACTACTTTCTGTATTTTTGAAAATCTTTAATAAATAAACAATAAAAGAAAAAAAAAAGAAAAAATTCTTAGCAGCTAGCATCATGAAGATTGAGGAGGATGTGATAGTCACTCAGCATAATAGGATAGTCACTCAGCATGGGCAGTCTTCAAGGGATCCCACATCCCTAGAAAAATCAATTGGTTACATCAGCATCAGGTGCTTAGTAGCTGGTGATCCAAGACGGATTAATTTTTATGAATGTGAGCCGATCAACAGAGTCTGTGGACAGTTGCACTCTGTGATCGGTTACAAAGCCTCCAGCAGCACTGAATGTGCATTCTGAAAGAATGCTGGATGCAGGACAGGCCAGTAGCTTAATTGCATATTGAGCAAGCTCTGAACAGTGGTCCATCCTCAAGACCCAGTAACCCAGTGGATGTTCTGTTGGAAAGGTCTCCAAGTCTGATCTTGCCACTAGATATTCCTGAATCATGTAATTCAGATGCTGCCAATGGTTGTTGGAACCGATCAGACCTTGGCGCTGAGGACTGAAGAATTGTCAGCCAGCCACCTTCTCCACCACTCTTTATGTGACTAAATGATGCATCAACAACACATTGTCCAACACGAGGAAATTGTAACCTCCCAGGCTCTGGAAATATGCCTTGCACAAACCATTCTGCAAGGCCTCCTGAAGATGTTTTATCCTCTGCTCCCTCTGTGAAGGCTGGATATGTTCTGCAACCTTACCCTTGTAACGTGGATCAAGAAGGGTTGCCAGTCAGTAATGATCCCTCTCCTTGAAACCACAAATACTAGCAACCACCTCCTCCCAGCCACGTACAACTCCATGGGTTTCTGGGAACTGAAAATGATCCCTTGAAGACTGTGGCTGATGCTGAGTGTCACCCTCTACCTCCATGCTGACACAGTCCTCCTCCTCTTCATCTTCCTGTGTGATTGGCGGACCCGCAGGAATACAATCTGGATAAAGGGGGCCGCTGTTCTGCCTCAAGTGCCCTGTCCATTATTCCATGAAGTGTGTGCTCCAAAAGACAAGAGGAAGAGTATCACTGATGCATGCACTGTCACTGCTCACCATCCTTGTGGCCTCATCAAATGGTGACAGGTCAGTGCATGCATCCTTGATCAGTAGCTACTGGCGTGGCAAAAAAAGCCAAGCTCCCCTGACCCTGTCCTGGTGCCATACTCACACAGGTACTCATTGATGGCCCTCTGCTGAGTGCAGGCACCGCATGGCATCTTTTTGCTTGCGTAGCCCCTTGAACACCTACAGAGCACCGCTGGTTCAAAGAACAAATCTGCAGAGGAAGAGGCCATAGAGGAAGAAGAGGAGGGGGTGGAGGAGAGAGCTGTGGCAGAATCACCACTAGCATTTTGGAGGCGTGGTGGCGAAACAAGCTCCAACAATACTGGACCCTGTCCTGCATCCTTCCCAGCTGCTAGCAGTTACCCAGTGCTCCATGAAAGAAAGGTAACGTCTCTGTTAATGCCTGATGGCACATGAGTCAGTGGTAATATGCACCTTACTGCTGACTGCCCTGTCCAACGAGGCCAAGACATTGCCTTCCACATGCGGGTAGAGAGCCAGAATGGCCTTCTGTGAAAAGAAATGGCGTTTGGGAACCTGCCACTAAGGTACAGCAGATTCCACAAATTCACGAAAGGGGTCAGAGTCTACCAGCTGAAAAGTCAGCAGTTACAGTGCTAGCAAGTTGGCCAAGCTAGCATTCAGACACTGAGCATGTGGATGGTTGGGACCAAATTTCTTTTGATGGTTTAGCAACTGGGGTAGGGAAATTTTCCTGCTAAAATTGGATGTTGGTGTACAGCTAGCAAGTACACCTATTTATATACCTTCAATCCTCTCAGTGCAGGTTTCTGAGAGGACTGGAGGTATAGTAGGTTTCGAGATCCCAGCTGATGTGGAGATCCCAGCTGATAAGGAGCAAGGAGAGGTCTGCCTTGTTCTTTGATGTGAGTTTTTTAAGTGCTGTTGCCAATGGACTGCATGGGAGGTCCTCGTATAACTGGTCAAGCATGTGGTGCCCAAGCGGCTGCTGTTTTGGCCATGCTTGATACGATTCAGACATAGGTTGCAAACATCAACGGTGCGATCTGCTGCACTCGTGTCAAAAAAGGTCCACGCCAACGGCCCATAATTCACTGCGGCGTTGCGCGCTTATGATTGGCCAAGCATGCACCATGACCGTGCATGCTTGGCCAATCACAGCGCCCAAAAAACAAAGAGCCCTAATTGGCCAAAGCCTGGGTGCTTTGGCCAATTATGGCTCAGGGCTTTAGCACACGCCCCACACTATAAAAGGCCGCCTCCCAGGCGGCCTCGTGTAGTGTGTTTCCGGCTTGCTTACAGAGAGAGAAGTCAGACAGACAGTTAGAGAGAGATAGATAGATAGAGATACAGGGCCAGATTCAGAGAGCCATTACGCCTGTCTAACTGGTGTTAGACTGGAGTAATTTCAAATTACGCGCGTTTTCTAGCTAGTCGAAAACCTCAAACCATGAATAGACGGCTGCGGGCTTCAATTCGACTGGATTACGTGTTTGTACGCCTTCGGATCTACGCTGCAATAAAATTGCAGCCACTGGGTGGACTTCCCGTCGTTTTCGGTGTCGGGGTATGCAAATGAGCTTTTGCCGGCGATCCCCGAAATTACGATCTTCAATCGCAATCTCTTACGGCACCTTTAGTCATCTTTTATTTGCGTAACACTATACCAGCTTTTTGCTGCTCTAATATTAGACAGCCCATGTTAAGTATGGCCGTCGTTCCCGCGTCGAATTTCTACGTTTTTCTACGTTTTTCTCCCCCCTCTTCTCTCCTCCCTCTTCCGTCCCCCCTCCTTCCTCCACCCTTATCTCTTCCTTTCCTTTCCTTCTTTTGCCCCTGCTCCCCTCTCCCCATTTCTCACCACCCCTCTACCCCCCCACTTATCTCCACACCCCTTTCCCATTCCTTTCTTTCCCTCTACTCTCCCCCCTCTCCCTTTCCCCCTCTTCCCTGTCCTCCATCCACATCCCCACTTTATTTTTTACCCTTTTATCACGTATATTCAACACGCGTGGTCTTGCACTAATCCCTTCCCCCCCCCTTTGTTTTTTTTTTGTTTTTGTTTTTTTTTTCCCAAGACCAGGCCCTCCCTATATTAATTATTAATATCTTTCACTCTACATACCTGTCTAGTAGATCCATCCCCATGTTCTTGCCCTCTGGCCTCCACATGGGACCTCGTTCGGTGATTCTCCTCTGCGGGATACATCTAGGTAAGCAGCTGAGCCCCCTCTCCCCATTTAAATCTTGTATTCCTAATTTATGTATAACCAATTGTTTTTTAACCTAATTGTAGACATACTTCTGATGAAGCGGTCAATACCGCGAAACCGGTCAAGATTGTCATGACCCCCAACGCATTATTTTGTTCCCCACCGGGATTATTATACTGGCGTTATGTATGGTCGTCACCATTTTAAGCTCTGTATTGTGTTTTTTCTTCTGTGTATTTAATAAAATTATTTTACCCTTATTTAGTAATCTTGTTATCCAATTCTACATGTACCGCAATAGTCCAACTGTGCCCCCCCCCTTTTTTGTTTGGTCCTAGGTTTGGGGACCTTAGACCCAATGTTTCTATATCGAATTTCCAGGATGATGGTACTTTTTATTTCTATATCTATCTATAACTATCCTAGAGGCTCTACTTTAAATCATATTTTTAACGTAAGTCGTCCGGGAATAGGAATGTTCGTAAACGCCGCTACTCAAACAACGAATGACGTAACGACGTGATTTCGCGCAATGCACGGCGGGAAATTTCTGAACGGAGCATGCGCAGTTTAATCGCCGCGGGGACGCGCTTAATTTAAATGCTTCACGCCCCCTAATCGCGTATTTCGATTACGCGGCGAGAAATAGACTACGCCGCCGTAGCGTACGGGCAAAAATCTACCAGGATTCGGTGTAGAGCCTGGTAAAATACGACAGCGTAGAGTATTTCGATTACGCAGCAGAATATTAAGTGTATGTGAATCTACCCCACAGTGTCTTTTCTACCAGATAGATAGATAGATAGATAGATAGATAGATAGATAGATAGATAGAGTAGGAAGGCTAGTAGTCAGTATAGTTACATTTACAGTGTGTAGAGAATATATATACATCCTTAGGAGTTGTACATATATTTATACACTGTATAGCTTAGCTAGATCTGCTATTAGTATTTGTCAGGCAGGAGATTGTGCTGTGTTGTGTTTTTGCCCATAAACTCAGTCCATCATACTGCACGTTTGCTGTTTTTGGCCAGAAACTCAGTCGATCTTACTATACGTTTGCTGTGTTTTTGCCCATAAATTCAGTCGATTATACTGCACGTTTGCTGTTTTTGGCCATAAACTCAGTCAATCTTACTATACGTTTGCTGTGTTTTGGCCTATAAACTCAGTCGATCATACAGCACGTTGCACGTTTGCTGTGTTTTTGCCCATAAACTCAGTCGATCCTAATATAAGTTTGCTGTGTTTTTGCCCATAAACTCAGTCAATCATACTGCACGTTTGCTGTTTTTGGCCAGAAACTCAGTCGATCTTACTATACGTTTGCTGGGTTTTTGCCCATAAATTCAGTCGATTATACTGCACGTTTGCTGTTTTTGGCCATAAACTCAGTCAATCTTACTATACGTTTGCTGTGTTTTGGCCTATAAACTCAGTCGATCATACAGCACGTTGCACGTTTGCTGTGTTTTTGCCCATAAACTCAGTCGATCCTAATATAAGTTTGCTGTGTTTTTGCCCATAAACTCAGTCGATCATACTGCACGTTTGCTGTTTTTGGCCAGAAACTCAGTCGATCTTACTATACGTTTGCTGGGTTTTTGCCCATAAACGCAGTCGATCATACAGCACATTGCACGTTTGCTGTGTTTTTTCCCATAAACTCAGTCGATCTTAATATAAGTTTGACTGAGTTTATGGGCAAAAACAGCAAACGTGCAGTATGATTGACTGAGTTTATGGGCAAAAACACAGCAATCATACTGCACGTTTGCTGTTTTTGGCCAGAAACTCAGTCGATCTTACTATACGTTTGCTGTGTTTGCCTATAAACGCAGTCGATCTTACTATAAGTTTGGTGTGTTTGCCCATAAACTCAGTCGATCATACTGCACGTTTGCTGTGTTTGCCTATAAACGCAGTCGATCATAGTGCACGTTTGCTGTTTTTGGCCATAAACTCAGTCGATCATACTGCACGTTTGCTGTTTTTTTGCCCATAAACTCAGTCGATCATACTGCACGTTTGCTGTTTTTGGCCAGAAACTCAGTCGATCCTACTATAAGTTTGCTGTGTTTTGCCCATAAACGCAGTCGATCTTACTATTAGTTTGGTGTGTTTGCCCATAAACTCAGTCGATCATACTGCACGTTTGCTGTGTTTGCCCATAAACGCAGTCGATTATACTGCACGTTTGCTGTGTTTGCTTATAAACGCAGTCGATCATACTGCATGTTTGCTGTTTTTGCCCATAAACTCAGTCGATCATACTGCACGTTTGCTGTTTTTTTGCCCATAAACTCAGTCGATCATACTGCACGTTTGCTGTTTTTTTGCCCATAAACTCAGTTGATCATACTGCACGTTTGCTGTGTTTTTGCCCATAAACTCAGTCGATCATACTGCACGTTTGCTGTGTTTTTGCCATAAACTCAGTCGATCATACTGCACGTTTGCTGTTTTTTTGCCCATAAACTCAGTCGATCATACTGCACGTTTGCCGTTTTTGACCATAAACTCAGTCGATCTTACTATATGTTTGCTGGGTTTTTGCCCATAAACGCAGTGGATCTTACTATAAGTTTGGTGTGTTTGCCCATAAACGCAGTCGATCATACTGCACGTTTGCTGTGTTTGCCCATAAACGCAGCCAATTATACTGCACGTTTGCTGTGTTTTCCCATAAACTCAGTCGATTTTACTATAAGTTTGCTGTGTTTTTGCCCATAAACTCAGTCGATTTTACTATAAGTTTGCTGTGTTTTTGCCCATAAACTCAGTCGATCTTACTATAAGTTTGCTGTGTTTTTGCCCATAAACTCAGTTGATCTTACTATATGTTTGCTGTGTTTTTGCCCATAAACTCAGTCGATCATACTGCACATTTTCTGTGTTTTTGCTCATAAACTTAGTCGATCTTACTATAAGTTTGCTGTGTTTTTTCCCATAAACTCAGTCGATCATACTGCACGTTTGCTGTGTTTGCCCATAAACGCAGTCGATTATACTGCATGTTTGCTGTGTTTTTGCCCATAAACTCAGTCGATCTTAATATAAGTTTGCTGTGTTTTTGGCCATAAACTCAGTCGATCATACTGCACGTTTGCTGTGTTTTTGCCCATAAACGCAGTTGCTCTTACTGGACAGGTGCTGTTTATTTCTGATGTTGTCCTGTGCAGGCTATTAAAATGTCTGGAAGGACAACAAAGAAAGGCAGAGCGTCACAAGGGTAAGCAGGCTCTGCATCTAGAGGCAACGCTGGTGGTGGACGCGGTGCATCCTCTTCAGCACGTGGCCGCTCGTCCTTATTTTCGGGAGCTGGCCATGTTGAGCCTCAACATGCAGAGAAAATAGTAGATTGGATGACCAAGCCGTCCTCATCCTCCTCATCCTCTCTCACACAGACTGATCTTAGTTTGTCTGGCAAAGCAGCTGCCAAGGCTTCCTATTCTCTCTGTACCATGGCATCACACAATCCTTCCCTAGTGCCACTGTGTCCTCCTGAGGGGTCCCCCGAACTGTTTTAACACAGTGTTGGGTACATGCTGAATGAAGATGCGCAGCGTTTTGAAGGCTCCGATGATGGAACACAGATAGAGGAAGGCATTAATGTGAGTCTAGGGAGAGGGGGTGGCCGAGAGGGACAGCAATCTGGCAGTGATGTTCCCCCAGCTGGAGTGCCAGGTTTTTGACAGTGAGGAGGAGGGAGGGGATGATGAGGTCACTGACTCTACCTGGGTGCCTGATAGGAGAGAGGAGGAGGAGGAAGAGGAGGAGGAGGAAGAGGAGGAGGAGGACGAGGCACAGGCACATCTCCAAAGAGGCAGGATGCCATCCAGGGGTCAGCTTAAGGGCACACCAACTGCATTACAGCGCACATCTATGGCGCTTGTGCATGGCACTGCTGTGTCTGACCGGTACAGCAAAAGTTCTTTGGTGTGGGCCTTTTTTTAAAAATGTCCATTAGATCGTACCTTTGCTACTTGCAATATATGTCGCAAGCGTATCTCGAGTGGCCAACACATCAACCACTTGGGTACCACATGCTTGTCCAGACATATGTCGACCTGCCATGCAGCTCGTTGGCAAGCACCCCAGAAAGACCCACACCAAAGACAAATATATACCTCCCCTTGCCCTTCTTGGACCAACAACCCCACTAGACCCCCAGTCCTCTCTGAAGCCTGCAGTGAAGGTGTAGAAATAGGTGTGTCACTACCTAGTAGTAGTAGTACATGCGGGCAATCTACTGATAGTACCAGACAAATTTCCCTGCCCCAGCTGCTGCAGTGCCGAAAGAAGTACTCTCCCAGCCATCCACATGCCCAGCGGTTGAATGCTAGCTTAGCGAAATTGCTAGCACTTCAACTGCTACCTTTTCAGTTGGTAGATTCTGCCCCCTTCCGTGAGTTTGTGGAATGTGCAGTACCTCAGTGGCAAGTACCAAAACGCCACTTTTTCTCACGGAAGGCGATTACAGCTCTCTACCGGCATGTGGAAGGCAATGTCAATGCCTCGCTGGACAGGGCGGTCAGTGGTAAGGTGCATCTTACCGCTGACTCATGGTCCAGCAGGCATGGACAGGGACGTTACCTGTCTTTTATGGTGCATTGGGTGACTCTGCTGGTACAGGGCACAGGGCAAGGTACAGTCGTTTTGGAGGTTGTTCCACCATCACGCCTCCAAAACACTACTACTGTTTGTGACACACCTCTCTCCTCCACCCCCTCCTCTTCTTCCTCTGTGGCCTCTTCCTGTGGTGATGTTTTCTCAAAACCAGTCGTGCTCCGTAGGCGTACGAGGGGCTACGCAGGAATGCAGGCCAAGAGATGCCATGCGGTGCTAGAGCTGGTGTGCTTGGGAGACAGGAGCCACACTGGGGAATAGGTTTTGTCAGCTCTGCAGAGTCAGGCTCAGAGGTGGTTGATGCCACGCCAGCTGAAGCCTGGAATGGTGGTCAGCGATAATGGCACCAACCTCCTCTCTGCCCTGCGACAGGGGAAACTCACCCACGTGCCCTGTTTTGCGCATGTCCTGAATTTGGTGGTGCAGCGGTTCTTAGGCAGGTACCCGGGCTTACAGGATGTCCTGAAGCAGGCCAGGAAAGTCTGTGTGCATTTCCGGAGGTCATATAATGCCACTGCTCGGCTGACAGACCTCCAAGGGGAATACAACCTGCCCAAACACCGCCTAATTTGTGACATGCCCACCAGATGGAACTCTACGTTGGCCATGCTGCAGTGGCTGCACACGCAGCAGCGGGCCATCAATGAGGACCTGTGCCAATATGGCAGCAGAACTGGGTCAGGGGAGCTTGTTTTTTTTCACCACGCCAGTGGGCTTTGATCAGGGATGCATGCACTGTCCTGTCACCATTTGAGGAGGCCACGAGGATGGTGAGCAGTGACAGTGCATGCATCAGTGAGACTGTCCCTCTTATTCCCCTCCATACATTTCAGTTACACCTATGGTCCCATCGTGATCCAGCTACGCCCGCAATGTGAACAGGCACTTATCCTGTCCTGCTTTTCTGACCTACTTTTAACTAAGGGGTCTCACCGTCTAGTAAGAGCATAGCATCCCCTTAGTACTTTGGGTGGAGCACATTATGCAGTGGTGAAGGAATCAGATGCATCCACGAATCAACTCCATAATATTCAGTCACTGATCTATTTTGTGGCTTTTATGGGACTTTACTCAAATATTTTTTCACTATGATTATTATTGCACATTATCCTCACAAATACATATATATTTAATATTATTGTTTTCTTCACTGGTGACCTATCTTATGTTATTGTTTTATGCAGCTAATTTGCCCTAAACTATCACATGGTATTTAAAGGGACACTAAAGTCAGGGATTTAAAAAAAAAAAAACAACAAACATGTGATACTTACCTCCACTGTGCAGTTCGTTTTGCACAGAGTGGCCCGGAAAGCTGTCTTCTGGGGTCCCTCCTCGCAAAAGCTTTCCCTCTTCATGCAAGGGGGCTCGCACAGAGGAAAGCTTTTGCGAGCGCACTCCCGTGATACAGCGGCGGCCATAGCCGCCGACTGTATCACTCGGCTCCGCCCCCCAGCGCGCCGCGTCATCCGCTCTGATTGACAGCAGCGCTAGCCAATGGCTGCGCTGCTATCAATCCGCCCAGCCTAGCCAATCAACGGCCAGGCTGGGAACCGAAGAGGACGACGTGGACGCGCCCGGGAGATTTGAACGGTCAGGTAAGTACAACGGGGGCTCGGGGGGGGGGGGGGCGGTGCTGCTAGATGCTTTTTTACCTTCATGCATAGGATGCATGAAGGTAAAAAAACTTGTAACTTTACAACCCCTTTAAGTATGTTATGCATTTGTGTTGTTCATAAGTACCCACCCACTTATTTGATGTTGCACTCTAATTACATACAGGTGTAACACCCAATATATTCACTAGCGCCCTCTATATCTTTTTATGTCCCTCTTATTCACATGTTGGAGCACACGCTACGTGGAATAATGGACAGGGCCTTTGAGGCAGAACAGAGGAAGGAAGAGGAGGACTTCCTTACCTCTCAAGGCCCCCTTTACCCAGACAGTGGTCCTGCTTGCCCACCTAGCACACAGGAAGAGGAGGAGGAGGAGGAGGAGGATGATTGTATCAGTAGCATGGAGGTGGAGCCTAGCACTTAGCATCAGCAGCAGCAGTCTTCAAGGGATCATTTACAGTCCCAAGGAACACGTGGACTTTTACGTGGCTGGGATGAGGTGCCTGTGGATCCTGTCGTCCTCAGTGACCCAGAGGACTGTGCCCCGAATGCCTCGGCAAACCTACGCTGCATGGCCTCCCTGATCCTGCAAAGCCTGCGTAAGGATCCTCGTGTATGTGCTATCAAGGAGAGGGATCATTACTGGCTGGCAACTCTCCTTGATTCACGTTACAAGAGTAAGGTTGCGGACCTTATGTTGCCATCGCAGAGGGAGCAGAAGATGAAACTTCTGCGGGAGGCCTTGCAGAAGGGTCTGTGCAATACGTTCCCAGAACCGGGGGGATTACCAAAACCTGGCTCTGGACAACGTCTTGCTGAGGCTTTGGTGAGTCACAGAAGGAGCGGTGGAGAATTTTTCAGCCCCTGTTTAACAGGGGCACCTAATAACAATTTTTGATGCAAAACTTTGCATGTGACTCTTTGTTGTGCTCCAATTGGAGTTATTGGGAGGGGTTGCAGTGTTGTGTTGTGCCTAAGGCCCAATTTTTCAGCCCCTGTTTAACAGGGGCGCCTAATAACAATTTTTGATGCAATACTTTGCACATGGCTCTTTTTTTTTTTTCAAAACATTTTATTGAGTATTTCAACAATACCGATTGCAATCAAAGCAATACAAAGTACACAACATTTTGAAAATTACATGTGGTATAACATAAAGCAAAGTAACACCGTACAGAATACATTGAAAGTAGTTAAATATTTCAGCAATACAGATGTGATCAGTGTGATAATGTATTGTGCATAGGGTAGCCTACAGTTCACATTGGATTTTAACAGTAAAGATTCTAACTGTAGACAAGTTATCGTGCCCTGTTAAACCGAGGAGGCTCGGCCCATTGGTAGATCTGGGAGAACAGTCATATAAGGCACATCCATATTTCAATGAATTTTCAGGTCATTTAATGAATTGCTAGTAGGGGTCACCCCAGGACCCGCCCACCCCTAAATGGGAACAATCTGTGGGCGGTATGGGGGGGAGTGTATCGTGACCCCAGAGTGAACACTAAAGATTCTGAAGGGGGTGGGGTATCTTTGACATTCCTCGACATTCCCCCCGAAAAACATTTTGACTGGGTACAAAAAGCACAAGAAAGAGAATGATGCAGTCTCCAGACAGTATGAAGGTGTTTATAAGGGGGTTACACACTAAGGGAATGTCAGCACTCAATGATATTGAGGAATTCAGTGTGGTGGGGGGTAGGGTAAGGTGTGAAGGGGTCTGAGGAGAGGGAACATGGACTATTCAGGGTAAGCAAGGGTCAGAGTGGAACTCCTGTGAGCAAGTCATGTTGTAACCATACCTCCCTGTAGCAAAGGGGGGTGACAGGGGAGGGGGGGCTTGTGTGTGGTAAGGAGTCCCTGTACTGGGACCAGCAGGCCCATGTGAATCTAAATTTTTCATGTGCGTCCTTTGCTTGGTGAATTCCATGGCATCACTCCTCTGGGCTCGGAAATACAGGTGACCATGTAAAAGGCAGATTTCGTTGAGGAAACGGATCCTAAGGGGTCCAAGCAAGGAAGCAGGTTACGGGGGGAGTGTTGGTCACCCTGCACAGGGATGTGTGTTCATTGTGTCTGTTGTGCCTGCGCTTACCGGAAATGCGTCATGCACGTAGCGCGATGAAGAGCGTGCGCTAGGAGTTGTGGGGATTGTAGTTCAGTGCGGCCAAAGTCTGCCCAGCAACAAAGCAGGAAAAAAGGGCGCCAAAGTATCAGACAAGCCATCCGAAGGGGGAGTAAACTTTCCCGATCCGTCCAACCGCGTCTAAAGTCAAATCATGGACGAGCGGGGGAACGAACAAGTTCAAATGTCAACAGTGAAACTTTTAACTCAAAACTTGAATATAAGCCCAACGGGTTAATTGACCATACAGAAGTCGGTGTAGGCCTGTGTTGATCGTGCAGGATCAGTGATCTCTTCTGGCTCTCCGGGCCCCTGGGGGGGTCGTGTGATCCTGGTAGGTCTGCGCGGCTTGAGATCCCTGGGGGGCCCTCGAGCCCGAGGGTGATCTTCGCCTGCGGTGTCCCATCGTTTGAGTCTCCATTGGCTCGGTTTGTCCCATCTGCCAACCGATCGGCGGGAAGGGGCATACCAATCAGGCACTGCTACTAGTGGTAATCCGAGCGTCTTGCAAAAGTGGGGAAGATCTTCAGGCACTCTAAGGACCGCGTTGTGGCCCTGATTCGTGGCGGCCAGGCAGAATGGAAATTTCCATTTGTAGCGAATGTCCCGTGATCTCAGCACTTCCAGCAAGGGCTTGAGATCATGTCTGTGTTGTAACGTGATCTCCGATAGGTCCTGGTACAGTTGGATAGGAGCTTCTCCACATTTAAGTCTCTGGCCCCTTGCTCTACTTAGTGTCTCCTCTTTAAGTTTGAAATCAGCAAAGCAACAGACCACGTCCCTAGGGGGGTCTGTGTCTCTTCCCCTGGGGTGGAGGGCCCGGTGGATTCTTTCAAAATCGATGGGGGTCTGAGGCGGTTTACCGAGGACAGAATTAAGCAGTGATGTTACCTCCCGTTGAACCTGATCTCCCTCAATCGTCTCCAGTAGCCCCCGGATACGTAAGTTGCGGCGGCGGCCTCTGTTGTCCAAATCCTCCAACTGACGATTAACTTCTGGCAGCTGGAGGGTATGGTCATCAATTTTCCTTGTGGATCGCTGAAGGACGGCGTCATGGTCCTCCACTGCCTGCTCAGTGCGGGAAACCCTGTCCACGAGTGAACGGAGATCCAAGCAGAATTCTGCAATGGTTGCCGAGAGCGTATCTTTAATATCGGTTGCGACGGCTCTTAGGTCCATAATGCTAAGTTGAGGCAGCAGAGTGGTCCCGGGACCCTCCTGAGCTGTTGCCGGTGGGGACGAGTGTCCCAGGGTAGGCGCCATAAGCACTATGTCCACGGGTGCTTGGAGTAGCGATCGGGCTTGTCCCTGAGAGGAGTCCATGTGAATCGGCGCCATGTTTCCTTGGGCTGCGCGGAACATCTCCGGGATGTTGTGCCCTTGTGATCTGCTGTTTTCTCTTGGGGAGTGAGAACGGGATGCTGAGGAGTTCCGTGAGGCAGTCCACATGCTATTCGGACGGTTTGGGGCGAAAAACTGTCGCTAATTGAGGCAGTTCGCTCTGAGGTGGTCGGAGCACAGAGTTTAAGCATCCATCTTCCCCGCTAGTCCAGCCAAGCCCCGTGGCTCTTTGTTGTGCTCCAATTGGAGTTATTGGGAGGGGTTGCAGTGTTGTGTTGTGCCCAAGGCCCAATTTTTCAGCCCCTGTTTAACAGGGGTGCCTAATAACAATTTTTGATGCAATACTTTGCATGTGGCTCTTTGTTGTGCTCCAATTGGAGTTATTGTGAGGGGTTGCAATGTTGTGTTGTGCCTAAGGCCCAATTTTTCAGCCCTTTTTTTACAGTAGTGTTGCTCACGAATATTCGCAGTGCGAATATTCGTTACGAATATTGCATATTCGAGTATTCGCGAATAACTCGAATATCGCGGTGAATATTTGCTATTGCGAATATTCTTATTTTTTCAAATGTATTTTTAAAACAGATCACATCCTAGTGATCTCCATTAACGTCTAAAAGCATTGCTGGTATGATTAGAGACCCTGGGCCGAGTAGCTGAGGCGATCCTTTTATGTTGCCGAATATTCGCAATGCGAATATTCGTATTACGAATATTCGCGAATACTTTCTCTGCCCTTCTGTGTTTTGTGTATAAAAAAAATAAATAAATAAAAAAAAATAGCTTTAGTTTAGTCATATAAGTTTGTGTAAGTTGAGTTAGTGTTTAGTGCATATTAGTTTAGTAATCCAGGAAATGATCTCCGTTTTCGCGTGTTGTTCGCGCGCATGCGCGGACGAGAATTTCGCAATCAATTTCACATTCGCATTAGCGAAATTTCGGATTCGCATTAGTGAATTTTTGCAAAAAAAAATTTTTTGATAAAATATCACGAATATTCGATATTAACGAATATTTCACGAATATTCTTCTATATATTCGTGAAATATCGCGAAATCGAATATGGCGTATCCCGCTCAACACTGTTTAACAGGGGCGCCTAATAACAATTTTTGATGCAATACTTTGCACGTGGCTCTTTCTTGTGCTCCAATTTGAGTTATTGGGAGGGGTTGCAGTGTTGTGCCCAAGGCACAATTTTTATGCCCCTGTTTAACAGGGGCGCCTAATAACAATTTTTGATGCAATACTTTGCACGTTCTTCTTTGTTGTGCTTCAATTACAGTTATTGGATGGGGTTGCAGTGTTGTGCTGTGCGTAAGGCACAATTTTTCTGCCCCTGTTTAACAGGGGCGCCTAATAACAATTTTTGATGCAATACTTTGCACGTGGCTCCTTGTTGCGCTCCAATTACAGTATGTTTGAGGGGTGCCTTTTTTTCTACAATTTTTCTTTCACAAAACAATAATGGCCCCCCACCACCGCTAAAATATTCGACATATTGTTCCCACACAGCACGTGCGCAAGCAGTATTAAATTACTTTTTTCTTATAGTACTCTCATGTTGTGCAGGGACATTTATAAACATGTGCCACTACTATAGACAGCCAGCAGGTGTGATATTTAAAGGAATTTTTCATTTTTTTTTTCACTTTAAGCATCATTAAAATGGCTGCTCCGGAAAAAACTTCCGTTTTGAAAACTTCTTTTTCAATTGATACATGTTCCCTTAGGCAAGACCCGGGTTCTGAAAGACATTTTCCAACATTGAATTGAATATTGGTCTTTAAAATTATCGTTTTTGAATTTCGAACGTTCGAGTCCCATAGACTTCAATGGAGTTCTAAATGTTCGCGCGAACCCGCGGTCTGTTCGAACCTTCTGGTGCGAACCGAACACGGGGGTGTTCAGCTCATCGCTATCCCTTCCTCAACCTGGGCAATATCATCAGAGCCTTCAAATCGCTGTGCATCCTCCTGCAGCATGTACCCGACACTGTGGTCGACTAGTTCTGGGGACTCCTTCGTGCATAATGGTGGGGATAGGGAAGGAGTGTTCGTTGACATGGAGCCAATGGAATAGGCCGCTTTGGCAGCTGCATTGGCAGGCAAACTACTCTGAACCTGGGTGACAGAGGATGAGGAGGATGAGGACGGCTTTGTTATCTATTCCACCAACTGTTCTGCATGTTGTGGCTCAATAACATGGCCAGCTGCAGAAAAAAAGGACAAGTGTGCCCCATGACCAGCACTGTTGACTGTAGAAACAGAGCCTGCTTGCCCTCTTTTAGTGGCCTGTGATTGTCTGCCTCTCCTTGGTGGCCTTCTGGACATGCTGTAAATTTTGTTTAGGAAAACCACACTACACTGTATTGTGTACTGTGTACACCACCAGAACAGTAGTAGCAACTGCACTAGGAGTGCCTGGTACTGTGCACAACACCAGCAAAGTAGTAGCAACTGCACTAGGGATGCACGGTGTTGTGTACACCAACAGCAGTGTAATAACAACTATAGGTGCACTGTATTGTGTACTGTGTACACCACCAGAAAAGTAGTAGCAACTGCACTAGGGGTGCACTGTATTGTGTTCAGATATAGGCTACACTGGATGCAGTGTATGTATATATATATATATATATATATATATATATATATATATATATATATATATTAGGGGTGCACCGAAATGGAAATTTCAGAACCAAAACTAAACCGGAAAAAAAAAATGAAACCGAAGAATTACTTTTCTTTTTTTTCCCCTACATCAATTTTTTTTTCATTAATTGTATGTATTACATGACACAGTGGCTGCATGTGATGGCACAGTGGCTGCATTTGATGGGCACAGTGGCTGCATTTGATGGGCACAGTGGTTGCGTTTGATGGGCACAGTGGTTGCGTTTGATGGGCACAGTGGTTGCGTTTGATGGGCACAGTGGCTGCGTTTGATGGGCACAGTGGCGACATGTTTTGGCACAGTGGCGACATGTGATGACACAGTGAGGCTGCAATTGATGTTTGTTTTGGTAGTAAGAGAAGGCAAGCATGGCTCAATAACACACAAACATTTTTTTTTTTAAACTACCAAAGAAAACATCAATTGCAGCCTTACTGTGCCACTGTGAAAAAATGGCAGATAAAAAAAAATGATCTGCCATTTTTTAATTAAGACTGGTCACCTCAGTCAGTATTAACCACCACCCCCCCCCCAATCCAGACATTTTGTTTGTTCTATCTAAGTTCTAACTTCTTAACAGGTTCTGCTGTTCTGCTTACTTTTTTAGCAGCACACTGCTAGGTTCCTTCTAGGCAGGCAGTGTGACTAGTCTGTGTCACAGGCAGCTCCGACACAGCTCCCACCCTGCCCAGTGCTCTGAGTCCTCCCTCGCCTCCGGCAGTGACGTCATGTGGCTCGCGCCGCTGGACTGCACCAAGAGATTCCCCTATAGGGGGAGTAAAAGAAACAGGAAATAGAGCTAGGAGGTGACTCCGGTGGAGTGCACTCGGCAGTCGGCACACAATTTGTACAGTGCCACTGCCGCTGCCCACGCTCTGTACTGGTCTGACGGCCGTGGCTGCATGTGTATAAGAACTGTGCCCCCTACTATATGAAATGGTACCGCCCACAGAGGGTGGTCATTATCGGCAATTTTAAATGTGTTTCGGCATGTACCCCAAATTGCTATTTTCGGCCGACATGCATCAGCCACCGATATATCGGTGCATCCCTAATATATATATATATATATATTAGACATGTGCACACTGAAATATTTTGTTTCGTAATTTCGTTTTCGTCCGAAGAATAAATGTATTTAGTTACTCCCGAAATTTGTTCTTATTTATTTTGTTTTTCATTAAAAAAATGCATTCGTCCGAAAATCCAAATTAATGTCAAATCTGTCATTGAAGGCTTATGGTATCTGTCGAATGTTCTAAGAAAAAAAAAAAAGAAGTTTTGACAGAGACTCTTCATGTCTCTCTATGTCGAATCTTCATGTCTCTCTATGTCTAATCTTCATGTCTCTCTATGTCTAATCTTCATGTCTCTCTATGTCTAATCTTCATGTCTCTCTATGTCTAATCTTCATGTCTCTCTATGTCTAACTAATTGCAGACCGCCCGCCGTCATATTACTGCGGGACGGTGGCACTGCTACGCGGGAGCACGTAGCTCTACGTCCTCCCTTTAGCAGCTTGTAGGGCGTGCGCCGGGCACCCGCGATTGCTCATTACAGAGCGGGGAACGGGAGGTATGTGTGTAAACACATACCTCTTGTTCCTGTCAGCGGGGGAAACGCTGATCTTCTGTCCATACAATGTATGGACAGAAGATCAGTGATTTCCCCTAGTGAGGCCACCCCCCAATACAGTTAGAACACACCAGGACCACACTTAACCCCTTCCCTGCCCCCTAGTGTTAACCCCTTCACTGCTAATGGCATTTTTATAGTAATACAATGCATTTTTATAGCATTGATCGCTATAAAAATGCCAATGGTCCCAAAAATGTGTCAAAAGTGTCTGATGTGTCCGCCATAATATCGCAGTACCGGAAAAAAAACGCTGATCGCCGCCATTACTAGTAAAAAAATAAAATAATAAAAATGCCATAAAACGACCCCCTTTTTTGTAAACGCTATAAATTTTGCGCAAACCAATTAATAAAAGCTAATTGCGATTTTTTTTAACGAAAAATATGTAGAAGAATACGTATCGGCCTAAACTGAGGAAAAAAAAAATTGTATATCTTTTTTGGGATTTTTATTATAGCAAAATGTAAAAAATATTGCATTTTTTTCAAAATAGTCGCTCTATTTTTGTTTTTAGCGCAAAAAATAAAAACCGCAGAGATGACCAAATACCACCAAAAGAAAGCTCTATTTGTGGGAAAAAAAAGACGCCAATTTTGTTTGGGAGCCACTTTGCACGGCCCCGCAATTGTCAGTTAAAGCGACGCAGTGCCAAATCACAAAAAGTGCTCTGGTCTTTGGACAGCAATATGGTCCGGGGCTAAAGTGGCTAATCTTCATGTCTCTCAATGTCGAATCTTCATGTCTCTCTATGTCAAATCTTTTATTGAAGGCTTATGGTGTCTGTCAAATGTTCTAAGAAAAAAAATAGAAGATTCAACAGAATCTTAAAAAAAAAAAAAAAAATTGACTCTTCATGTCTCTCTATGTCGAATCTGTCATTGAAGGCTCATGGTGTCTGTCGAATGTTCTTAGAAAAAAAATAAAAAATTGACTCTTCATGTCTCTCAATGTTGAATCTTCATGTCTCTCTATGTCGAATCTTTTCTCTCTATGTCAAATCATTTCTCTCTATGTAGAATAAAATTAAACGAATAGAGTTAAGGTTAGGCACATTCGACCGCAACGAAAACATAAATAAAGCATTTGTTTATGTCGGATCTTTCGTTTTTCGTTTTCTGTGCTTTCGTTATCGTTTGTTAAAATGGATGAAAACAAATGCACATGTCTAATATATATATATATATATATATATATATATATTAACCACTACAGCCCCGGAAGAATTTACCCCCTTCCTTACCAGAGCACTTTTTGCGATTCGGCACTGCGTCGCTTTAACTGTCAATTGCGCGGTCGTGACGTCCTTTTTCTCCCACAAATAGAGCTTTTGGTATTTGATCACCTCTGCGTTTTTTTTTTGCGCTATAATCAAAAATAGAGCGACAATTTTGAAAACAATAAAATAATAATAAAAAATCCTAATAAGCGTATATTGATTGGTTTGTGCAAAAGTTATAGGCCCAGATTCACAGAGCAATTACGCCTGTCTAACTGGTGTTAGACAGGAGTAATTTCAAATTTTGCGTGCCGTATCACTAGTTTGAATCCTCAAACCATGATACGGCGGCTTCGGGCTTCGATCCGAGAGGCTTACGTCCTCGTAAGCCTTCGGATCTACACTGCGATATTTTTGCGGCCGCTGGAAGGAGTTCGCGTCGTTTTCATGCGTCGGGATATGCAAATGAGTTTTTACGGCGATCCACGAAGGTACGAGTGTCCCTCGCAATCGCCTACGTCATTTTTTGGCTACGTAATGTTAGAGGAGCTTTTTGCTGGTCTAACAGTGCGTAACCCATGTAAAGTATGGCCGTCGTTCCCGCGTCGATTTGAAAATATATATTTTTTTTTAACGTAACTCGTTCGGGAATAGGAATGTACGTAAACGACGCTACTACGACGTGACGACGTGTTTTCGCGCAATGCACGGCGGGAAATTTGCGAACGGAGCATGCGCAGTTCGATCGCCGCGGGAACACGCCCCATAGCGTCTACAAAATAGGGGATAGTTTTGTTGCATTTTTTTTTTACTAGTAATGGCGGCGATCAATGACGTCACACATCCATCCCTGCCCCCCTACAGTTAGAAACACAGATGAGGTCACACTTAACCCCTTCAGGGCCCCTCGTGGTTAACTCCCAAACTACAATTGTAATTTTCACAGTAAATAATGAATTTTTAATGCATTTTTTTGCTGTGAAAATGACAATGGTCCCAAAAATGTGTCAAAATTGTCCGATGTGTCTGCCATAATGTCGCAGTCATGAAAAAAATCGCTTATCACCACCATTAGTAGTAAAAAAAAAATATTAATAAAAATGCAATAAAACTATCCACTATTTTGTAAATATACATTTTTTGCAAACCAATCGATAAACACTTATTGCGATTTGTTTACCAAAAATAGGTAGGAGAATACATATCGGCCTAAACTGAGGAAAAAAATATGTTTTTTATATATTTTGGGGGATGTTTATTATAGCAAAAAGTAAAAAATATTGCATTTTTTTCAAAATTGTCGCTCTATTTTTGTTTATAGCGCAAAAAATAAAAAACGCAGAGGTGATCAAATACCACCAAAAGAAAGCTGTATTTGTGAGAAAAAAAGGACACCAATTTTGTTTGGGAGCCACGTCGCACGACCGCACAATTGTCTGTTAAAGCGATGCAGTGCCGAATCGCAGTGGCCAGGTCCTTTAGCTGACTAAAGGTCCGGATCTTAAGTGGTTAATCTACAACCTTCTGAGCTTTTACCTCACTGACAAAAACCTTCTTGACCCCATACAGTCTGGCATAGGGGCAGCTACATAGGATGATGCCATCATACATGGAGGAGCTTGTTTACTGGTATTTCTAAAAAAAAAAGAGTGGTGGATAAGTCATCTGATTTCATTTGTGTCGCTTTGTTTTTTTACATGTATAATAGGAGTAATGTTTTTAGGGGTAGGAGAATTTAAATAAAGTTGTACTAAAGGATAAAGCACAATCTCAAGTTTATCCTTTATGGGCCAGATTCACGAACACTTGCGCTGGAGTATTTGGATATGCGCCGCGTAACTGTGCTGATGCGCCGACGTTTCTATGTGCCCGTACCCACCAAACTAGATGCGCCCAATAACGGCTCATTTGCGACCGGCGGAACGTTCCGACGCCAGAGTATCGTCAGCGTTTATTTTCGCTGGGCGCATCAGTCGCGCCCATTGATTTCCCCTGCAAATCTGCAAATGAGGGATTTTTCACAATTCACGAACGGATTAGCACCATACGCTGGCTACATGCGCCGCGCGTATCTGGTCCGTCCGGCGCAAAGTTATTTCTACAAAAGGCTGCTTTATCTTTACTCCAGACGGTCACAGGTCAGCAGGAGAGCAGCTACAGCAGCGTTACCGACGATAGGAGCTAGCTGAGCACCCCCACTTGCAAGGACAACACCTCTGTGTGCCAACATGCCAGGGGCACTCGTGGTCCTAGAACTACTGATGGGTCCCCTGGAACCAAGAAGGCGGGCACGTGAGAGGATATACCGCACACGTATGAACCTCTTTGGCATGGGGGATGAGGAGGTGTATCGCCTCTTCAGATTCAGCCCTGATGCAATACTTGAACTAACCACAACCCTGCAGGATGACATCACCAGCCCAACACACCGATCACAAGCAGTGCAGCCACTGGTGAAGGTCCTGGCAACACTCCATTTCCTTGCAAGTGGATCATTCCAGCGTACAAGTGGAGTGGTGGCTGGGATGTCACAGTCCTCCATGAGCAGATGTGTGCACCAGGTTGTCCCTGCAATCCTCAGACGCATGTCCAACCAGTTCATCAGACCCACCACTGAGGAGCTACGGCAGAAGGCAATGACAGATTTCTACAACATTGCCAGATTCCCACGCACTGTGGGGGCCATTGATTGCACACATGTGGCCCTACAGCCCCCCAGTGCCACAGAGCACATATACCGCAAACGGAAGCATTGGCACTCCATCAACGTACAGGTGATAGCCGATGCCCAACGCCTCATATGGCACGTCCGTGCCAAACACCCCGGGTCCAGCCATGACAGTTTCATATACCGTCAGAGCCCCATCCCAGCAGAATTTAACCAGAATATGTATGGGGACAGCTGGCTGGTTGGTGAGTGACAAGGGAGTCAGGCATGACTATCCCCTCCCGTGATGCACAACAGAAATCGCACATGCATGACTAACATTCTCCTGTCTTTTACCTTACAGGTGACTCTGCATATGCATTGGGACCCCATCTAATGACTCCTTTCCGGAACCCCCAAACCAGAGGAGAGAGAAAATACAATGAAGCACACATCAAAACCCGTGCAGTGGTTGAGCAAACATTTGGGCTCCTGAAGTCCCGTTTCCGATGCCTGGATAAGTCTGGGGGGGCCCTATTGTATTCCCCTACCTTCGTGTGTCAGATCATCGGTGCATGTTGCATACTACATAACTTTGCTATGAAAAAAGGCCTGCATATTGACATACGTGATGACCTGACCCCCGACCCACACAGTCCCCACCTGCCAGAGGACACCCAGTCTGCTGATGGAAGAGCAGTCAGGAGGGTCCTCGCCGTAGGCATCTTTGGACACTAAACCAAAACATTAATAACACAGACAATGCACGCGTGTACACCACTGATGTCCCTAGATCACACACACCACATGCACATCGCATTGGATTAGCCCAAGTCCAGCATGTAGGAGTTGGGAGCAGTAACGCCGCGTCAAGGCCCCAATGATGTCACTGTCCATTCACACACCTTTCACACATCATTCATTCAGCCGTGGGGTTCACTTCACCACCACGGCCGAGGGTGACACCCCTTACTTTCAGGAGTGCCACCCTCTCACATTCACACACCATTCACACTGTCCCCTGCACTCCTGACCGTGTGCAGTACAAAAATAAATTATAAATATCATATCCTGATCATTAAAAGAAAAAAAATCTCATAACCTGAGAAAAATAAAAAATAAACTCATGACCTGAGTATGTCAAAAACAATAATATAAAACAAGAAAAAAAAAAAGGCCTCATCGGGGATGCCGGGGGCTTCTTCTGGGGGCCCCTCTCTGGCTCCGCAGCTGCCTGGATGGAGTGGGTGGGGGTGGGGGGGCATCTGGAGGTGGCTGATCCCCAGGTGGGCCACTCCTGGCAGGTGTGGCCTGCGTGCCCTCCAAGGCCCTGGCTATCCGTCCAAGGTATGTGTTCGTCTGGGCCTGCATCCGGAGCTGACGGGTCACCTGGTAATGCTGGGCCCGCCGACTCAGCCTCCCCTGCTCCCGGATGGCAGCACTGTTCCCATGGATGGCAGCAGTGTTGGCCTGGACGGCTGCAGTGAGGTGCCTTATATCCCCCTGCACCTCCCCCAAAGTGGTGACCACTGCAGCGCAGTTGCAGCTGACATCCTGCACTGCGTTGCTGAGGTTGGCAACGGAGCCCAGGCTGTCAGCCACTTTCTCCAAGTGCACCGCTATGGCCCCCATCTGTTCCGTCTGCCTGGCGTGATCCCTCGCCAACTGGTCCTGGACACCATAAGACACCCCCCTGGTCTTCTGGGTCGCCTTCCTGGGGCCAGAAGATGGATGTCCTCGGGTGGAAGGTGTCGCCCTTGAGGGGCTTCCAAGGATGGGGGAGGGGACGACAGACGGGCCAGGAGAAGGGGAGGAGACAGACAACACTAATGAAAAGTCCTGCTCTGCCACAGCAGGATCCTCCACAACCACCTCGGCAGGTGTGGTGTGGCCACTCTCCTCCTCCACAACCTCTTCACCACCCAGTGGCTCGGGCACATGATGGCGTGGGGGGGATGGGGTGGAATGCAGGCTGACAGATGCTGGCCCAGCTCCGTCATCTGTGGATGACACAAAGCAGACACATGTTGGTGGTCCCACACACTTGGCACATGTCCCCCCCCCCCCAAATGCAAAACAACAAATAGGGGATTATAAAACACTTACCTGTCCTTGTGCCTTCCTCCACGGAGTCATAGCCTGCGACCCCCTCCACCTGCTCCCTCTCCAGGCAGCGAGCAACCACCTCCTCCTCTGCGGTCAGGGTGACAGGACATGGGGGACCACCACCTGTGCCCCTCTCATACCTCCTGATGGAGGCCACCTTGTCCCTCACCTTGCGCCGCAGGTCATTAATTTTTTTTTGTATGTCCCCAGCAGTCCGGGTGGAGTAGCCCAGGACATTGACCCTGGCAGCAATCGACTCCAGGATGCCCTGCTTCCTCTCCCGGCTGGTCTTCCGGCTTTTTTTGCCATGGAGAAATTCATTATCCGTCTCCATAGCCGAGATAATCACTGAGACCTCCTGGGCATTAAAGTTGAGGTTCCTCCTCTCTCTGGGGGTAGCGGGAGCAGCCATTACAGTGCAAAAGTATCTTCCCTGGGGTGGGAGGAAACGGAACTACTTTTGCGCCGGAATGGCGTTTCCGCCAGCGCTTTTAAGCGCCCAGCGGAACGCATTGCGCTGACGTTTCCCAGGAAGTGGTGCCGACGGAAGTTGTGAGCATGCGCACAAGGGGGCGAGTGGAGCCGCACTCACTGCGCATGCTCCGTGGATGATGCGCTGAACGTAAGCCTCTGCGCTGGGCTCCGCCCATCATTTACATATGATCACACCCACTTCCACTTGCGTCGGGTTACGCCAGCGCATTATCGTTACTCTGGCGCAAGTTTACGCGCAACTGCTATGTGAATTACAGGACTTGCGCTGAAAGGGTCTTCAGAGTAACGTAAATGAGAAGCGTTACTCCAGAGGAAAGATACTCTCATCTACCTGAATCTGGCCCTATATGTGGATGAGTGGAGTAAAGGAGGAAAGGCTGAAGAAAGCATTCTTAAAGGGAGGGTGACCCCAATTTTAAAATAACACTTTTGGGTGATATCTTGCATATCAATGCAAGCCTGATTGTGGAGGAAGTTTAAAGGATGGACCTTGAAGGATATATATATTTACATTTAAAAGGGACACAGGCTCCAATTGACCGTGCATTAAATAGCTTGTTCATTGATCCAAGGTGACAGTACATCTAAAAAGGGTGCCTAACAAATGTAATGGTGGAGAGTACTATATTTGTGGCACTAAGGTAATTTTAAAGACTTGCTTTTCTCATATAGGATAATAATCTCTATTTTTGTTTATAGCACAAAAAATTAAAACCACAGGTGATCAAATACCACTAAAATAAAGCTCTATTTGTAAGAAAAAAAATGATGCCAATTTTGTTTGGGAGCCACGTCGTGCAACAATTGACAGTTAAAGCGACGCAGTGCCAAATCACAAAAAATGGGCAGGTCCTTTACCTGTCTAAAGGTCCGGGTCTTAAGTGGTTAAGAAGATTACATTTACGTAAAGTCAATTTAAAAAAAAAATCTTTAAAAATGCTTAGTTTATTACAGGAACTTGTGGTCCCTACATTTGCCTTTATTTCAGTAGTAAATATTGAACTAGTAGCATTATGCTTTAAGTAATACGCTTTTGTTGTAGGCATTTATATACTATAATACTGTAAAACACCATGGCTTACGATTTCTATTTGCTCCTTATTAAATGCTTCTGCACTAAAACGTCCTGGCCATATTTTAGAAATTGTGGTCAGGAGCTGTGATATAGTGACATTTCACAGTTGCATTGGTCACGTTTGAAGGTCAATATGAATACTTTTCTTGGAATTTGTGTTCATTTATGAAACAAAAAAATCTTATAATAACCTTTTGCCTACTCAGATAAAATTATTTATATCTGCTAAGGATCTATATAATTTTATGTCAGGTGTATTTTTAAGTTTAAATGACTAAGCCTACTTTTTACCATATAATTAAAATCAATTAAAATCAATAGGTATATAAATGTACTATTGCAGACCTTTTGTAAATAACACAATATTTTGAAATTCTTCTTGACCTTTTCTGCTTACTTATTTATTAAAGTGTGGAACAGTGCATAGTAGGAAAAAAAGATACCTTTAAAATAACTTGCACATTTAAAAATATTTGAAATGTCAATTTCAAAAGCTATTCTTGAAAATGTCAATTTTATGGAGGAGAAAACATAAACGTTTGTGATTGTGTCTTTACCCAGATATAGTTACTTTCATTTTTATTGTTTTCTTATTAATTTTACAAGATTAAAAAAAATGAAGAAAAATAATAAAGAATCTGAACCAAGTAAAAGTAGAAAATAATTAACTAAAGTATTTAGAGGAATAAGATACACAGTAACTACAGTAGTATTAACTACCTGGGCTACTCCTGAATACCATCAGAATCAACATTGAAACTTGTCAAACATGTATTTTGCATTCAATAGATTTTTATTCAATAGTTTAACAAAGTACAGACATACCAATGTGGTTAGAAAATATAAAAAAAGGGTGCTCTCTCCACTATAATCAAGAGCCCAAGTGTTATGAAAAGGACCCAAATAAATGAGCCTAAAAGGCTTGGCCCACTTACTAAAGCATGTGTTTATTCTAAGAGCATAAACTTGGTGAGTGTAGTCACCCTATAACAAACATAAAATGGAGGCATATCTATAAAAGAACATAACATTAGCAATTAGTCAAGTGGTAACACTACTACAGTCAAGAAAATGGGGGAGCTATAACAACAGGGTTTACGTTCAGTACCTCAAGGCACAATGCCTTGCTCCCACAAATGATTAGGAGTGAGGGATGCTATATGGACCCTCCATATACATTCATATAAAAAACATTGGTTAGTAGAGATGAGCCGAACACCCCGCGGTTTGGTTTGCAACAGAACATATACAAAAAGGCAAAAAATGTGTCTGAACAAGCTAACACTGTTAAAGTCTATGGGTCACGAACGTGAAAAAACATACATGCAAGTTATTGACATAAAAAGTGTTTGGAGAACTGGGTCCTGCCCCAGGAGACATGTATCATTGCAAAAGAAATGTTTTCAAAATTCAGGAGCAGTGATTTTAATAATGTATAAAGTTAAACAATAATAAAAAAAAAATATTTCTTTAAACATTGTGCATGGGGGTCTCCTTAGTCTGTCTGTAAAGAAGCACATATTTCCCATGTTTACAACAGTACCACAGCAAAATGAAATTTCTAAAGGAAAATATGTAATTTAAAACTGCTCACGGCTGTAATGTATTGTCGGATCATAAAAATCATTAAAAAAACAGCATGGGTTCCCCTCCAGACCATGCCCTTTGTGTTTGTTAAAATAAATGAAAAAGATGGCGTGGGGGCCCCTCTCAAAATCCATACCAGGCCCTTCAGGTTTGGTATGAATATTAAGGGGAACCTTGCTCCAAATTTGTTTTAAAAAATGGCACGGGATCCCCCCAAAATCCATACCAAACCCTTATCCAAGTATGCAACCTGCAGGCTGAAAGAAAAGAGGGGGGATGGGAGAGAACCCCTTCCTGAACCGTAGCAGGCCACATGCCCTAATACATGGAGTAACTAGTACTTCCCTCTCACCCTCCTTGAAAGTGTCACGTGTAATGCCCACCGCTCTGGTGCATTTAGATGTGCCTTTAGTGCCGTAGTCTGCCACACCGGTCATATTACTGTGTGAGGCTCCCTTGAAGTATGCCTAGAGTCATATGGCTTATAAAACAAAGTAGGTTCTGTAGTGTTATCGTGAGGTGAGTGCTGGAGTCTATGAGGGAGGTGACATAGCCCACGGTCTGTAGCAGAAGGAGTGGGGGTGCATGGGGCCTTAAAAGACTTAGAAAAAGTCAGGTAAAATTCAATAAGCCCCCTAAATGCCAAAAATGACAGAGAGTATATGGGTGGTGACAGTTTAAAGGGGGGAGACTCCAGCACCCAACCACCAGCCCAATTAATTTTGTTGCCGGTCTCACATACAGTATATGTCATTAGGGCCTTCACTGGCAATGTTGAAAGGCCTATTCTAGCCATTACCATATGTGAGAGGAGCAAAAGTCTCTTGTAAAATTATTTGCCACCATAAAGAGTAAATGACCACATGGGTAACAACAATTTACCCCTGAAACATGGCATGCTGCGGGCAGCAAGGCCTAGGTGAGCCACTGTATAAAGTGCCCAGGCCAACTTATAAACACGATAACAATTACCCATCAGAGGACCATTGCATATTGGTGATGTCAACGTTAGAGTCCCTATTTCCAGTGTATATGGACCAAGTGCCTGAGGGTCATTTACCGTGGCAGGAATTGCCCTGAGAAGGAAAAACAATCTGAGGTGAACATGTTCTGTTGTTGTCAGCACTTAGGACTGTCTTCTACTTGATCAGTAGTCGCGTTATACCATTCTTGAATGTGGAGAATCAGTTGGGCTTGGCCAATTGTGGGATACACAGACTGCAGCATGGGATCTGCTCCCAGAGGGGGGTCGCCGTCTGTGGTACCGGTTTTCTGAGCCTCCATGGGTTCTTCACGTTGTGGCTTTCTTCTTGTAGTGGCGTAGCGGAATTCAGCATACCAATTCGGAATTTCAACTGCTGGAATGCCCAGGGTGTCAAAAAAGGGCTGTAGTTCCTCCAGTACCCTAAGAAGTGCTGTACGGCTTTGGTTGGTGGCTGAAAGGCCAAAGGGAAACTTCCATATATAGTGTAAGTCCTTGGCGCGCAAAGAATCCATGAACGGTTTCAGATCCCTCCTGTGTTGCAGGGTGATTCTGGAGAGGTCTTGATAGATGTGAATGCATGAGCCCCCATGAGAAAGGTGGATTCTGTTTGTGGCTTTTCTGAGTATTTCCTCTTTCAGACTGTAGTCAATGAGGCAGCATACCACATCCCTGAGGGGTCGGTGTCTCTCTCTTTAGGCCTGAGAGCATGTGGATTTGTTGCATCTCTATGGCCATCTGCACGGGCCTGTCTAGGATATTGTTGAACAGGCCAGTAATGGTTGCAGGAAGCTGATCCATGTCCAACACTTTAGGCAGACCACAGACCCACAGGTTGTGGCATCTGCCTCTATTGTCAAGATGCTCCACATGACGCTGGAGGTCTCTTAGTTGTAGGGTCTGGGTGTCTACCTTATGGGTCACTCTGCGTAGAACTGTGTCATGCTGCGCTGAGGTCTTCTCCACTTCCTGCACCCTGTCAACAATGGCACAGATGTCTATTCGCAGGTCAGCTATGGCTGCTGCAAAGTGTCCTTGCTGTCTGTGCGGAGATGGGCGTCCTATCGAGCAGAGAGAACCTGTAGAGGTGGGAGCTCCGGTCTCAAACGGCCATCTTCCAGCGAAGTCAGACCACACCCCTTGCTTCAGATCTTAATCAATGCAATAACACATCTAAATGCAACAAAATAATAACACCTTCAAATTCTCCAAAGAACAAAAGTAATACATTTGCTATGGCAACAGTTTAAGCTTTACACAGAAAAATGATTACCAGTAAAAACTGAATCATTTGTCACATAGGGATTGATTTACCAAAACTGAAGAGTGACAAATCTAGTTTAGCTCTGAACAGAAACCAATGAGCTTCAATTTTTTTTTTGTTAAAGTAACACTAAACATACTACTTAATTTACTGTTTAATTTCTCCTTTCTCTTTATGTATATGGTTGATGGCACTGTCATATTTCTTTTTTAAAGTACCTTTTTTCTTATCAATATATAGCTGTCACTAGGGATGAGCCGAACACCCCCGCTTTCGATTCACACCAGAACGTTCGAACAGACCGACCAGTCGCGCGAACATTTAGAACCCCATTGAATTCTATGGGACTCGAACGTTCGAATTCAAAAGTGCTAATTTTAAAGCCCAATATTCAAGTTATTGTTGGAAAAAGTCTTTGAGAACCTAGGTCTTGCCCGAGGGAACATGTATCAATGGAAAAAAGTTTTAAAAACGGTTGTTTTTTCAGGAGCAGGACTCCTGAAAAAATTACCGTTTTTAAAACTTTTTTCCATTGATACATGTTCCCTTGGGCAAGACCTGGGTTCTCAAAGACGTTTTCACAGGCAAACTATAGACACCCAGCAGGTACAATATTTAAAGGAATTTTTCTTTTTCTTTATTTTTTTAATTTAAGCATCATTAACATCACTGCTCCAGAAACAGTGATTTTAATGATGCTTGAATAAAAAAAGAAAGAAAAATTCCTTCAAACATTGTACCTGCTGGGTGTCTATAGTTTGCCTGTGAAAACGTCTTTGAGAACCTGGGTCTTGCCCGAGGGAACATGTATAAATGGAAAAAAGTTTTAAAAACGGTCGTTTTTTCAGGAGCAGGACTCCTGCTTGGTGTCTATACCTGTGATAACATCTTTAAATAGCACAATCACCTGCCTGCCAGTAAATTAGGAAGAACTGATCTAGCTAAGCTATACAGTGTAAAAATATATGTACAACTCCTAGGGATGTATATATATCCTCTACACCATGTAAATTTAAGCTAAACTGACTAGCCTGCCTGCTCTATCTAGCTATATAAAAAGACTATGGCCAAGCATGCAGGGTCATAGTGCACGTTTGGCCAATCATCAGCGCGCAATGCCGCAGTAAATTATGGGCCATTGCGCGGCACTCGAATTTTGCGTTTTGTTCGAATTTCGTCTAATGTACGAACAGACAATGTTCAAGTCGAACATACATTCAAATAGAACGCAGAGCTCATCCCTAGCTGTCACATGACCCAGCTCTTTCCCAGCTTGTCTGCAGGGAAACACGTATAGTTCTCTGCTGCTGGTCACATGTTCATGATTAAAAGGAGAAGGAGGGAGGGAGTGGGTTGTCATTTACCACTGCTTATATGCCCACATGTGGAACTCTATAGTCACATCATGGACTGCTCAGATGTGATAGGGAAGAAATGCTCAGCATTGAAACTCACTGAAAGCTGAGCATGTGCAGAGTTACCACCACAGTTCTACAAAAAATCCCTAGCTGAACTGGGGACATGGGCAGAAGTGTTAGACAGAGAACAGTGGGATCAATGAGGTTTTTTGCATAATAGAGTAAAAAACAAATTCCATAGTGACTGACTGAGTATGAACAGCATGTTATACACCATTTATTGATAGTTTTTTTTTTTTGTGATGCGGGTTAAGTGACACTTTAATTGAACAAGTTGAAGTTAGAAGCAATTGTATACTATACACCACTGCACCAGATTTTGCACTCGTTTAGGAGACAATTGTGTCAAGTACCCTGATCAAAAGCAAAACTGTAAGGCCGCGTACACACGAGGAGACATGTCCACTGAAACTGGTCCGCAGACCAGTTTCAGTGGACATGTTCGATCATGTGTACGGCCTAGTGGACAGGTTTCCAGCGGACAAAAGTTTCTAAACATGCTTAGAAACTTGAAAACCAAAAAGAAAAAAACACCAAACATATGTGACTATATAAAGTGTAGTATTCCAAAAACAGCGCTGAGAAAATATATTGCAATTCTCCTAAAATAACATTGAAAATCACAGTGCAAAAAGAATGTAAGAATCTGTGAGATAAGATAAGTGCATAAATCAAGCCGTGAAAGTCATATGTATTTAGACAAACAGTCCATAGAGTGATCTAAATTCTTCAGAGATCTTCCACCACACCAAGGTGAACAGTGTTTCCACCACCCGTCAAAATGGTCACTCACCGGAACTAATTGCCTCAGCACTTGCGTACCTAGGCAGTTCAGCTTAATATCATCAAGGGAAATCCTCAAGCGATAATGTGATGTCCTCTAAAGTGCTCCAAAAACGTAAAGGAAATAAAGGAAAATACCATAGTGTAATACCGTAAAAAAAGTTTTAATAGCACACCAAAGCAAGTCCAAAAGTTAAACTCACAAGCAAAGCTCACACACTGAGCAGTGAAATACAGCAGTCAACTTAATCCTAAAAACATCTCTGCATGGTGAAGCACTTGGCCACGGCGGACCCACGATTAAAAAGGCACGATCTCACCACTCAGTAGGTCGTGTCAGCTGGCAGAAAGGCTTTCCAGGTAGATGATAATTTCCGAACACAGCACAGCACAGCAAGCGTGATAGTAACTTAGTCACTGACTATGTAGCCACGCCCCGACATGTTTCATCATTCCTGATTTCCTCATGGGGTTGGCTACACAGTCTAAAACCCTCCCTTTTGAGTCAGTGACTCGTTTGAACACCCCGCCTCCCGTGACGTGTTTAGAAGAGTACGCCCCGCTGTCTATCACACAGCAGAGATCGTGAACGGACTTCTATATTCACGAGTGGCCAGTATTGCAGAAGCGTCAGCCGCCATCACATGACCGCACCGCCTGCCTAGTTACCCGATGCCCTGGCTAATCCCAATGACCATAGGGGAAAGCACTAGCATCGTACACTGCGGTCCCTCCCATCCATGATGTTCCGACGCAATTGCGTCACACATAGGCGGAAGGGCGGAAGTCTAATGATAGATTCCAGAACCCCGTGGACATAACTAAGGGCGGAAGTGGTGACTTGAAGCAGTACAAATAAAATAGAAGGTACTAAGTAGTGATACGCTAATCGAGTGTCCCCGTGGCCAGGAACTGTACAAGTCATCATATCACAAACCTATTAAAACAGTAAAAATTATATGTATCAATGAATGCTCGTCTTATATGAAGAAGAGCATATCACATAAAAACTAAAAATGTTAAGCATGTCTATAAACATTAATTAAAACAGTACAGATGGGTAGGCTCTATGGTTGATTGTTACAGACATCATTAACATAAAGTGGATAATGGTGTGAAACTGAAGGGAGATCACTGGTATGATACACAATCTATGTGTGTACATCACAACAATATCTCCCTATCAGAGAATTCAGGTCCACATAGAATGTAGACTATGAGTGTAACCATTGTCCCTATCCTGCACATCAAGCTGAAAAACTGGTCAGCAGATTGCAAAAGCATATAGTGCAGGGCATATAGGGTGAATGATAATGGGAAACTAGAAAGGTCACACAATAGATGGATTGGTCACTTCCTTTGGTCAATTAGAAAGAAGACACAATGATTCTAAGAATTATTAATGAAACAATTGAGATCTACTTCTATATTAAGGCCCTTAGGCCATAAACATTTCAATAAGAAGATCCATTGAGTTTCACGTTGAGATAGATCTCGCACTCTGTTGGATCCCCTCCAAGAGGGGTAAACACACTCTAACCCACAAAATTGTAACAGAGACGGATCACTGTTATGTTGTTTTTTGAAGTGCATAGAGACACTATGATCCTCATATTTTTTCCTAATATTAGCCAGATGTTCAGCTATCCTGATTCTCAACAATCTCTTAGTTCTACCTACATAAAGTAGGCCGCATGGGCACCACATGAGGTAGACAATATATGAGGAATTACATGTGCTGAATTCTTTAATTGCAAAGGTTTTACCATCTGAACTAATCACTTCATTCTTTCCTCTGTTGTGGGTTTTCACAGTCCGGCAGCAGATGCATTTTCTGCACGGGAAGAACCCTTTGAGGTCAATTTTAATACGCTGGTCGGGTGGATCCAGAATCTTTCTGACGACCTGATCTCCAAAGTTAGGGGCTCGACGGTAGATGAATCTTGGTGTCTCTGACAACACCCCCCCCAGATGTCTATCTCTTGTTAGGATGTGCCAGTGATTCCTAAAGATAGTTTCTATTGCCTTGTATTGGTTATGAAAGCCCGATAGGAAGCTTAATTGATGTTGTGATTCAGATTGTTGCGTCACTCTCTTTGTAAAACATTGTTCTCTTGGAATCTCTGCTACTTGATTAATCATTTTATCCAAATGGGATTCATCGTATCCCTTCTGCATGAACCTTCCCTTCAGTTTAAGTGATTGATCTATATAGTCATTAACCTCTGTACAATTCCGTCGTACCCTTAAGAATTGACCTTTTGGTATGTTCTTAATCCAGGACGGATGATGTCCACTTCGGATTGACAGGTAGCTGTTACGATCGGTTGTTTTAAAGAACACTTTAGTTTTCAACTTCTTTGCAGAATACTCAATCAACACATCTAGGAAACTCACAGAGGTCTTACTAATAACATATTCCAGTTTGATATTGTTGTTATTGATGTTAAGGTCATCCAAAAAGAGTCTCACCTCTGACTCACTACCCTCCCAGATGATCAAAAGATCGTCAATAAATCTTCGATAGAAGATCATTTGAGGTTTCTGATTTAGAAAAATCCGCCTATCCTCCCACTCAGCCATAAAGAGATTAGCTATACTTGGGGCAAATTTAGCCCCCATAGCAACTCCCACCTGCTGAGAAAAAAAGAAACCATTAAACCAAAAATAATTATGTGTCATACAGAATTCCAAAGCTGAACCCAAGAATTTCTTCTGTGTATGAGGTATATCATCCCTCTTGCTCAGTGCCCAGTTTAGTGCGAGTGCCGCATCATCATGCTGGATTATGGTATATAGGGACGCTACGTCCGCTGTTACCAGACAAATTTCTAATTCTGTATTGATTTTTAGTTTCTCCAAGGACATCAATAAATCCGTAGTATCTTTCAGATACGCTTTGGTTTCTCGGACACTAGGCTGAAGGAATTTGTCCAAGTATTCTCCAAGTCTTGCAGTAACCGATCCAATCCCATTGACAATTGGACGAGCTGGTGGCAATGTAGCATGTTTGTGAATTTTAGGGAGCGTGTATATGACTGGTATCCTACATGTAGAGGGGGCTAGATAAGCCCTCTCTTTACTATTCAAAGCACCCGTGTGAAAACCTGATTTGACAAGTGATTCAAGCTGTGTTTTATAGGCATCAGTTGGATCAGTGGTCAGTCTTCTATAGGTGGTTCGATCATTTAGTAAAGAAGATAGTTGGCTAAGATAGAAAGCCTTATCCAGTACTACAACACCACCTCCCTTGTCGGCCGGACGTACAATAATTTGTTTGTTGGTTTCCAAAGCTTTAATGCCTTCTCTAATGTACTGGGGGTTGACATTTTTCTTTTGTGGCAGCGCTTCTAAATCCTTCAGCACTAGGTTTTTAAAGACTTCAATATAATGGTTGTTAGAATTCTGGGGGTTAAACAAAGATTTATTCTTTAAACCACTCATTACTTCTCATAGTGGCTTCTACAGGATGGCACAGAAAATACTTCTTCATGTTTAATGTTCTCACAAATTTCAATGTGTCAATATAGATGTCGAACTTGTTCATGGCTTTTTTTGGGGCGCACTTTAAGCCCATGTTCAGAATGCTGAGCTCTTTCGGGCCCAATATTGCTTGGCT
Organism: Rana kukunoris; assembly: GCA_029574335.1. Lineage (NCBI taxonomy): Eukaryota > Metazoa > Chordata > Amphibia > Anura > Ranidae > Rana > Rana kukunoris. Next base: position 243,582,666 of record CM056053.1, read on the forward strand.
TAGATTGTATATGCCCGTGTTCAAGTTTTTCTCATCCGTTTTTTGGGATTGCTTTCGCCTTCCAGCCCTACACCCCCTTCTTCTCTTTGGGAGTGCATGCCATTCATAGTTGGAGGATATACTGGCCCATTCCTGACATCTCCCCTGATCTTCTGTGTTTGGGGGGTCCTCTTTGGGGTTCCCCTCCTTCCACCCCTCCCCCTTTGTCCTAAAAAAGGTGGAGGTTGTTGATGGTAATAATCAGGTGGAGGGTATTGATGCCATTGTTGGTATTCCTGTTGAGGGTAATACTGAGGTTGATCATTCCTCCCATATGTTTGGTATGGGCGGGGGGATTGGTATTGTTGATTAGAATGATTTCTTGACCTATCTTGGCATTGTATCCCTGGTGATTGGTATTGGGGTACATAAGAAGCATTTCCTGTACTCTGTCTGCCATCATTCTTTATCTGACTGGAAGAAGAGTGTTCAGTTTTCTTTGAGGCTATTTTAGTCCCCCCAATCTTTCCAGGGGCTTTTTTGGAAGTAACCGTATTGTCTTTTTGTGTGAGATCAGTCGCCTCTCCTTCAGGATTCCTATTAGCTTGCCAGGCATAAATTTGGTTATTTTTGAAGTCCTCAGAATCACGGTTAAATTTCTTCACTTTCCTTTTCTGAGTTTCCCTATCCACTTTCTCTAGTTTCTTTTTCATATTATTATTAAATTCTACCATCAAAGTAGAGTCTTTAATTGTTTCCAATTTCAACTGTATGGCTTGAATTTTGTCCCCTATCAGAGATAACTTAATTTGTTTCCTCTTAAGGACCAATAGTTGTAATTCTTTACCCATCTTGTTAAAAAATGACTTCCATTCATCCATATATTTAGCATCAGTAAGACCATCCTGAGGTGTAACATCCCACCTCAGGCTTCTAAAAATAATACCTTCTTTAATGTAGTGTTCAAACGTAAAAACATCCCACCAGGCTTTAATTTGTTTTTCTAACAAATTATCCAATGATTTAAGTAAGCCCGGAAAATCTTCATCACCATCAGTCATTTCGTGGCTGGTGGTGAAGATAGAATCAGCACTAAACTGCCTATTAAGCAGATAGTTAATAGCCTCCATGGCTGCAAGCGGTTAGAAAGCAAAAACAGTAGAAAAGTCTGAATGATCTGAATAATGCGCCCCCTTTCTGATCATCCACCGCTGCGCACAAGGAGATGTGAGTAGAAATAGCCTAGCTGCTGTTTTGTAAAATAAGTAAATGTGAAAACCAAAAAGAAAAAAACACCAAACATATGTGACTATATAAAGTGTAGTATTCCAAAAACAGCGCTGAGAAAATATATTGCAATTCTCCTAAAATAACATTGAAAATCACAGTGCAAAAAGAATGTAAGAATCTGTGAGATAAGATAAGTGCATAAATCAAGCCGTGAAAGTCATATGTATTTAGACAAACAGTCCATAGAGTGATCTAAATTCTTCAGAGATCTTCCACCACACCAAGGTGAACAGTGTTTCCACCACCCGTCAAAATGGTCACTCACCGGAACTAATTGCCTCAGCACTTGCGTACCTAGGCAGTTCAGCTTAATATCATCAAGGGAAATCCTCAAGCGATAATGTGATGTCCTCTAAAGTGCTCCAAAAACGTAAAGGAAATAAAGGAAAATACCATAGTGTAATACCGTAAAAAAGTTTTAATAGCACACCAAAGCAAGTCCAAAAGTTAAACTCACAAGCAAAGCTCACACACTGAGCAGTGAAATACAGCAGTCAACTTAATCCTAAAAACATCTCTGCATGGTGAAGCACTTGGCCACGGCGGACCCACGATTAAAAAGGCACGATCTCACCACTCAGTAGGTCGTGTCAGCTTGCAGAAAGGCTTTCCAGGTAGATGATAATTTCCGAACACAGCACAGCACAGCAAGCGTGATAGTAACTTAGTCACTGACTATGTAGCCACGCCCGACATGTTTCATCATTCCTGATTTCCTCATGGGGTTGGCTACACAGTCTAAAACCCTCCCTTTTGAGTCAGTGACTCGTTTGAACACCCCGCCTCCCGTGACGTGTTTAGAAGAGTACGCCCCGCTGTCTATCACACAGCAGAGATCGTGAACGGACTTCTATATTCACGAGTGGCCAGTATTGCAGAAGCGTCAGCCGCCATCACATGACCGCACCGCCTGCCTAGTTACCCGATGCCCTGGCTAATCCCAATGACCATAGGGGAAAGCACTAGCATCGTACACTGCGGTCCCTCCCATCCATGATGTTCCGACGCAATTGCGTCACACATAGGCGGAAGGGCGGAAGTCTAATGATAGATTCCAGAACCCCGTGGACATAACTAAGGGCGGAAGTGGTGACTTGAAGCAGTACAAATAAAATAGAAGGTACTAAGTAGTGATACGCTAATCGAGTGTCCCCGTGGCCAGGAACTGTACAAGTCATCATATCACAAACCTATTAAAACAGTAAAAATTATATGTATCAATGAATGCTCGTCTTATATGAAGAAGAGCATATCACATAAAAACTAAAAATGTTAAGCATGTCTATAAACATTAATTAAAACAGTACAGATGGGTAGGCTCTATGGTTGATTGTTACAGACATCATTAACATAAAGTGGATAATGGTGTGAAACTGAAGGGAGATCACTGGTATGATACACAATCTATGTGTGTACATCACAACAATATCTCCCTATCAGAGAATTCAGGTCCACATAGAATGTAGACTATGAGTGTAACCATTGTCCCTATCCTGCACATCAAGCTGAAAAACTGGTCAGCAGATTGCAAAAGCATATAGTGCAGGGCATATAGGGTGAATGATAATGGGAAACTAGAAAGGTCACACAATAGATGGATTGGTCACTTCCTTTGGTCAATTAGAAAGAAGACACAATGATTCTAAGAATTATTAATGAAACAATTGAGATCTACTTCTATATTAAGGCCCTTAGGCCATAAACATTTCAATAAGAAGATCCATTGAGTTTCACGTTGAGATAGATCTCGCACTCTGTTGGATCCCCTCCAAGAGGGGTAAACACACTCTAACCCACAAAATTGTAACAGAGACGGATCACTGTTATGTTGTTTTTTGAAGTGCATAGAGACACTATGATCCTCATATTTTTTCCTAATATTAGCCAGATGTTCAGCTATCCTGATTCTCAACAATCTCTTAGTTCTACCTACATAAAGTAGGCCGCATGAGCACCACATGAGGTAGACAATATATGAGGAATTACATGTGCTGAATTCTTTAATTGCAAAGGTTTTACCATCTGAACTAATCACTTCATTCTTTCCTCTGTTGTGGGTTTTCACAGTCCGGCAGCAGATGCATTTTCTGCACGGGAAGAACCCTTTGAGGTCAATTTTAATACGCTGGTCGGGTGGATCCAGAATCTTTCTGACGACCTGATCTCCAAAGTTAGGGGCTCGACGGTAGATGAATCTTGGTGTCTCTGACAACACCCCCCCCAGATGTCTATCTCTTGTTAGGATGTGCCAGTGATTCCTAAAGATAGTTTCTATTGCCTTGTATTGGTTATGAAAGCCCGATAGGAAGCTTAATTGATGTTGTGATTCAGATTGTTGCGTCACTCTCTTTGTAAAACATTGTTCTCTTGGAATCTCTGCTACTTGATTAATCATTTTATCCAAATGGGATTCATCGTATCCCTTCTGCATGAACCTTCCCTTCAGTTTAAGTGATTGATCTATATAGTCATTAACCTCTGTACAATTCCGTCGTACCCTTAAGAATTGACCTTTTGGTATGTTCTTAATCCAGGACGGATGATGTCCACTTCGGATTGACAGGTAGCTGTTACGATCGGTTGTTTTAAAGAACACTTTAGTTTTCAACTTCTTTGCAGAATACTCAATCAACACATCTAGGAAACTCACAGAGGTCTTACTAATAACATATTCCAGTTTGATATTGTTGTTATTGATGTTAAGGTCATCCAAAAAGAGTCTCACCTCTGACTCACTACCCTCCCAGATGATCAAAAGATCGTCAATAAATCTTCGATAGAAGATCATTTGAGGTTTCTGATTTAGAAAAATCCGCCTATCCTCCCACTTAGCCATAAAGAGATTAGCTATACTTGGGGCAAATTTAGCCCCCATAGCAACTCCCACCTGCTGAGAAAAAAAGAAACCATTAAACCAAAAATAATTATGTGTCATACAGAATTCCAAAGCTGAACCCAAGAATTTCTTCTGTGTATGAGGTATATCATCCCTCTTGCTCAGTGCCCAGTTTAGTGCGAGTGCCGCATCATCATGCTGGATTATGGTATATAGGGACGCTACGTCCGCTGTTACCAGACAAATTTCTAATTCTGTATTGATTTTTAGTTTCTCCAAGGACATCAATAAATCCGTAGTATCTTTCAGATACGCTTTGGTTTCTCGGACACTAGGCTGAAGGAATTTGTCCAAGTATTCTCCAAGTCTTGCAGTAACCGATCCAATCCCATTGACAATTGGACGAGCTGGTGGCAATGTAGCATGTTTGTGAATTTTAGGGAGCGTGTATATGACTGGTATCCTACATGTAGAGGGGGCTAGATAAGCCCTCTCTTTACTATTCAAAGCACCCGTGTGAAAACCTGATTTGACAAGTGATTCAAGCTGTGTTTTATAGGCATCAGTTGGATCAGTGGTCAGTCTTCTATAGGTGGTTCGATCATTTAGTAAAGAAGATAGTTGGCTAAGATAGAAAGCCTTATCCAGTACTACAACACCACCTCCCTTGTCGGCCGGACGTACAATAATTTGTTTGTTGGTTTCCAAAGCTTTAATGCCTTCTCTAATGTACTGGGGGTTGACATTTTTCTTTTGTGGCAGCGCTTCTAAATCCTTCAGCACTAGGTTTTTAAAGACTTCAATATAATGGTTGTTAGAATTCTGGGGGTTAAACAAAGATTTATTCTTTAAACCACTATTGATTCTTTTAAACCCATCATTACTTCTCATAGTGGCTTCTACAGGATGGCACAGAAAATACTTCTTCATGTTTAATGTTCTCACAAATTTCAATGTGTCAATATAGATGTCGAACTTGTTCATGACTTTTTTTGGGGCGCACTTTAAGCCCATGTTCAGAATGCTGAGCTCTTTCGGGCCCAATATTGCTTGGCTTAGATTGTATATGCCCGTGTTCAAGTTTTTCTCATCCGTTTTTTGGGATTGCTTTCGCCTTCCAGCCCTACACCCCCTTCTTCTCTTTGGGAGTGCATGCCATTCATAGTTGGAGGATATACTGGCCCATTCCTGACATCTCCCCTGATCTTCTGTGTTTGGGGGGTCCTCTTTGGGGTTCCCCTCCTTCCACCCCTCCCCCTTTGTCCTAAAAAAGGTGGAGGTTGTTGATGGTAATAATCAGGTGGAGGGTATTGATGCCATTGTTGGTATTCCTGTTGAGGGTAATACTGAGGTTGATCATTCCTCCCATATGTTTGGTATGGGCGGGGGGATTGGTATTGTTGATTAGAATGATTTCTTGACCTATCTTGGCATTGTATCCCTGGTGATTGGTATTGGGGTACATAAGAAGCATTTCCTGTACTCTGTCTGCCATCATTCTTTATCTGACTGGAAGAAGAGTGTTCAGTTTTCTTTGAGGCTATTTTAGTCCCCCCAATCTTTCCAGGGGCTTTTTTGGAAGTAACCGTATTGTCTTTTTGTGTGAGATCAGTCGCCTCTCCTTCAGGATTCCTATTAGCTTGCCAGGCATAAATTTGGTTATTTTTGAAGTCCTCAGAATCACGGTTAAATTTCTTCACTTTCCTTTTCTGAGTTTCCCTATCCACTTTCTCTAGTTTCTTTTTCATATTATTATTAAATTCTACCATCAAAGTAGAGTCTTTAATTGTTTCCAATTTCAACTGTATGGCTTGAATTTTGTCCCCTATCAGAGATAACTTAATTTGTTTCCTCTTAAGGACCAATAGTTGTAATTCTTTACCCATCTTGTTAAAAAATGACTTCCATTCATCCATATATTTAGCATCAGTAAGACCATCCTGAGGTGTAACATCCCACCTCAGGCTTCTAAAAATAATACCTTCTTTAATGTAGTGTTCAAACGTAAAAACATCCCACCAGGCTTTAATTTGTTTTTCTAACAAATTATCCAATGATTTAAGTAAGCCCGGAAAATCTTCATCACCATCAGTCATTTCGTGGCTGGTGGTGAAGATAGAATCAGCACTAAACTGCCTATTAAGCAGATAGTTAATAGCCTCCATGGCTGCAAGCGGTTAGAAAGCAAAAACTGTAGAAAAGTCTGAATGATCTGAATAATGCACCCCCTTTCTGATCATCCACCGCTGCGCACAGTGATCCGTCTCTGTTACAATTTTGTGGGTTAGAGTGTGTTTACCCCTCTTGGAGGGGATCCAACAGAGTGCGAGATCTATCTCAACGTGAAACTCAATGGATCTTCTTATTGAAATGTTTATGGCCTAAGGGCCTTAATATAGAAGTAGATCTCAATTTGTTTCATTAATAATTCTTAGAATCATTGTGTCTTCTTTCTAATTGACCAAAGGAAGTGACCAATCCATCTATTGTGTGACCTTTCTAGTTTCCCATTATCATTCACCCTATATGCCCTGCACTATATGCTTTTGCAATCTGCTGACCAGTTTTTCAGCTTGATGTGCAGGATAGGGACAATGGTTACACTCATAGTCTACATTCTATGTGGACCTGAATTCTCTGATAGGGAGATATTGTTGTGATGTACACACATAGATTGTGTATCATACCAGTGATCTCCCTTCAGTTTCACACCATTATCCACTTTATGTTAATGATGTCTGTAACAATCAACCATAGAGCCTACCCATCTGTACTGTTTTAATTAATGTTTATAGACATGCTTAACATTTTTAGTTTTTATATGATATGCTCTTCTTCATATAAGACGAGCATTCATTGATACATATAATTTTTACTGTTTTAATAGGTTTGTGATATGATGACTTGTACAGTTCCTGGCCACGGGGACACTCGATTAGCGTATCACTACTTAGTACCTTCTATTTTATTTGTACTGCTTCAAGTCACCACTTCCGCCCTTAGTTATGTCCACGGGGTTCTGGAATCTATCATTAGACTTCCGCCCTTCCGCCTATGTGTGACGCAATTGCGTCGGAACATCATGGATGGGAGGGACCGCAGTGTACGATGCTAGTGCTTTCCCCTATGGTCATTGGGATTAGCCAGGGCATCGGGTAACTAGGCAGGCGGTGCGGTCATGTGATGGCGGCTGACGCTTCTGCAATACTGGCCACTCGTGAATATAGAAGTCCGTTCACGATCTCTGCTGTGTGATAGACAGCGGGGCGTACTCTTCTAAACACGTCACGGGAGGCGGGGTGTTCAAACGAGTCACTGACTCAAAAGGGAGGGTTTTAGACTGTGTAGCCAACCCCATGAGGAAATCAGGAATGATGAAACATGTCGGGGCGTGGCTACATAGTCAGTGACTAAGTTACTATCACGCTTGCTGTGCTGTGCTGTGTTCGGAAATTATCATCTACCTGGAAAGCCTTTCTGCCAGCTGACACGACCTACTGAGTGGTGAGATCGTGCCTTTTTAATCGTGGGTCCGCCGTGGCCAAGTGCTTCACCATGCAGAGATGTTTTTAGGATTAAGTTGACTGCTGTATTTCACTGCTCAGTGTGTGAGCTTTGCTTGTGAGTTTAACTTTTGGACTTGCTTTGGTGTGCTATTAAAACTTTTTTACGGTATTACACTATGGTATTTTCCTTTATTTCCTTTACGTTTTTGGAGCACTTTAGAGGACATCACATTATCGCTTGAGGATTTCCCTTGATGATATTAAGCTGAACTGCCTAGGTACGCAAGTGCTGAGGCAATTAGTTCCGGTGAGTGACCATTTAGACGGGTGGTGGAAACACTGTTCACCTTGGTGTGGTGGAAGATCTCTGAAGAATTTAGATCACTCTATGGACTGTTTGTCTAAATACATATGACTTTCACGGCTTGATTTATGCACTTATCTTATCTCACAGATTCTTACATTCTTTTTGCACTGTGATTTTCAATGTTATTTTAGGAGAATTGCAATATATTTTCTCAACGCTGTTTTTGGAATACTACACTTTATATAGTCACATATGTTTGGTGTTTTTTTCTTTTTGGTTTTCACATTTACTTATTTTACAAAACAGCAGCTAGGCTATTTCTACTCACATCTCCTTGTGCGCAGCGGTGGATGATCAGAAAGGGGGCGCATTATTCAGATCATTCAGACTTTTCTACAGTTTTTGCTTTCTAACCGCTTGCAGCCATGGAGGCTATTAACTATCTGCTTAATAGGCAGTTTAGTGCTGATTCTATCTTCACCACCAGCCACAAAATGACTGATGGTGATGAAGATTTTCCGGGCTTACTTAAATCATTGGATAATTTGTTAGAAAAACAAATTAAAGCCTGGTGGGATGTTTTTACGTTTGAACACTACATTAAAGAAGGTATTATTTTTAGAAGCCTGAGGTGGGATGTTACACCTCAGGATGGTCTTACTGATGCTAAATATATGGATGAATGGAAGTCATTTTTTAACAAGATGGGTAAAGAATTACAACTATTGGTCCTTAAGAGGAAACAAATTAAGTTATCTCTGATAGGGGACAAAATTCAAGCCATACAGTTGAAATTGGAAACAATTAAAGACTCTACTTTGATGGTAGAATTTAATAATAATATGAAAAAGAAACTAGAGAAAGTGGATAGGGAAACTCAGAAAAGGAAAGTGAAGAAATTTAACCGTGATTCTGAGGACTTCAAAAATAACCAAATTTATGCCTGGCAAGCTAATAGGAATCCTGAAGGAGAGGCGACTGATCTCACACAAAAAGACAATACGGTTACTTCCAAAAAAGCCCCTGGAAAGATTGGGGGGACTAAAATAGCCTCAAAGAAAACTGAACACTCTTCTTCCAGTCAGATAAAGAATGATGGCAGACAGAGTACAGGAAATGCTTCTTATGTACCCCAATACCAATCACCAGGGATACAATGCCAAGATAGGTCAAGAAATCATTCTAATCAACAATACCAATCCCCCCGCCCATACCAAACATATGGGAGGAATGATCAACCTCAGTATTACCCTCAACAGGAATACCAACAATGGCATCAATACCCTCCACCTGATTATTACCATCAACAACCTCCACCTTTTTTAGGACAAAGGGGGAGGGGTGGAAGGAGGGGAACCCCAAAGAGGACCCCCCAAACACAGAAGATCAGGGGAGATGTCAGGAATGGGCCAGTATATCCTCCAACTATGAATGGCATGCACTCCCAAAGAGAAGAAGGGGGTGTAGAGCTGGAAGGCGAAAGCAATCCCAAAAAACGGATGAGAAAAACTTGAACACGGGCATATACAATCTAAGCCAAGCAATATTGGGCCCGAAAGAGCTCAGCATTCTGAACATGGGCTTAAAGTGCGCCCCAAAAAAAGTCATGAACAAGTTCGACATCTATATTGACACATTGAAATTTGTGAGAACATTAAACATGAAGAAGTATTTTCTGTGCCATCCTGTAGAAGCCACTATGAGAAGTAATGATGGGTTTAAAAGAATCAATAGTGGTTTAAAGAATAAATCTTTGTTTAACCCCCAGAATTCTAACAACCATTATATTGAAGTCTTTAAAAACCTAGTGCTGAAGGATTTAGAAGCGCTGCCACAAAAGAAAAATGTCAACCCCCAGTACATTAGAGAAGGCATTAAAGCTTTGGAAACCAACAAACAAATTATTGTACGTCCGGCCGACAAGGGAGGTGGTGTTGTAGTACTGGATAAGGCTTTCTATCTTAGCCAACTATCTTCTTTACTAAATGATCGAACCACCTATAGAAGACTGACCACTGATCCAACTGATGCCTATAAAACACAGCTTGAATCACTTGTCAAATCAGGTTTTCACACGGGTGCTTTGAATAGTAAAGAGAGGGCTTATCTAGCCCCCTCTACATGTAGGATACCAGTCATATACACGCTCCCTAAAATTCACAAACATGCTACATTGCCACCAGCTCGTCCAATTGTCAATGGGATTGGATCGGTTACTGCAAGACTTGGAGAATACTTGGACAAATTCCTTCAGCCTAGTGTCCGAGAAACCAAAGCGTATCTGAAAGATACTACGGATTTATTGATGTCCTTGGAGAAACTAAAAATCAATACAGAATTAGAAATTTGTCTGGTAACAGCGGACGTAGCGTCCCTATATACCATAATCCAGCATGATGATGCGGCACTCGCACTAAACTGGGCACTGAGCAAGAGGGATGATATACCTCATACACAGAAGAAATTCTTGGGTTCAGCTTTGGAATTCTGTATGACACATAATTATTTTTGGTTTAATGGTTTCTTTTTTTCTCAGCAGGTGGGAGTTGCTATGGGGGCTAAATTTGCCCCAAGTATAGCTAATCTCTTTATGGCTAAGTGGGAGGATAGGCGGATTTTTCTAAATCAGAAACCTCAAATGATCTTCTATCGAAGATTTATTGACGATCTTTTGATCATCTGGGAGGGTAGTGAGTCAGAGGTGAGACTCTTTTTGGATGACCTTAACATCAATAACAACAATATCAAACTGGAATATGTTATTAGTAAGACCTCTGTGAGTTTCCTAGATGTGTTGATTGAGTATTCTGCAAAGAAGTTGAAAACTAAAGTGTTCTTTAAAACAACCGATCGTAACAGCTACCTGTCAATCCGAAGTGGACATCATCCGTCCTGGATTAAGAACATACCAAAAGGTCAATTCTTAAGGGTACGACGGAATTGTACAGAGGTTAATGACTATATAGATCAATCACTTAAACTGAAGGGAAGGTTCATGCAGAAGGGATACGATGAATCCCATTTGGATAAAATGATTAATCAAGTAGCAGAGATTCCAAGAGAACAATGTTTTACAAAGAGAGTGACGCAACAATCTGAATCACAACATCAATTAAGCTTCCTATCGGGCTTTCATAACCAATACAAGGCAATAGAAACTATCTTTAGGAATCACTGGCACATCCTAACAAGAGATAGACATCTGGGGGGGGGTGTTGTCAGAGACACCAAGATTCATCTACCGTCGAGCCCCTAACTTTGGAGATCAGGTCGTCAGAAAGATTCTGGATCCACCCGACCAGCGTATTAAAATTGACCTCAAAGGGTTCTTCCCGTGCAGAAAATGCATCTGCTGCCGGACTGTGAAAACCCACAACAGAGGAAAGAATGAAGTGATTAGTTCAGATGGTAAAACCTTTGCAATTAAAGAATTCAGCACATGTAATTCCTCATATATTGTCTACCTCATGTGGTGCCCATGCGGCCTACTTTATGTAGGTAGAACTAAGAGATTGTTGAGAATCAGGATAGCTGAACATCTGGCTAATATTAGGAAAAAATATGAGGATCATAGTGTCTCTATGCACTTCAAAAAACAACATAACAGTGATCCGTCTCTGTTACAATTTTGTGGGTTAGAGTGTGTTTACCCCTCTTGGAGGGGATCCAACAGAGTGCGAGATCTATCTCAACGTGAAACTCAATGGATCTTCTTATTGAAATGTTTATGGCCTAAGGGCCTTAATATAGAAGTAGATCTCAATTGTTTCATTAATAATTCTTAGAATCATTGTGTCTTCTTTCTAATTGACCAAAGGAAGTGACCAATCCATCTATTGTGTGACCTTTCTAGTTTCCCATTATCATTCACCCTATATGCCCTGCACTATATGCTTTTGCAATCTGCTGACCAGTTTTTCAGCTTGATGTGCAGGATAGGGACAATGGTTACACTCATAGTCTACATTCTATGTGGACCTGAATTCTCTGATAGGGAGATATTGTTGTGATGTACACACATAGATTGTGTATCATACCAGTGATCTCCCTTCAGTTTCACACCATTATCCACTTTATGTTAATGATGTCTGTAACAATCAACCATAGAGCCTACCCATCTGTACTGTTTTAATTAATGTTTATAGACATGCTTAACATTTTTAGTTTTTATGTGATATGCTCTTCTTCATATAAGACGAGCATTCATTGATACATATAATTTTTACTGTTTTAATAGGTTTGTGATATGATGACTTGTACAGTTCCTGGCCACGGGGACACTCGATTAGCGTATCACTACTTAGTACCTTCTATTTTATTTGTACTGCTTCAAGTCACCACTTCCGCCCTTAGTTATGTCCACGGGGTTCTGGAATCTATCATTAGACTTCCGCCCTTCCGCCTATGTGTGACGCAATTGCGTCGGAACATCATGGATGGGAGGGACCGCAGTGTACGATGCTAGTGCTTTCCCCTATGGTCATTGGGATTAGCCAGGGCATCGGGTAACTAGGCAGGCGGTGCGGTCATGTGATGGCGGCTGACGCTTCTGCAATACTGGCCACTCGTGAATATAGAAGTCCGTTCACGATCTCTGCTGTGTGATAGACAGCGGGGCGTACTCTTCTAAACACGTCACGGGAGGCGGGGTGTTCAAACGAGTCACTGACTCAAAAGGGAGGGTTTTAGACTGTGTAGCCAACCCCATGAGGAAATCAGGAATGATGAAACATGTCGGGGCGTGGCTACATAGTCAGTGACTAAGTTACTATCACGCTTGCTGTGCTGTGCTGTGTTCGGAAATTATCATCTACCTGGAAAGCCTTTCTGCCAGCTGACACGACCTACTGAGTGGTGAGATCGTGCCTTTTTAATCGTGGGTCCGCCGTGGCCAAGTGCTTCACCATGCAGAGATGTTTTTAGGATTAAGTTGACTGCTGTATTTCACTGCTCAGTGTGTGAGCTTTGCTTGTGAGTTTAACTTTTGGACTTGCTTTGGTGTGCTATTAAAACTTTTTTACGGTATTACACTATGGTATTTTCCTTTATTTCCTTTACGTTTTTGGAGCACTTTAGAGGACATCACATTATCGCTTGAGGATTTCCCTTGATGATATTAAGCTGAACTGCCTAGGTACGCAAGTGCTGAGGCAATTAGTTCCGGTGAGTGACCATTTTGACGGGTGGTGGAAACACTGTTCACCTTGGTGTGGTGGAAGATCTCTGAAGAATTTAGATCACTCTATGGACTGTTTGTCTAAATACATATGACTTTCACGGCTTGATTTATGCACTTATCTTATCTCACAGATTCTTACATTCTTTTTGCACTGTGATTTTCAATGTTATTTTAGGAGAATTGCAATATATTTTCTCAGCGCTGTTTTTGGAATACTACACTTTATATAGTCACATATGTTTGGTGTTTTTTTCTTTTTGGTTTTCACATTTACTTATTTTACAAAACAGCAGCTAGGCTATTTCTACTCACATCTCCTTGTGCGCAGCGGTGGATGATCAGAAAGGGGGCGCATTATTCAGATCATTCAGACTTTTCTACATGCTTAGAAATTTGTCCGCTGGAAACCTGTCCGTCGGACATGTCCGATGGTTAGTACGACGAACCATCGGACCGAAATCCCGCGCATTCGTCAAATTGATTCGACACATGCGTGGAAGCATTGAACTTCCGTGTTTCAGCACGTCGGTGTCTTCTACATCACCGCGTTCTGGTCCGCGGGGATTTTGGTCTGATGGTGTGTACACACATCAGACCAAAAGATCCCTTCAGACATGTCCGCTGGAAACATGTCTCCTCGTGTGTACGTGGCCTAACAGTAAAAACAGAATTGTGAATAAAAAAAAAATTACAGTTCAGTAGAAAATGACAATATGAAAATCTACATGTCCTAATAAATAAAGACATAACATAAATCAATTTGAAAACAATAGGAAACAAAATGTTTTTTTTTTTTTTTAAACAGGTAAAGATCAACAAATCTATATTAAGTGAAACAGAGTTTATATTTGCATAACCCTTGCAGTTTCGGCTAATTTAGTTTTAACTCCCTGTTTCCCTCTCTGTTTAACCGCTTACGGACTGGCACCGCATATATTATGCTGCGGCAGGGCCCCCCGCCTGCACAAAATCACATACCTGTACGTGATTTTGTGCACGCGATCTGGGGGGCACGCATGCGCTCTGCAGTAGCACCACTCTCACTGTGGCACATCCCGCCTCCACTGAAGTCACAAGGCCGAATGACGCACAAGCTGCTTAACAGCTCTTTTATAGATCTTTTTTACTTTTGGGGCAGGGTTCCCCTTTATATCTATACCAGACCTGAAGGGCCTGGTAATGGAATTTAGGGGGACCCCTACACATTTTTTTTCAATGACTTTGAACTGTATTGCTGGGACCCGACAATTAGTCTTAAATTACTTTTTTCCTTTAGAAATGTAATTTTGTGCAGAGACTGTTTTAAACATGGCAAACATGCACTACTTTACAGGCATACTATAGACACCCCCAGGTAGGAATATTTTGCTTGTATTGTTTCACTTTAAGCATTATTAAAATCACTGCTCCTAAAAATGTCAATTTTTAAAACCTTGTTTGCATTGATACACATCCCCTGAGGCAGGCCCCGGGTCCCCAAACAATTTTTCTAACAATAACTTGCATATTAACCTTTAAAATTAGCACTTTAGATTTTTCATGTTCATGTCCCATAGACTTTAACAATGTTTGCGTGTTCGAACACATTTTTTGCCTGTTCTGCTGTGAACTGAACCGGGGGGTGTTTGGCTCATCCCTACTGATCACCACCATTACTAGTAAAAACAATTTAAAAAATAAAAAGACCCATAGTTTGTAGACGCTATAACTTTTTGTAAAAAGCACTCAATATACACTTATTGGGATTTTTTACCAAAAATATGTACCAGAATACATATTGACCTAAATTGATGAAGACATTTGATATATTTTTTTAATTATTGCGTATGTTTCATGTATTTTTTTGTTTATAGCGCCCAGAAAATCAAAAAAACGCAGAGGTGATCAAATACTACCAAAATAAGGCTCTATTTGTGGGAGAAAAAGGACATACGTTTTATTTGGGTACAGTGTTGCATGACCACGCAATTGTCAGTTAAAGCAATGCAGTGTTACATGGCAAAAATGTCCTGGTCAGGAAGGGAGTAAATAATTCTGGAGCTGGAATGGTTCATTTAGGTGCAAGGTCAATGACTATGAACATATCTAATACAGAATCTACATTTTCCTTAGCACTGGTAACTAGCTTTTATGCTTTAGAATAATACATTTTAAATCTTGAATGATAATGTTTGGGAGACAAGGAATAGGAAACACTAAACACCAAACAACATAGGCACTATAAACACTTGGCATTTGGAAGAATTCAAGAATTACCAAATGTTAGGGTGAATAAGGAAAAATAAAAAATAAAAAATGTTTGGTGCCAAGAGTATACAGGCATACAAACCACTAAACATAAGACATCACGGTAATCATATTTTAAAATTAAATCATGGGCAAAATAAATGAAACAAAAGAATGCCGGCAATAAAAAAAAGATAACAGCAAGGGGTCACCAGATGACATAATGGGGAGACCATGTCCCCAGCATACCCGGTTGCTCATGTCACAAGGGGGAGGCCACTCAGTAATATCATCAAGTGGCCCGCCCCTTAGCTAATTAAGAACTGGCAGACAGCAGAGCAGGCAGATGACGGAAGCCTTAAATGAGACCAGAGATTATTTTTCATTGCCGGCATTCTTTTGTTTACAATTCAACTGTCAGTGGGGAAGCCCATCGGTTGTTAAGGACACAGTGGCCGGCTTCCCGGCCCACTCCTTAACAACCAGCTATTCTTCATACAGAACTCAAATTGATCGATCATTTTCTGACCAATACAAATACTAATTGTTTGTAAAATTTGAAATTTGATAGAAAATTAACAAAAAAATAAAATAAAAAATGAAACAAAACAAGACTAAACAAATTCTGAAACCAAGCAACAAAATGAGATTGGTAACATAATGTTTACAATTCTATACATGTCTACTGGGAAGTTAACTTGCTGCACTGATGACGTATCTCATGCCCTGTACACACGATCGGTCCATGCGATGAAAACGGTCTAATGGATTTTTCCATCAGTTGTCCGATGAAGCTGACTGATGATCAGTTGTGCCTACACACCATCAGTTAAAAAAACGATTGTGTCAGAACGCGGTAACGTAAAACACAACAATGTGCTGAAAAAAATGAAGTTCAATGCTTCCAAGGATGCGCCGACTTGATTCTGAGCATGCATGGATTTTTAATCGATGGACGTGCCTACAGATGATTGTTTTTTTCTATAGGTTTTTTATCCATCAGATAATTTTAAAACCAGTTCCTAATTTTTTAACCGATGGAAAAATAACAGATGGGGCCCACACACGATCGGTTTAGTCTGATGAAAATGGTCCATCAGACCGTTTTCATCAGACAAATCGATTGTGTGTACGCGGCATTAGTCTGTTGGTGCTTAGATTGTTGTCCAGTAAACTGAAAGGTGAAGCAAGATTGTAATATGTCACACAAAGGTACCGGTAGTTAGAGAGAGAAAGATCTTTAAGCACTTTAAATGTAAACACATGAGGACATTACTCGCATCAGAACTACCAGGTGAAACGCAATTGCATGAGACACGTAGTCGCATGAGAAACGTAGTCGCATGAGAACTACCATGCGAAACGTAATCGCATGAGAAAAACCACGAGAAACGTAATCGCATGAGAAATGTGAACACCTGAGGACATAACTTGCATGAGAAACGTGATCGCATGAGAACTACCAGGCAAAACGTAATTGCATGAGACACGTAATCGCATGAGAAACGTAGTCGCATGAGAACTACCATGTGAAACGTAATCGCATGAGAACATAACCGCACAAGAAATTACCATGTGAAACGTAATCGCACAAGGACTATCACGTGAAACGTAGTCGCATGAGAAACGTAGTTGCATGAGACACGTAGTCGCATGAGAACTACTTTGTGAAACGTAATCGAATGAAAACATGATCGCATGACAAACGTAAACACACAAGGGCATGACTGCATGGGAAACGCGATTGCATGGGAAACGCAATTGCATGGGAAACGCAATCGCATGGGAAACAAAACACATGAGAAACAAAAAACACATGAGAAACGTGAAAAGAAAAGCATACCGTATCTGACTGAAAACATACACCACTGAGCCTACTAACTGAACACACACGCACATGCCAACCCGAGTCCAGAGACAGGGGGGGATGCATATCAGGTGACATCTGGACAGCAGTGTATAACTGCTCTAAGGTGTAGTATGGAGTAGACACGCATATGTGTAGTATGTGGCTGGCTGAACATGTGAATGTATGGAGCTGTGCCAGTGGTGTACTGCAAGTTCCCAGAGCTGGCAGCCACAGATCCCACCCCTCTCCCCTGATGCCACGTGGAGAAATGACGAAGATTTGGAGGGTTAACAGTCAAACAGCGTGCATGTCTGAACATCAGAATTGTTTTTCCCATGGACAACCATGTGACCAGGACAGGAAGTGACTGACATGACAGCAATAAAACATTAAGCTTGTGGGGTGGGGGGGTGAGTGGGGGGATGCCTGTCTTCCCACAGCCAAGCACCCAACAACAACATCCCTGCCACCGGAGACCGCCATCCCACAGCAGGGAGTAACCAACCTGTGAGACCGGCCTTTTCTGCTTCAACCACCCACATGTTAGCCAAAAGTTCCCTCAGGCTCTCAGAGAAGTGTTTTGCCCTCTACCAGTACCGATAATGTAATTTATAGCAGATGGGGGTAGCTGGCCACCCGTGGACATCCCCCTGACCAAACTTGTACCCCGCACGAGAAAGCGGGGAGACTCGGGGCCGCCCTAATGCCCGGCGGTCTTCCTGGCTGAGACGAAAACCCGGAAGTGACGTCAGACGGGTCGCACAGGAAATGACAACACAGGTGCTGCAAAGCTCACATCAGAAAACCGACGCCCAGAAGGAGGAAGGAGGGTGGGTTTTCAAATACCTCCCGACTCCTTTTACAAATTCAGGCTGACCTGCGGTCAGCCTTACACTTATACCAAATATATGTTTTTTTTCCTTTTACTTTCAGAATAGGAATGCTCATTTTACTATTCACACATCACTAATGTAAGTCATTTGGATCTACATAGCCTAAAGAAACAAAATGTTCCCTTTTAGAATTCACATCCACACCCCAAAGCCTTTATAAACACATTTGTCTTTTAATACTGTAACAATGAAACACTAAATATATATTTAGTACCACCCTCTTTAAGGCTTAAAAATGTAGTTAACTAATGTTATATTTCATTTAAAATTTTGATTTGATATGTAGACTTAGTATGAAGTATTGTAGATAGAGGCTCCTGCGCTACCGAGGGGGGTGGTGGAGTGGGATGGGGTCACTGCTGCAAACACCTGACACTCTGTCCTGGGCAGAGAGAAGTAGCAAATGGAAAAACAAGGGGGGTGGTGTCTGCGCTGTGAAAAGTGGGTGAAATCCAAGGGTGGTACGGGAATAAATCCCTGGGCTGGTGAACGTGGGGCAGGGGGGGGGGGGGGAGGGGTGGTGTTTTTAGAACAGAGTGATAGCGTACATAAGTTTAGTGTCAATACGTAAACCGTCAAAATGTAGCACAAAAGATAATATTAAATACTAAACAATGGCAAGTGACAAAAAAGGAGTACAAATTCACAAGCAGTAAAATGTACACAATGTGCTGGTCCAAGTAATGTGAAATCAGGGAGAACTACCGCTAGGGGCGCCCCTGAATGTGTAACACAGTGAACAATACAAATAATAATATATAAATCAGTGAAGAAATGCAAAAAAGTATCTGAAAGTGTTTCCCAAATGTCCCAGAAGACAGGTTCCAAAGATGTCCCAGAAGACAGTTTCTAAAAGATGGAGGAAATGGTGCCGGGAAAGGACGTGGTACAGTGAACACCTCAGGTGGTCCCTAGCCCCTCACCTCACGGCTATGGCACGGATAGCCAAATAAAACCACCTCTGGCAGGGAGAGGAATACACTTCAATGGACAGAAACGACATCAGCATTCAGCAGTAAGGCATGGAGAAGATACAAAGCAAGTAGGATATGGTGTTATGGAAGTGTCTAAACAGGCAACATCATTCACTCATACATCCACTCACATGGAGGTGATGGATGGTGGGCCTATCTCCCACGAACACCGAGTTCGTCCTAAGTCCTGGATGCACACCTGGCTCCTCTTCTTCTGTGTCTGAGCTGGGTGGACACTTGGAGCAGATAGAGGGGACCCTCACACAGCATATAGGATGGGAGAAAAAAAGACCATAGTACAGCCCCGCAAAAATGGAACAGGTTTATTAAAACATATAGGTGCACTCACATTTGGATGATAAAAACTGGGCACAGAAACCAAACGGACGGCAGGGGGGTCTTGCTGCGTCAGGCGTGTGGACTCTGATGCTCCTTGATCCCTACGCGTCTCGTCATGTCACATGACTAAGGAGTGCACCTATATGTTTTAATAAACCTGTTCCATTTTTGCGGGGCTGTACTATGGTCTTTTTTTCTCCCATCCTATATGCTGTGTGAGGGTCCCCTCTATCTGCTCCAAGTGTCCACCCAGCTCAGACACAGAAGAAGAGGAGCCAGGTGTGCATCCAGGACTTAGGACGAACTCGGTGTTTGTGGGAGATAGGCCCATCATCCATCACCTCCATGTGAGTGGATGTATGAGTGAATGATGTTGCCTGTTTAGACACTTCCATAACACCATATCCTACTTGCTTTGTATCTTCTCCATGCCTTACTGCTGAGTGCTGATGTCGTTTCTGTCCATTGAAGTGTATTCCTCCTCCCCCTGCCAGAGGTGGTTTTATTTGGCTATCCGTGCTATAGCCGTGAGGTGAGGGGCTAGGGACCACCTGAGGTGTTCACTGTACCACGTCCTTTCCCGGCACCATTTCCTCCAACTTTTAGAAACTGTCTTCTGGGACATCTTTGGAACCTGTCTTCTGGGACATTTGGGAAACACTTTCAGAGACTTTTTTGCATTTCTTCACTGATTTATATATTATTATTTGTATTGTTCACTGTATTACACATTCAGGGGCGCCCCTAGCGGTAGTTCTCCCTGATTTCACATTACTTGGACCAGCACATTGTGTACATTTTACTGCTTGTGAATTTGTACAGTGCCTGCCGCCGAGAATGTGTTTTTAGCACGCCAGCATCGCGCTGAATCTCGGCGACATGCTGCCGATATCTCGCACTCGCTGGAATAGTAAAAGCACATTCCAGCGAGCGCGTCATAGAAGCGACGGGGATCCGACGCGGATTCCCGCCAATTCTACCCACGTGATACCTACCAGAGCATGATGGGACTGCGACGTCACAAGACAGGCCTATATATTTCGCTGCGAGCCGCGCGCCCGGCATAACAGCGGAAGGATGCGTCGCGTCAACATCTGGAGAGCAGAAGAAGACGCCGACTTCGCAGAAGAGGGGGCCGCCGCCGCTAGTAATTGAGCTAACACACGAAGATAGCGGCGGCGAGTCCTGAAGAAGAAGAAGACCCCCGGAGAGCGGAGAAGACCCCCGGAGAGTGGGAGAAGACCCCCGGAGAGCGGGAGAAGACCCCCGGAGAGTGGGAGAAGACCCCCCCGCCGCCGAAGACGTCGCAGAAAAGGGGGCCGCCGCCGCCGCTAGTAATTGAGCTAACACACGAAGATAGCGGCGGCGAGTCCTGAAGAAGAAGAAGACCCCCGGAGAGCGGAGAAGACCCCCGGAGAGCGGGAGAAGACCCCGGAGAGTGGGAGAAGACCCCCCCGCCGCCGAAGACGTCGAAAGAAGCCCGCCGGGTGGTGGGCGCTTTTATCAAAGCGCCCCCCGGCGGCGGAAGAGAACCAGACGGCGGCACCCACCCCCCACAGAAGCCCGCCGGCAGCCAACTAATAAAATATTTCAATACCCTGTGTGGTTTATTTGTGTTTACACTTTTTATTTGCAGGTGAATGGGTAGGGGTACGATGTACCCCATACTCATTCACTTAGGGTGGGGGGCCGGTATCTGGGGGCCCCCTTATTAAAGGGGGCTTCCAGATTCCGATAAGTCTCCCGCCCGCATACCCCGACAACCAATGGCCAGGGTTGTCGGGAAGGGGCCCTGTCCTCATCAACATGGGGACAGGGTGCTCTGGGGTGGGGGGCCGCAGTGCGCCCCCTGCCCCAGAGCACCTAACCCCCCCATGTTGAGGGCATGCTGCCCGGTACGGCTCAGGAGGGGGGGGCGCTCGCTCGCCCCCACTCCCTTCCTGACCGGCCGGCCGGCGTGCTTTGGATACGGGTCTGTTATGGATTGTGGGGGACCCCCGCGCCGTTTTTTCGTCGTAGGGGGGGTCTCCTTACAACCCATAACAGACCTAAGGGCCCGTTATGCTCCTGAGGGGGGAACCCATGCCGGATTTTTTTTTTAAATCCGGCGAGGATTTCTCCTTCAGGATTCATAACAAACTCCGCCCACGTGTAGAATTGGCGGGAATCCGCGTCGGATCCCCGTCGCTTCTATGACGCGCTCGCTCTCCATCGCGGCAAGCCAGCTCGGCGCTGGCTCTCGCGATGGAGCTCGCAAGTGCTCAATCTCGCCGAGAAAGGGAGCGAGATTGACACAATATCCCAGTCACCTACTCCTTTTTTGTCACTTGCCATTGTTTAGTATTCAATATTATCTTTTGTGCTACATTTTGACGGTTTACGTATTGACACTAAACTTATGTACGCTATCACTCTGTTCTAAAAACACCACCCCTCCCCCCCCCTCCCCCACGTTCACCAGCCCAGGGATTTATTCCCGTACCACCCTTGGATTTCACCCACTTTTCACAGCGCAGACACCACCCCCCTTGTTTTTCCATTAGTATGAAGTATGATGTGTGATGGTAAAATGTCAGTTTATCAAGAAAAAAATCTTACCTCTGTAGAAACCTTTGTAGAAATGTTAACAAACGTGCTGCATATAAAGGTCAAGTCCATAACTGGATGCTCCAGTGCACCTGTTTCCTCACAGAGATGCCATTTCCCGTAAAATATCAGAAACATAGATCAATGTTAAACCAAAGTACATTATCTGAATGCACTATGCATACGTGTCTTTTTTTAATTTAGCTTTTGACATAGTTGATGCTTCAGTAAATTGCTCTATTTTCAACATAACAGATGTATGTATATAATCTTTGTATTAATCAGAAAAAAATGTAATTTCAGGTTCTTTATTATTACATTTTAAGTCAAATTTTTTGTTTATTTGGTTTTCTGGTCCTAATAGTACTTGAAATAGTTCAATAAAGTAGTGGAACTGAGTTAAGATTTTCCTGTTTTTCTAATGATCTACCGCTGCAGGTTTCCTGCTGCTTTTTTCAATGTATCACTGCATTTTTCACCATGAAGATCTGACACTTTTGGCTGGTAAACAGAGGAAAATTTGGTTAAACAGAACAAAAATTTAGCACAGGGAGAATTTGTAATGGCAATTTCAATCGTGTTCTCCCAAGTACAACTTTACACAGATGCAGGGAAAAAAAATATTAACTGAGTATTTACTCTATCGTTGTGTTTTTTTTGTTGTTGTTTTTTTTCAAATGCCTAATGATAGAAAGTTTTTTTTTTTTTTTTTATCTCTGAGACATACAGTTTAACTTTTATGTTCAATATTTTTTTATTGAAAAGTGTTGTTCAGATACAACAGAAAATAAAAATAAGAATTATAAAAAACAGGATGCGCTACAAACGTGAACGAAACAAAATAAATTGTCCAAAAGTGATGTAAACAATTGTCCATCTGGGAGTAAAGAGGTAATGGGGGTGGTGGCGCTGTCACTAATATGTTGTTAACTGAACCAATAACGGACCCAATGGGTTGGTGGGTAGGTTCTAGTGGCACAACTTTCCCTAAAATAATGTATATAATGAACAGTACAATAAATGAATAAATAAAATGTGGCAGTGAATGTCAAAAAAAGGTGAGTTTAGGTGAACAACAGTGGTAGTACCTCTATGTGCCACCTATGGTGTTGGTGTCACCGATATAGAAATGATTTGTAAATAAATATTTTCTTACAGTGGCTGAACCACGCCGTACTGCAGTACAATTAGCAAAAATTAATTTACAAATCTAAATATGTGCATAAAAACACTGTGATCAAATTCTACAATAAATTAATTCACATTAAATAATCCATAAATCATAGAGCAGGTAAATGTGGGTGGTGTGACAATCAAGGTGCACCTATGTGGATAGGTGATAGGCAGTACATCAAGTGAATATCGCAGTGGGTCCGGTGCTCCCCCTTATGGGTCCCCACTCACCAGAGGCAATCACCCCTGCTGGGGTAGAATGCATGTCAATCAAACGAGTGTTCCACCGTGTCTTGACTCCTTTTCCTGGATTTCTAATGGATCACCTGGATTCCTGTTGTGTGTCCTTGGTATAAGTGGTTAGTGGTATGGGTTTCAATAAGTTCCTCCAAAGCAAAAAAGAAAGGCTTCCATAGTGTGGTACGTTAAAGGTATAAAAAAGATTTTATTGGCACTGCCAAGCATTAACATGGGCACAAGTGTAAAAATACAAAAAATATAAAATAAATAAAAATCATGACACCAAGCTGAGACAAGATTCCGGCACAGTCAGCAGTCAAGATGGCAAAAAACAAAAAAGAAATAAAATGTGTAAAAACAAGTTAGCAGCAGCCTATGTCCTAAGCGAACATAGGCACTGCGTGTACACAACACTAAAGATGTCCGATTTGCTAGTCTCACCAGCGTGGGAACGGTATGCGTTCCATAGACAATTCTCTGGTTAGCCCGGAAGTGCGTGTAGGTGTGCGTGTGGCCGCTTTACGCACGTTTCATATTCGTTACGTCTTCGGAAGCGGATACACGCATACCATAGCTGGCTGTATAAATAGAGGGCGTCACCATGGCAATTTGCAGACGCTCAATGGCGTTGTCCAATCAAATGTGGAGTGGCAGATTCGATATCCTATCGAATATTTAGGCTATACGTCTACTAGGGGCGTGTATACGGCTGTTATTGCCCAATCAGATAGGAGGCAGCGGATTCGATGTCCTATCGTAAGGCTAAGCCTGACGCCTGGTGAGGACGTGTATACAACTGCTATTGCCCAATCCAGCACTGAATTTCTTGCCTGATCAAACGGTATTGGACCGATGTAACCCGGATGTTTATACTAATTGCCATGTTAACAGCCTTGTAAGCAACAATCATAACAGGAAGTGCAGTAGATCACTAAGATTATTCAAAAAGGGGGTTACACGAAAAAGAATGATAAGTATTCTACATATGACATTAAGGTTTCAACATTATATCAGATCTGCTACAATAAGAGAGTGACGTTGATTAATGTAATAGGCGATAGCGGATTCGATATCCTATCATATGGTAAATCCTTACGTCTATTAGGAACGTATGTACAGCTGCTATTATCCAATCCAGCATAGAGTGACTAGGTTTTAATCCAATCATATAGGGTCAGAGTAACCCCAATAGCTGTACTAGTTGTCATATTAGCGTTTAACAGGAAGTATGATCAGACATTAAAATTATTCAAAGAGATTACATATAAGAAGCGAACTGTTCTGCATAGTACACAAGATTTTGACATTATTACATGTCTACTAGAATAAAAATATATAACCATAAAAAACGTGGTGTAGTATCATAATTGTGAAGGTGAAGCAGTAGTGAATAATGTAATTCATGCGCAAAAACAAGCGCATAAGTAATGGATTTGATATAGAAAAATGTCCTCTTAAAAGGACTTATCTGTAGGTAGTATAACAGAAGTGAAATTGGAATGCTCTATCTAGGCATACCCTATGTTGGCATATCTATGCCAATGGTGTATATATACATCTCTCTAATCTTAAAGTTAGTAGAAATGATTAACTAAATTAATTAAAGAAAATATTAATCAAAATAAGTGTCCCCATAAGACAATCGATAATTGAAGTGAGTTCTATGGGTCTATTCTCTGGTGCACCTATTGGGTATCCATATAGGGGATGGATGTCCCTATATAGCAGGGGGATATTTTAAAGAGAAGACAGGAAAAGAACAGCCTAAACATTCGATAGGATATCGAATCTGCCACTCCACATTCGATTGGACAACACCATTGAGCGTCTGCAAATTGCCATGGTGACGCCCTCTATTTATACAGCCAGCTATGGTATGCGTGTATCCGCTTCCGAAGACGTAATGAATACGAAACGTGCGTAAAGCGGCCACACGCACACCTACACGCACTTCCGGGCTAACCAGAGAATTGTCTATGGAACGCATGCCGTTCCCACGCTGGTGAGACTAGCAAATCGGACATCTTTAGTGTTGTGTACCCGCAGTGCCTATGTTCGCTTAGGACATAGGCTGCTGCTAACTTGTTTTTACACATTTTATTTATTTTTTGTTTTTTGCCATCTTGACTGCTGACTGTGCCGGAATCTTGTCTCAGCTTGGTGTCATGATTTTTATTTATTTTATATTTTTTGTATTTTTGCACTTGTGCCCATGTTAATGCTTGGCAGTGCCAATAAAATCTTTTTTATACCTTTAACGTACCACACTATGGAAGCCTTTCTTTTTTGCTTTGGAGGAACTTATTGAAACCCATACCACTAACCACTTATACCAAGGACACACAACAGGAATCCAGGTGATCCATTAGGAATCCAGGAAAAGGAGTCACGACACGGTGGAACACTCGTTTGATTGACACACATTCTACCCCAGCAGGGGTGATTGCCTCTGGTGAGTGGGGACCCATAAGGGGGAGCACCGGACCCACTGCGATATTCACTTGATGTACTGCCTATCACCTATCCACATAGGTGCACCTTGATTGTCACACCACCCACATTTACCTGCTCTATGATTTATGGACTATTTAATGTGAATTAATTTATTGTAAAATTTGATCACGGTGTTTTTATGCACATATTTAGATTTGTAAATTAGTTTTTGCTAATTGTACTGCAGTACGGCGTGGTTCAGCCACTGTAAGAAAATATTTATTTACAAATCATTTCTATATCGGTGACACCAACACCACAGGTGGCACATAAAGATACTACCACTGTTGTTCACCTAAACTCACCTTTTTTTGACATTCACTGCCACATTTTTATTTATTCATTTATTGTACTGTTCATTATTTACATTATTTTAGGGAAAGTTGTCCCACTAGAACCTACCCACCAACCCATTGGGTCCGTTATTGGTTCAGTTAACATATTAGTGACAGCGCCACCACCCCCATTACCTCTTTACTTTCTTCATATACCCCCCTCGGGGAGTCGTATTTAGGGGGGGCTGCAGTCGCACACCTTTACTCGTCCTATTACCCTCAATTAGACTATCCCAAGCGCAGCTTTTTTCCTCTTTATAAATTGTCCATCTGGGTCCAGACTGAACCAAATTGATTAAATATTAATAGTCATATGATAGACGATATGGATGAAATACACCAGTGGAATGAGTGTAGACATATAAATCGTGGTGACACTCTGATGAGAAGTGCTAATAGAAGATCCTCCACCATAAGAATATGCAAACTGCTTACCAGATGTCTGGTGGTCCCTTACTTAAAAGAGAACCCCAGAGAGCATGTGGTTGTCCACTGGGAGGAAGTGATTGGATCAGATCTGTTGTCAATCCCCATCTGCAGCAGTCAGGTTAAACACTCGAAAGCAGTATCCGTGGAGAGACACAAGAAGACCACAATAGTATAATACAGTAGGGAAAGGTTTATTTTAAAAGATAAGACAAAAACTCACTTACATGATACAAATAGAAAACAGGCATGTCAGTTTAAGATGGAACTCCGGCCGGAAGTGGTCCAAATAAAACATAACCCGTCCAATTGGTGAGGAAGAATGTATTCAGCGGGGGATAATCCAATGTAATACAATATCCCGCCCGACCGGTTTCGCGAAAAATCGCTTACTCATGGGGTCTGTTTTCTATTTGTATCATATAAGTGAGTTTTTGTCTTAAGAACCGCTGCTATGATCATTCTTATGTCGTGCAGAATCGCTGGCTGAAAAAGAGGATATCTGAATGATGCCTCTGGCTGCAGGCATCATTCAGATATCCACCCGCAAAGCCCAGGCTGGGCGGGGGCGGGGGTCAGGAACCACTCCACGTCACTCGCTGAGGAAGTTATCTTACGATACGCGTCCGGGGGTCAGGAACCACTCCACGTCACTCGTTGTTGTCCCGAGTTTTTCGTTTTGAGCTGCCTACCACACGGTGTTACATGCCTTTTAACTACATCCTAATATGTGAGTAACCTGCACTTCCTGACGTATTAAAGTCCTCTGGTTCTTACGGAAGCTCTTAGATTTTGTTTTTATTTCCTTGTATACATGCTTGTTCGGTGGTGCCATTGAGGATATCTATTTATCACCTGGTCCTACGGCTGAATTTTATACATCCCTGAGTTATCCGGATTCCCTACCATTTGATTTTAAGCCTATTAGACCTTTGGTAAAACTTAGGTCTCCGTTTGAGGTGAGAGTACCCATCTTTATTGGTGAAGGGATCACATTCAGAATTGATATTGGTTTACCAGTCACGTGGTGAAGATTTTTCCCCTTATTTGGTCGCAGGACTTTTACTCTTCATATATATATATTCTTTTAGACACTTTTTCCTTTCTTTGTTTTCACATTTATGAGTATGTTTAATACTATTCCATTTATAATCATGTTAATTACCATTTCTATTTAATGTTTGCGCTACACTTCTTTCTTTATTTTCATCTACTATTGGGATTTTGTGAATGTCCTTTTTTGGTGTTTAGCTTGCATTCATATGAAATATACTCTGGTAGTTATTTCATTCTCTATTTTTGCGCTGAGTGCACCCCTCACTTTTGTTATACTCTGCGTCAATTGTCTATGGCCGGGTATTGAAGTGGTTAAGAAACTTTAAGAAAAAAAATTCCTTTAATAAAATAACATACGATTGAGCACCGGCCACCATTGCCCTATAAAGGGCCACGTCAATGCAATCTTTGGTTTGCAGACATGGCGCTTCATTTGCAGGCTTTTATCCCGCCTTTGGGCGCATTGCAAAGCGCTGAATAGCTTCCTATGGGTGCCAGGAGCATTACTAATAGTACTATTGTTACTTTCCGGCTGGGATTCGAAAACCGGAAGTGACGTCACGCAGCAGGCAGCTCAGTTCTTTACACTGCCCGAGTGGAGCTGCAGTGCAAAGGTAAGCCAATGGATGCCTTGTTTCATTGAATGACAATATGGACTGAAATTCAGATCGCCCCCCCCCCAAAGTCATTAGCGATGCACTGCCTGATCCCCACCCATCCACCTCAGAGCTGTTATTGTAGTTAGACTGCTGGGACTTGTAGTTCTCCATCTTCTCCTGGGGCTCATGGAGATTGGAGAACTACAAGTCCCAGCAGGTTATACATACAATAAGGCTCTGAGGTGGATGGGTGTGGATGGCATGCACCTGAGCCCAGGAGAAGATGGGGAACTACAAGTCCCAGCAGGTTATAATATAAGGCTCCTAGGTGGATTGGTGTCCGGACATCCATCCACCTCAGAGCCTTATATTATAACCTGCTGGGACTTGTAGTTCCCCATCTTCTCCTGGGCTCAGGTGCATGCCATCCACCTCAGAGCCTTATTGTATGTAAACCTGCTGGGACTTGTAGTTCATCTTCTCCTGGGGCTCAGATGCATGCAATCCACCATCTATGGGACTACAAGTCCCAGCATTGAGAAAAACTGGACAAAGATGGTGGATTTCATGCACCTGAGCCCCAGGAGAAGATGGAGAACTACAAGCCCCAGCAGGTTATAATATAAAGCTCCGAGGTGGATGGATGTCTGAACAGTGACACAGTGGGGACAATTGGCACAGCTGCATGAATGGGCACAAAAGGCCTTCTCTGCGTCCAGTGTTGGAGCAGAGAAGGCCTTTTCTTAATCTCAGCCATGTGGATAATATTCACTAATCTGCAAGTGGAATCTGATGTCTGTCTGTTTTTGGTGAAACCCATTTAATCGGGGTGAAACAGTGTAGGTAATATGTCAACAAGGCGCGAGGCTATCAATTTTGCATATAATTTCAAGCCAATATTCAGTAGAGATATTGACCTGAAGTTCAAAGGAGTCTGGTTCACTCCCTGGCTTGGGTAAGGTTACAATTAGTGCCTCTAACATTACAGGAAGAAAAGAGGCAAAGGCTGCAGCGGTATTGAAAATTTGGTTTAGATACGGGGATAGAGAAGTGTTAAATTCTTTATAATCCATCGGGAACTAGCAATTTATTTGGGGGCAGTGAGTCTATTATTTCATGGATCTCTGATTCTGTAAATGGTGCATTTAAAAATTTCAGTTGGATAGGAGACAGTGTTTGTATAGATAACTCTATAGAAATCTGTTAACTGCTTCTGAGGTTGGCTGATGTGTCAATGGGTCATTTTTCAAGTTGTACAATGAGCTGTAATAAAAACTAAAATAATCTGCTATTTTTTGGGGGTGAAATTATTTCTGTTTAGTACCTGGATGTATGATACAGTATGAGTTATTTTAGCTTTATATCTGTGCCCTTTAAGGTTTTGAGCTAACAATTTGCCTGTTATATTCCCGTTGGTGTAATAGGACATCTTTAGTATTCTGCTAGCTTTCTCAAAATGTTCTAATAGTAAGAATCTGAGATATAGAGAGATTCCAAATTATAGGTAAAAGATTCGACATTATAGGGAAAAGATTCGACATCATAGGGAAAAGATTCGAAATTATAGGGAAAAGATTCGACATTATAGAGAAAAGATTCGACACTATAGAAAAAATAGATTCGACATTACAGAGATTAGATTTTAATTTATGAGAAAATAAGATTCAACATTATTACTAGTCATACAACATTAGAAATCTTGTAGGCGGAATATTCGAACAGAAATGTACGATTCGACGTAAAGATTTGACGTTCCGTCGAATATTCTTTTTTACCATTAGACAGAAACTAAGTATTATTGGATTTTCGGACGAAAGCTATTCCCCAACGAAAAACAAAACAATATTTGAATGGTGTAATAGGGTACTCACTTTTGGTAGTGGATTGTCCGAAGGTGAATTGAAGAGTTACCCAAAGGGAAGTCTCATTGTAGATGATGATGCTCTAGTTTTCACAGTGAAGAGGCGGTATTCCTGTTTTTCTGGCTCTGCTAGTATCCAAAAAACATAAACAACAAAAGAAAAAAAAAACAACAGTATAATTGATATAATATTAGTAAGCACCTAACAAGGTTTAGAGTGCGTAACAGGTGAAAAACATCTGTAGAGAGCATTAGCTGCTAGATATAACTGGGGGATAAGTTCGACCATTGAGTCCCTGGTGTAATGCTTTTCAGGGACCTGGGAGCTGAATTAGGTCTTAGTTACCCATGCGATTTGACATTTTTTGCGGTTACTTTCTTTCACCCCTGTTCAATTTTGCGCGGAATACTTGTGGCACGGGCTTCACCGTATGGGTCTGGGAGAATGCCCCATTCCTTCAAGAGTGATCCCTTTTTTAAGGAGATTATTGTGTAAGTGTGGTTATCCTTGGTGATGGTGATTTTCGTAGGATAGCCCCATCTGTATGCAATTTTATGATTGCGGAGTACCTTTGTCACCGTATTTGGGCTCTTCCTTTTTTGATGTGTGTATTGGGACAAATCAGTAAAGAATTGTAGATTTTGGTACTGTGAGGGAATTTGATCTTACTTCCTTTATAGCTGCCATGAGGTGTTCCTTCACATGAAAAAAGTGCAGGCGCAGAAGAACATCTCTGGGAATGTGGTCAGACAGGTGGGATCGCTTGGGGATATGGTGAATCCTGTCTATAGTGACGTTTAAGTCAGTGAGACTGGGCATAATGTTCTTAAATAGCTTTGCTGCATAGAGGTTCAGTTTGGATTGTTGCACTGATTCAGGGATCCCCCTTATTTTTATGGGTTTTTTTTCTTCTCAATCTGTCCTCCATGTCAGCTAGCTTTGCCTTAATCCATTCATTTTCGCCCTCTCTCATCATGAGCATCAACCAGATCATTAAAGTTGTCTGCATATTCTTCCATCTTAGCCTCAATGTGATCCACTCTATTCCCCACTGCCTGTACCTCCTTGTTGAATCCGTGCATTTATAAGGCCATGTCTGTTTGAATCATGCTGGGTAAAGATAATAGCATGTCTTTCAGAACAGTATCCAGCACAGGCTGGTTCTGTGTGGGAAAGAATTCTATGGATTCTGGCATCTGGTATGCTCCCCTGATTCTGAGGCCCAGCTCCTCGTCAGACTCAATCCATTGCCATCCATCCTAGGTCTGGACTTGGCCGAGCTGCTGGTAGACGTAGAGGGGATGTAGGAGTTCTGGCTAGCAGTAAGATTGCCTTTTATTTGGGTATTTCCTTTCTTGGAGGATTTTGTTTGTGAGGATTCGGCCGGAGGAGAGTAGGCCTTGGCACCATCTTTCCTGTCTCTATTAGCGGCTATTGTGAAGAAGTCCGAGAGGCTTCAAATCTCTGCATCGCTTTTTGGTCATGATCCTGGTGATGTCCCAGGCCAATCCGCCTTGGTTCCAGCCCGAAAGATGTCTCGCATGAGGATGCTGTTAGCTGCTTCGACCCTGTGTCTCCAGAGCTCTGGATTTATGCGACCATCCGGTTACCGCACCAGGCCACACCCCCGAGAAATATGGCTTTTAGATAGACAAACTTATAAGACCACAACTTGATAAAATATGTTATATATATATTTAAAGCTAAACTCCAGGAAAACAGACATTAAATAGATAATGTCTATTTGATGAAGTCACGTGTGGAGTGGCGTAGGGATCGAGTTCACGAGAGACCGCTACTAACCAGAGGCAATCAGAGGAGACGTAAGATGGTGTTAACGCCGTGTCTTGTTTTTTATGCATCCATACCTTATATGCTTGTAAGAGTCTCTAATTTTAGCTTTAATACATTTTAATACATTCACCTACTACACTATTGGAGGCTTCTTTTCCTTGTTCTCACTCCTTTTCTCCCACGGAGCTTAGAGCACTCCTAGGTCATACCCTCCACGAACACCAGGAAGGAACCAGATTTATGGAATATATCCTAAAGGAGGAAATTTGAGAAGCCCACAACAGCAGCCCTAGGACACACTCGCACGCATGATACATGCATGGTTTTATAACCTGAAGGTGAGAGTTTAGAGAGAGTGCTTAAGGATTCACACTGCCATTTCACTGCTCCTTCAGGAGCTTTAGAACATCTAAGCACAAATTCACTTGTCTCTGCATTGTTGAAAGGACTTTTTCCATTTGATACCTTCCTCATTTGGCTTAGTTATGTTTATTAACACTAATTCTTATTTATGCTAATTTGTCACTGTTGTGTTGTCACTCACTATGGTAGTGACCACTACCATTCATAGCGCTTATCACTTTTTATTTACAGATAAATTACATGTTCTACTTGCCAAACAATTTGCGTTTGTATTCATCCATTCCTAAAATGTACACAGCACAGCCAGACAGAATATACCAATTACAGTGAATGACTTGCATTGATATAGGCAATACATTTGCAAGCAAAAAACCTGAATTTTCCTCACTTAGTCCACTCTAAATTAAATGTATGTTGCTACTTTTATAGATCATGCTTCAAAATAACAGTTTTTGATTTGAAAACAATTATTATTTACAAATATGCAGTAATGGGTTCTAATGATGTACCCCATATGCCAATGCTTTTTTGTTGTTGCCATGTTAGACGAAACGTATCTGTTTATGATCTAATTAAATCACATTGATGAGATTCCTTGATGATGCTTTGCAATCTGGCAAAGTGATTTGGAATAGACATGTGCATTAGTTTTCATCCGAATTTCTGGGATTTTTGCATTTGTTTTAACAAACGATAACGAACGTGCACAATCCAGAATCCGAAAGATCCAACATAAAAAATGCTTTGTTTTGTTTCGTTGCGACAACAGTTCGATATAGATAGAAGATTCGACATGACGGTGACAATAGCGATCTGTGTCTATCGAACCTGCAGTTGAATGTGCCTAACCTAACTCTATTAATACAAAATTATTCGACATAGAGAGAAAAGATTCGACATTATAGAGACATGAAGATTTGATGAAGCAGCTAAAAACATGCGATCGCTGCCAGCTGAGATTTATGGTCAAATGCTCCACCCATAGACTATAGAAGAATTCTAATGTTGGTTGACCAGTAATAATAATTATTAACTATAATTATTACTAGTCATACAACATTAGAATTCTACTATATCTTGTGGGCGGAGCATTCGACAGGAAATGTAAGATTGCGGCGTCATACAGTTTAACTGCTTCGAACATTCGACAGACACCATAAGCTTTCAATTTACAGATTCAACCTTATTTCATTTGGATTTTCAAACAAATGCATTTATTTTAATGAAACAAAAGAAATAAAAACTAATTTCGGGAGTAACTAAATAAATGTATTTTTCAGACGAAAACAAGATTCCGAAATAAAATATTTCAGTGTGCACATGTCTAATTTGGAGTCACTCTTGATTTTCTTTGAATTTCTAAACAACATAGTCCCAGATCTCAAATTCATTTTATGCTATAATTTTTCCTTATCTAATTTTTGGACAAGAGGCTTTATATATGAAACAACCAAACACACAATGACCTGTATGTTAAAAGTAAACATAACTATTAGTGCAGATCACAGGTTTTCATCCACTACCATTTTTTAAATCTGTACCTAGATCTCAATTACAACTTGTGTTATCAATTTTAAGGAATCAGGCCTCGTACACACGACCGTTTTTCTCGAAAAGAATCCATCAAGAAACTTGGTGGCAGAGCTTTTTTGCTGAGGAAAACGGTCGTGGAACGCGATGAGAAAAAAAAGTTCTCTTTTTCCTCGTCGGGAGTCTCAATTTCCTCATTGTGTTCCTCGTCGGGCTGGTTTTCGATGAGAAACACATTCGTGTGTACGCTTAGAAACCTGCACATGCTCAAAAGGGTGGCTCTAGGGATGAGCTTCGCGTTCGATGCGAACACATGTTCGCATCAAACATTGCCCGTTCGATCGTTCGTCGAAAACGAACAAAACGGGTCGTTCACGCCGAATTTGAAAGACGCGCAATGGCCCATAATGCACTGCGGCGTTGCGCGCTGATGATTGGCCAAGCATGCACCATGACCCCGCATGCTTGGCCAATCACAGCGCCCAAAAAACGGAGAGACCTAATTGGCCAAAGCCTGGGTGCTTTGGCCAATTAGGGCTCAGGGCTTTAGCACACGCCCCACACTATAAAAGGCCGCCTCCCGGGTGGCCTCTTGTAGTGTGTATCGGCTTGCTTTCAGAGAGAGAAGTCAGACAGACAGTGAGTTAGAGAGATAGATAGATACACAGTGGGGTAGATTCACATAGAGATACGACGGTGTATCTACTGATACACCGTCGTATCTGTGAGATCCGATGCTCGGATCTATGCGGCCGATTCCTCGAATCAGGTTCCGCATAGATCTCCCTTAGAGCCGACTGGTGTAAGTGAGTTACACTGCCGGATCTTAGGCTGCAATCTCCCGCCGTCCGCTAGGTGGTGCTTCTGTTATTATACGCGACGAATATGCAAATGAGGAGAACCGCCGATTTAGAAACGAACGCCCGGCCGTCGCTTTTTTTTTACGTCGTTTGCGTTCGGCTTTTTCCGGCGGATAGTTACCCCTGCTATATGCGGGGTAAGTGCGGCGTATCCTATGTTAAGGATGGCCGCCGTTCCCGCGTTGAGTTTTGAATTTTTTACGTCGTTTACGTAAGTCGTTCGGGAATACGGCCATACGTTAATAGCGTTAACGTCGAAAACAATGACGTCCTTGCGACGTCATTTGAGGCAATGCACGCTGGGAAATTTAGCCGGCGGCGCATGAGCAGTACGATCGGCGCGGGGACGCGCGTGATTTAAATAGTAAACTCCCCCTAGCCGCAGAATTTGCATTCCGCTGGGGGATTTACGATCCGCCAGGGCAACTTACGAGGCAAGTGCTTTCTGAATACAGCACTTGCCTCAAAAACTGGCGCAGGCGGATCGTAAAAAAGATAGATCACGCGGATCAAAAGATCCGCTGATCTATGTGAATCTACCCCAGTGTCTTTTCTACTAGATAGATAGAAAGATAAATAGATAGATAGATAGATAGATAGATAGATAGATAGATAGATAGATAGATAGATAGATAGATAGATAGATAGATAGATAGATAGATAGATAGATAGATAGATAGATAGATAGATAGATAGATAGATAGATAGATAGAGTAGGAAGGCTAGTAGTCAGTATAGTTGATTTTACAGTGTGTAGAGAATATATATACATCCTTAGGGGTTGTACATATATGTATACACTGTATAGCTTAGCTAGATCTGCTATTAGTTTTTGTCAGACAGTCGATCATACTGCACGTTGCACGTTTGCTGTGTTTTTTTGCCCATAAATACAGTCGATTATACTGCACATTGCACGTTTGATTTGTTTTTGGCCATAAATACAGTCAATCATACTGAACGTTGCATGTTTTCTGTGTTTGTTTGCCCATAAATACAGTCGATCATACTGCACGTTTCATGTTTGCTGTGTTTTTGGCCATAAATACAGTCGATCATACTGCACGTTGCACGTTTGCTGTGTTTTTTTGCCCATAAATACAGTCGATCATACTGCACGTTGCACGTTTGCTGTGTTTTTGGCCATAAATACAGTCAATCATACTGCACGTTGCACATTTGCTGTGTTTTTTTGCCCATAAATACAGTCGATCATACTGCACGTTGCACGTTTGCTGTGTTTTTGGCCATAAATACAGTCGATCATACTGCACGTTGCACGTTTGCTGTGTTTTTTTGCCCATAAATACAGTCGATCATACTGCACGTTGCACGTTTGCTGTGTTTTTGGCCATAAATACAGTCAATCATACTGCACGTTGCACATTTGCTGTGTTTTTTTGCCCATAAATACAGTCGATCATACTGCACGTTGGCTGTGTTTTTGGCCATAAATACAGTCGATCATACTGCACGTTGCACGTTTGCTGTGTTGTTTTGCCCATAAAGACAGTCGATCATACTGCACGTTGCACGTTTGCTGTGTTTTTTGCCCATAAAGACAGTCGATCATACTGCACGTTGCACGTTTGCTGTGTTTTTGGCCATAAATACAGTGGATCATACTGCACGTTGCACGTTTGCTGTGTTTTTGCACATAAATACAGTCGATCATACTGCACGTTGCACGTTTGCTCTGTTTTTGGCCATAAATACAGTCGATCATACTGCACGTTGCACGTTTGCTGTGTTGTTTTGCCCATAAAGACAGTCGATCATACTGCACGTTGCACGTTTGCTGTGTTTTTTTGCCCATAAAGATAGGCGATCATACTGCACGTTGCACGTTTGCTGTGTTTTTGGCCATAAATACAGTCGATCATACTGCACGTTGCACGTTTGCTGTGTTGTTTTGCCCATAAAGACAGTCAATCATACTGCACGTTGCACGTTTGCTGTGTTTTTTGCCCATAAAGACAATCGATCATACTGCACGTTGCACGTTTGCTGTGTTTTTTTGCCCATAAATACAGTCGATCATACTGCACTTTGCACGTTTGCTGTGTTTTTTTGCCCATAAATACAGTCGATCATGCTGCAGGTTGCACGTTTGCTGTGTTTTTGGCCATAAATACAGTCGATCATACTGCACGTTGCACGTTTGCTGTGTTTTTGGCCATAAATACAGTCAATCATAATGCACGTTGCACGTTTGCTGTGTTTTTTTCCCATAAAGACAGTCGATCATACTGCACGTTGCGCGCTTGCTGTGTTTTTTTGCCCATAAATACAATCGATCATACTGCACGTTGCACATTTGCTGTGTTTTTGGCCATAAAAACAGTCGATCATACTGCACGTTGCACGTTTGCTGTGTTTTTTTGCCCATAAAGATAGGCGATCATACTGCACGTTGCACGTTTGCTGTGTTTTTGGCCATAAATACAGTCGATCATACTGCACGTTGCACGTTTGCTGTGTTGTTTTGCCCATAAAGACAGTCAATCATACTGCACGTTGCACGTTTGCTGTGTTTTTTGCCCATAAAGACAATCGATCATACTGCACGTTGCACGTTTGCTGTGTTTTTTTGCCCATAAATACAGTCGATCATACTGCACTTTGCACGTTTGCTGTGTTTTTTTGCCCATAAATACAGTCGATCATGCTGCAGGTTGCACGTTTGCTGTGTTTTTGGCCATAAATACAGTCGATCATACTGCACGTTGCACGTTTGCTGTGTTTTTGGCCATAAATACAGTCAATCATAATGCACGTTGCACGTTTGCTGTGTTTTTTTCCCATAAAGACAGTCGATCATACTGCACGTTGCGCGCTTGCTGTGTTTTTTTGCCCATAAATACAATCGATCATACTGCACGTTGCACATTTGCTGTGTTTTTGGCCATAAAAACAGTCGATCATACTGCACGTTGCACGTTTGCTGTGTTTTTTGCCCATAAATACAGTCGATCATACTGCACGTTTCACGTTTGCTGTGTTTTTTTGCCCATAAATACAGTCGATCATACTGCACTTTGCACGTTTGCTGTGTTTTTTTGCCCATAAATACAGTCGATCATACTGCACGTTGCACGTTTGCTGTGTTTTTGGCCATAAATACAGTCAATCATAATGCACATTGCACGTTTGCTGTGTTGTTTTGCCCATAAAGACAGTCGATCATACTGCACGTTGCACGTTTGCTGTGTTTTTTGCCCATAAAGACAGTCGATCATACTGCACGTTGCACGTTTGCTGTGTTTTTGGCCATAAATACAGTCGATCATACTGCACGTTGCACGTTTGCTGTGTTTTTGGCCATAAATACAGTCGATCATACTGCACGTTGCACGTTTGCTGTGTTTTTGGCCATAAATACAGTCGATCATACTGCACGTTGCACGTTTGCTGTGTTTTTGCCCATAAACGCAGTTGATCTTACTATACGTTTGCTGTTTATTTCTGTCCTGTGCAGGCTATTAAAATGTCTGGAAGGACAACAAAGAAAGGCAGAGCGTCACAAGGGCAAGCAGGCTCTGCATCTAGAGGCAACGCTGTTGATGGATGCGGTGCATCCTCTTCAGCACGTGGCCGCTCGTCCTTATTTTCGGGAGCTGGCCGTGTTGAACCTCAACATGCAGACAAAATAGTAGATTGGATGACCAAGCCGTCCTCATCCTCCTCATCCTCTCTCACACAGACTGATCGTAGTTTGTCTGGCAAAGCAGCTGCCAAGGCTTTCTCTTCCCTCTGTACCATGGCATCACACAATCCTTCCCTAGTCCCACCGTGTTCTCCTGAGGAGTCCCCCGAACTGTTTAAACACAGCGTTGGGTACATGCTGCTGAATGAAGATGCGCAGCATTTTGAAGGCTCCGATGATGGAACACAGATAGAGGAAGGCATAGATGTGAGTCCAGGGAGAGGGGGTGGCCGAGAGGGACAGCAATCTGGCAGTGATGTTCCCCCAGCTGGAGCATACTGCCAGGTTGTTGACAGTGATGAGGAGGGAGGGAATGATGAGGTCACTGACTCTACCTGGGTGCCTGATAGGAGAGAGGAGGAGGAGGAGGAAGAGGAGGAGGAGGAGTAGAAGGACGAGGCATAGGCGCATCTCCAAAGAGGCAGGATGCCCTCCAGGGTTCAGCTTAAGGGCACACCAACTGCATTACAGCGCACATCTACAGCGCATGTGCATGGCGCTGCTGTGTCTGACCGGTACAGCAAAAGTTCTTTGGTGTGGGCCTTTTTTGAAACATGTCCACAAGATTGTACCTTTGCTATTTGCAATATATGTTGCATACGTATCTCGCATGGCCAAAACATCAACCGCCTGGGTACCACATGCTTGTCCAGACATATGTTGACCTGCCATGCAGCTCGTTGGCAAGCACACCAGAAAGACCCACACCAAAGACAAAAGCGTACACCCCCTTGCCCTTCTGGGACATCCAACCCCACTAGACCCCCAGTCCTCTCTGAAGCCTGCAGTGTAGGTGTAGAAATAGGTGTGTCACAAGCTAGTAGTTGTAGTAGATGCGGGCAATCTACTGATAGTACCAGGCAAATTTCCCTGCCCCAGCTGCTGCAGCGCCGAAAGAAGTACAATCCCAGCCATCCACATGCCCAGCAGTTGAATACTAGCTTAGCGAAATTGCTGGCACTTCAACTGCTACCTTTTCAGTTGGTAGATTCTGCCCCCTTCCGTGAGTTTGTGCAATGTGCAGTACCTCAGTGGCATGTACCAAAACTCCACTTTTTCTCACTGAAGGCGATTCCGGCTCTCTACCGGCATGTGGAAGGCAATGTCCATGCCTCGCTGGACAGGGAGGTCAGTGGTAAGGTGCATCTTACCGCTGACTCATGGTCCAGCAGGCATGGACAGGGACGTTACCTGTCTTTTACGGCTCATTTGGTGACTCTGCTGGCAGCTGGGAAGGACGCAGGGCAAGGTCCAGTAGTTTTGGAGGTTGTTCCGCCACCACGCCTCCAAAGCACTACTACTGTTTGTGACACACCTCTCTCCTCCACCCCCTCCTCTTCTTCTTCCTCTGTGGCCTCTTCCTGTGGTGATGTTTTCTCAGAACCAGCCGTGCTCCGTAGGCGTACGAGGGGCTACGCAGGCATGAAGGCCAAGAGATGCCATGTGGTGCTAGAGCTGGTGTGCTTGGGAGACAGGAGCCACACTGGGGAAGAAGTTTTGTCAGCTCTGCAGGGTCAGGCTCAGAGGTGGTTGACGCCACGCCAGCTGAAGCCTGGAATGGTGGTCAGCGATAATGGCATCAACCTCCTCTCTGCCCTGCGACAGGGAAAACTCACCCACGTGCCCTGTTTTACGCATTTCCTGAATTTGGTGGTGCAGCAGTTCTTGGGCAGGAACCCGGGCTTACAGGATGTCCTGAAGCAGGCCAGGAAAGTCTGTGTGCATTTCCGGAGGTCATATAATGCCACTGCTCGGCTGACTGACCTCCAAAGGGTCTCGGCTGCATGTGAATTGAGTTTGGTGGTCTCAGCCCAACTCCCGGTGGATGTGCTATGCGAGGTAAGCCTGCGCTTAGTACGCCCATCCCCCTCCCACAAAACCACCACACTTACACGAACTCGAAATTGGGTTAACATGCATGCACTTTGGCCACGCGGTCTCTAAAAAAAGAGAGGCAAAGGACTAACGGGGCTGGTTGAGCAGGCTAGATCCTCTCACTCCCTCATAGGGGAGTCCCTCTGCCCCTTTGGGCTTCAAAGCGGAGCAGGTAGGGCGGGCTGTGTGGGAGGACCCCCTCACACCCACCATTGCCACCCGGGGGCATGAAGAAAGATGGCAGATTGCCTCTGGGGTAGGTCTGCCTACTCCCAACTCCTGCAGTCCGGCTCCTCTCTCTCGTACACGCACAAAATACACTTTAAAAAAAAAATGAGACGGGAGCTTCAATGGAACAGAGTGCCGTCGAAC
Source organism: Rana kukunoris (assembly GCA_029574335.1). Lineage (NCBI taxonomy): Eukaryota > Metazoa > Chordata > Amphibia > Anura > Ranidae > Rana > Rana kukunoris. The sequence continues at coordinate 243,623,314 of CM056053.1, forward strand.
GTGGTGTACGTAACCGCGCTTTGCAAGAGCATTTTCAGAAAACGATGGTGTGTAGGCAACGTCGTTTTTTAAAATGAAGTTTGAAGAACGTTGTTTAGTTTCGTGGGATAAAACAACGTTTTTTTTTCATCACAAAAAGTGATCGTGAGTCCGCGGCATTAGGTTGGAAACTCAGGAGAATCCTCACAGTTAGAGGATCCTGGAGTAGATGTTTCAGGCTCAGAAGAACCACCTACTGGGGAATCTGGGCAGTCCCAGAGTTCCCAGAACTTTGGGAAATCCCTTCCCACAATGGCGTCATGTGGCAGTTTGGGAACTAAACCCACCTGGTGACACAAGTTACCGAGGGAGTTTTCAAACCGTAGTCACCGGATATTCTCGAGTGTCCCCATGTATACAAACTACAGCCATTTTCCTAGGATGTAAGGTTTTTCCCACCACTAGATCACTTTTCACTAAGGTGACCAGGCTACCTGAATCCAACAATACCACAACATCTTTACCATCTAAGCACATTCTACATAAAGGTTTGTCATTTCCCTTTACTGCAGTGCATGTGGTTGCAAAAAGGGACGTCTCTCTGTCAGAAAGTCACACTGCATGGGTTCATCACCCGCTGGGCAAACCGCTGCTACATGTCCCTCTTCCTGGAAACGGTAACAAATCAATCTTCTGGTCCTCTCCTGTGGGATGAGTCTTCCAGGCCACTCTCTCCAAACATTAGCAGTAGTCCCAATAATACCTCTAGTTGCTCTTTGGTCCCTCTCTCCACCCCCATCCCTTGATGCAGTCTTACCTATAGGTGGGGAGGGTCTGGTCTTAGGGTGGAAAGTTTGTGCGTCTCTGGTGGAAGAGGACAAATTCTCTGTTGTTAGGTACCTTTCGACCAAGTCTACAATTTTGTCTGCGGTTTCCGGACCACCATGGTTCACCCGTTTCTGCATGGTGTTAGTAAGAGACCTAAGAAATTTGTCCATGACTACACGCTCCAAAATTTTTGGTCCGGACAGAGATTCTGGCTGTAGCCATTTCTTAGCCAAATGGATGAGGTCATACATTTGCCACCGAGGTGGCTTCCTCAGCTGATAACTCCAATTGTGTACCCAAAATGTGAAAAGAAAGTGTCGCACTAAACAAATATGAAAAGTGCAATTATACTGACGTGCAATTGCAACACATAATAAGTAATATATAAAGTTAATAACAAATTATACAGAAAATTTGTGCACCAAGTGTGAAATGTCCGTAACAAAGATGAAAAAAAGAACAAATATATCCACTGGAATAACTTTAAAAAATAGAGTTCCAGAAGAATGTGGTAAAGTTCCAGAAGACTATGGTAAGGTGATGGATCAATTCCAATGTGATTCCAATGTGAGAAAACCCTCCACCAGTAAAGATGTAGGCTTACCAGAGATGTCAGACTCAGAGAAGCGTACGCTTTGTGAGTCAGACAGGCTTAAAGTATACAGGTGTCCTAGGAATCTCTTCAAACGTAGGATAACCAATCTTGTCCAGACCGATAAGAATACCCACAATAACGGTGTATGGCCAAGTCTCGACAGTATTTGCAGTCACAATATCAGAGAAGGAAAAGGAGGAGCAACATAGTGTGATACCGTAAAAAAAGATTAAAAATTTAATAGACTAATGCACTTACAATTTTGAGGTAGTACACAGCGCATATAGACATAGATAGCAGCAATAAAATCTTCACTGACGCGTTTCGTGTCATTACACGTTATCACCCTTTGATAACGTGTAATGACACGAAACGCGTCAGAGAAGATTTTACTGCTGCTATCTATGTCTATATGCGCTGTGTACTACCTCAAAATTGTAAGTGCATTAGTCTATTAAATTTTTAATCTTTTATTACGGTATCACACTATGTTGCTCCTCCTTTTACTTCTCTGATATTGTGACTGCAAATACTGTCGAGACTTGGCCATACACCGTTATTGTGGGTATTCTTATCGGTCTGAACAAGATTGGTTATCCTACGTTTGAAGAGATTCCTAGGACACCTGTATACTTTAAGCCTGTCTGACTCACAAAGCGTACGCTTCTCTGAGTCTGACATCTCTGGTAAGCCTACATCTTTACTGGTGGAGGGTTTTCTCACATTGGAATCACATTGGAATTGATCCATCACCTTACCATAGTCTTCTGGAACTTTACCACATTCTTCTGGAACTCTATTTTTTACAGTTATTCCAGTGGATATATTTGTTCTTTTTTTCATCTTTGTTACGGACATTTCACACTTGGTGCACAAATTTTCTGTATAATTTGTTATTAACTTTATATATTACTTATTTTGTGTTGCAATTGCACGTCAGTATAATTGCACTTTTCATATTTGTTTAGCGCGACACTTTCTTTTCACATTTTGTTTACTCTTGCTTTTATCATACAGCCGTGTCAGCAGCTTTAGAATATTGTTATTAGTAGCGCGGTGTTATGCACCATACATTTGTTCCAATTGTGTACCCGCTGAGCACGGACATCCAGGGTTACACCAAAACGTGCCAATATTTCCTCTTTTTTTTTTAACCATAAGTTTTTTATTGAAAAACAACAAGCAGTAGACATTACAAAGAGTAGAAAACAATATCTATCAAATTATGTCGTACATCACAAACTATTAGCAGGAGTGAATCGAAAAATCCTGTGTCTAGTGGAAGGTTATCTATTACAAGGTTGTATTTTTTAATGCTTATTTGAGCTTAACTTATATCAATAATATTGGACCCTCAACCAGGTGTGGAGCCAGCCACCCCAAACGGGTACAAACTGTGAACAGGCTCCTGCTACACCCTAATAGAGGGCAGCCCTCCTAGGATTGATATGAGGATCCCAGGTAGAGAAATACATAGAAATATACAACATTGTAAAGTTTGCGACGATGACCAAACAAATAACAATAGAACCAAGATATTATCTGAGCATCCTCGTATTAGAGCACATTACATATTATAGCTCATTATGCCAATGCCTGGGCTAAAAGAAAATGTTTTATAAGTAACGACTATGTAGATCGACCCAACTTAGCCCTAGCCAATAATATTTGTTCCTGCCACTGAATGGCTGGTCGTTCCATCAAAGTCTCATCACAAGTTACATATCATTACACTTCACATCACATGCAAAAGGAGATTTTTTCCTAACCTCCCAATGTTTATGGAAGACCTGTGCTCTTCTATCTTTATATGCAAGCATGTTTTCCATAAGATAATGAGTACTTACTCTGGATATTACCGCTTCAATTTCCCGTGGTAACGGAGATCGCCATTCCCTTGCCAACAACATACATGCTGCAGTCAAAATATAGGTTATTACTTTCCTAGCCAAGGGGGGGTAGTTTTCAATTCAAAAATCCTAAAAGGGCCAGGGCCAGATTAATTGCAAGGTTAACAGAAGAGATCTTTTGAATAAGGACAGCTACTTCTCTCCAAAAGGGTTCAATAACCGCGCAACTCCACAGCATGTGCAGAAGGTTACCACTAAGATTACAGTTCCGCCAGCAAGTGGGCTGAATACCTGGGTTCATTTTATGGATTCTCACTGGGGTGAAGTACCACCACAGCTTTTGCGAGTTTTCCCAGTGATCCTTCATGTAGATATCAAAATGATGTCATCAGCGATTAATCCTATTTTATGATTTTCCTGGCCTATTTTGATGCCTTGTATGTTCTCATTACATCTGATGCTTTGTGCCAGCGGTTCAATAACCAGGGAGAAAATTATCGGGGAGAGGGGGCATCCTTGGCGTGTGCCATTGGACAGACGGAAGGGATCAGAGAGAAGGCCAGACGTATAAACCTGTGCAATAGGATTTGAATATAGGGACATAATAGCCGAGTATATCATGCCAGATATTCCAAATTTTTGCAGGGTGCCTTTGATAGGTAGCCCCAATGCACCCTATCAAATGCCTTTTCGGCATCTAGAGCAAGAATAATGCTGGGTACTTTATTGATTTCCACAAATCTCAAGAGGTCGATCATCCGTCTGGTCCCATCCGGTGCCTGTCTGCCCTTTACAAATCCCACCTGGTCCAGGTCTATACGGTAAGGGGTAATTTCCATTAATCTATTAGCAATGAGTTTAGCATACATTTTTAAGTCTGAATTCAGCAACGATGGCCTAAAATTTTGTGGGTGAGTGCTGTCCTTTCCAGGCTTAGGTAACGTGACAATGATTGCCTGGAGCATTACCTTCGGAAAGGAGCCTACTTCTGCCGCCTTACAAAAAACATCTGCTAGTTTTGGTGCAAGGAGGGAAGAAAATGATTTATAATACTCTGCGGAGAATCCATCCACCCCTGGAGACTTATGTAGAGGGAGGGATTGTATTACCTTCTCAATTTCAGCACTAGTGAAAGGGGAGTTTAGAGCTTGCAGTGAGGCATGGTCTACAGCCGGCAAGTAAACTTTTCATAAAAAAATATCAATCTCCAGGTCCGTGGGTTGATGAGTGACAGGATCCTTATTTAAATTGTACAGGAATTCGTAGTAATCCTTGAAGGTATTGGCTATATCTTTAGGGTTGTGGAACACGGTATTCGAGTTATGATGATGCATATGTGTGAGATTGGTTTTAGCTTGTTTTTTTTTAAGTTGAAATGCTAGGAGTTTGCTGGCCCTGTTGTTTTGGGAATAATAGGAGAGTTTAAGCCGTTTAAAGTAAAGATCATAGTCTGCTCTAAGTTCCTGTTTTAAATCCTCGTGACACTGAACAAGGCGTTTTAGGATGTCGGGGGATGACATACTAGGATTCTTATGCTGGGCCTCCAGGTCTGCAATACAGTCATGGAGTTGTGATATTCGCTGGTACTTTTTCTTTTTTTCCCTAGAGGTGATTTGAATGAGTACACCTCTAGCGAAAGCTTTGTGCGCACACCATATCGTTGTTGGGGAGCACTCACCATTCTCATTGATCTTAAAGAAGTCAGAAATGTTCTCTTCTATCTCCTCCCTGATATTGGGACGAGACAAAAGGAAAGTGTTGTTACGCTACAGAAGCCTATGGGAAGTTTTTTTGTTATCCTTAACCTTAATGGTCACAGGAGCATGGTCTGACCACGTGATATTATGAATTTCTGCTTTGCATACATTTTGTAGGGTAAACAAGTCTGTAAGAAAGAAATCTATGTGAAAGTAGCTTTTATGCACCATAGAATAAAAAGAGAAGTCCCTTTTGGTGGTTCTAAGGCAACACCACGGATCGAAGAGCCGTTCTTCATGGCACCAGGTCCCCCAAGGAGGGCCTCTTCCTAAGAGTCACCGAAGAGGAGTCAAGGTCATTATTCATCACCATGTTAAAGTCCCCACAAATTATTAGATTGCCTTTCTGTAAAGATTTAGCTAGTAAAACAACTTTACGGATAAACTTTAAGGGTTTAACATTTGGTGCATAAATATTTACCAACGTATAAACAGTACGATCAATTTCCGCTATCAATATAATGAATCGTCCCCATGGATCAGAATGTTCCTGCAATAAAGAGAAAGTTACAGTGTCCCTTATAGCTATTAACACTCCATTCTTCTTGGAAACAATATTCGCTGTGAACACATTTGGGAATTTGGTGTGCGTGCACTTAGGGGCCTTACTACTAGAAGAATGTGTCTCTTGTGCACAGAGTATGTCACAGTTCAATTTCAGAGCTGATTTCCATAGCGCCCTACACTTGTAAGGGCTGTTCAGCCCCCTCACATTATGCGACATTACTTTCAGGTTCATGTCAAAAATTCTAAGCTATTGGTAGGAAGATCCATTGCAAGTGCACTGTACCTGCTTCTGAAAATCAGCAACCATGAGGACAAATACTTCATAAAAAGCTCCAAAACAGTAGAAACAACAAAAAAATTAAAATAAAAGGGTAAAACAAAACCAAGTCCAGAACAAGCTGTGCAGCAGCCGGGAATCGTCTTGCAATATCCATTGCAAAAGACAGAATACAGGATTCATCCTGTACAACAACAAGTAGGGGTTAGTTTTTTTTAGAACACAAGTTCAGCCGAACAATGGTCAGGTGATTAATCTACCCCTGAGACTGTAGTTTAGTAGGGAAACTCGGTCAAAACTTAGGCCTGAAGAGAGAAAAACGCTCCAAATATGCCATCACATATAAATAGATGGGTGTTTGAGAGACCTTTACTTGCCCCTCCTGTTTTGGCGGTTACTGTTGCGCCAATCCTGAAGATGTTCAGGGTCAGCTGCTTCCCCGTTTGCTGGCAAAAGTCGCCATTTTCTCTCCATCCCCTTCTCCAATGAAGTGATCACATGCGATTCATTGAGTAGATCAAGTAGCAATTTAGCAGGAAATCCCCATTTGTACAGAATCTTATGGTTCCGTAAGATCTTGGTAATAGGGACCAAGTTATGTCTCGCCGCCAATGTGGCCTGCGACAGTGAGGGGAGCTGCCTGGCGTACCGCATAAGTTGATCTTTCACATGATAAAAGTGGATCCTGGCGATAACATCTCTGGAAATTTAATCTGACAGGAATGATGGCTTTGGAAGTCTATGCGCCCTGTCAATGATTAATTCCGCGGGCCCCAGAGATGGGAGTGCTGTCAACATAAGCTTTTGAAGGTACGCTGTGAGCTCAACTGGTTTTATCGATTCAAGGGATCCCCCTAAATGTAATATTGTTCCTGCGAGCCCTGTCTTCCATGTCCGCCATTTTGAGGCGCATAGCTTTTATCTCGTCCTCCACATCAAAATGAGCATCCACCAGCTCATTATGGGCCAGGGTAAATTCCTCCATTTTCTGCTCCATATACTCCACTCTGCCACCTAGAGCTGACATGTCAGACCTTGTGGTATGCATAAAAGCAGCCATGTCCTGCTGGAGTGCACCGCGCAGTGTTAACAACATCTCCTTCATAGTAGTGTCTATTATGGGCTGACCAGATGTGGGGTATGCATCTAGCTGCTGGCTGTGCGATGCAGCCTCCTCCATGCTCTCCCCCTCTATGTCTGGGCCATCCTGCCTCTCTCCCTCCGCCCCGACCCTCTGTTTCTGCTTCACAGGGCTGCCAGATGGTATGGAGGGGAGTGGGTGGTATAGAGGACCTGACTCACCGGTAGATGATGGCTGATTGCTGTGTGCACTGGCCAGGGAAAGCAGCTGTAAGTGCTCGGTGCGGGCACCATCTTGGGTCATGCGGCCGGCCGCTTGAGAAAATAAATCCGTCAGCTTTCTTGGTCCTTCTTTCTCCTTGCGTTTAGCCATGGTCACCACCGTGAACTGCGGGAGTTCCCCTACCCGAGAGTGACGGTTTTGAGTAGATGAAGACGATTTTAGCCGCTCTTTACCGACTGCTGTAACAGAGCTCCTAGCTTACACTGCCATCCGCTCTGGCCGTCGGCTCCGCCCCCCCAATATTTCCTCTTTTAATCGATCATAGTTTTTTGCGTCTGCAAGCTCCAAATAAAAATATACCTTTTGGGCTTCTCCAGATAATAGGGGGGCCACTAGTCCAATGTTCTTTTTTTTTTTTTTAATCCACTTTATTTTTATTTTTGTTTTCTTATTTCATACACAAACATGCCTATTCGGCATCCATTACAATTCAATTAGCGTACATTATACAACGTTTTTATGTTCACATAGTATTCCAATGTACCTTTCTCTTATATTGTTCCTTAGGCCAACTCTCTTTTTCTGCTGTTCTCTCAAACGTGGTCAGAAACATCTCAGGGTCATTATCTGCAGTCATCTTTGGCAATAAGTGTCTTACCCGAAAAGTCGGTATGTTACTGGCCTGACTCCCTGCCTCGGACTGATGTCTCTGAAGCTGTTTCACGATGGCCTCCATTTGCTGCTGGTGTCTCTGTTCCAAGCCTGCAATGCTCTCTCGGTTAGCTGCAAGGCTCTCTTGGTGAGCCTGTTGTTGAGCTGCGATTCTTTTTTGGTAAACCTGTTGTTGAGCTGCCATGCTCTCTTGGTGTCACGATCCCTATCGTGCCAGGCAGACGGCCAGGCGTGGCCGTGCTCCAGGTGGCTTGGGGTGGAATTGAACCCGGGACCTCTCTGTTACCAGCCCAAACCCTTACCTCTCAGCCACTGCTCAATTAGAAATTCTTGTTGCTTTCCAGCTATGGTGGTGCTGAATGGGATGTTCACCATTAGCTGGATTTCATTACTTTCCACACCTGATATTCTTGCTCCAGCTGACGCAGCTTAACCAGTTAGCCAGCGTATAAAGCCCTGCCTCACTTTGAGAGCAGTGTCAGTTCATTTTGGTTTGATCTCCCTGTCTGTGCTAAAGCAACCTGCTTATATATTAAGCTCCTTGACTGACCCCGGCTTTTGACCCTTGGCTTTGTTTTCTGGACTGCTGATTGCCTGAACCCTTGACCCCGGCTTGGACTTCGGATACCTGTGACTTCTCCAACACCTGACCACGGCTTGTGACCCGGACTTATCTCTTGCTTCCCCTATTGCGCAAGGACGCCTGCTGTCATCTGGGAATCCCTGTCACGCCACCTTGATGTACCCGCTCTGAACCTCAGTGGACCCCACAGTTCGCTCTACACACCCTCCAGGACCACCAGCATACCAGGCTTTACTCTCCTAACCGCAAGTACCACATACTACCAGCTATCTATAGTCTGTGCTTGTAGATTTGCAGTACTACCTTGTCTATATCTGAGATACAACCCTGTTTTCCCCTCAGGTAGTTGCTTATAAGGGAATAAGCTTCTGCAGTCTCTCAGTTGGTTGTTCACTAGAGGTTGTGATGAATTAACCCCAATCTCTCTGTTTACTCTGAGTGAGAAGTCGTGGTTGTACCTGAGAGACCTCTATAGTTTAAAACCAACTGTTTACTGTAGTTGCGTAGCAGGGATGTCACACTTGGTGAGCTGCAAGGCTGTCTTGGTGAACCTGTTGTTGAGCTGCGTGAGCCTGTTGAGCTGCAAGGCTCCGCTGCAAACCTGCATTTGTCTGCTGTTGATTTGCATTTGCTCTAGCCAGCTGTTTCAGTATCTCCTCCCTTTTGGGTTTACTTTAACTGCCCGCGGCACTCCACCATGTGTAAGAGGTTTGCTCGGTAGCGGGGGTGTATGACCCCCTAGATGGGTTCACTACACATTGAACTATACAGAGAGGCAGCCGAAGACGGTTGAAAACAAAGAGTTTGGTTTATTCTTCCATATTGCTGGAAACAAGTGCAAGCATCCAAACAGCATAAACAAAACAAAACATAAAATAAACCCTGGCCACTTGGGGCGTCTACCTTCACCACACAGGGACCTATCTATGGAGTCTGGCACAGCCTACTGCTGGGCAGACACTGCTGGTCATACAGCAGAGAAACAATAGACTTTTTGATTTTTATCACACAGAAAAATCAACAACCACCACACCTTTTCAGAAGTCTTTCTCACTGCTCTCCTTAACTCAAAAAGCCGCAGGATGCAGCAATCAGTAGTCATCCTCGGGATGACTAATATAGTCCTTAATTGCCTCATTCTGAACAGCAAGTTTTACAATGCCCTAAACCTTTCTGGCTATTTCTGCAGCTGACACCTGGTAGTAATTGGTGTATTGTCTAAACAAGGCAGAAATGTATCTCCTGTCTGTGACAACACCCACAGATTTACCTGACTTCCTGTCACAATATATATGAACACACACACACACACACACACATTGTGATTTTAGTAATAAACTGACCTTTAATAACAGTATTCTATTCCATCCCAGAGCAGGAGGTCGTGGGCCACATTAGAGGGCTCAGCGGGCCACATGTGGCCCCCTGGTCACTGGTTGGGCACCCCTGTCTTAGATGGACACCTTAACCACTTGACCACTGGGCACTTAAACCCCCTTCCTAACCAGACCAATTTTCAGCTTTCGGTGCTCTCACAATTTGAATGACAATTACTCAGTCATACAACATTCTACCCATTTGAAATTTTTGTCCTTTTTTTCACACAAATAGAGCTTTCTTTTGGTGGTATTTGATCACCTCTGGGTTTTTTATTTTTTGCGCTATAAAAGAAAAACGACTAAAAATTCTGTAAAAAAAAAAAAAAAACTTGTTTCTGTCATATTAGCAGATTATTTCTCACACACAGCATATGCATACCACAAATTACACCCCAAAACACATTCTGCTATTCCTCCCGAGTATGGCGATACCCCATGTGTGGGACTTTTACACAGCGTGGCCACATACAGAGGGCCAACATGCAGGGAGCGCCACCAGGCGTTCTGGAACACCCAGACCAATTCTGACATTCCTCTCCTACATGGAAAAATCATGATTTATTTGCTAGAAAATTACATAGAACCCCAAAAAATTATATATGCTTTTTTAGCAAAGACCCTAGAGAATACAATGGCGGCCGTTACAACTTTTTATCTCGCACGGTATTTTCGCAGAAATTTATTGAACGCGTGTTTTTTAAAAAACTGTTTTGTGCTTAAAACAAAACAAAACAGGAAAGTTAGCCCAATTTTTTTTCATAATGTGAAAGATGAAGTTACGCCGAGTAAATAGATACCCAACATGTCACACTTCAAAATTGCGCACACTCGTGGAATGGCGCCAAACTTCGCTACTTAAAAATCCCCATAGGCGGTATTGCAGAGTATTGGGGTATTGCAAAGTATCATGCAGGGTATTGCCGAGTATTGGGGTATTGCCGAGTATTGGGGTATTGCCGAGTATTGGGGTATTGTTGAGTACTGGGGTATTGTTGAGTACTGGGGTATTGCCGAGTACTGGGGTATTGCCGAGTATTGGGGTATTGTTGAGTACTGGGGTATTGTTGAGTACTGGGGTATTGTTGGGTACTGGGGTATTGTTGGGTACTGGGGGGATTGCTGGGTACTGGGGGGTTGCTGGATACTGGGGGGGTTGCTGGGTACTGGGGGGATTGCAGAGCTGGGATGTTTTGAGGGATGGCTGGATCTGTGACTGCATTTGTCACAGATCCAGCCACAGCTCAGCTGCTGACACCCCACTCCCCCCCTCTCCTCGCACACTGTACGGAGAGGGAGGAGAGGGAGGAACCGGCGTCATCAAATGACGCCGGTTTGTTTACAAGTGATCGTGCCGTCATTTGACGGCGCGATCACGTGGTAAACGGCCGCGATCAGCGGCAATTTACCGTGATCCGTGATGCGCCGGGTCTTCTAGACCCGGCGAGCACGGACACTTTCGCGAGCGCGTCCCAGGGGACGCGCAATCGCGAAAGTGAAGGACGACGTCCCAGGGACGTCGTCCCAAGATAACCCTGCCGCGCCGTAGCAGTAAAATGCTTATGGCGTGGTGGGAAAGTGGTTAAGGACAGCAACATACAGGGGTATACTATTGTACTATTGACATAAACACATACACACACATCATAGGTTGAACTGGATAGACTGTCTTTTTTCAGCCTTCCCAACTATATAATATGTAACTATTTGATTGAGGATGGATTTACATTAAGGGACACTATTTTATTTTATTTTTTAATAAAGGATTTGTCAAAAACATGTCTCTTGCTTTTTTGATGAATGATTATGGGTACTATGTACCCCATACTCATTCACATGGCTTCCAGATGTCAATATGCCCCTTGCCACCACAAATACCAGCCATGGGGATGAGGCCCTTGTACCCATCAACATGGGGACAAGTTGCTTTGGGGTGGGAGGCAGAGCTCCCACTGCCCCAAAACATCCACCCCCCCCCCCATGTTGAGGGCATGTGACCTGGTATGGTCCAGGGGGGTAACCAGGTCGTTTTATGTTGCTGAGCTCAGCAGTGCATTCTTCTTATCTCAAGGTGTACCAAACTGTTGATTTGGACACTCCTAATGTTGCTGCTATCTTTCTGGTGGATTTGTTTTATTTTTGAAGCGTTACAATGGCCTGTTTCACTTGCATAGACAGCTCCTTTGAATGCATGATGTGGGTTCACAGCAATAGATACCACACTTAGAATCATCTTCAGACCTTTTACCTGCTTAATTGATGAAAAAATAATAAAGGAGTAGCCCATACCTAGCGTTGAAAAAGCTTTTGATTTAATTGTCCAATTACTTTTAGTCCCTTGAAAAAGGGGAATAGCTTTTCTTAAGAGATGTAATTCCTAAGCCATTCCTCCGATTTGGAGGTACATACCCTTAAATTAAACCTGGGAGTGTGCACTTTCTGGCCATATCCATGATATAGCCAGCCCTCAAAAATTCCACTCGCCTGCTTGCATTTTGCTATTGAAATTATGAGGTGTGTAAGAAATATGGCTGCGCTGTCCCAGGAATGTAAAGCCAATTCCCTCCCCTGCCGCACACAGGCTTGCAATGCGTGCATTACAATAGGACTAGTTAGCCGCCAGGGACCGCCCCTCTCCCTCCATGCCCCACACCCTGCCCCCTGAACTCACAGCGTGGGCATTACAAGAAGAATCCACAAGTCAGCCACCGGGGACTGCCTCTCTCCCTCACATCCCACCCCCTTACTCACAGCACTAGCATTAAAATAGGAATAGTTAACCGCCGGGGACCGCCCCTTTCACTCCCTCCTTGCCACACATCCCACCCCCCGCACTCACAGTGTGGACATTACAATAGGAATTCTGTAGTCAGCCACCTATGGACCACCAATCTCCCTCCCCTTGCACATCCTGCCCCCCGCACTCGCGGCCATTACAATAATAATAAAGTAGTTAGCTGCCAGGGACCGCCCCTCTGCCTTCCTCCCTGCCACACATTCCACCCCCCGCAGTGTGCAAATTTCAACAGGAACAGTCAGCCAACTGGGATGGCCCCTCTCTACCTCCCTCTTGCTGCATGTCTAAGGGGTGGGGTGGTGCATGCCTCAAGCCAGTTCTCAGTGTACACCGATGGCTGACCCCCCCTGCAGGAGAATAGTAACTATGACAGTGTGCTGTTGGAAGCAGCACATGTGTTTGAGGGGGTTGGAGGCATTGAATGGGGGATTGAACACAATGTGTGCAGGGAGGAAGGGGCGATTGAGAGCAATCAATGTGCTGGATTGGGAGGGGAGGGAAGAAATTGGAGGCATAGGTATAATGGATTGGGTGGAGGTTGATTTGGAGGCATAGGTCTGAATCATACTTATGCCTCCAATTCCACCCACCTTACTGAAAAACTATCATACCCATACCTCCAATTTCCATACATTGCATTGATGGGCACTGATCGTGCTGCACTGATGGGCACTGATTGTACTGCACTGATGGGCACTGATTGTACTGCACTGATGGACACTGATCATACTGCATTGATGGGCACTGGTGAGGTTGCATTGATGGGCACTGGTGAGGCTGCACTGATGGGCACTGGGGAGGCTGCATTGATGGGCATTGATGCAGCTGCACCGATGGACACTGTCAAGGCTGCACTGATGGGCACTGGTGAGGCTGCATTGATGGGCACTGGTGAGACTGCATTGATGGGCACTGCTGAAGCTGCATTGATGTGTACTGCTGAGGCTGCATTGATGGGCATTGATGCGGCTGCACTGATGGGCACTTGTGAGGCTGCATTGATGGGCACTGTTGTGGCTGCATTGATGGGCACTGGTGTGGCTGCATTGATGGGCATTGATGCAGCTGCACTGATAAGCTACACTGAGATGCTGCAATGATGAGCTATGATAGGCTACATTGATGGGCACTGATGAGGCTGTACTTTGTTAATATTTATTTTTGTAACTTATTTCTGCATTAAACATTTAACAGTGTCATTTCATGAGATCTTTTATGAGGGCGTGTTTAGCTGTGGAATTATGGGTGGGGCAGGGCAGGGTAAAGGTTTTGGTGGGGCAACTGGTGGGCGAGTAACTCTTAAGGCCTGGCTAGTAGCTCAGGACTTGAAATTTTGAGCCCTAATATAGCTTCAGCTTGAATATGTTTTGATAAAAATCTAAAATTTTGTCTGTTTCCAAATATATATGGACCTAATTGTATACTATTCTTGACCACTTTTATTAATAGAAAGTTCCAGAAAACACAAACCATTGGGGGCGCATGCGTGGCGCTGTAGAGGATGGACGCCTGATAGATCTGCTCCGTGCACTTCGGGACTGATTCAATCCCCCGGGGGCTATCACTTACCTGACTATACTACAAACTATCACCCCCTGGTTCAGGACATCTCGGTGCATGTCGCCAGCGAAGAAAAGGAACAAGGGAGCGACCCAATCCTCTCTAACTCACTACCTCCTCCGTACACGGGAGCAGTACGGCATTGCCCAGGAGGACGCCTCGGCTCAAGCTCTGCCTTCTTCACTTCCTACCCCGGACTGTGAGTACCCCGGCTCTCTCTCTAAAGCCGATCTAGATGCCAGTCTTGAGGCCATGTATACCCGTTTAGCCTCAAAATTTCAGTCTGAGCTCAACAAGACGGCCCCCACGCTTTCGCAGGAGATAGCTTCTCTGGGTTCCCGCACAGACTTGCTAGAGACCAAACATGATGAACTGGCACTGGCGTACAGTGAATTGAGCAGGGACCATGAAAACCTCTCTGTGGCCTTTGCACAACTTCAATCAATAGTTGAAGACCTCGACAACAGAAACCGCCGCCATAACCTTCGTTTGAGAGGATTCCCTGAATCGATCATGGACTTGGTCCCTGCAGTAATTCGGCTCTTTAAATCTCTTGTACCGGATCGCGATGCCGCAGCTTTTACGTGCGACAGGATCCATAGGGCTCTCAGACCCAAACCCCCTGCTGACAAGCCGCCACGAGATATCGTGTTATGCCTTAAAGACTTCCTAATCAAGGAGGAGATCCTGAGGGCTGCTCGGAATGCGCCCAGGATTACCTTGGATGATTTTTCAGTCCAAATCTATACTGATCTATCTCCTGCTACTCTGGAACGACGGAGGGGTATGAAGGAAGTCACTACTGTACTTCAAGCAGCTCGCATTCGCTACAAGTGGGGGTTTCCCTTCAAACTAGTAATCCCTCATAATGGATCTACATATTCGGCTACATCAGTTCTGGAGGGTAAGGAGATCCTGGTCAAACTAGGACTGTTGGGCCCCGAAGCTGTTTGTCGTCCCCCGCTAACCCCCCGCCCATCTCAGATCTGGCAAACACCTCCCTCAAGACGGGACAGACGGAGGATCCAATACGGAGAACCCTCCCCGAGGAACTAACGATCATACTCTACAGTTCTGCTATACACTTTTGTTTTCTTCTTTGGAACATGCATCTCTGACACTATAACCCTTATGATTGAATCTCTGCCCTGGAGCGCCTTAGCATGTTTCTCCCCCTCCAGTGATTCCACAGACTGCTGCAAGATACAGTTTTGGACTTGCTGGATTTGAGACGTGGAAGTCTCGGTTCGTTGAAATCTTTTTTATCAGGAGTTATTTCATTCCTGATCCATTTGACAATGTTTTTTTTTTCCCTTTTTCAGTTGCTTATTTTTTTGCACTAGTTTACATTTTCCTTTTTGTAAGTTCACTATGGTGTTTTCAGCTCAATATGTTTGCTCTCAGGATGTATTTTTGTGCCATTTCCTATGTAAAAATGTTGTTGGGGCTCACATCTATCCCTATATGTGTGATTCTGAACCGTTGAGAGTTGGAGTGCCTGTTGGGATGGGTATATGTTGTACAGTGCTTCATGTTAATAAGGTTTTGGCCCGGTCAGCTACCCCATTCATAGATTATTGTGATGGCTATTAAATGTGTTTCACATAATGTTAAAGGCTTTAATTCCCCTTTGAAGCGTAAAAAGGCATTCTCCCAATATAAACAATTGGGGGCCTCTATCCTGCTTTTACAGGAGACTCACTTCTCACAGGCATCCCACCCAAAGTTCTTTAACAGGAATTTTCCACAGGCATTTTTTACCCTTCATTCCTCCAAAAGTAGGGGGCAGCTATATTTTTACATTCTTCTCTCCCTATGGAAGTGCAACAAGTTTATAAAGACAAGGAGAGTAGATTTGTTATCATAAAAGGGGTTCTTCACAACAGGGAGTGCACTATAGCTAGTGTGTATGCCCCTAATGATGCAGCTGCAACCTTTTTCTCCTCCTTCTTTATGGTTTTAGAGAGGTTCCGTTCCCCTCATATGATCATAGGTGGAGATTTTAACTTAGTCTCTACACCCTCCCTGGATAGGAGCCATGCCTCCGCTATCTCAAAGGCCTTTCCTAAATCCCTTACCCGTAAGCTCACTGACCTACAATTAATTGACTCCTGGCGTGCCCTAAATGTTGGTGCAAAGGAATATACTTTCTTTTCACACCCCCACCAGAGCTATGCTAGACTGGATTACATATTCACTACTCCGGTTATACTTGCCAACACTGGCTCGGCCTGTATACATAGTTGTGTTTGGTCAGACCACCACATTACGGCCTTCTCCACAGCATTCATTAAATTGTCCCCCTCCTCTTACACATGGCGTTTAAATGAAGCCTTACTGTCAGACCCCTTGATTGAATCAGATGTTTCCCTTGCTATTACTTCCTATTTTACCGCGAATGCCCTTCCTGAAACCCCTATTTCCACGGTCTGGGTTGCCCATAAGGCAGTGCTGCGAGGCGTTTTCATACAGTTAGCTTCTGCTCGTAATGCCTCGAACAAGCTCAAAATTGTTCAGCTATCTTCTGAACTGGATAAGTTGTATAGGGATTCTGCTTGGAATTTACTAGAAGACTAATTGATCAAAAGAGGCTGGAGTTGGACGCTTTACTTTCCGCAAAGACAGAAAAGGCTTTGCGGTGGGCTAAAGCCAAATTTTTTTTTTGCTCCACCGTAATGCGGCATCGACTATGTTTGCCAGGAAATGTAATCAATCCTTCAGACCCCAACACATTTATAAGTTGTCTTCCCCCTCAGGGGGTCTAGTTTCTCACCCCAGGGAGGTCTTGGATATTTTTCAAAGCTATTATTCCAAATTGCTAGGGCCCCAAGACAGCTCCCCCTCCGAGGCCGCTCAGTCATGGTTTAACAAGCTACCCCTCCCGGCTCTCACGCCATCCCAGTTGGAATCTCTTAATCGCCCCATATCAGTGACGGAGGTTATGCAAGTTATTAGCTCTCTTAAAAACTCCCTCTTCCCCTGGCCCAGATGGATTCTCGGCCCCCTATTATAAGAAGTTTTCAGCGTTGCTCTCCCCTAAGTTGGCTCTGTTATTGAACAATGTATTGCAGGGGGGCACTTTCCCTGAGGAAATGCTCCTGGCCAACATGTCCCTGGTCCCTAAACCCGACAGGGACCATACATTACCCCAAAATTTTAGACCTATTTCGGTCATGAATAATGATGTAAAGATCTTTAGCAGGATCCTGGCTGATAGACTCGGCGCATTGATATTCTCCCTTATTTCTCCTTATCAGTCAGGGTTTATTCCTCATCGATTTATTACTGATAATACCCGTCTTGTATCTAATATTATTCAAGACGCCAATATCTTCTCTAGAAAATTATTTATGTTGAGCTTGGACATACAAAAGGCCTTTGACTGTGTCTCATGGGATTTTATATCCCTCCTGCTGCAGCGCTTTGGCTTCCAAGGTGAATTCCTCTGTGCCTTTCGCGCCCTATACTTGAATCCCCGTACCCGGATTAGGATCCCGGGATGTAATTCAGAGTTTTTCCAGCTTGGCAGGGGGACCAGGCAGGGATGCCCACTCTCCCCGTTAATTTTTGCCCTTGCAATTGAACCTTTAGCTATAGCCATATTGCAACATCCGGATATATCTGGATATGTGAAAGCAGGCACAAAATATAAGCTTTGCTTGTACGCTGATGACGTACTTCTTTTCCTAACAAATCCCTTGATCACACTGCCGAACCTTCTTGACACCTTAGCCAGATTTGCGGATATTTCAGGCCTGACTGTGAATGTTTCTAAGTCTTTAGCCCTGCCGGTCGGTTTTTCCCCTGCTGAGCTGGAATCTTTCAAGGCGACCTTCCCCTTCTCCTGGTCCCGGTCTTCCCTTCCTTATTTGGGAATTAAACTCTCTGGAGACTTCAGTGCACTGTTTAACCTAAACTTCCCCCCATTAATAGTTCATTTAAAAAAAATACTAAAATCCTGGTCCTCCTATAATATCTCTTTCCTAGGCAGAATTACCGCAATTAAAATGTCTATTCTCCCCAAAATGTTGTACTTGTTTCGTGCTCTCCCAGTCCTGATCCCTAAAGCATACCTCCTTAGACTTCAGTCCTACATTAATGGGTTTATCTGGAGAGATAAACCCGCTAGGTTTTCCAGAGAAATCCTGTATAGATCCTATAGGGCTGGGGGCCTGGGGGTACCGCAGCTTTGGCTGTATTACTTGGCCAGTAGGTTCTCTTAACAAGCTCAGTGGTCCATCAGGAACCCTAGGGTCCCCTGGGTCAAGTTTGAACATGACGCTATCTCCCCCTTCTATTTACCTGGTTTGTTGTGGTTCTCGGGGCCACGTCCCCCGGAGTTGGCAGATCTTAGTCTGTTGGTGGCTTAGGGCTTGAAACTATGGAGGAGACATGGCTCCTCGCGGGCTCTGGCCTCTGTGGCCCCCCAGGACACTTATTTTCTGGGGGATCCCAGATTACATTCCTTCTTTTTTGGACCCCGACTCATTTTGGTGGTGGGTTTCCTCCGGTCTGACAACTTTGGGGGACTTTCAATATGGGAGTAGGTTAATTTCCTTCTCTCAACTACAATCTCTTAAGGGAGCACCTGTGGGGGAATTTTATAGGTTCATGCAGATCCGCCATTTCTTTCTTACTCACTACTCACTCTCCCCTTCCCAGCCAAGCTCCTCGTTTGAATCTTTATGTAGGTCCGGACCTAGGCAGAGGGGTATGATCTTGGTTCTCTATAGCGCTTTGGCCTGGGATCAATATGGAGTTAAGCTGAAATATATGTGTAAGTGGGAGTTGGAGTTGGGCCTGGATTATGAGTTAAGTGACTAGGAGGCAAATTGGCATAATATCCGTAAAAGCACTCTCTCTTTATCCTTTAGGGAGACTGCAATCAAATGTTTTACCCGTTGGTACTACACCCCCCACCGCTTACACCAAATCTTCCCTCAGTCTTCCCCTAACTGCTTTAGGGGGTGCCCTACAGCTGGCACCTTCTACCACATATTTTGGGACTGTGAGAGGGTCTCTTCTGTTTGGAAGAGTGTCTTTGATCTGGTTGATAAATTAGGGGGAGGACACATTGATTTGTCTTATAGACACTGTCTACTTTTTGAAAAAATCCCTGACACCCCTAGACAGTTAAGGAATCTGATATATTCTCTTTGTACAGCGGTTCTCTGGGTGGTAGCTTTAAATTGGAAGTCCACTGCAGTACCTCTTTCGCAGGTGCTAACCAGGATGGACCAGGTTATGTTATCCGAATGCATTTTCCATAGGCTGCATGATACTATCCCTATATATGATGATAAGTGGACCCCACGGTGGCTCTTGCGTCTCCAGCACTGAAGGCGTTCTCTTTCTTCCCTGCTGGATTTGCTATAGCCTTATTCGGCCGGGTGGGACTGGGAGGGGGTTGCCTCTTTTCCCTCTCATATATTCTCTTCTCATGTCGCTCATCCTGAGCTGTTGCAGTTTTGAATTGTCTTTCTTTCATCTCCCCTTATCTAATGTGCATACCTCTGATTCTCTATTTTCTAGGATATCTCAGTTGTGAGTACACCACCACCTAAAGGTTTACTTTTTTCTTTCCACACCCTATTTCCTCAAGAGAAATGTATCTTTAGTCTATGTACTTGCCTGTTAAGTTTGCTTAGTTTGACTGGGTATTGTTCACTCAGAATGTTGTATATAACATGTTTCAGGCATTCTTTGTACGACTGTTTTTATTGGGCATGATCAAGAAGTAATGTACTCTTCTGATTTCTGTCGTTTTCTCAATAAAAATCTTTTGAAAGTAAAAAAAAAAAAAAAAAAAAACACAAACCATGAGTTTCCCTCACAGGGGGTTTCAGCATTTGTCTTTTATCAAAACAAATGAACATTCAACCTCCAGGTTTATACATGCAGCACTCCTGTTCTGACCTTATCCTTTAGGCCCTTGTCTGTCTCCCACAGATTATCTTCCTACACAACTCCCCTTGATGGACTGGTTATCACCTCTCTCCTAGGAGGGGCCCTCCTGACTCCTTGGCTATGACCTTCTGTCTGATGGGGTGGAGCCCTGAACTATGTCCAGATCACTACTAAGGGACCTGTATACACCTGTGCAATCCGTGTGCTGGCTGCTCACAAAACCTTAGGATTGTTTTATTTTTTTAGCCCACCCAAATCACTTTGAAATCTCAAGTCTCCAGGTCCCAAAATGGACTTTACCAAACACTAAGGAAACTGAAAAGCCAATTTCCCCTCCATGACACAAGCTCCCTGGACTCCCTCAACCCACCTTGTTGAGAATTATGGGTCATAACCTCTTTCTAGACCTTGACAGGGCAGCTTTCTGCCACAATAATTATTTGTAACACTACTTTTTATGTGGAAACATATACTGTAGATACTGAGAAATCTAATTTTAAAATAGAAAAACTGCAGCTTCATACATGTTAGTTTTATTATCAAGTTGTCATGTGTTATTTATTAAACAACAATTTTCTAGTACTTTCAATGTATTAAATGCATATCTGTTCTTTTTATGTATACTTTTGTCCTTCTTCCTTGATACATGAATTTTTGGAGGCTGACTTTAGCATCTATCAGGCATTGTTTGTTATCATTATTACACCCAAATGCAAGATCATATTTCTAGTGGCTTTGCTGGGTTAGGCAGAGTTCTATATAGATACACATTTTGCTACGCAGTAAAAATTTCATCTCCAGCTATTTGACAGATTCTGAGATTAGCAATAGATGAGGATGGAGGAGAGATAAAGTATAGGAACATTTAATGCGCCATACAATACATATTCTTCTCTAGGATAACAAAAAGTTATCAGATTTCAAGGTTCAATGGTACCAATTACCGTTAGCACAATTTATAGCTTGTTATTACTGCTGTAAATGGTCTCTTACAAGGCAACTCTCTATTGTAATGTTTGTTTTTTAAGCTGAAGTGACATGAAATAAGAACTTATTTGTGCAGATCAGGTTTTAAATCCAAAATCAAATGAAACCTTATTATCAAAATTATTTTTGGAAAAGAGGGGCTCTTGAACACAGAGAAAATCAAATTTTTGGGAATGAGGGCATGAAAAAGAGCTGCGATGGAGAAGCTCAGCATTAGTAGAGGAAGTAGGTGCTAGGCCCCAGTTATGGAGTGACTTTGTGCCCTCTTTAGGATTATAAGGTTATCCTGCCTTGGATATTAATAATATGTTTAGTAGCGTCCAATATGTAAGGAAAGTTATGGTCCTGAAAGACTTAGGGCCAGATCCACAGAGCCAGTACGCCGGTGTATCTCCTGATTAGGGATGAGCTTCGCGTTCAAAACGAACGTATGTTCGACTCGAACATCGTCCGACGAATTTCAAACAAAAACGATCGCTTGCAGCAAATTCGAGTGAAACGAAACGGCCCATAATTCATTGCGGCATTGCACCCTGATGATTGGCCAAACATGCACCTGCATGCTTGGCCAATCACAGCACGCAAAAACAGGAGAGCCATAATTGGCCAAAGCCTGGGTGGCTTTGGCCAATTATGGCTCAGGGCTTTAGCACACGCCCCACACTATATAAGGCCGCCTTCTGGGCGGCCTTGTGTAGTGTGTTCTGGCTTGTTAATGAGAGCAGTCAGAGAGACAGAGAGATTGTCTTTTTAGCTAGCTAGATAGAGCAGGCTAGTTAGTTTAGCTTTATTACAGTGTGTAGAGAATATATATACATCCTTAGGAGTTGTACATATATTTATACACTGTATAGCTTAGCTAGATCAGTTCTTCCTAATTTACTGGCAGGCAGGTGATTGTGCTATTTAAAGACATTATCACAAGTATAGACACCCATCAGGTACAATAGCAGTGATTTTAATGATGCTTAAATAAAAAAAAAAAAGAAAAATTACTTTAAACATTGTACCTGCTGGGTGTCTATAGTTTGCCTGTGAAAACGTCTTTGAGAACCCCGGTCTTGACTAAGGGAACATGTATCAATGGAAAAAAGTTTTTAAATCTGTCGTTTTTTCAGGAGCAGGACTCCTGAAAGAGGACCGTTTTTAAAACTTTTTTCCATTGATACATGTTCCCTGGGGCAAGACCCGGGTTCTGAAAGACGTTTTCCAACAATAACTTGAATATTGGTCTTTAAAATGATCGTTTTTGAATACGAACGTTCGAGTCCCATAGACTTCAATGGGGTTCTAAATGTTCGTGCGAACGATCGGACTGTTCGACGGTTCTGGTGCGAACCGAACGCGGGGGTGTTCGGCTCATCCCTACTCCTGATACGCCGGCATACTTTCAAATTACCCACGTCGTATCATTAGTTTGAATCCTCAAACCATGATACAATGGCTTCGGGCTTCGATCCGACAGGCTTACGTCTTCATACGCCTTTGGATCTACGCTGCAATATTTTTGCGCCCGCTGGGTGGAGTTCATGTCCTTTTCCGCATCGGGTATGCAAATTAGCTTTTTACGGCGATCCACAAAGTTACAATCGGCCGTCACATTCTCTTACGTCGTCGCTAGTCGGCATTTTCCGGCGTATAGTTAAAGCTGCTATTATCCGGTCTATAGTTAGACTGCCCATGTTAAATATGGCCGTCATTCCCGCGTCGAATTTTCAATGTTTAATTTTTTTTTGCGTAAATCGTCCTTAAATAGGAATGTACGTAATTTACGCTACAAAAAAAAACAAAACAACGTTTTGACGTAATTTCGCGCAAATCACGGCGCAACATTTCTGAACGGAGCATACACAGTTCGATCGCCGCGGGGACACGCCTGATTTAAATGAATCACGCCCCCTAATCGTGTAATTCGATTCCGCCGCGAAAAATACACTACGCCGCCGTACCTTACGGGCCGAAATCTTCCTGCATTCGACTTAGAGCCAGGAAAAATACGGCGGCGTAGTGTATCTCTGATACACTGCGCCAGGGCAATTCTCTGTGGATCTGGCCCTTAATTTATAGGGAAAAATTCCTTACACCTCTGGCCTGTGGCTGGGGGATATCAGTGAAATTCATTAGTTGAGAAAATGGATCAGGAAAAGGAGTGGCATGTCTTGCTGCAGAACGATGAGCATCTACAAGCTTTGCACGCCACCGTAAAATCAGTTAGTTAGCATTCCACATGGTCTGTAGTTTCGCCCAAATTATCTATTTGGAGCTGGGTGTTAGTGATTAACTTAGATAGATCTCTGCAAAAATCATTTTGCAAGAGTAATGCCGCGTACACACGATCATTTTTTGTGATGAAAAAAAACGACGTTTTCTGTGAAGTAAAAAACGACGTTTTTGAAACGTCACTTTTCAAAGACGATGTTGCATACACACCATCGTTTTTTTCACAAAAAGCGAGGTTACGTTCACCACTCTTTTCCATTGAAGCTCGCTTCATAACTAGCTTCTGGGCATGCGCGGGTTGAAAAACTTCGTTTTAAATGACGTTTTTGCTACACACGGTGACTTTTTGTGAAACAAAAAACGACGTTTTGAAAAACGACACAAAAAATTCAAGCATGTTGGAATTTTTTTTAGTCGTTTTTTTCAAGACAAAAAACGACATTTTGCCCACACACGGTCATTTTAAATGACGTTTTAAAAAACGTCGTTTTTTTTTTCATCGCAAAAAATGACCGTGTGTACGCGGCATAAGAGAAGCTACAGATTACTGTTTTCTCACAGTTGCCTGATGGCTTAGAGAGGTAGAGGGAGAGGAGTCCCCATTCTTTGCTCTGTTTTTTGGAGGTAATCTGTCAGAGGGAGTCCCCTCCACATCTGAGAGATCAACAGTGCATTTGTCTGTTAATGACAGTGGCACCATATTGTGACTCTTCTTGCCATGGCATATGGCATGGGATCATAGGATCATATTATAGGATATGAGAGTTTCTGGTCTTCCTCAGGGCCTCTGCTGCTGGAGTTGGAATTCATGCAAAAAACATTTATAATTTGACTTCCTTATGTTTTTGGTTGTAACATGATAAAATGTGGAACATTTTAAGGGCTATTGATGAATACTTTTTCAAGGCACAGTATACATGCAGCTATGCAAAGATCAGTAAAGGTATCATTATTCATGACATGCAGGATCAGTTATCATTTCTAGTCACTGTCCCGAAAACTTATCAGTAAGTAAGTCCTTAAAATTCACTGCAGGAAAGTTAAGAGTGTTCATCATAGCAAGAATGTAACATAATGAGGGTTTAAAATGTGCTGTGTGCTGCACAGTGCATTCTAAGTCCTGATTGGGCAAAGCTTTGTCCAATCAGGGCATAGTGAATAGCTGGTTGTTAAGGAGTGGCCGGGATGCTGACTGTTGCATCCAACAGATGAATCATTAGCTGCCAATGGGCTTTCCCACTAACAGCTGTATGGAAAAAAAAAAACATTGCCAGCAATAGAAAAAGAAAAAAAAAACAATGTAGGGGCCCCTCCACCAATCCATACCAGGCATTTGGGTAGGGTGTGGATTTTAAGGGGAACCCCACAAAAAAAATGGTGTGGGCCTCCCAAATCCATACCAGACCCCTACCAGAGCATGCAGCCCAGCAGGCCAGGAAAGGGCCTCCTGAAACATACCAGGCCACATGCCCTCAACATGGGGGAGTACTTTGGGGTGTACGCTCCCTCTCTCCTGGCATCTTCCCCAACTCTCTAAAACATGCACAAGTCAGCCACATACTTAAAAAGCCTTCACTGGACCCAACCAATCTAAACAACCTACACCCCATCTCCTTGCTCCCCTTTTTATCCAAACTACTTGAATGTCTGGTCTACTACCGACTGAGCAACTACCTTGCCAAGAACAGCCTTCTTAATCCCCATTCAGTCTGGAGTTCATCCTCAAAACTTCACTGAAATGGATCTCCTAAAACTAAGAAACAATCTACTAAAAGACAAAAACAATTGGCACTATTCTGTACTCCTACTCTTGGACCTTTATGCTGCCTTTAATACAGTTGACCACCCCCTCCTCCTCAAAAAACTCCACTCCGTCGGTCTCTGTGTTTGTACTCTTCCTACTTATCCAACCACATCTTTAGTGTTACTTACAACTCTACTTCCTCCCCTCCTCTTCCTTTTTCTGTTGGGGTCCCCCAAGGTTCTGTTCTTGGGCCTCTCCTATTTTCAATCTACACCTCACTCCCTCAGTCTCCTCATGTATCACTAATTTACTAACAGACATATCAGTCTAGATGTTACATCACTTCCTCAAACTCAATCTATCCAAAACTGAATTTATATTTTTTCCTCCACCACGTGCCCCTTCCCCTGAGCTCTCAGCCCATCCCCTCGTGCCAAGGTCCTAGGTGTAGTCCTGGACTCTAAACTCTCCTTTAAGTCCCATGTCCAATCACTGCCCAACTCTTGCCACCTCAACCTCCACAACATCTCCTAAATGCACCCCTTTCTAACCAATGACACATCAAAGCTCTTAATTCACTCTCTGGTCATCTCTCAACTACTGCAACTCCCTACTCATTAGCTTACCTCTACAATGCTGCTGCCAGACTCATTCACCTTACCAGTCACTCTGTGTATGCTACTTCTCTCTGTCAATTTCTCCACTGGCTCCCGCTCACCCAACAAATGAAATTCAAATTACTAACAACAAATTTCAAATTTAGCCCCCAGACTAGCCTAGTCTCAAAATACCAACCTAATTGTTCTCTTTGTTCCTCTCAAGACCTTTTACTCTCTAGCTCCCTCATCACCTCCTCCTTTGCTTGCCTCCAGGACTTTTCCAGAGACTCTCCAATCCTATGGAACTCCTTATCCCAACCTGTTCAATTATCTCCTACTCTATTATCTTTTAGATGATCCCTGAAAACCCTCCTTTCCAGAGAATGATACCCTACCCACACCTAACAACTGCATTTTTATTTTCTCCATCAGTTAATTTCCAACAGTTATTACCTTGTGTTTCACCTGACCCTCCCTTCTAGATTTTAATCTTTAACAAGCTGGGCCCTCTGATTCCGCCTGTATTGAATTGTGTTGTAACTGTACTGACTGCCCTTGTGTTGTAAAGCACTGCCCAAACTGTTGGCGCTATATAAATTCTGTATAATAATATTATAATTTGCGATGTTCGAGAGTTCTCATGTGAACCGGGCCTGGGAGTTTTCGGCCCATCTCTAGCTAGGAGTCATTAATTAGTAAGTCTTGAAAACACCTGTCCTGTCAAACAGCAGAGAAATAGATACACAAAAAAAAGTATGGCAGCACTCCCATATAAGATGCAAAAATATAAAAGTTTATTGAGGAGATAAAATCATTAGACAAAAAAAGAATGACATAGGCAATGGCAGGAGCAAAAGGTGACGCATTTCACATGGAAACAGAAAGCAAAATATTCTGCTCTGTCTATCAAAGATGAGCAGCTACAAAACCAAAGACAAGTGAATAAGAAGACAATACAAACAAAAATGTAGCGCGAAGTGATGAATGAATATACTACATAAATAGTATATATTATATGTGGTAAACCTGTGGATACATATGTAAATAATATGTGCAAAATACAGTCTATATAAATGGAGTGACAGTCCAAAAATAAATTATGAAATGATGGTGCTCCAAAAATCAATACATAGATAGAACCAAAGTGAGAAGAAGCCATCACCAACTGAAAGGAGGCTTACCAGAGAGATTGAACCCTGATTAACGTACGTTTGAGAGGGTCAATCTAGCGTGATATAGGCGCATGGATGGATCAATGCTGCAGCTCATAAAACAACCTCCAAATCTCCAAATGGTGGAGCCAAAGGTGGATGGTTTGATATATATTGAAGAGATCCAATAATGGTCAAACAGCAAGGCCAGAAGGGGAATGTCGAGAAGAGGAAAAAGAGAGAAGGCACATAGCGTAATCCTGTATATAAACTGTATTTTAATTTAGGTTAAAACACTTACCTCAAATAGTAAATTGAAAGCTGATCAGATAAAAAGCGGCAGCAGTGGAGTACCCGACGCGTTTCGCAGTCTCATGCATTGTCCTTTGGCAGGAGCAAAAGATGACGCATTTCACATGGCTGGCGTGCTTCATTAGACAACAAAAAGAATGACATAGGCAATGGCAGGAGCAAAAGGTGACGCATTTCACATGGAAACAGAAAGCAAAATATTCTGCGCTGTGTATCAAAGATGAGCAGCTACAAAACCAAAGACAAGTGAATAAGAAGACAATACAAACAAAAATGTAGCGCTAAGTGATGAATGAATATACTACATAAATAGTATATATTATATGTGGTAAACCTGTGGATACATATGTAAATAATATGTGCAAAACACAGTCTATATAAATGGAGTGACAGTCCAAAAATAAATTATGAAATGATGGTGCTCCAAAAATCAATACATAGACAGAACCAAAGTGAGAAGAAGCCATCACCAACTGAAAGGAGGCTTACCGGAGAGATTGAACCCTGGCGTGCTTCATCTAAACCAGGGATCTCCAAACTACGGCCCTCCAGCTGCTGTGAAACTACACTTCCCATGAGGCATTGTAAAACTCTGACATTCGTAGACATGACTAGGCATGATGGGAATTGTAGTTCCTGAACACCTGGAGGGCCGTAGTTTGGAGACTCCTGATCTAAACCATTCAGAATGCAATCACCAACACAATAATATACAAAAATACATATCACATGATCACGTAACATAATTGATTCAAACAAATTCAAAACAGATGTGATTGGATCCTTGTGTTCTGTTCTTTGCTCCCAAAACTAAAAAGTACATTTCGAGATGAGTGGCTTGGGTAATGCTATTAAAGTATCTGTTTCAGAAAAAACACATTAACATTAAGCTTACCGAGGAGGAACATGAAGTGAGAAATTCAGACAAAGAAAAAAAAACATTTAGGGCCAGATTCTCTAAGAAATTCGCCGGCGTAGCGTAAGCCATTTACACTACGCCGCCGCATCGTACTAGAGCAAGTGCCGTATTCCCTAAGCATTTGCTCTGTAGTTTGCGTTGGCGTAGCGAAAATGGCCCAGCGTAAGCCCGCGTAATTCAAATGGGGCGGCTTGTATTTAAATTAAGCGCGCCCCCGCGTCGAACGAACTGCGCATGCGCCGGCCGGGGAAAAAGCCCAGTGCGCATTCTCCAGCTCGCGTCGGAAAGCCTCGTTGAAAAACGACGTCAAAACGACGTGATCGTCATTTACGCAACTCCCTATTCGCGAACGAGTTAGTAAAACGACGTAAGCGACGGAAAAAGCCGACGCTGACCCGACGCCATACTTAACATGGCATCCGACGGCACCTGACGGCATCCGACGGCACCTGAAGGCATCCAACGGTACTTCGTAAGGTTACTCCTCATAGAAGCAGGGGTATCCTTACGCAAATGAAAACGACGTACGCGACGATGGTGCGGCGTAAAAGCGATCGGGAATCGGCGTAGTAGCCTCATTTGCATAGGCAAATGAGAAAACAACGTAAAGGCCACCTAGTGGCCGGAGTTGTCATTACAACTACGATCCGCAAGTGTAATGGTATTACACTTGTCGGATGTTCAAGCGTATCTATGCCAAAGTGATGCTAAGAATCACTCGCATAGATACGAGCCAAAAAAAAAAACGGCGATACGTGCATTAGCTTAACCACTTAAGGGCCGCCTCCTGCAGATATATGTCGGCAGAATGGAACAGCTGGGCACAAGCACATACCTGTACGTCCTCTTTAAGTGCCCAGCCGTGCGTCGTGATTGGTCCCCAGAGCTGAAGAACGGGGAAAGCTGTGTGTAAACACAGCTTCCCCGTTCTTCACAGTGGCAGCTTCATTGGTCGTGTGTCTCTGATATAGGGAAACAGGATCAATGACATCACACATCTAGCTCTGCCCCCCTACAGTTAGAAAAACATATGAGGTCATACATGTCCTCTACAGCGCCCTCTAGTGGTTAACTCCCAAACTGCAATTGTCAATTTCACAGTAAACAATGCATTTTTATAGCATTTTTTGCTTTGAAAATGGTCCCAAAAATGTGTCAAAATTGTCCGATGTGTCTGCCATAATGTCGCAGTCACGAAAAAATCCCTGATTGCCACCATAAGTAGTAAAAAATGTTTTTTTATAAAAATGCAATAAAACTATCTCCTATTTTGTAAACACTATAAATTTTGCGCAGACCAATCGATAAACGCTTTTTGCGATTTTTTTTTTTTTACCAAAAATAGGTAGAAGAATACGTATCGGCCTAAACTGAGGAAAAAAACAAAAACATTTTTTTATATATATATTTTTGGGGGATATTTATTATAGCAAAAAGTAAAAAATTATTGCATTTTTTTTTTAATTTATGCGCTTTTTTTGATTATAGCGCAAAAAAAAACCCCGCAGAGGTGATCAAATACCACCAAAAGAAAGCTCTATTTGTGGGGAAAAAAGGACGCCAATTTTGTTTGGGAGCCACATTGCACGACCACATAATTGTCAGTAAAAGTGACGCAATGCTGAATCGCAAAAACTGGCCAGGTCCTTTACCTGCATAAAGGTCTGGGTCTTAAGTGAGTGAGTGAGTGAAACACTTATAGAACGCAACTCTTGCGAACTGAATCGCCTATGGTTAAAGGAACCTATTTAGAAAAAAAAAAAACTTTACAACTCCTTTAATGTTTTTTTACAAAACTAATATTTTAAATTCAATATTTCTTTATTGGTGTTTATCTTAGTACTGATACAAAAACAGTAGACATGTGAATTCATGGCATAACTGCGACATTACACATCATATAAAGGCTTACAACGCTGTTATTTATCAACTTACAGTCACATATCTTTTAGAAGCTTGTGCAAACTATATATTGTGTCAGCATAGAGCTCCAAGTAGTCCCTTGTCTACACAAGGGATTGGGAATGTATGGAAAGGAGCAACAAAAGGTAAGAGTGCTCAAATTTGGAACAAGCGTGCATTCTGGAACTTTGCGCGTACAAACATAAGCTTACTATTCATCACTTTTCGTTTAGACCTATTAATTGTTTCCTGATTAGTTGACGGAGTAATGCCAATTCCCAGTGAATCTCTCATACCAATCTGACAATGGTTTCCATCTTAGGCTAGCTCCGCGGAGCTTGCCTTGCATGGAGGCAAATAGCAGCTCATATGTGGCGTGTGTGTGGGTAGTCATTATTACTTCTTGGACAGAAGGATTTATGTGATTCTTCCAGTGACATGCTAGAACCAGTCTAGCACTCAGTAGGATATGAGTGGCTACCGTTCTAACCTCTGCTGGGAGTTCGATTGTTAGTAACACAAGTGCCAGATCTGGCAATAAAGGTATTTTAATTTTTAGGATTTTTGTGAGATGTTAAAACACTACTGTCCAAAATTTAGTTATAGCTGGACAGGACCATAATATATGGTATAATTCCCAGAGGTTCATGCTTTTGGTAGCCGCATATGGTACTCTGAAAGCCTTTTGCCATTGGTCAGGGGTATAATTGATCCCTGTCTCATTTTCCCATGCAGACATTGTGGACGTTTTAGTAAACACATGTTTGTTGTTGAACATTAAATAGAACAAGGAAGTAGCTTTAGTTTTTTATGTTCCATGGTAAAGATATTTCAGTGTTTGGATGTGATCGAAGTAAGTAGTTAATTTGTAGGTAGGTATAGTATTCATGGGAAGCTAGGTCAAACTCTATCTGAGATCTAAAGGTTTTGGGGGCAGAGGCATCACATCCTCTATGGCTTTAATCCCTTTGGTAACCCACCTTCTTATGTTCAAACCAGGTATGACAGTAGTCAGACTTTGTATTGGTAATGATATTGTAAAGTATGTGACATCTTGAAAAGGGAAAGATATGAGTGTATCCTAGACTTGTATGGAAGCTAAAACCGTGGGGGATACGGCTGTGTGCTGCAGGGTGATATATCGGCTTGTAAGAAGAAGGTGGTACAGTCTATGCCCATGGATTTGGGAGATTTCTAGTTCTGTTCATCTAGTCTCTTTAGACATAGGGAACCATGTTTAAGTTAAACAAATATTGAGGCTGTGTAGTAGTCCTTCAATACTACCAATCCTGCGCCACCAACCTTTCTGGTTGTAACCAGTCTTGAGAAGTCGCACCTTGCTTTCTTACCTTGCCATATATATTTGTTGATTATTAATTGGGCTGAAAAAAGAATTAGGCACTAGTATCAGGAAAGTTCTGAATAAGTATATAAATTGGGGCAGAAGACTCTTAGGCCGTGTACACACGGCAGAGAACCTCGACAGGCAGAACACATCGTTCCGCCCGTCGAGGTTCCCTGCCGGCCGTCGAAATCGGTGACCCGCCCGTCGGGAATGGCAACCAGCCATTCTTCCAGGCGGGCCGTCGAGCAAATATAGAGAGCGTGCTCTCTATTTCTGCTCGACGGGCTTCCCGACGGGAAGCTCGCAGAGAGCGTACACACGGCCGAGGTCCTCGCTGGAATGCCGCTTCCAGCGAGGTTCTCGCTGGTTTCCAGGGAGAACCTCGGTCGTGTGTACGCCGCCTTAAAGGCCGCTAATCTGCCTGACCATGAGAGTTCTTCTTTAGCTAGATCTTGGCTTTTTCATTTTAATTTGCCTATGAATGGGGTATAGTTATTTTTATATAGATCTTCTGTTTTTGGCGTTAGAGTGATACCAAGGTATTTAATCCCTATACTATCCCATAAGTATGGATACACTTTGGCAAGTTTCTTTTGTACTGCTTGAGTAACATTTAATCCCAGTATGTAAGATTTGGATTCATTCACTTTATAGTAAGAAAGACGTTTAAACATTTGCAACGTGTGGTGTACCGAAGCCAGGAATTGTTCCACATCTGTGAGCATTAAGATAACATCATCAGCGGATAGGCTGATGGTATGTGATGAATAATGCGATTTAAACCCTGAGATTTGGGAGTGGCTACGAATGTGACATGCCAAGGGCTCCATCAACAAGTTAAATATTAATGGTAGTGGGCAGCCCTGACATGTCCTATTTGTAATATTAAGTGGAGTTGAGAGGACTCCTGAAGTATACACCTGGGCTGTGGGGTTGGTGTAAAGAGCCATGATTGCTGAGAAGATAGGACCTGTGAAGCCAAAAGCAGTTAGAACCTTGGCCAGATATCCCCAGTGTATGCGGTCAAACACCTTCTCTGTGTCCAATGCTAGGCACAGAGAAGGCGTTCCTCTCAGTTTTGCACTGTGTATAATGTTTATTAGGCGCCTGGTGGCATCTGTGGTCTGGTGACCTTAAGTGAACCCAGACTGATCAGGTTGAATAAGATCAGGGAGGATGTCTGTTAACCATAGTGTGATACATTTTGCATACAGTTTCAAATCGGTATTGAGAAGAGAGATAGGTCGGAAATTCTGCGGGTGAATGGGTCTTTCCCTGGCTTGGGTATAGTTATGATTAGCGCCTTAAGCATTTCTGAGGGGAAAGAGGAAGAGGCAACAGCGTCATTATATAAGCTGACCAAATGGGTGTTACAGTCACGTTATCTCTAAATAAACGTAATGGAATTCCAGCTATAGAGGTTTCTCAGTATAAACCACAACTGCACTCTCTTGTGTGAACAGAAAGTTAAGGGTTTATTTCATCACAACCTCTATATGGGAACCAACCATGAGGGTGCGTACTCAGTCAAAACATAAGCAAAATATAGGAATGGCAAGGATAGATTAATAGGTAAATCAAGCTAGCGATAGATTGATGTGACCCTGTAGGTTCGAGCCATCTATAGTTGGGTGTCAAGTAGTGTCTTGAGCGACAGTTCATACACAAGGTATTTATGTGTTAACCAACCAAGAAGATTAAGTTGGAATCAGTATACCACAGGTCATAGCAATCAAACAAATGGGATGTCCCACAGCACTAGCCTGATGGCAGTTCACAATCTATTGTACAGTATACTTGCGGTTCTGATGTTTGTTATTGAGGTGTCAGCTCCTTATCCTCAGTAGTGGACTGTAGTAGGAGGGATCCTGGAAGCAGGGTAGTGGAGCTGGATGGATGCAGGCTTTGATGGGAAGCAAAGCAGGGATCCTTGAAGGTGGGTATTGAGAGCTGGATAGATGCAAGCCTCGATGGGGAATAGGGTTCCTCCCTGTGCTGACACAGTGGTCTGATGGCGTGGTATTGGGGGGTGCTGTGGGGGGGTCCCAGGTGACGGCAGGTGCCCAACAAAATAGTGGAACAACCTGGCGTCATTCCTGGAGCTTTAAATAGCGCGCACGGCGCGGGAGAAGGCGCATCACGCCGGGGCGCACTTCCGCGTTCCAGCGTGGAACGCATAACAGAGCGCACCGGAAGTGATGCGCATGAGTCATTGCGAACGTGTGGAGAACACACAAGCGCTGTGGCTATAGAGAAGGGAACGCCGATGGCGTTACATATTCCCCTCCTCAAGGGGGCACCAACAGTGCTCTTTGTAGGACATGGTCGGTTAGGGTACCTACGATGGAATAGTTTGATGAGGCAGGGAGCATGGAGGTGTGAAGAGTCTTCCCAGGAGTCTTCGAGTTGACTGTAACCTTTCCAACGTATCAAGTACTGGAAAGTAGACCCCCTTTTCCTACAATCTAAAATGTTCTCAACTTCATATTCAGTTTCACCGCAAATGTCAACTGTAAGTGGGGGAGATGAAACTCTGTTAGGGAATGGGTTTGGCACAAATGGTTTTAGGAGTGAAACATTAAAAGAGGGGTGAATCTTCCATTCGGTAGGTAGAGTTAGTTTGACTGCATTAGGATTTATCACATGTGAGATTGGAAAAGGGCCAGTGAATTGTCGGCCAAGTTTCTTGGAGGGTATATTGAGATGTAAGTTTTTAGTGGATAACCAAACTAGGTCTCCCACCTTGTAAGCAGGTGGTTTTGATCTGTGAGCATCATAATACCGTTTTTGTCGTTTCTGAGCAGCATCTAAGTTATTATGAAGAATTCGCAGAGTCTCCTTTATGTTTGTAAGATATTGTCTTACAGCAGGAACTTTGTTTGAGAGCATATTGGACAGTAAACTTTGTGGGTGATAACCATAATTTGCATAGAATGGTGAAAATCTGGAAGAGGAGCTGGTGGCATTATTGTAAGAAAATTCAGCATGGGGAAGTAGATGGAACCAATCATCCTGTAGGTGTGTGCAGTAGCAATGTAAATATTGTTCTAGGGTCTGGTTTACCCTTTCTGTCTGACCGTTTGTTTGGGGGTGGTAAGCACTAGACATGCGGTGGTCAATTCCTAGTGTGTACATAAAGCTTTCCAGAACTTAGAGATGAACTGAGATCCTCGGTCAGAAATGATTTGAGAAGGAAGGCCATGTAGTTTGAGGACATTATTAATGAAAGCTGTTGCTGTTTCAGATGAGGTTGGTAAATCTTTTAAAGGAATGAAGTGTGCCATTTTTGTGAGTAAATCGACTGTGACCATGATAGTATTTGAGCCGTTTGACCGCAGGAGATCAACTATAAAGTCCATTGAGACGACCTCCCAGGGCCGGTTTGGTATTGGAATGGAGGATAAGAGACCAAAAGGTTTTCTTGAGAGTTTATTACTAGCACAGATGAGACAGGAATTGACGTATTCATGGACCATTTAAGCCAACTGGGGCCACCAATAATCTCTTTTAAGGAGGTCTATCGTCTTATTGATACCAGGGTGGCCAGCTAGTGGGGAGTCATATAAATGTTTGAGAAGTGTCAGTTGTAAGCTGGGAGGAACGTATAACTTGTTCTTGAAAGTGTATGTACCATCTGACTGCCTTGAGGTTCCGTTGGGTAGGGAGGAGACATCCTTGGGTGTGTTTTGAGAGATTAGTTCTCGAAAGGAAGAGACTATTCCAATAAACTGGTTAGAAGGGATGATAGATGAGGGAGGACTTTCAACGATCTCTTCTTCATTGATCCGGGATAGGGAATCAGCTTTTAAATTCTGGGTCCCTGGTCTGTATGATATAAGGAAGTCGAATCTATCAAAGAACAAGCTCCATCGTACTTGACGGGCAGAGAGAGTCTTGCAGGCCTTTAAGTGTTATAAATTACGATGATCAGTGAGGATCATTATAGGGTACGTAGAACCTTCTAAGAGATGTCTCCAGTTTGCTAAAGCATCTCTTATTGCTAGGAGTTCCTTTTCACCAATAGGGTAATTCCTCTCTGCAGAATTTAGAGTTCTGGAGTAGAATGCGACTGGGTGTAGAGGTTCAGATAAGGTAGCTTGTTGTGAAAGTATGGCACCTAAAGCGAAGTGGGATGCATCCACTTCTAGTGTGAAATGACATTGTGGATCAGGTAGTTGGAGAATAGGAGCAGAGGTGTAGGAAAGTTTGAGTGCATCGAACAACTTCTGCGCTTGATTTGTCCAGGTGAAAGGTGTTTTTTTACTAGTTAAGGAATTCAGAGGTTTTACAATTTCTGAGAAATTCTTAATAAATTTACGGTAATAATTTGAAAAACCAAGGAATCGTTGTAAAGCCTTTCTGGACTGGGGAATAGGCCAAGAGAGAATACAGTCAACCTTAGAACGATCCATCTGGATCCCGTCTGGAGTAATCTGGTAGCCAAGGAATGAGATACTGGTTTGGTTAAAGACACACTTCTCCAGCTTAACGTATAAGCGATGTGTTCTAAGCCTTGATAGTACCCATCGTACATGTTTGGTATGTACTTCAATGTTGTCTGAGAAGATCAAAATGTCATCAAGATAAATTACTACGCAAATGTCCAGCAAGTCACGGAATATATCATTAATGAACCTTTGGAAAGTTGCGGGGGCATTGCACAACCCAAAAGGCATAACCGTATACTCGAATAGGCCGTAGCGAGTCTTGAAAGCGGTTTTCCATTCGTCTCCAGGACGGATTCGAATTAAATTATAAGCGCCTCTAAGATCTAGCTTTGTAAAGATTTTGGAGGTCTGGAGACGTTCTATAAGCTTCGGGATGAGAGGTAAAGGATACAGATTTTTTATTGTAATGTTATTGAGGGACCTGTAATCAATTATTGGTCGAAGTGATCCGTCCTTATTCTTTACAAAAAACATTGCGCCGCTTGCTGGGGAAGTGGAAGGCCTAATGAAACCCTTCCTGAGATTGTCATCGAGGTAGTCATTGAGATGGATGAGCTCTGGTTGGGATAGAGGATAAATTCGCGCGGTAGGAATGGGGGAGAGTGGAATGAGGTCAATCGGGCAATCATATATGCGATGAGGGGGGAGTATCTCTGCATTAGTCTTACTGAAAACATCGGAGAAATCATATAAGTAGGAAGGGAGAGCATTGTTTTGTTCAGTTGTCAGAAGTAAATTGTATACTGGATAGCAGGTATGTTCACAGAAAGAAGAATCAAGTGTAATAGAGTTACTAGGCCAGTGAAAAGTTGGTTGGTGAAGGAGCAACCAAGGTAAACCTAA
Organism: Rana kukunoris; assembly: GCA_029574335.1. Classification (NCBI taxonomy): domain Eukaryota; kingdom Metazoa; phylum Chordata; class Amphibia; order Anura; family Ranidae; genus Rana; species Rana kukunoris. The sequence goes on from CM056053.1 coordinate 243,659,775, forward strand.
AACTATTGGAAAAAGTGGGTGAACGGATGATATCAAACACAAGTGTTTCAGTATGACCCTTACCACAGGTAACCAACAAAGGTGACGTTTGAGTGTGTACTGGCCCATACGAGGAAGTAGAGCCATCAATGAAAGTGACAGACAACGGATCTTGCTTTAACACACTTGGGATCTTATTTGAGTTAACAAATTCTATATCAATGAAATTGCCACAGGCACCGGTGTCAACCATTGCATCTATGGAACTTCTATCTTGGTCCCACTGTAAAGTAAGCGTAAGAAAAACATAATTACTAGTGGTAGTTTGGGGCACAGTAATCTTATTAATGCTATGGAGGTTACCTTCAGACTTCCTCTTGAGTAGTGGGCAGGTAGGAACAATGTGGTCAGGGGCAGAGCAGTAAAGACACAGATTTTGGGCTCTGCGTCTTTGTTTCTCTTCTGGGGATAACGGGCCTTTGATTGCGGCTATCTCCATTGGAACGTCCTTTGGTGGGGACCTGGACCTCCTGGGGGGTGTATGCTGATATGAGTTAATTCGTTCGGCCTTTCTCTCTCTGAGTCTGCGGTCAATGGAGAGAGAGAGAGGTGCATAAGATCCTCCAGAGTAGTGGAAATTTCAACTCGGGCTAGTTCATCTTTCATTGGTTCTGAGAGTCCGAGACGACATTGATTTCGGAGAGAAATGTCAGTCCACATAGTATCACAGGACCAGCACTTAAATTCGGAGATATAATCCTCTACTGGTCTTTTACCTTGCTTGAGGTTTCTGATAGTGTTCTCTGCTGTGAGTTGTTTGTTTGGGTCCTCGTAGAGGAGGGACATTTCATCTAGGAAAGTGTTAAAAGTTCAGAGTAGGTCACCATGTTCCTCAACGTAAGCATCAGCCCAAACTCTAGGTTCCCCTTTGAGATATGATATCAACGTGAGAATTCTGATTCTGTCAGAATGGTAGGTTCGGGGCGTAACTCGAACATGAGACGGCAATAACTAACAAATTGACGGAAATTTTTCCTGTCTCCTGAGAAGGGTTCGGGAGCGCAGACCTTAGGTTCGGGTCGATCCCTTGGTTGAGCAAAATTATGATTCCGGAGTGCATCGTTTTCCAAACGGAGGTCGTTCACTGTATTGGTAAGAGTATCCACTCGCTGTGACAGTCCAACCAAATGATTGGCAAGTTCCGCTGGATCCATTAGGTTATGTATGGGTTCCACTATTATGTTACAGTCACGTTATCTCTAAATAAACTTAATGGAATTCCAGCTATAGAGGTTTCTCAGTATAAACCACAACTGCACTCTCTTGTGTGAACAGAAAGTTAAGGGTTTATTTCATCACAACCTCTATATGGGAACCAACCATGAGGGTGCGTACTCAGTCAAAACATAAGCAAAACATAGGAATGGCAAGGATAGATTAATAGGTAAATCAAGCTAGCGATAGATTGATGTGACCCTGTAGGTTCGAGCCATCTATAGTTGGGTGTCAAGTAGTGTCTTGAGCGACAGTTCATACACAAGGTATTTATGTGTTAACCGACCAAGAAGATTAAGTTGGAATCAGTATACCACAGGTCATAGCAATCAAACAAATGGGATATCCCACAGCACTAGCCATGGCAGTTCACAATCTATTGTACAGTATACTTGCGGTTCTGATGTTTGTTATTGAGGTGTCAGCTCCTTATCCTCAGTAGTGAACTGTAGTAGGAGGGATCCTGGAAGCAGGGTAGTGGAGCTGGATGGATGCAGGCTTTGATGGGAAGCAAAGCAGGGATCCTTGAAGATGGGTATTGAGAGCTGGATAGATGCAAGCCTCGATGGGGAACAGGGATCCTCCCTGTGCTGACTCAGTGGTCTGATGGCGTGGTATTAGGGGGTGCTGTGGGGGGTCCCAGGTGACGGCAGGTGCCCAACAAAATAGTGGAACAACCTGCAGTCATTCCTGGAGCTTTAAATAGCGCGCGCGGCGCGGGAGAAGGCGCATCATGCCGGGGCGCACTTCCGCGTTCCAGCGTGGAACGCATAACAGAGCGCACCGGAAGTGATGCGCATGAGTCATTGCGAACGTGTGGAGAACACACAAGCGCTGTGGCTATAGAGAAGGGAACGCCGATGGCGTTACAATGGGGCGCTAGGGTCTGTTTGAAGGCTTTGTAGTATTCCCCTATAAATCCGTCAGGGCCTGGGTGGGGACTTGTTGGGCGGTAGTGAGGCAATAGCTGTATTAACTTACAGAAGACTGAAGGCTGAATTTAGTTGTTGAAGTTGGTCTGTTGTGAGATGAGGGAGGGACAATTGGGCTAGAAACTTAGCTATCAGCTCCGGGTCAGGTTGGTGGGTGATTATATAGGGATCCATAGTAGTTACTGAAAGCATCTGCAATACCTCTAGGGTGATAATGCTTATCTTTAGTGGCAGGGTGGTCTATGTAAGGGATTCTAGCTTTATACCTGCAACCACGCAGGCGTTGGGCTAGAATCTTCCCCGCTTTATTGCCATTGGCATAATAAGCCATTTTTAATCATCTGGAAGACTTATGAACCTCCCCATGAAGACAAAGTCATATCTGATCTGCAACAATTTGTGGGAGAGGGAGGGTGAGGGATTCTGTTTGTTTAGGGTTTCTGGTTCTTGGATGTTGTCAATAAGTTCTTTTATGCAAGAGGGCTAAAGTTGCGCTGTGAGAAAAATAATAAATCTAAATAACAATAAGTGATGTAATATTACAGTGTAACAAAAGTTCAGATTGCTACAAAACAAGTCCAAAATTATGGATTAAGATGAGCAGATATTCAATCATGCATAGTGAGATTAGCAACAATCCTGACAAAGTGAAGTCCAACAGACAGTGCAGATTCAAATGCCACCACCAGCAACCACTTGTAAAATGGAGGCTTACTAGAAGGCAAGCATAACCAGCTTGCGGCTGTAACCCTAGCCAGGGCCTTTATAAGACAGCAGCGGGAACAGATGAGCTGGAGATCTTCCAGGTGTATCATCAACAGTTGGTCATATCAAAAAAAATATAGGAACTCACATAGTGAAGTTCAGCAAGACAGTAAGTGTGTGTACAAACAGTCGTGATTAAAATATAAAAGAAAGCCACCACCACAGGAACACCCAATAAGATGGAGGCTTACCAGAAAGCCAACGTGAAATGACTTGTGGCTAAACCCCTAGCCTGGGCCTTTAGATCAGCAGTTGGCTTAGATGCCCTGTAGGTCATCCGGATACCTCATCATCGATGTTAACAAGAAAATAAATAATATGCCCACATGGTGAAGTAAGTAGAGATGATCCAAAGTTTAATAAAAAAATTGCACTTACAAAGGCAGATGAAATAAAAGCAGATAATGTAATGCCGTCCGGCTTACTCGAACGCCCGTTCCGATAGGACCGTCACGTCATACGTCAGCACGTCTGACGCCCCAGACGATGTCAATTTTATGACGAAACGTACGTCAGGAAGGAGACGTGCTGACTTATGACGTGACGGTCCGATTGGAACGGGCGTTCGAGTAAGGCGTTCATATTATTCCTTCTGCTTCTGCTTCTGTCTTCTATATTTGCCATCTTTGCCTTAATACTTTCCATCTCAACCTCATCCCCCTCCTGAGCATCCACTAATTCATTTATAGTGGATGCAAATTCCCCCATTTTACATTCAATGTGATCCACCCTTGATTCCACCTCCTGTATGTCTTTGTGAATCTTTTGCATGCAGGACATCATGTCAGCCTGTATTGTATATACCCCAGTTGATGCACCCTTGTGCGAAACATGTCGGGTACATACTGTAGCCTGTTCTTGGCTTTATACAATACGCCTGAACCAATTTTTTTTGTGATAATTATTTACAAGCATTTTTAAGACGCTTGTACCTTTTAATTTGATTTTATTGGAATAAATAAGCCTTTTTTTCATTATACCATTGGATTCATCTGCACGTGAAGGTCTCTGTTATCTTTTCTTTTCTATGATCTGCATCCATGTTTGGACTTTTAAGTTCTGTTGTACCAAGATTTTGGACACAGCCTGCAAACTCTCCCCCTGTGAGACGTGAATATATGAAGCTTCTCTTCATAGGCCATCCAACTAGCCTACGTGCCAGAGACGATCTGTCATTGCTCATTTAACCCACTGCCGCTGGCGTGTGCGTCCATGACATGGGGTAAGCGTATTCATTCCTCCCTTTTCCTTCTGGTGCTGGAGTCACTGTCCCGGGTGCCATGTTTGCTGACCACTTTCATCATCTACAGTATATGATTTTCTACAACTCATCATTTCACATTGATGAATTACAAGATTTGGTTGTGTACATGAACTGCTGCATGGTGTTTATCCCTCCAGAATTATCCATCCATATTTAATGTGGTGGCTGTATGGACTATATCAATAAAACAAGGAAATATACTGCTCTAAGAAAAAAAACTTGATAAATAAAAATTGAATTTTAAAAGAAAGCTGCACACCTAAATAACATGTATTACTCATATAAACAGAATCAAGAAAAAGGAAAGGTAGGTAGCGCTAAAAAAAACACACTATTTAAATTAAGTGTAGATATGAATATGAGTTAAACACAACATGAGTTAGTGCAAACAAAGTGTAAATATATATATATAAGGTTAATACCCCTCTCAAGAGATACTAACACATAACACGCAAAATAATAATAAAAAAATGTATGAAAATTAGTGTCCAAAACGTGATACTGTTGTAATGTCCAATTTATATGGTGACAACCAAAAATATAATCAAGTGAAGAGAAGAACCCACCACCGATTTAATGTGAGTTGAATGGACGTAACTGTTCCTCACAGCCGCACCAAAAGTGGTAAGTAAACACCCTTACCAGAAGTGTTGGACCCCCTGTAAGATGAGGCCATACAGGCATCAATATTTACCCTGACGGGTAATAAGAGATCCCAGCGGTAGTACGTAGCTCCTCTCCCAACGAATTCTTCCTTGGCTCCGGGCTCTGAGTGTCCCATCCAGATAGGAACCCTCAGACAGATGATTCACCTTGTGCCAAATGGTCAGCTCTTTTAATGTCTTCCATGTATGTTTTTGTATGCAGAGATCTAGCTTCTGTCTCAAACCATTAATGAATCTGAGAAACAGTAGATCCAGGGTAGGGCTCAAGTCTTCAGAGTGTTAGTGTTGTGCTGTGTTGTTCTTCTGTACAAATGCCCTCTACTGACATCTTTTTGGTCTCTGCAGCTGTCTTGCCCATCTCCCCACCGGCATCTCTCTCTGAGCTCTCGGACAGCAGGCAGACTCTGAGCAAGGACAGCGGAGTGGACGCAGGAGAAGTTGGTGGAGGCATCAAAGACAGAAGTCCTCAGCCACAGAAATTTTTGTTCAGAAGATATTGCTGTGTGCTGTCCTATTGCAGACTGATATCTAAATGGGGGGATCTGCCTTGATGAGACTATATAACTTTATATATTTTATTTTATATCTGTGGGTAATTTAATATCGCTTGCACCTTATTTGATCTGTGATTTAATTATCGTTTGCACCTTATTTTGATCTGTGATTATCATATACACCATTAAGGCTTCTTACTAGTTTTTGATAGCTGGCCCAGCTTTTTCTCACTAATACTCCAAGCACTATATTGACATATATTTTGCACTTGACACGTGCTGTTATACCAATTCCTAATCACGTTTTTCTGGGCATTATTTAATTCTAGCCCTCCAATTTTTGGTCCAGATTCACAGAGCCATTACGCCGGCGTTCCAGGAGATGCGTGGCGTAAGTCTAAATGTGCGCATGCGTATCGATGCGCGCATCCCCAAAACGATATACGCATGAAATCTAATTTTTTTCGACCGGCGTAATTTCGATAGACCGGCGCATCCGTGCACGCAAAACTGCGCTAGACACACCATTGATTTGCTATTCAAATATGCAAATGAGGGAGTTACGGGGATCCACAAAAGAACACTGCGCAACAGCTGCACGTCCTGTCTAAAATTAGTCCATATAAAAGGTGGAATAAAATTAGACAATCCGTCTACATGTCAGCTAAAGCAACACTGTTAGTGAGGAGCTGAGCAGTCACACTTGCTGGATAATTAGTAAAAAAGGGGTGATACTGCGCTGTCTAGGCAAGATACAAAAAAGGAATAAATTGCAAGCGGCTTTAAATGGTGAGATACTCACAGCAAAAACAGTAATATTACAAAAACAAGCTGCGCAATATGAGAAGCTCTAAAATGATAAAGAGCAATACCAAACAGTGAAAACATATATATATATATATATATAGTCCATCAAGCAGTTAATACAAGTGGAAAAACATCTGATGGTATAAATCGGCAGTGAAATTCCGTATGTTCAAGCAGATGGTGACATCACAAACAGGAACCTCAGAAAAGTGATGCAGATAGAAAAAACACCTTCACCGATGGAAAACACTGTCCCTTACCAGAGGGGAAGATCCCAACTAGAGACCTTCTGATCGCAGATGGCTTTCTCCCCAGCCAGGGGGTTCAATAGCACGAAATCCAATGGTCAACAGCTCCTCCCGTAATGAGCAAGTGATCAGTGTTGATTGATGACAAATTATAAGAAAAAAGGTATATAGTGTAAAACCATTTACCATTTATTAAAATTAAATTAAAATTGCACTTACAAAAATGTAGGTAAAATATGCATGTAAATGTAGCCGGCCGGCTAGCACAACTCGAATATCTCCTGGACACGATTTGCGGTTATAGACGTCAGCACGCCGTCTCCCTACGCCGTTTCGTCTAAACAGACTTCGTCCTGGGGCCCCAGGACGAAGTCTGTTTAGACGAAAACGGCGTAGGGAGACGGCGTGCTGACGTCTATAACCGCAAATCGTGTCCAGGAGATATTCGAGTTGTGCTAGCCGGCCGGCTACATTTACATGCATATTTTACCTACATTTTTGTAAGTGCAATTTTAATTTAATTTTAATAAATGGTAAATGGTTTTACACTATATACCTTTTTGCTTATAATTTGTCATCAATCAACACTGATCACTTGCTCATTACGGGAGGAGCTGTTGACCATTGGATTTCGTGCTATTGAACCCCCTGGCTGGGGAGAAAGCCATCTGCGATCAGAAGGTCTCTAGTTGGGATCTTCCCCTCTGGTAAGGGACAGTGTTTTCCATCGGTGAAGGTGTTTTTTCTATCTGCATCACTTTTCTGAGGTTCCTGTTTGTGATGTCACCATCTGCTTGAACATACGGAATTTCACTGCCGATTTATACCATCAGATGTTTTTCCACTTGTATTAACTGCTTGATGGACTATATATATATATATGTTTTCACTGTTTGGTATTGCTCTTTATCATTTTAGAGCTTCTCATATTGCGCAGCTTGTTTTTGTAATACACTTGCTGGATAACAAACTGTATGCCAACATGCCAGGGGCATCCTTGCTCATAGCTATACTACTGACTTTAGAGGAGCAAAGAAGGAGGAGGGCACGTAGGAGGGCATGGGAGAGGATATACAGCACACGCATAGACATCTTTGGCATGAGTGATTCTGAGGTGTATCGCATCTTCAGATTCAACCCTGCTGCCATCATGGAATTAACCACAACCCTGCAGGAGGACATCACCAGCCCAACACACCGCTCACATGCAGTGCAGCCACTGGTCAAGGTCCTGGCAACACTCCATTTCCTTGCCAGTGGCTCTTTTCAAAAAATAAGTGGAGTGGTGGCTGGGATGTCACAATCCTCCATGAGCAGATGTGTGCACCAGGTTATCCCTGCAATCCTCAGACTCATGGCCAACCAAATCATCAAACCCACCCAGGAGGACCTGCGGCTGAAGGCAATGACAGATTTCTACAGAATTTCCAGATTCCCACGCACCGTGGGGGCCATTGATTGCACACATGTGGCACTCCAGCCCCCCCATGAGACAGAGCACATATACCATAATCGGAAGCATTGGCATTCCATCAACGTACAGGTGATAGTCGATGCCCAAGGCCTCATATGGCACGTCCGTGCCAAACACCCCGGATCCAGCCATGACAGCTACATATACAATCATAGCCCCATCCCAATGGAATTCGAACAGAACGTGTATGGGGACACCTGGCTGGTTGGTGAGTGGCATGGGTGGCAGGCATGACTGTCCCCCCCCATGATGCACACATCACAAGGGGCACATGCATGACTAACATCCTCCTGTCTTTTCCCTTACAGGTGACTCTGCATATGCACTGGGACCCCATCTCATGACTCCTATCCGAAACCCCCAAACCCCAGGAGAGGAAAGATACAATGAAGCCCACGCCCAAACATGTGCAGTGGTGGAGCGCACATTTGGCCTCCTGAAGTCACGTTTCCGATGCCTGGATAAGTCAGGGGGGACCCTGTTGTATTCCCCAAACTTTGTGTGCCAGATCATCGGTGCATGTTGCATGCTGCACAACTTCGCAGAAAGGGCCTGCAGATTGACATACGTGATGACCTGACCCCTGAACCAGACAATCCCCCCCTAACCGAGGCTACCCCGTCTTCTGAGGGCAGAGCAGCCAGGAGACAGCCCACATTAGGCATCTTTGCACGTTAAACACACACATTAATCATGGCACAATGAGAATGCTTGCATGCACACCACTGTGGTCCCTAGCACAGACACACCACATCCTCATCAAATTGGATTAGCACAAGGCCACCATGCAGGACTTGTGAGCAGCAACGCCATGCCACGGTTCCAATTATGTCACTGTACATTCATACACCATTCACACGGACCTGGGGATCACTTCTCCCTGGTCCTGGGGAACCCTTCTCCACCACAAATGAAGGTGACACCCCTTTTCCGGCAGGAATGTCACCCCCACATTCCAAAATCATTCACAACTCAAAAAAAAAAATGTCCAGCAAAGAAAAAAAAATTCCAGCAAAAAAAAAAGTCCAGCACCAAAAAAAAGAAGAAGGGGGAAACCAAATTAATGCCACTGGCGTGACCCACGCCTGGGGTGCCCACGGCCATGGTCCCGGCTCCTCAGGGGAGACTCATGGGGGGGGTAATCCGGGGAAGGAGGAGCAGCCCCTGGTCTCTGCCCACCTGGCGGCCTGCCCTCCAAGGCCACGGCTATTCTGTTCCGGCCAGCATTTAGTGTTGCCGTATTGGCCTGGTTAGCCTGGGTGAGGGCCCTCACATCCTGCCCAACATCTGCTGTAGTAGTCTGCAGTTCGTTTAGTCAGTTTGTAAGAGCCCGGGAGTGGGAGTCCAGGTCCCCAAGCATATCCTTTATGGAGGACAGGCTCTCCTCCATCCGCCCCAAAGTCTGGCTGACCTGTCCCAGATGGTGGGTCTGAAGGGCCTGGTCCCTTCTGAGATTGGCGGGCAGAACCTCGGCCACCCCCACCCCCCTGGTCTTCTGGGACGACTTCCTGCCTCCAGATGATGCTTGTGGCTGGGGAGAAGGGGAGGCCCTTGGGATGGGAGCCCTGTTGGGGGAGGAGTGGGAGGGGCTACCCCTTATGGAGGGCTGGCTGCTGCCAGCCAGAGGGGAAGACTCCTCCAAAAACAACAAGCCACTGCCTGACATGACCCCCTCCTCCAACTCAAACTCCTCCTCCTCACACTCCTCCGAGGACTCCGGCCTTGTCTGGGGGTCCTCATCGGGCTGGTGTCCCGGGGATGGTGCAGTCAGGCCAGATGGCCCAGAACCCTTCTGCACATCTGTGGATGACACAAAACATTCACAGGTTGGAGGATCCACACACTTGCCACATATTCCCTTCCCCACCCCCCCACACATGCTACACACCAGATAGGAAAAAAAAACTTACCTGTCATCACGGCCTCCTCAATGGAGTCATAGCCAGAGAGGCCCTCCACTTGCTGCCTATTAAAGGTCTGGGCCACCACACGCTCCTCCGCTGTCAGCCTAACAGGGCATGTGGGCCCCCTCCAGTGCCCCTGGCATGTGCTGCCATCTGCCCCAGCTTCTTACGGACCAGACGCCGGAGATCATTGATCTTCTTGACGATCCCCTCGCGTGTCCGGGGGATCCCCTAAGGAAGTCATGTGACATGACGAGACACGTAGGGATCGAGGAGCATCAGAGTCCACATGCCTGACGCAGAAAGACCCCTCTGCCGTCCGTTTGGTTTCTGTGCCCAGTTTTTATCATCCAAATGTGAGTGCACCTATATGTTTTAATAAACCTGTTCCATTTTTGCGGGGCTGTACTATGGTCTTTCTTTCTCCCATCCTATATGCTGTGTGAGGGTCCCCTCTATCTGCTCCAAGTGTCCACCCAGCTCAGACACAGAAGAAGAGGAGCCAGGTGTGCATCCAGGACTTAGGACGAACTCGGTGTTCGTGGGAGATAGGCCCACCATCCATCACCTCCATGTGAGTGGATGTATGAGTGATTGATGTTGCCTGTTTAGACACTTCCATAACACCATATCCTACTTGCTTTGTATCCTCTCCATGCCTTACTGCTGAGGAGTGCTGATGTCGTTTCTGTCCATTGAAGTGTATTCCTCCTCCCCCCCCGCCAGAGGTGGTTTTATTTGGCTATCCGTGCCATAGTCGTGAGGTGAGGGGCTAGGGACCACCAGAGGTGTTCACCGTACCACGTCCTTTCCCGGCACCATTTCTTCCATCTTTTGGAAACTGTCTTCTGGGACATCTTTGGGCTCTGTCTTCTGGGACATTTGGGAAACACTTTCAGAGACTTTTTTGCATTTCTTCACTGATTTATATATTATTATTTGTATTGTTCACTGTGTTACACACTCAGGGGCGCCCCTAGCGGAAGCTCTCCCTGATTTCACACTACCTGGACCAGCACATTGTGTACATTTTACTGTTTGCGAATTTGTACTCCTTCTTTGTCACTTGTCATTGTTTAGTATTCAATATTATCTTTTGTGCTACATTTTGACGGTTTACGTATTGACACATAACTTATGTACGCTATCACTCTGTTCTAAATACACCACCCCTCCCCCCCCCCCGTCCACCCACGTTCACCAGCCCCGGGATTTATTCCTGTACCACCCTTGGATTTCACCCACTTTTCACAGCGCAGACACCACCCCCCTTGTTTTTCCAGTCACCAAAAGACACTATCAAATATATTATACAAAACACTAGCTCAAACAGTCAACAAATATCACAAAGACAAGTCACAAAGCAACAAACGCGAACACACAACAGAACAAAAGCACCTTGCTGTATAGGAAGGGATACAAAGGGATGTACTTTTGCAAAGGAAGGGCGTTTGTGTCTGTCTATTTAAGCTTTCTGCGTAGTTCACTAAGTTGCCCGGGTCCACTTCCAATTTCACTGATTGCGCCGTTCCCGAGTTGTGAGCATGCGCAGAGAGGTGCTGACCATGGTCTGCTTCATGTGCGCATGCACGATCCGGCCGGCCCTTCATTTGCATGGGGTCACGGCTCATTTCAATGGAACACGCCCACGTCCTTCCCAATTTGAATTACTCCGCCTTACGCCTCGGGAATTACATTGCAGCGGTGCAAATTTCTGCGCAAATACTACGAGGATACGGTGATTGCGCCTCTACATTGCGCCGGTCTAACGTAAAGGAGGTGCGCTACGCCGGTCAAAAAATGCGCCAATGTACCTGAATCTGGCCCTTTGTTTTTTATTTTCTATTCACGTATGTCTAATTTGTGTATGCTGGCTACTATCACTTTTTTTATAGTAGTAGAACACAACTTTTTTTCACTTTTTGCAGTCTGTATTGTACTTCGCAATAAAAGCATGTCTTTCAGTACAGTGTCCATGACAGTCCGGTTTGTGGTTGGAAATTTCTACATCCTGTCAGGTAGTTTACTAGTGTCCTCCCCAGAATCAACCTCGGGCTCGGGCTCCGTCCACCGACTGCATCCAGGGCCATCGATCCTGAATCTGGCCTCAGCAGGGATGGCAGATTGAGGTGTGTTAGGGTAGGATTGGGGGCTCACAGGGGAACCACTATTTTTGCTGCTAGAGATAGATGAGGATGGAGGGGAACAAGTGCTGTGGGCTGGGATAGAGGATGAGCTGGCGCCGTCTTGCCTACCTCCTTACTGTCGATGGGTAAAGGACTCAGTCCATTTCGGGGGGCTTTCTGTTGTCCTTCGTTTTCCTGGACATGATCAGATCATCTGGGTGGAGAGGGTGTCTTTTGCCTGGCTGGGGTGTGTATTGGTCCTCTGGGAAGCGGCTGTATGTCCCAGTATACAGGAGCTCCGCTCTTAAGCTGCCATTACGGTCCGTAGTTATCCACGCCCCCCAGCTACTGACTTTTAAATGGGTGGAACTCCCCAAAACTGTTATTTTAATAGCATTACCCAAGCCACTCATCTGGAAAAAAAAGAATTACAAGAAGAATTACATCTGTTTTAAATTTGTTTTGAATCAATTATGTTAAGTGATCACGTGATATGTCTTTTTGTATATTATTGTGTTGGTGATTGCATTCTGAATGGTATAGATGAAGCACGCCAGCCATGTGAAACACGTCATCTTTGGCCCCTGCCATTGCCTATGTCATGGCTTTTTGTCTCATGATTTTATCTCCTCAATAAACATTTCTATTTTTGCATCGTATATGGAAATTCTCCCATTTTTGTGTACTTATTTGTCTGCAGCAGTGACAGGGCGTGCATTCCATCTGATGTGTGCTCATTCATCGGCAGTTCAGCGTTCCACACCTGGAGCAGTTACTTTGTTTTGTTAGTAGAGAGATATAACTGTCAGTACATGCTTTGCACATCCATCACTGTCATTTCTTTCAGGATTGGCTTTCTTAGTGCTCGGACATCAACGTGTACATGAGTAGAAAGCAAAGTTAAAATGATTGTACTCGGCTGGGCGCGCGACGGAGATGGCAGCCTAGAGAAAGAGCTCCGTCGGTACATCGGCCTATACACGTCTCTCTGCCTGCTCCAATACGCAGAATGCACAGAAGGAACCGCGGCATACCACACACCCGATCCCGACGTGCCTCACCAGCCTGCTCAGGGGGAGATATCACTGACATCTTCAAAAGACAGTCGGCCTCAAGCAGCAGCAGGTCCGGGGGCAAGATGGCGCCGCCACACGTGGAGGAAGACTACAGTGAGGACTCTCAGTCGGCTGCAGAGGACAACGGTAGCGGACCCTCCCGCACTAACCTCCCGCTCACCTACGCTGACATGTCCTGCTTCTCGGCGGCTATTACGGACCTTAAATCTAACATACTGGTGCTGACAGACAAGATGGCGATGGCAGAGGCAGCGGGGAAGCACAGGGAGAAAGCCATACATAGGCTTAAGAAGGTGACTGTATCACATTCCATGCACCTCATCGATATCAACAGGCATTTAGAGGACTTGGACAACAGAGGAAGGAGGTGCAATATTAGGGTACGGGGCATCCCGGAATCTGTTGAACCAGATCAGATACACCTCGCCCTCCAAAGGGTGTTTAACAGCCTGCTTGAGAGACCTGAGGACACCGCCGTTGAATTCGTCAGGGCCCATAGAGCGCTCAGGGCTAAAGGTCCGGATAACCAACCGCCTTGTGACATTATATGCTGCTTGCAGAGCTTTAGCCTAAAAGAGGACATCATCTGGAGGGAGACTGAGGTGCCCCTGTTGATGGCTTTGAGCCGAAACGCGTCGGGTAACATCCTTAGTACCCCATACTGCTTTTAGATATTTTTTTTTTCACGTGATTTTATAATTTTAAATAAAGCCTTCATTGGTTTTTTGATCTGCACCATTGGGAGCATTTCTTTTTTTTCTCCATATGCCACACATGTTGTGTTGATCTATAAGCTCGATCATTCCTCCATTGGCCCTTTGCTATCTGGGTTCCAGTCCCCGAAGTGAGGTATCTGACCCAGATTGAATCCATCATCCTAGCCGGAGTGACCATCGCTGCAAAATCTCTCACGCACAGAGCCCAGGGTCCGCTGTGACCACCATGCCCGATCCGACTTGCTTTTAGTACTAACACGTGAGTCCACCACAGCTGGTAAGAGTATCCATTCTCATTGTTTGTTTTTTTCTGAAGATTGCTACAGACAAGCCATCATTGTTGTATTCATTTCTCTGAATTAGCATCATGTGTGAAGTATTTAATTTCATCCATTGGGAAACACACCTATGAACTATTCATTATTGCATTTGGTTGGTGTTTTCTTTCATCAGTTTGCCAACATTTGTATGGACATTATCAGCATTCCACACATGTTATCTGACTGTATATTGTACCCCGACAATATGTACCACGCAGGGTCAGAGTGTTATGTTTTATTGGCCACCAAGGGCTGTTTGTTCTGTTACCTACCCGTTTACACTGAATCTATGCTCTACTTACATGTTCCTCTGTGCAGCTACCTTTGCTTCTCTTACAGGGATGACATATTTGCACTTTTTTCTTTTTTTATGATGTTTTGAATTAGGCCGTGTACTGACTGCTGTACCACCCCTTTTAGTTCTCGTTCATTTACTAAGACTACGGTTGTTTGGTACTGCTACCGCCTTCCTATACCCCCAATAAAGCCTCTGGCAGGATTTTCTACATCCGCTGTGAGAGGCTTTACTTACTTGTTGCCTCTGGAGTTGAATTTCAACTCGGAGGCCAGACACGAGTCTCTTGTTCTCTTTCTCTGCCTTACTTCCCTTTCTATTGTTCACCTCTCTCCTCACCTTTCTTCTCTCCTCTTCTCCTTGACCCCCCTTTCACCCCCTCCACTGTGCACCTTCGGCTCCCGAGATACTAATATCCTTAGGTGTTCACCTAAATAGTGCATATATGTTGTCTTAACCTTGTTTATTTTTCTTACTAGCCGGTCTACGGACCCACATTCGGTGACTGCCCAGCTCTCTCTGGAGTCAAGCCATGGCGTACTCCACACTTGGCCGACACCCTACGGTGATCTCGCATAACGTACAGGGCTTAAACATTCCTGAAAAACGCTCCAATCTCCTCAGGGAACTTAAAAAAGGTAGGCCTTGTTTTGCTTTTCTACAGGAGACACTTTAAAACGTCCTCTGTGCCCAAGCTCACCGACACATACTTCACAGAGGCTTTCCATTCCAAAAATGATTTAGCTAAGACCCAGGGAGTTTCCATCCTTGTCAGCAAAGATGCCTCATTTGAACTAACTGACAAGCTTAGTGACCCCTTTGGGAGGTACATCTTCCTGAAAGGGAAATGCGCTGGCGTACCAGTCACATTAGCGAACGTATACTTCCTGAACTCCTCACACTTGGGGTTTTGTCAACGTATGCTATATGAGCTGAAGGGCTTTAGTAGTGGGTGTATTATACTAGGTGGTGATTTCAATATCCCCTTGAACCCTCTAGTTGACACCTCATCAGGAAAGTCATCAATAACGTACCTTATCCTTAAAAGAATGAAATCCCTTTTACAGGATATGCACCTGATTGATTCCTGGCGTTTCCTACATCCTGAAGGTAGAGATTTGACATTTTTCTCTGCTCCCCATAACCGCTACTCGCGAATTGATTACATCTTCACTTCCCAAAATGATCTGCACTTGATTACCAATGCTGACATAGGCATACAGTCAATCTCTGACCACGCTCCCATTTCAGTCTCCCTAAACTTCACTGCTCCCAGACTCAAAACTAACACATGGAGATTGAATTCTTCTCTCCTGACTAATGATCTATTGCTACCTCAAATTACTGCTAGCCTCACGGAGTACTTCTCCCTTAATGCATCACCGGATGCAGACCCTATGATGGTGTGTGAGGCTCACAAATGTTCCATCAGAGGGGAGCTCATAAACATGGGAGCACGCCTGAAGAGGGAATCTGAAAGAGAGATAGGGCAATTAGTGTCTCAGATACATACTCTAGAATCCCTACACAAGCAATCCCTAACTTAATGCCAGAAAGTCCCTTCAACAATTATTTGAGCGTAAAACAAAGAGGTTCCTCTTCTTTCACAAAAAAATATACTATGAACACGGAGACAAGTCAGGCCGCTTTTTAGCTAGGGCACTTAAAGATTCCAGAGCCGCTCAAAACATAGCAGGCATACTCAACAGGGCAGGGCAGTTAGACGTTACCGCAGACAAGATTACCGAACATTTCCATAAGTTCTATTCGGACCTCTTTAATATCCGCCCGCAACCAAGACCTCCTCAATGTCCAACCGACCAGGCCCTGGCTATACAGGACTTCCTGTCTAGCTCCGGTCTTCCCTCATTGTCCTCTGTTGATGCCCGACAGTTAGAAAAACCCATAGAACCAGCAGAGCTCAGGCAGGCGATTTCAGACCTGAAAACTGGGAAAAGCCCTGGCCCTGAAGGTTTTACGTCGATATACTACAAAACCTTTGCAAACATCCTCGTGCCACCGCTGCTAAGTGCCCTGAACTCCTTGTCGGCCCCCCCGTGAGGTCCCACCAGCGTTTCTCACTGCGCACATAACCGTGATCCCTAAGCCAGATAAAGACCCGGTTCATTGTTCTAGTTATAGACCGATTTCCCTACTTAACCTAGACATTAACCTCCTGGCAAAGATATTAGCTAACAGGTTAAGACCATTTTTGCACGATTTGATTGGTCCCGAACAAGCAGGCTTTATGCCGGGCAGAGATTCTAGGGATAATGTGTTTAAAGCTCTCAACCTGATCCATGACGGGCGGTCGCGAGGAATCGGAGGCCTTCTCTTGTCCACGGACGCGGAGAAGGCTTTCGATCGAGTGGTCTGGGACTATATGTTCGACACGTGCCGTTTTGTGGGTCTGGGACCGCATATGTCGTGGATCACCTCTCTCTATAAAAACCCCTCTACCAGGATTAAAGCGAATGGTATACTCTCGGACACGGTTAACATCAAAAACGGAACACGGCAGGGGTGTCCCCTCTCGCCTTTATTGTTTATCCTAACGCTCGAACCGTTCATCAGGCGAGTTATGGCGGAGGGGACCATAAGGGGATTTAGGTTGGTGGACAGAGAGTTCAAAATAGCGGCATATGCCGATGATCTGCTTTTTTTCTTGACTGAGCCGATAACTTCAATCCCAACATTGATGAAGGAATTCTCCTTGTTCGGATACGTTTCCAACTTTAAAATCAATTTCGCAAAGTCGGAAGCCATGAACATATCCGTGCCCAACAACACCATACAAATCGTCAAAAATGGTTGCTCTTTTAGATGGGAAAATTCTGCGCTTCGATACCTGGGAGTCTGGCTGACGCCGCAGGCATCTCAGGTCTTTGACCGCAATTTTCCGCCCTTACTCAAAACCATTGAAAAAGATCTCAAAACATGGAGCCCGAGAAACTTCTCTTGGTTTGGCCGGGCTGCCATATGTAAGATGATAATTTTACCTAAACTCCTCTACCTCTTCAGGAACATACCAGTCAGGATTCCCCTCTCTTTCTTCTTTCTTTAAAGCTGTCTCCTCGATACAATCAAAGTTCATCTGGGCACATAAACGTCCTAGAATTAAGGCCACTCTGCTGTATAAAAGTAAACTAAACAGAGGAATGGGTCTACCCAATTTTAGGAATTACTACATTGCAGCTCATATTACAAGGATACTAGATTGGCACTGCCATGGTTCTTCTAAAGATTGGGTGTCCCTGGAAGATGAGCTGAGCCCTCTTCGACTCTCCCCATGGATTCCCTGGTCTAATTATCCAGCACTCCTCAGGACCCATCCTTTTATTGGCACCACCCTAGCAATTTTCCACAGCCTGGTCAAAGATAAGAGGGTATCTTCGGCACTGAGCCCCCTAACACCCTTACAAAACAATCCCGCCTTCACGCCGGGGATGAGCAACCCCAGCTTATACTCAGAAGCGGCCAATAGGCCCCTGTTGGCGGTAGACTGCTTTCATAACACTGCCTTCAGAGACCTCAGGGCCCTGAAATCTGATGACCTTGTTCCTCACATACAACTGTGGTCTTATTTTCAGGTGAGGAGTTACCTCAATAGCAGAGCTGATAGGCACAACTACAACAGACAGCTCACAAACATGGAATCGGTCTGCCTGAAGGGCGCACCCGTACACAAAGCCACCTCACTGGCTTACAGCTGGCTGGGAAATAAGCAGGTCCCTGGAGAGGACAGATTCAGAGAGAGCTAGAGCAGGGCCCTGGAAAGACAAATCACAGCGAAACAATGGTCTAAGGCTTGTTTCTTCGCTCACAAGTGCTCCCTTAGTACTAGAACCCAAGAAACAGCTTTTAAGTTACTGACCCACTGGTATATGACACCGGCAAAATTGCAGGCCTGGTTTCCACAAACCTCTGGTGCTTGCTGGCGATGCCATAAAGATTTGGGAACGCTCCTCCACATTTGGTGGCAATGTCCCATTATTACGCCCTTTTGGGACTCGGTTAGGAAGGTGATCCTCCAAATCACAGACATGGCCCTGACATTGGATGCAGCTTGCTGTCTCCTCCATGTTTCAGATTTCTCTTTCAGCAGATATAAGAAATCACTCACCAAACACTTGTTGAATGTAGCCAAATCATTAATACCACTCTTTTGGAAAACCGCCACGGTCCCCTCTATCAAAGACTGGTTAAATAGAGTCTCGGAGGTATGTTATATGGAGGAGACAATAGCTCAGTCCACTGATGCCGTAGAACGCTTCCATGACACTTGGCAACCCTGGTTTACCTTTACATTTTCGAGGGAATATACCACACTGATTGACTAAATTTGAATATGCCTGGGGTTCCCCCCCCCCCCCGACCTGGTCATTAAGATGGAGATCCTACCATAGATCGATCTCCTTTAACCCCGCAGTTACATTTGGCTACGAATGTTTGTTATATCTGTAGGATATCCGGCCCCTGAGCTGGGGCTTAGCTGAAGTGTGTACAACTGATCGCCCCCCCCCGCCCCTTCTTTACGCTCCCTCCTCTTTCTCACTTCCTTTCTCACCCTGTCTCCTATTCTATTTTACTAATGTTAAGATTGATAGTAACATCTGTAAGGCTGGAACAAGAAGTGGAGATCTGTCTCTTAGGATTAATAGGGGTTAATGCTATCTCAAAAGAAAGAAAAACACAGATAGGCCTGCTGCTGTTCTATGCCAGGAAAGCAATAGTGCTAAACTGGAAAAAAACAGAAGCCCCCTCAATAGCACAGTGGAAGAACTTAGTAAACAGCAATCTGATATTATACAGAGAGACATTTTGCAATAGAGGATATGGGGAGAAATATAGGAGAGTATGGGCAAACTGGATAGAGAACTCTACAACAGCGTCAGGATAAAGGGGGAACCGGGGTAATAATCACACCATTGGGAGAGTGGGGAAGGGTGAAAGTAGAATGTGTTGTGTTGTAAGGGATGGAAGGATGGTATGGATGTCTTGGAGATATAAAAAGTTAATGTTGGAAGTAAAGGTAATTAAAATATAATGTATATGTATGATTTTATCTTTGTATGGAAAATGAGAAAATTTAAATAAAGAGATTTAATAAAAAAAAATAAAAAAAAAGATTGATAGTCCGATGCCGAATGGCAATACTGGTCAAACTTCAGATCCATTCGGATCTGTACCACATTGCATTTGCACCGGGAAATCATGCTTGGTGCACAGTTGATGTTTATTGCTGGTATATACCGAGCACTATGTGAATCTGTGCCCTACTTTATGTATAGTTTTTTTTTAGAGACTCAGGGTAACATATTTTCTTACTTGCACTATCACAGTATTGTAGGCTTCATAAACCTGATTTAAATACAAAGATTCATCGGGATCCATACTGCACGGTATATATACTAATATATCTTGTTTTGTTCACAGTTTAAGATTGTTGTTAGCTCATGGGCTAGCACAAAGGTATTAAAATTAAAACACAACACCAAGATACAATCCAACACATATTTATTAAATGGAAATTATATATGGCCACGGTGTTATCCATAGGGGTTAATTGCTTTATTTAAATAAAAATAAATAAATCAATAAATAAGTAACTAAAATAAATAGGCCAACTTGGCTAAGATATAATTTAAAGAGAATAACATGGTGTCCATCCAGCCAAGGCTGGACGACTAATCCCCTTTTGGACAACAACATGACTTAAGGATAGGGAGGGAGGGTGGGCGACGCTGGCTGACTGAAAGGACTGAGGAGACCGCCGCGCTGGAGCCCCTATATAGCCTTCCTCCGCGTGGGCTATCTCCCGCTCGATTCGGACCAATCAGCTGGTTCTTCTGCCTGCCAATGGGATGCTGTTGCCGCCCGGCAGCTGGGTGGATACCTGGGGATAGAAACAGAGCAGGAGAACCGTACAATCTGTACTTTCTCCTTTGAGCCATCCCATGTTGGTCCAGCATATTGCTGGGACCTCTCATTCTACACACTGTGTAATTTTCTGTGACCTACATTTTGCCTAATTGCCACTGAATCAGGGAACTGCGTTTCCCTAATCGCACTATTTCTGTATTTGCAAACCTAATAAACTTGATGTTAAAAAAAAAAAAAAAAAAAATGATTGTACTCTCTATGCGGTCATCTTAGAATTTATCTGCTGCTACCTATGTGAGCTTGACACTGTCTTCATGAGCCAGCAAAGCAGTTTTCAATAAAAGCGATCAGGTGGCTCTAAAACTCTCAAAGTAGTGGCCCTCTGCTGGCTCAGCTGCCGGCACCTGTGGAGGTTTACGTGTTCTCCTTTTTTTACCAGGGAGCCCAGGACCCTGGGAAACAGATTCCCTGAAGTAAGCAAGAGGGACTCAGGGAACATGACCTTGGAAGTGACGTATGTATTACATCACTTCTGGAGTCATAGCTGTTCCGACAAACTTGGAAAGAGAACGTGTTCGGAAATTTCGTTTGTCTGTATGGAATTCTGACTCTGGAGAAAGAAAAAAAAACATGCATGCTCAGAATCAAGTCGACGCATGCCCAGAACCATTGAACTTTTCTTGGCTCTTTGTAGTGTTGTATGTCACCGCATTCTTGATGGTCGAAATTTGGTGTGACAGTGTGTATGCAAGACAGCTTGAACGGAATTCCGTTCTAAAAAATCCATCTGAGTTTATCCCGACGGAAATTCTGATCATGTGTACAAGGCATTAGACTTGCTGTGAGAATTTATTACAAACTGGTAGGTCTTCTGAAAAGGTCACGTGTCATGAGTGTAGAAACTCAAACATAAAGCCTGTTCACACAACCAAGTCCAAACCACTACATCCACCAATTTAAATAATGAAATTCTGTAAATATTTGTTTGAATGAGGATTTTTTTTTATGCAAGAGTAAAAATCTGTCCTTTTAACAGTCTGTCAATTTATTACACAATTATGTGGTGATTCATGTTGTGAACTTTTCAGATACAGTAGGCAGCCTTTCATTTTCAGCTGCCTAATATAACAGCTTTATTTCCACAATGCAATAGACTCATAAATTCTGTGCAATGTTTTATTGTTTAAGTAGCAGCACTAAATTAGAAAGCGTATGCATGGTGTCAATTTGTTAGAACAGTAAAACTTTTCTTTTAAAGGTCAGAAGACAAAATTAATTTATCTTTCCATGACTTTCATACTATGTACCTGACAAATTAAAGAAATCACTGGAAGGGTGACCAGGGATGTTACAAAGATATTTATACATAGTGTAAAATTGTTATCCCAAAATAAGTAAGATTATTCAAAAAATATATTTCATTTGAAAAGACATAAAAGAAAGTTAAACACAAGAATTAGGCTAACAAATACAACAACAAAACAATATGAATTAAGTCCATATAATATGCTCATGAGTTGTAAGACCCTAAAAAAAGTTAACAGTGGTTTTATTTAGTTTGTATTGAATAATCCTGTAAAATATTGTAAATCAGCTTAATATAACACATTGAATGTATATATATATATATATATATATATATATATATATATATATATATATATATATATATATATATATATATATATACACACACATACATACATATATATATATACACATACATACATATATATATATATACACATACATACATATACATATATATACACTGTATATTGCATTAACTTTGTGAACTAAGTAGAATGGTTGTAAATGAACTGCTAAGCACAACAGTTCTGCTTTTCTTCAGCCCCCGTTTACACTGAATCCCACTTTGAAATCAAGCAACTTCACTTAAAATTGCACAATTGCAAAGCCGCAGGTCAGTGCACCTGAAATGACAAAAAATAGTGCAAGAACATTTTTTCTTTTTTTTTCCATATGAAATTTTCATTATAAGAACATGTATCAATACACAATTTCAAACAAGCAGAAGGTGATCGAACATCATGAACGTATATACAATTTGTGTAACATTACTCGTGGGAGCATAGCGAGACAGTTAAATAACCAGAGATACCGATATTCACCAGGGGTCTGTGATTGGCTATAAATAGGGCAGCCACCCTAATCTCAGCCTATTAGGTGCAAAGCTTGTTGTAGATGTATTGCTTATTTATATGTATACATATACCTGTCTTTTCCTGAATAGGTTAGGAAGTGTTAGGTCCTTAAAGTGGGGTGAGGTTGTGGGGGGGGGGGGGATCTTGACCGGCCGGCTGTTTGGTGTAGAGTGTGGGGGTAACAGTCAATCACCTGGGCTAATGTGTATATGGGGATGTGTATGTGGGATGGTATCGCCTGGGCAGTTGGGGCAAGTACAGAGGAAGGGGGAAATGGCCCAGGTCCGAGAGAATTCAGATGGGGAATCTAGTGCCATATGGATACTTTAACCCTTGTCTCTGTGATAAGCCCCAGTGGCAGTCTCGGAAGCATCTACCTCTAGAATAAAGAGCAATGCTTGAGATTCATGAAGGCTTCCTGGGCCGCTTGTGATCATTGGAAGCGGTTACCCTGACGCGTAAGCTTGGTGATGGGAGCTACAATGGAGGAGAAGCTGACAATGAATCTTCTGTAAAAGTTGTCTACCGGAGCTGGCTATTCTTGAATAGCATTGATCTTCTGTGGATCCATGGCAACCCCACTGGTGAATATGATAAATCCAAGAAATTGCACAGAAGTTTTCTCAAATTTGCACTTCTCAGCCTTTATCTTGTGGTCTCTAAGTATGGTAAGGACCTTCTTAACATGGTACCTGTTTTTGATAGTTATTTTATTCAGTTCCTGATAGTCGATGCAAGGTCTCAGAGAGAACCGTCTTTCTTTTCGACAAAAAAAAGATTCCTGCCCCGGCTGAGGAGGAAGAAGGGTGGATAAAGTGCTTCTCTAGGTTTTCATCAATATTGAGGTCTGTAAGATTTGGGGAATCAAACTCCAGTGGCAGGTGCGTTTTTAAGGGCTTGGTAGCCCACTTTTATTTAAAAACTCACAAAAGGTTCACATATGCAATAGCATCCCTCGCAGGGGGTTTCCACCATTACTGCATTGTACAAACTAAAGAGCTTAGCCTCCTGGCTTTCAATCCTGGCATCCAACGGCTTCAGGCCTCTAGCCTAAGCCCAAGTTCTGTTCCTCAGAACACACAGCGTTTCCCAGAGATAAGCTCAATCCTTGCTTTTCTCCTAGTCAGCGACTTGCTGCTCAAACATAAAGCGGCATCTGCAACCTGCAAATCTGCACACACTAGCTGCAATCCATGCAGCCTCTCTCTGACTCCTTTCAGAGAGTTGGGAGCTCATCTGGCTCCCAGGGACCAGACTTCCTGTCTGTGGGTGGGGCCCTGAATACTGTTCAGGTGAGCCTTAAAAAGCCCAAGACACAGCTGACCCATTAACATGGGTTTCTTTACAGAATCTGGCGTAAAGTAGCCATTTCTCACCCCGGACAGGGTCCCATCCTCACATATCCTCCCCTCCTGTTTCGAACCAGAGGGAGGAACACATAGACCTCCCACCACCAATGGGACACCTTTAGGCCAGCCATAGGCTGCAAAGGCCCATGTTTTCCGGGTATGTTGCCAAAACTTCACCGTGGTGCCCCTGTGCCAAATATCAGCAGCAGGAGCCCTAAGCTGCCCAACCTTTTCTCTAAAGGGGCACTCCACCCACATCTTCTTCCGGGTGTGTTTCCACCAGCACTTCTTCCTGAACCGTGGGCTCCCCCTAATGTCTCTACCCCTTCTATCTGCTGGCCTCAAGATCCTTCTCCTTCCTTCCACGGACCTACTCTCCTGGGACTGTTGGGGACCTACTTCCAGGGGGTCTGTCAGGGACTGACCACTCTCACTACCCGACTCTACATTAACCAACAACATTTGTTTCTTAGGTTCACCAACCCCTATGTTGCTACCTTTGGCAAACAATCCATCTGAGATCGACACCACACCCTTCTGTTTAACCTCAACAGCACTGTTCCACAAAGGGTTACTCAACTCAGCATTGTCATTGGGACCTCTGGTCCCCTTGTTTGTTAGGACAGAGTCTATGGAGGGACCACCTACAGGCAGGCCATTACTCCCTATGGGACAGTCCCGTGGTTTCACATCGCCCCCTGTTGTCCAACACTCCAATAGCAATTGTCCTACCAACGCACATTTTTCCACACCAACCTCTTTGACCATTTCTGTATCCATTGGTACCTCAACCAGGATCCCTGAGCTGTCTGACAGCGCTCTACAGTGCTTCCCATAAACCTTTTCATTACAGTTACCATTACTGTTATTTCCTATCAAAGTATCTCCGGGTACCTCAAACTGCACCTCTCTGCGAGTGATGGACTGAATCCCCACTACTGTCACGTCCATTCCGAGCCCTTTCTTTTCATGAGGTCTAGAGGGTGAGACAGTGCACGCGCCATGTACCAACCACTGCTCAGCCGTACCTCGAATCGCACCAGTAGGAATACACCTCATCACATCAGCAGACGGAGAGACTTCCACTATGTCTATTATTTCTGATTTCACCAACAATTCTCCTGAGCGCCTTCTGCACACAACCACCGCTGGAAGCACTCTCAACGAGAACTGTGAGACAACTTTGCACAAAATTAACCAACAGTACAGCAACCAATTTTCATCAATATTGCTTAACAGCGCCGGTACCACCTGTGTCCACCGATTGGTACTACGCAGTACCATGTCACCCCTCTGCTGTGGATACACGCAGGTGTACATTGGAAATATTCTCACCAATTCCAACAACATCTCAGTTATTTCTAGACAAACCACATCTAAGCACAGAACTTTAGGAACTTTTCCCTTTACCAACGATGTGGAGGGGCTCATTTGCTAAGGCATGAGAGGCTGAGTTACTTAAAGAGACCTCTACCTCAGAGGTAACTGACAAAACTTGCGACTCCTTTTGA
Organism: Rana kukunoris; assembly: GCA_029574335.1. NCBI lineage: Eukaryota > Metazoa > Chordata > Amphibia > Anura > Ranidae > Rana > Rana kukunoris. The sequence continues at coordinate 243,685,023 of CM056053.1, forward strand.
GCACTGCAAATCGCATGTGCGACACTCATCCTCTCACTTTCAGCAACACAGAGCGATTCCAAATCGCTATCCATTACCATATCATTCTGAAGCTCAACATTCCTCATCTCTTTTGCTGAGGACAAAACCTCTGCCATGTATGCGCCCTTTTCAGATCCTTCCAACTGGAGAGGGTTAACTTCTGCAAAAGCCAACGCACCCATGTCTACCGGCTCTGCAGTCTCTCCATTTTGCATAGCAGAATTTGTGTCCACCGCAAACACATTTTTAAACACAGCGGGCTGCAATAACATAACTTGACCACCGTGTGGTGCTTCATTAAACTCATTAGGACTTTTTCTGTCAGCAGTGACAGACTGTAGTAACACATTATCATTACAAGCAAAAAAGAAAAGGGGGGCGAATGGGGGCGAAGGACTAGTGGCTGAGGTTAGACCTAGGGCTGCCCATTCAATGGTTTGGGAGGGACTATCTCGGTACTGATGAGAATTCATAGAAACAAAATTAATATAAAAAGAATTTATTAATGTATAAAAATTGCAAAGAACAAACAATTGTACAATTCATGATTGGTCAACGTCGACTAGTTTCGCGGGCTTGCCGCTTCGTCAGGACAGCCAATCTACAGGGTAATGCAATACAAATATGTAATAAATACCAGCGATACAGTATATAAATAAAAATAAAAAAGACATTGATAAAAAAGCTCACCAATTGAATCAACTGAAAATATGCGGAAGCCAGGCGGCCCAAGGGGTACTCCCTTCACGGCGAACAAGGGGATGGTTGGTCGTGAAAAAATCTGAATATAAACATTGTAATAGTTGTACAATATATATATATCAGTATAACAATCAATAATTTATATTGATTACCATGAAGTAGGTGGGGTGGGGGTAGGGAAGGTATGTGGATAAGATAGGGGGGGGGGAAAGGGGGGGGGGGAAAGAGAAGCCTGAGAAGGGGGGGGGGGAAGAGAACTGGGATGGAAAGAAAGAGGGGGGGGGGGGAAGGAGGGGAAAAGGAAAAGGAAATTATAGTGAGGTGGTGGGGTAAGAGGGGATGGGGAGAGAGTAAGCTTACCATGGGAAAGATTAGTGGGAGGTACAGCCGGTTCAAGATGGAATAGAAGGGGCCTGATAGTATCACAACAGATTGGGCCGGAGGCATGGACAAGGCAGCAAAGTGGAGCGATCCCAGGGTCCCAGGTTTGAGTGGAATGTCCAGTGAAATGTCATTAAGGAGGGTATCCAAATGGGTGACAATTGCATGGTAATGCAGGAACTGGACAATAGCGTGAGCTGCGTCCAGGGGGAGCTCCATAGTGTTAGCAGCCATGTCCAGGGACTGTAAAAGTCCTGCCGTCGGACCGTAGGTAGAAAAAACACGCTGCTTATCTAAGGGCCAGTCGGCCATTAAATAAGCACATCCCAACTTGGAGACGCCATGGACGCCGTCGGACGGCAGCGCCATGACGTCACCAGGTCAGTCTCTCCGTACAACGCAAGTGCATGGTGTGCGCAGCTATGCGTGTACGCTCAACTCCAGCCAAGGGGCGGGGAGCTCCGAGCCGAGAAAGAGCAAGAGGGGGCGGGGCAATGCTTAACCCCAGCCAGGAGAGACACAAGTCCGCCGTGAGTGGGAGATGTAGGCAGCCGCGACCGTATCAATTAGACTCAAGGGGTGATTCAATACAAGGGGATTGATAAAGTTATTTATGATGATAATAATGAAGAGATTGTAATGGTAATGCGTGGGGGTGTAAGTCCCACAAATTAGACTGCTCATGGTGGTGTCCTAGAATATTGTCATCTTATTGATTTTGGCAGGACAATGCAGGCAGGGATAAGGAATTCTACACAGTAGGGTAGAGAGTTAAACATATAAGAGGACACATATAAGTGGTGGTGACAAAGAGGAAAATAAATGAAAAGACGTGAGAATATTAAATAATAAATAATGATGAAGGTGCTACGGTATATTGTAGCCAAAGAATAAGAAAAAGTGAATAAATAAGAGAAGAAAACAAAACAGGGAGGAAATAATATGAAATGAAGACATTGGTGGAACCCAAGATGAAAATATGGGAGTTTATATGTAAAGTAGTGCTGCCTGCAATATAATGGAAGAAAAGGAAAATTTCTAAAGCAATAGGGAATAGAGGAGAAATCTAAAGTTACTGGAGCCAGAGGTGTAAACACACATACTGATTCCTTTACGGTGGGGGGATAGCCCCTCCGCAATCGTACATAGACCTTTGGTAAAGGTCAATGATGATTAGATATAACCACCCTAAAGAAGGAGTTCAAACCATTCATGGGGTACATATAGTTAACATGCATTATAACATATCAATTGTTTAGTCAATCACAAAGCATATATTAAATTAATACATTACATGGGACCGATAAGGTCTGATCATTCAATACCGAGAATGTCTGTAACCAAATCGATCATGAAGACAATATCAAGAAAAGGATCACCAGGCGGGCTAAAATATAATTAATATTAGGTAGACTATTTACCAGTTAGAGGCACTCAGGGAAAGAGAGAAACTGGTGTGTTATCCACCCAATGATATGAACAAAATGGGGAGTATTGCCTCAAGTATATTGAGTAAAATAAATAAAAATAGTACCTTTTCATCCCGGGTATAGTAGAAAAGGGGCAAATTCAGACATTTCAGTTTTACCATTTTTCTCATCACGAAGGTGAAGTACCCTCTTATCCATCAGAGCGGCACCACAGTTGTCCCCGGCAACCTCTGGCTCCAACACACCGAGCTCCCGGGAGGTTTCAAAGGACACCTCTGCAACCTTACCTACTGTTGCTAAGGGAAATCGCATATCCTGCTTAGCGATCACCCCTACCTCAATACTAGTGAACACATCACCATAAGTACATGTACCATCAGCAACATCATCATTCATAAACATAGCAGTTCTACAACCTTTATCAGATTGACTTTTATCAGAACGCATGGCACCCTGCATGCGACTCAGCACATTAACCTTCCTCTCTAAAGGAATTATTTTGCCCACTAGGTCGGCTTCACAGTTGTCCGGGGAAACCATTTGCCTTACCAATACAGGCTCCTTAGCGGTTTCCCTTGGCAACTCTGCAGCACCTGTCTCTATCGCTAGGGAACATGACACACCAACTGTTTTGGTCACCCCTAACACATCACTCTCAGCACTCTGCTGGACTACCTTAGGTGCACACAAAGTCCACATATCACTTTCAGTCTTTGATCTTTGATCTCCACACTGCAGCAAGTCCATCTTTACACTTTCTGCAGATCTTCTCACCGGATACATTGCTACTTCACTTGAATCACAAATTGCAACAGTCTTACCATTTCTTGAAGCAGGTAACTCTGTCTTCATTTGAGGGCGTTGTCTTTCAGCTGCATTTTTACTGGCCAACTCCCCCTGGTGGCCACAGGATGAAATCACAGTAAGCAACTTCCAATGTTTAGCACCCCCTGCAGACACAACAGAAATCTCCTTGTTGCCAGGGGTGACTGCAAACATATCTGTAAAGGAACCTTGGCCCACCGATAAAGAGTCCTGCTCGGCAACATTACCTCCAGCTGCACCCCAAAATCTAGGGCAAGAAAATATGCCGTGGCCGAGCTGACCACATTCCAGGCATGGCGTTTGGCGACTTTCTCCTGTTGCTAAGGGAGATGACACTCCCCCAACACGCAGAACTTCACTTGCATCTCTATGGGGATGGCGATACACCTCTTCCCTGTAGCTCCTCCTTCCCATTGGCACATTTTCTCCGGTTGCTAATGGAAACGGTGCTCTCCCAGCTGCACGTTGCTGGTTCTCCGACACATATAGACGTTTCTCTCCCTGAAGCGACGTTGCTTTAAACTTGCCACAACTCTCTGTAGGCCATATCTTTGTCTTGCGGTCCACTGACCTGACATCATAGACGTTGCTATGGGCAACTGCACCCATCTGCTTACTCTTTACACTCAGAGCAGGCTTCTCATATTTTTGCTGTGTTGAAGCTTGCGACAAAGGGCATTTGGAAACTTCATGCCCCCACTCACTGCATCGCAAACAGCACACTTGTTTCTTAACACTTTGCACATAAATAGCTGGCCGGCCTGCACCAGCGTTGCTAGGGGCAACAGCATAAACTTTCCCTTTGGCTTGGTTCAGCGCAGCCATGTGCTTTTTGCACGAGTCTGGGGCTTGTTCTGTCGGCAACAAACCCTCCAGCCACAAAGTCCTGTCTCTCATTTCAGCAAATATTGCTTTCTGTTTGCGATTTGACCTTCCCATCGCTGCAAACAGGGCAATGGTTTTTAACACAGTTCCTTAACACAGGAAAATTTTGGTGTATTGTCTCCAAGACTTGCAAACAGCACACTTTCACACGCAGACTTCACTCTCTGCGATTTCACTTGAATCATCCATTCACTGGCCTTCCCAAATGGATATGTTTTCTCAGGCCACGCTGAGCTTACTTCCACAGGTATGCCACCTGTATGCACCACAGTTCATTAATTGAACTCCTGTGAAATGCAGTTCTCCTGACTGCCACACACAGTTAACAGAAGTTCACAGCAGAAAACTTTTGACTTCCAGTTCATATTGGCTGTTCATCATAGCATTGCTGCAAAAACGCACAGTTGCTTTCTACTCACTGTTTGTTGGTATGCGTGGATCTGGAACTCTTCCAAACTGCCCGTAGCAATACCTCCACCATATGTAAGATTTGGGGAATCAAACTCCAGTGGCAGGTGCGTTTTTAAGGGCTTGGTAGCCCACTTTTATTTAAAAACTCACAAAAGGTTCACATATGCAATAGCATCCCTCGCAGGGGGTTTCCACCATTACTGCATTGTACAAACTAAAGAGCTTAGCCTCCTGGCTTTCAATCCTGGCATCCGATGGCTTCAGGCCTCTAGCCTAAGCCCAAGTTATGTTCCTCAGAACACACAGCGTTTCCCAGAGATAAGCTCAATCCTTGCTTTTCTCCTAGTCAGTGACTTGCTGCTCAAACATAAAGCGGCATCTGCAACCTTCAGATCTGCACACACTAGCTGCAATCCATGCAGCCTCTCTCTGACTCCTTTCAGAGAGTTGGGAGCTCACCTGGCTCCCAGGGACCAGACTTCCTGTCTGTGGGTGGGGCCCTGAATACTGTTCAGGTGAGCCTTAAAAAGCCCAAGACACAGCTGACCCATTAACATGGGTTTCTTTACAGAATCTGGCGTAAAGTAGCCATTTCTCACCCCGGACAGGGTCCCATCCTCACAGGGCCTTAAGTTCGGTTTCTGACAACGTAAAAATGTGGCCAAAGGGAACCTCGGAACCAGGTAGGAGGTCAATGGGGCAGTTGTGTGGCCGGTGAGGTGGAAGGCGGTCGACCTGCTGTTTGTCAAAGACATCCCTGAAGACATCCCTGAACTCCAGATAGACGGAGAAAAAAATGTTGAAGGTTTTCTGGAGGAGTTGTTATGGTGGAGCATGTGGCAGTGGTAGGCGTGAGACACTGTTGGGAACAATAAGGAGACGTGAAATGAACCTCCTTCTTGAGCCAAATTATGCAGGGTTGAAGTGCCTGTAGCCAAGGAAGGCCCAAAATAATGGGAAACATGGGAGACAAAATAAGGTCTAGTCGTTAAAACTCTTGGTGTCCAGAGTCGGTGATAGCGCGCATGAGTTCAGTCTCCTGTGTGATCAATCCAGAGCAAGGGAGAGAACCGTCTGCTAGATGAACTTGTAAATGGTGGTTCTTGATACAAAGAGGGACATGCAGCTTCGGAGCCAAGGAAGCAGCTGCAAGCTCCGGAATCAACAATAGCCGATAGGAGGGTTGCCCCTTCCGGTAGCTGTAGGATATAAAAAGGACAACATAAGTCTGTGGAATACTTGAGACGTGATCATTGGAAACAGGTTGAGGCTTTGACTTACTGGTTCTTATTGGGCAATTGCGGAGGAAGTGGCCATCACCCCCACAATAGAGGCACAGATTGGCTTGGCGCCTGCGTTGTCTTTCCTCGGGAGTAAGAGGGGCTCAGACTAGACCGAGCTGCATAGGCTCAGGATCTGGAAAGGAGGTAGTTGAAGGAGCCAGGAGAGGCGGTGGTACTGGGTTTGGCCTCGGAGGAGTCCAGTTGGGGTGAGCAGCTTGAAAACGTTCGGAGCGCCTGTCTAGCTGAATGGCGGACTGAATCAAGTCTTCCAGGGAAGTGGGCGTCTCAGTCCTTGCCAACTAACCCTAAGGGCTTCAGAGAGACCTTGGCAGAACTGTTAGGTTCAGGTTCAGGAGAGAGAGCAGAGTCATGAGGAAATCTGGGTCAAAACGAGGCAGGTACAGTAACAGAAGTTCAAGCAGGAGCTGATGACAAACCAGCAACCTGTCATGAGACAGGGGCTGGTTTGCGCCGTTTGCGCACGGGCATGCGCTGAAGCGCAGTTCCACCGCGCATGTGCGCCATTGGGTGGCTGTCCAGACTGGCTTCCTGACAGTTTAGCTGCATTAATCATATGTACAACTAGAGATTTCCTGTACGAGTGAGCAGATGTGGGGTGTAGTCCAGAGAGTATGTGGTAACTTGTGAGGCGATGTCATGTACTTGTGTCTAAACAAGGACCACTAAATGTGTAAGAGTGTGCCTTTTGCTCTGAAGCATCTCCAACATTTGTCTGACGTGCCTGGGTTGAATTTGATGAGTAGTTCAGGTGTTTAGTACCACTGAATAAGGGTTTTGTAATTGTTCTCTTGGGTCCTAATGTTGAGTGAGCCTTTGTGTGCTATTGTAAAAATAAGTTCCAAGTTTTCCTTGGATAGGCCTATTTGTCATTTGTCTGGCATGCTTTGCAGGCGTTAAGGGAGACAGATGCAAAGAGCATGGAATGGATGTTAGAAATCATGTGTTGCTGTGGTGTGGATTGAGTGTAGAGATTTTCAAATGGGGTTAGGGCTCGAGATATGGATGAGTCTTGATTCATTGTTACATGGGGATGCAAACACAGGGAGAGCAATCATAGCGCACCTCAGTCACAGAACCAGAACGGAACAGGTAACAGTCCCACACAGTTGCACTCACTTGTATAAAATGAGCGTGGGAAATACTCCGCAAACGCCGAGTTTGTAAGCCCTCAGTCGGTGTGTGGGTCTGATCCAGTCCCCCTCTGCTTCCAGATCGTCACTTAGATAGGTAAAAATAATAGAATAGGCATACATAGCGTAATCCTGTATAAAAACAAATTAAAAAAACCCTCACATTTAGCAGATAAAAAGTTGCAAAGTGTCCACGAGCGCCATGCTCGTCTTCCTACTGTCATGGAGTGATGTACCTAATGCTCCAACCCGATGCGTATCATCATCACATCATGTGACTTCATAATTTTATACAAATGAGTGCAACTAAGTGGGACTGTTACCTGTTCCGTTTTGGTTCTGTGACCGAGGTGCTCTATGATTGCTCTCCCTGTGTTTGCATCCCCATGTATAGCGTACACCTGCTTATGAGAGGACTGCAGCAACAGAAAGGAGACTACCACATCGTGTCATTTATACCATCCTTGTCTACACCCTGAGATCTGTGTTTGCCGTGTATCTTACAGCAGTGAGGTGAGCTGCTTGTAGACACAGAGGTGTATCACCAAAGAAGTTCACAAGCAGTGTGTGTAGGGACCATTCGGTCAGTCGGCACTGCCCAAGGGCCCGTGGTGGGGGTGACTGCAGTCCCGACCTACTCTGGTCATTACGCCACGCTGGAGGGAAGAGGTGGGTGGCGCTGCACTGCTGGCTAGTCTTCCCCTGCCCTGGTTGCTAATGCCTGTAGCAACCAGTGACGTCAGTCACGTCGGAGGCTGGAGCCACTGCGGATGAGGAGGAGAGCCCCACGAGAAGAGAGGAGGAGCCAGCAAGCAGCAGCACGCTGTGAGAGGTATGAGAGGTTTGATAACAGCCACGTCCCGTTCAATCTGTTAGACTGCATCATTTATTCAGGCGGCGGGTGAGGCGCTGTTTTTGCTGGAGGTACCATGGCCACCATCCCAGAGGCAGGAGCGGGCAGCACAGCATATAGTACATGTCACAGGACCACAGGAGGCCCCGTGATAGTCTCCATCAGTCCTCTCCCTCCATAGTGTCCCTCTCCCCCCACATTGTCCCCCTGTGTCTTACACCCTCCAGAGTGTCCCCTTGTGCCTTACATCCTCCCACAGTGTCCTCCTACACCCACTGTGTTCCCTGTGCCTTACACCCCCCCCCACAGTGTCCTCCCCCACCCACTGTATCCCCCTGTGCCTTACATCCCCCCACCGTCTCCCCCTGTGCCTTAAATCCCCCCACCATGTCCCCCTGTGCCTTACACCCTGTCCCACAGTGTCCCCCTGTGTCCTCCTTCACCCACCATGTCCCCTGTGCCTTAAATCCCCCCACCATGTCCCCCTGTGCCTTACACCCCTCACAGTGTCCCCCTGTGCCTTAAACCCCCCCACAGTGTCCCCTAGTGCCTTACACCCCCCATAGTGTCCTTTCCTACCCACCATGTCCCCCTGTGCCCTACATCACCCCCACCATGTCCCCCTGTGTCCACCCTGCCCCACAGTGTCCCCCTGTGTCCTCCTCCACCCACCATGTCCCCCTGGGCCTTACACCCCTCACAGTGTACCCTTGTGCCTTACACCCCCACAGTGTCCTTTCCCCCCACCGTGTCCCCTGTGCCTTACATCCCCCCCACCGTGTCCCCCTGTGCCTTACATCCCCCCCACCGTGTCCCCCTGTGCCTTACACCCTGCCCCACAGTGTCCCCCTGTGTCCTCCTCCAGCCACCATGTCCCCCTGTGCCTTACACCCCTCACAGTGTCCTCTTATGCCTTACACCCCCCCCACAGTGTCCTTCCCCACCCACCATGTCCCCCTGTGCCTTACATCCCCCCCACCGTGTCCCCCTGTGCCTTACATCCCCCCACCATGTCCCCCTGTGCCTTACATCCCCTCCCACCGTGTCCCCCTGTGCCTTACACCCTGCCCCACAGTGTCCCCCTGTATCCTCCTCCACCCACCATGTCCCCCTGTGCCTTACACCCCTCACAGTGTCCCCCTGTGCCTTACACGTCCCCCACAGTGTCCCCCTGTGCCTTACACCCCCACACTGTCCCCCTGTGCCTTACACCCCCCCACACAGTGTCCCCCTGTGTTCTCCTCCACCCACCGTGTCCCCCTGTGCCTTACACTCCCCCACCATCCCCCCCTGAGCCTTACACCCCCACAGTGTCCCCCTGTTCCTTACACCCCCCCACAGTGTCCTCCACCCACCGTGTCCCCCTGTGCCTTAACCCCCCCCCCACAGTGTCCCTCTGTGCCTTTCACCAACCCACCGTGTCCCCCTGTGCCTTCTCCCCCCACAGCTGCCCTGAGAGACACTGTGCTGTGTCTGGAGGATCCCAGTGCTCTGCTGTGTGCCCTGTGTTTTGGTTGTGTGCCCTGATATTTGCTATACGGCGCGCCCCATGGCCTGTGATGTGCCCTGCTGTGTACTTCCCGGATGTGCCATACTGCGTGCCCCATGGCCTGTGATGTGCCCCGATGTGTACTCCCTGGATGTGCCATACTGTGTACTACATGCCCTGTGATGTGTCCTTTGGCCTTCTATGTGCCCCATGCCCTGCTGTGTACCGTCTGATGTTACTTACTGTGTGCCCTGTGATGTGCTCTACTGTGGTGATGTGCTTTGTACTCCCTGATGTGACCTACTGTGTGGCCCATGCCCTGTAATGTGCCCTGTTGTGTACTGCCTAATGTGCCCTGTGACCCATGATGTACCCTACTGTGTGCCCTGTTATGTAACCTACTGTGTGCCCCATGCTCTGTGCCCTGCTGTGTACTTCCTGATGTGCCCTGTGCTTTGTTGTTTACCCCCTGATGTACCCTACTGTGTGCCCCATGCCCTGTGATGTGTTCTTTGCCCTGCTATGTTCCCCATGCCCTGCTGTGTACCGCCTGATGTGACTTACTGTGTGCCCCATGTCCTGTGATGTGCTGTGTACTCCCTAATGTGCCCCATGGTCTTCTATTGCCCGGTGGCCCCATGGTCTTAAATTCACAGACATTTGTCTCAGCAAGTTTTGCATTACTATTGTTTTTTTGGACTGTATTTGGATTGTGTATCACATGCACTGGTCATAGCTTCATTCATGTGTTTGTACTGACCCACTGATTTAGTACATATCCACTTTGGCATTTGTTTCACAGCTTTATTGCGGTAGATCTTTTTATTTTATTTTCATGCTTCTATATCACCTTATTGGCTTCAGGTAGATTTGGATTGCTATTGTTTTTTTTTTGGACTGTATTTGGACAGTGTATCACATGCACTGGTCATAGCTTCACTCATGTGTTTGTGACCGAGGTGCGCTATGATTGCTCTCCCTGTGTTTGCATCCCCACGTATGGCATACACCTGCTTATGAGAGGACTACAGCAACAGAAAGGAGACTACCACATTGTGTAATTTAAACCATCCTTGTCTAAACCCTGTGATCTGCGTTTGCTGTGTATCTTACAGCAGTGAGGTGAGCTGCTTGCAGACACAGAGGTGTGTCACCGAAGATGTTCACAAGCAGTGTGTGTATACAACACTTTATTCACTGGTGGTGGGAGACACTATCACACAAGAATTCGTAGACATTTGTCTCAGCAAGTTTTGGATTGCTATTGTGATTCCCCCTTTGGTTATAGGTTTTGACAGTTGGTCGAAACTTATCCTTGGGCGTTTGTGTTTCCATAAAAATTGTACACATAGCCGTTTAAACGTCTGGAAGATAGTGGAAGGGAGCTTAATGGGTATCGTTTGCAGTAAGTCTAGGATGCGAGGGAGGATATTATTTTCAAGATGGTCGCACGACCAAACCTTGAGAAATGGGGTTTATCCCATTTACTCAGGTCATCTGAAATAGTGCAAATTAGTGGTAGGAAGTTTTTTTGTGTAGAGGTCTGGCAGATGTGCCATCAATTGGATTCCCAAATATGTGATCACATCTTGTTTCCACACAAAGGGGAAACTATTTTGGCATTGTGTGACTGAATCTTTTGAGAGATATGTTGAATATGAGCTGGAATAGATCAAAATCTTTTAAGAGGTTGAGGATCGATGTTAGTGGGTTACTTAAGAACAAAAGACGCTAGCTTATAGATGCGTTCTGCTATGGGTATGCCCTTTTAGTTTTTGTTTGTTTGTAGGAGGCGGAGGAGGGGCTCTAAAGTTAGAATGAAATGAATTGGGGACAATGGGCATCCTTGTCTCGTTTCATTCTGGATGGAGAAGGCGTCTGACAGGTGGCCGTTGACTCTTACTCTAGCCATCGTCGTGGTGTATAAAGACATGATGAAATTAGACATAGTCCTAGACGGCGCAATACAGCCCCTAGATAGTCCCAGGCCAACCTTTCAATTGCCTTCTCCGCAGCAAGAAACCTTTGTGTTTCTGGGTGGATAGCCAATGGTGTAGGTTTATTGCTTTAATAGTGTTGTCCCTGGCTTCCCTACCTGGGACAAATCCTACTTGATATTTTTCTATTGTTGAAGGTAGGAAATGTAGGAGACGGTTGGCTAAGACCTTCACAAATAATTTAGGTTTACATTAAGCAGGGAAATCGGTCTGTAATTGGCAACTGAAGTGGTGTCTTTCCCCTCTTTTGGTATAACCATGATGCGAGCCTCCATTGTCGGCAGAATGGCATGGCTGGGCACAACCACATACTTGTCTCTTTAAGCCCAGCTGTGGGTCGCATGTGCGCGCCGCTGGCGTGCGCACGCGAACCCGGTCCGAATGGCACGGCTGGGCACAAGCACGTACCTGTATGTCCTCTTTAAGTGCCCAGCCGTGGGTCGTGGGCGCACGCTCGTGAACTGGTCCGAAGCTCCGTGATCACGGGACCCGATCGCCGCCGGTGTCCTGCGATCGGTCACCGGAGCTGAAGAATGGGGAGAGGTGTGTGTAAACACACCTTCCCTGTTCTTCACAGTGGCAGTGTCATTGATCGTCTGTTCCCTGATATAGGGAAAGGCGATCAATGATGTCACACATCCAGCCCCGCCCCCCTACAGTTAGAAACACATATGGGGTCACACTTAACCCCTTCAGCACCCCCTAGTGGTTAACTCCCAATGAAATTGTTATTTTCACAGTAAACAATGCATTTTTATAGCACCTTTTGCAGTGAATGTGACAATGTGACAAAAATGTGTCAAAATTGTCCGATGTGTCCGCTATAATGTCGCAGTCTAAAAACAAAATTTGTATTAAAAATGCAATACAACTATCCCCTATTTTGTAAACGCTATAAATTTAGCGCAAACCAATCGATAAACGCTTATTGTGATTTTTTTTTTACCAAAAATAGGTAGAAGAATACGTATCGGCCTTAACTGAGGGGAATATTTATTATACGTGAACAGTGTAAGTGTGCTGAGAATAATTAAGGTGAAAAAAAAAAATCCTTCAATGGTGTCCATTCAATTGAGAAAAGAAAAAAGTCCCAAAAGAGAGTCCAATTAATCATCCATGTGTGTGGGTGGAGATAGAATGAACACAATCCACCGCAGAAAACACCCAGGTGTGGTGATGTAGTCTCCTTACCATGTGTTTTGACCGCTATGTGGGTCACTCTGTGCGCGGGGGTTTAAGGTCTCCCTCCTGACCCTCTGTACTGTCACTGCAGGTGTTCTCAATTAAAGCGCGATGTTTACCGAAACCTTAATGTGATTAGTAATCGTTGGGCAGGCTGAATGCTTGCTCTGTAGCATGTGTTCTGTCGCTCCAACCTAGGGTATGTTGGTCGTAATAACCAAAACGCACACAGCACAAAGCACAGACTCCCCAGACAGTCCACACAGGTCTGCTTCCAGGTCTGCTTCAACCTGGAAGCAGACCTGTGTGGACTGTCTGGGGAGTCTGTGCTTTGTGCTGTGTGCGTTTTGGTTATTACGACCAACATACCCTAGGTTGGAGCGACAGAACACATGCTACAGAGCAAGCATTCAGCCTGCCCAACGATTACTAATCACATTAAGGTTTCGGTAAACATCGCGCTCACGCCGCTTCTTTTGAATCAGTGCTAATGCGCTGCACCTGACCCCTATCCTTTAAACAGAGTGGTGTGCTGACTGCACACCATTCTATTATTGTCAGCCGTAGCCCGACCACGCTACAAACAATGGTGCCATTGTTCCCCATGCTGCAACAACAGACCAACCTGCAAACTTCTGCACTAATGCTGCTACATTGATGGCAACAGTCTGCCATTGCCGGGGACAACCTTCAAGACCTTCCTTGCTGACACCCTGCACTACGGATTCCCCTGTCACTACACTCAAGCCCTGCAAACAGATAAGTTCCAATTGTGTTACTTCTAGTTTTATAGAAAGATCTGCTGCATTCTTTTCCACCTAAAACAGCTGTTATTTATTATGGCTTGTGGCTATTAACATACTACTTGGGATAGACTGTTGTGCCTATGACTGTCTGCTAAGGAATATCTTAAAAAGACATCTACGTTCAAATTACCAGAGCTATATTTGCCTCTTATATGCAACTTTTATTACCTGACCCATATTGCCTCTCATAAGCAACTATTATTACCTGAGCTATATTGCCTCTCATATGCAACTATCAGTTGTCTCTACAACTCGTATTTACTACGTGCTTGACATAAATAACTATGGGCCTTGCCTTGACTTGCTGAACATGTTCGCTCTAACTTTTCTATGCTAGGGGTTGATGGTATTTCATACCATCTCTCTTAGTGGCCTAATACATCTCTATATGTTAAGTGATATGATGTAGAGAACCCCCAAACTCCTGTTTGTGTGGAGTGAGGCCTGGGTCCCAATACTGAATTCTCACATAAAGAAGAGCATTGAAATCCTTGCTAACGGCAGTTGTGGTTCACTCCGTTCACCAGAACTGTTACATAGGGAAAGGAAAATTAAACCAAAGGGAGGGGGTTAGTAGGGCGGGGGTTGTTGAGAGAAAAGAAGGTGTAAATACCGGAGATATGTGTAGACAAGCTACCTTACTCTTGTGATCGTTGTGGGGTCCGGTATGGGTCAACGGTAGTAGCCACTATCTCGTTGTGTGGAGGAGTGGAAGGTGTCTGTATGTAGATCAATAGTGCATCTGGTTCACAGGAGGTCATCAAAGATCTCCAATTTATGAAGGGAGAGCCTGCATTTTTGGAGAGAGTGGTTAGGCCCACGCTTTAGATCCAGACTTTTTCTCCCTGAAACTGAAAGGTCCTTCAGGCACCCTCTTTCCTAGTCCAGAGGGCCTCCACAATCCCCCTCTCATAGTCCAGGACCTCCAGACACCTGTTTTGCTAGCCCAGGACCTCCAGACACCCCCACTCCTTATCTGAGACCTCCAGGCAACCCCTCACCTTGTCCAGTATCTCCCTTGTACCACACCTATTCAGTGGCCTTTACCACACCAACCACCATTTTCTAGTCAATGGCCTCCTCTGCACCCACCACCCCCCTAGTCCAGGGTCTCCTTTGCACTCCTCTACTATTCCAAGGCCTTCTTTACAGCCGGCCCAAATTTAAGAACCTTCTCTACACCCTGCTCTCTGAGTCCAGGTCCTTTTATCAACCCCTCTTTTCAAGTCCAGGGCCTCCTCTACACCCCCAGTCCAGGGCCTCAGGTGTACTCCCCTCCTAGTCCAGGGGCTCCTCTGTACCCCCCCAGTCCAGGGCCTTCTGTGTACTCCCTCCTAGTCATGAGCCTCTTGTGCTGCCGCCAACTCCAGCACCTTCTCTGCACCCCCCAAGTCCAGGGCCTCCTCTGCACCCTCCAGTCCAGAGCCTTCTTAACATCCCAAAGTCCAGGGTCTCCTTTACGCCCCCAAGGTCAGGGCCTCCTTTGCACCCCCATGGGACCCACGGAGCATGATGGGACTGTGACGCCAGAAGAGGCATATATAAAAATTGGTGCAAGCCGCGCACCCAGCATTACAGCGGGAGGAAGCGTTGAGTCTACATAAGAAGAATGCAGAAGATGGCAAAGAAGAGCGGGCTGCACCGCCGCTAGTAAGAGAGCTAAAAAGAAGATAGCGGCGGCCAGCCCCAAAGAAGGCACCGTAGAGGAGAAGAACCCGGGAGTGAGTGAGTGAGAAAATTAAATAGCACAACACATGCAAACGGAATCACCTCTGGGCGCTTGGTATCCATTCCTTAAGTAAGCCTCAGAAGAGATGGGTTTTGATGTAAGAAGACCCCCCGGAGAGTGGAGAAAACCGCCCCCGGAGAGCCGAGAAGACCAGCAGGAGCTGACTAATAAATTATTTTAAAACCCTGTGTTGTGTGTTTATTTTATTGACATTTTGCCTCCAGGTGAATGGGTAGGGGTACGATGTACCCCATATTCATTAACCTAGGGTGGGGGGCCGGTATCTGGGAGCCCCCTTATTAAAGGGGGCTCCCAGATTCCATTAAGCCCCCTGCCTGCAAACCCCGACAACCAACAGCCATGGTTGTCGGGAAGAGACCCTATCCTTATTAACATGGGGACAGGGTACTTTGGGGTGGGGGGGCTGCAGGGCTGCTCCTTACATTCCTTACCAGACCCCTGGGGGGAACCCATGCCGTTTTTTTATTTAAAATTTGGCGTGGAGTTCCCCCTCATAATTCATACCAAACGCCGCGGCTAGAATTGGCAGGAATCCAAGTCGGATCCCCGTTGCTTCTCTGACACGCTCGCTGGAATGTGCTTTTTCTATTCCAGCATGTGGGAGATGTCGGCACCATGTCGCCGAGAATCAGCGCAATGCCGTCGTGCTGGAAACACATTCTCGGCGACAGGTATTGTAGGAGTCATTTGTAAGTTGGATGTTTGAAAGTAAGGGCCTGTCTTATAGAAATTTGGGCCTTAGGTGTTGCCACAACACTGTAAGCCCTCACAGTTAGTCTTGGTGGGCCATGAAATTCCCTGCTGTGAACTATTATATTAATTAGGGCTGTTACTGATCAAAATTTTCGTGTTCGATTAATCTTTTTTTTTTTTTTATCGATTAATCGACTAATTTCCATTAATTGTAACGCACATACAGAGCCAACTACTTTTAGCTGATTTCCTTGCAGGCTGATTCCCAGTGCAGCGACCAACCACTGGAAAAATGAATAGCAGGATACAAAGAACACACAAAGGCAGTGCTCCATGGGATCAGCATTAAAACTTTTATAGTCTTCAAGTAGGTAACAAAATAAATATTGCACTGGAGATAAAATCAATGTAGCTACATAAACTGTAAAAATGGTGCAAGTAATACCAAACGGTACCAAAAGCAGTCATAAAAACCTGTAGCTAAGTATGATACTGGTATAAAAATGTGTACAACGATGCCACTGCTGAATCCAGATAAGGAGAGGTTAACATCAGTCCGTCGGCATGTAGATGTCCCATGAAGGGAACTATCAAAACTCCCAGTGGATGGCTGTAGAATCCCAGGTTGATAGAGGGAAGTGCAACAGCCCTTGCGTGTGGCAGATAGTAAGATCCCGCCGGCATGCAGATATGAAGGCACAGCAAAGGAGCCCTTCAGATGGATACGGCAAGCCCCACCGGTGTCCGTGACGTCACTGGATCTCCGACGGAACTCTCTGAAGGCCCAGAAGCCGACGGAGAGGTGAGTATCAATCAAAAGAATTTTAATCGATCAAAAAGATTTTGATTGATCAAAAAAAATTAAAGATTAATCGATCAATTAAAAGTTAATTTGCACAGCCCTGATATTAATATTTGTATCTACATGCCATTGTTGAACATTGGTAGAAAAATTGGGCCTTTGGTGGTGGTGCTGGTGCCACAACACTGTAAGTCCTCACAGTTACTCTTGGTGGGTGCAGGAATGGGCCTGCTGTTAAATATTAGATCAATAATTGTAATCACATGCCCCTGTTGAACAGGGGCAGACAAATTGGGACTTTGGTGGTGCCACAACACTGTTACTTCACAGTTACTCTTGGTGGGCGCTGGAACGGACCCTTCTGTAAAATATTAGATCAATAATTGTAATTGCATGCACCTGTTGAACAGGGACAGAAAAATCGGGCCTTTGGTGGTGGTGGTGGTGTTGCCACAACACTGTAAGCCCTCACAGTTACTCTTGGTGGGCGCTAGAACGGGCCCTGCTATGAAATATTAGATGAAGAATTGTAATTACATGCCCCTGTTGAACTGGGGCAGAAAAATTGGGCCTTAGGCACTGGTGTCAAAACACTGCAACCCCTCACAGATACTCTAGTTGGAGCGCAGAAATGAGCCCTGCTGTAAAGTATTGCATCAAAAATGGTAATTACATGCCTTTGTTAAACAGGGGCAGAAAAAATGGGCTTTAGGCACTGGTGCCACAACACTGCAACCCCTCACAGATACTGTACTTGGAGCGGAGGCATGAACCTTGCTGAAAAGTATTGCATCAAAAATGTTAAGTACACGCCCCTGTTAAACAGGGCAGAAAAATTGTGCCTTAGCCACTGGTGACGGTGCCCAGAACCAAAAATGTTCTTAAGCCCCGTACACACGGTCGGACTTTTGCCCAACCAACATCAAAATCCGACACTTTTCGCATTTGTCCGACCGTGTGTACGTTCCATCGGACCAACTTTTTTGGCTTTCATCGGACAAAAAGTTGGGTCTGCGAACGGACCAACTTTCAGGCAACAAAAGTCCGATGGTGCAAAGTCCGATCGTGTGTACAGCAAACCATCGGACTTTTGGACAAATTACAAATGCGCATGCTCAGAACCAATGTTAAAATCAACCAACAATAGCAGAAGTTAACCAAAGGGTGGCAGTAAAGAGCAGAACAACCACGTGATGATGTGAAAGTTTTAGAAAAGTTTGCAGAAAAGTCCGAGCGTGTGTATGCTATGGGTGTGATCGGACAAATCAATTAGGACAAAAATCCAAGGGAAATTTTGTTGGATGTCCTACCGTGTGTATGGGCCTTTACAAGCTATCAGCATGTTCATTGAGGAGGAAGAGGATAGTCACTCAGCGTAACAGGATAGTCACTCAGCATCAGCATAGGCAGTTTTGAAGGGATCTAACATTTACAAAAAAAAAATATTTGGTTACATCAGCATCAGGTGCTTGGTAGCTGGTGGTGATTCAAGACTGATTCATTTTTATGAAGGTCAGTCAATTGACCGAGTCGGTGGACAGGCGCACCCTATGATCGGTTACAAAGCCTTCAGCAGCAATGAATGTGCATTCCGAAAGAACGCTGGATGCAGGACAGGCCAGTAGCTCAATTTCATACTGTGCAAGTTCTGGCCAGTGATCCATCCTCAAGACCCTGTAACCCAAAAGGATTTTCGGTGGGAAAGGTGTCCAAGTCTGATCTTGCCCCTAGGTATTCCTGCACCATGTAAAACAGACGCTGGCGATGGTTGCTGGAACCGATCATACCTTGGGGCTGCGTACTAAAAAATTGTCTGAACGTATCGGTCAGACGGCCACCTTCTCCACCGCTCCTTCTTTGACTGACCGAAGCGTCAGCAACACGTTGTCCATGACCAGGATTGTGTAACCTCCAAGTCTCTGGGAACACGTTGCACAGACCTTTCTGCAAGGCCTCCCCAAGATGTTTCATCCTCTGCTTCCTTACCCTTGTAACGTGGATCAAGGAGAGTTGCCAGCCAGTAATGATCCTTGATAGCACGAATACGAGGATCCTTCCGCAGGCTTTGCAGGATCAGGGAGGCCATGCAGCGTACAGTAGGTTTGCTGAGACATTTGGTGCAGAATCCTCTGGATCACTGAGGATGACATGATTCACAGCCACCTCCTCCCAGCCATGTACAAGTCTATGTGTTTCTTGGGACTGTAATTGATCCCTTGAAGACTGCTGCTGATGCTGACACAATCCTCCTCTTTCCTCCTCGTTCTGTGTGATAGGCGGGCCAGCAGGAACACTGTCTGGATAAAGGGGGCCTTGAGAGCTAAGGCAGTCCTCCTCTTCCTCCCTCTGTTCTGCCTCAAGTGCCCTGTCCATTATTCCACGCAGCCTGTTCTCCAACAGGTGCACAAGAGGGACAGTGTCACTGATGCATGCACTGTCACTGCTCACCATCCTAGTGGCCTCCTCAAATGGTGACAGGACAGTGCAGGCATCCCTGGTCATGGCCCACTGGCATGGGGAAAAAACAAGCTCCCTTCACCCTGTCCTGGTGCCATATCAGCACAGGTACTCATTGATGGCCCTCTGCTGCATGGCCAACGTAGAGTTCCGCCTGGTGGGCATGTCACAGATTAGAAAGGTTCTTGGGCAGGT
The DNA here is from genome assembly GCA_029574335.1 of Rana kukunoris. Classification (NCBI taxonomy): domain Eukaryota; kingdom Metazoa; phylum Chordata; class Amphibia; order Anura; family Ranidae; genus Rana; species Rana kukunoris. The sequence continues at coordinate 243,704,336 of CM056053.1, forward strand.
TGTATTTCTTTTGGAGGGGGCGTGGCTTGGCACCGGACCTGAATGGCCGCCTGATTCCCGAGCTCCCGTCCACAGGAGATAATCGGAGCTGCTAGCCGAGCCATCCGCCGCTTCTAAATGGGGAAAACCTCCAGGAACACCTCCCCAACCAGGTCCCGCTCTCCCCGAGGAACCGGAGCGCAAAGCGGACGAATAATCCCGGACATCTTTCGGACCCAAGTACGCGAGGCCCCGGCTTCAAATGGGGCCTACTCGAGCGATGCACGTTCCGCCAGCCTCAGCCCTACGAGTGGGAGACGCACCCAGCCCCAAACCATGGCCACGACTGCAGATGCCTCACAGCCCCTCTGCATACAAGATCTCCGTTCAGTGGCGGAGGATATTAAGACCACTCTGTTCTCCGCCATCCCGGATCTCAGGAGAGATGTGCAGGCAATGACGGTGAGGCTGGATGATGTGGAGGAAGCAACTGCCCGCCATGACACTGCTATCCAGCAACTGAAGGCCTCTTCCCACTCTACTGATAGGCAACTCAAAGATATCCATAGGCACATGGAGGACCTGGACAACAGGGGGCGTCGCCACAATATTTATGTAAGAGGTATCCCCGAATCTGTTGAAAATGCACAAATTACTAAAGCCACTGTTGCCATCTTCAATGATCTTCTTGGCAGACCCCCTTAAACACCTATTGAGTTTGAACGCTTGCACAAAGGCTCTAAAGCCTAGGAGCAGAGAGACCGATCCCCCTGGGGATGTGATCGGGTGTCTCGTGAACTTTAAACTGAAAGAAGAAATTCTGCACAGGGCCAGAGACCGTCGCTCCCTATCATATATGGGAGCAGAAATTAAACTGTTCCAAGACCTATCGCCTATTACGCTTCAGAATAGGGGAGACCTGCGTCCCCTTCTGGATCTCCTACGCTCTAAAGGTATTCAATATCGGTGGAAATTCCCCTTCTGCCTCTCTGCCTCCTCTCAGGGTCGCACAGCTAACCTGCACCTACCGGAAGATTTGCCTGCATTCTTTCAAACACTGCACCTTCCCCGCATTGACGTCCCGGATTGGTACACCACTCTTCGCCCGCCACACATGAGAAGATCTACTTCCACCGATACTATCCCAGTCCGTGATGACTTTCAACTAGGCCGCCGCAGACACAACTCGCCAAGGGAACCCAACATCGCGGACCCCCAGATTGCTGCTCAAGACAGCCCAACAGCATCACCAGCTCACAGGAGAGCTCGCCGCAACCGGCCTGAGGAGCTGATGATCTCCATGCCCTCCCTTACACCTTGAAGACATACTCTTGTGAATACATTTTAAGACAACTCGCCCTTTTTCTCCCCAATATCTACCAGCCTCAGATATCCATGACTGCTCCACTCTGCAATCCCCGTCATTCCAAAGCGGATCTATTGACTGCAACCTCTCTTCGACCGACCCGCCCTAGAAGCTTTATGGTTCCCATTGTCCCCCTTAATAGCCATTTGATCTTTCCCTTCCCCACCCCATCCCAGCTAGCCTCCACTGCACCTTGCCCCTACAAGCTTTCCGCACTCACACCCCCCTGGTTGCTGGCACTAGGTCTGACTAGATTTAAGATCCAGAGACTGCTACGGTTCTTTGTTCTCTGTTGCCATGTATGACATCATAAAGGGGGGGTATTGCCACGCAAAAAACGAATCCCCTCATGCAGAGGGCCACGGACCCCACTTACCTTTCTGGCCTTTGTCTTCGCCGAACTTAACGTGCCTTACTATTACTTACATACGCCCCCTAACTTGGCAAAAAGTCTAACCCTTCATTATTGACTCCTCGCAAGACTCTGGCTCTCTCTTGAAAGCCTCGCCTGGGGGGAGGTAAGGGGGAAAGTTACTTTCAGGCTAAACTGTATCAGAGGGCAAGAATTCCTCTTAGTGATTGACAAAGCGTTCATATCGATCACTCCCAAGCAATAGAGGTTTAATCCTGCCAACCTGAACACGGTATCTGCAGGAAGCTGTCTCCATGTACCTCTTGGAGCTTTAACCACATTTAATTTTCTATCACTCTGGGTCCGGCCCATGCTGGTTCACCTTGGCTATCTGATCTGACATGATTTTAGATGTTGCCGGACCAGGTGCAATCACGCGGGAAATGCTGCTCTCTGATACAGGCTCAGTTATATTTAGATTCTGTCTTTGCTGTTTTCGTTTTTGTTTTCTTTCAAATGGAATGTGTATTTCTTTTGGAGGTCAGCCAGCTGGGAACTGGCATTATATGACCAGCGGAAAGGCACACAGAGTTTCCTGGCTTGCCTCAGGACATCCTGTAAGCCCAGGTACCCACCCAAGAACCGATGTACCACCAAGTTAAAGACGTGAGCCAAACAGGGCACATGGGTTAGTTGTCCCTGTCGGAGAAGAGGGTGGTGCCATTGTCGCAAACCACCTTTTCTGACTTAAACTGGCATGGCGTCAACCACCTCTGAGCCTGCCCCTGCAGAGCTGAAAATACCTCTGCCCCAGTGTGGCTCCTGGCCCCCAAGCACACGAGCTCAAGCACTGCATGGCATCTCTTTGCCTGCCTACTTGCATAGCCCCTTGAACGCTTAAGGAGCACCGCTGGTTCAGAGGACAAAGCACAGGAATAGGCCATGGAGAAAGAAGAAGAGGAGGGGGTGGAGGAGAGAGGTGTGTCAGAATCACTAGAAGTAGCATTTTTGAGGCGTGGTGGCGGAACAACCTCCAACACTACTGCACCTTGTCCTGCATCCTTCCCAGCTGCCAGCAGAGTCACCTACAGTGGGTGACCGTGATATTGTGTCAATCTCGCTCCCTTTCTCAGCGAGATTGACCACCTACGAGCCCCATCGCGGGAGCCAGCGCCGAGCTGGCTTGCCGCGATGGGGACAATGCTGTCATAGAAGCGACAGGGATCCAACTTGGATTCCCGCCAAATCTAGCTGCCGCGTGTTGTATGAATCCTAAGGGGGAACTCTCCACCGTATTTTTAAATAAAAATCCGGCATGGGTTCCCCCCCCAGGAGGCATACCAGGCCCTTAGGTCTGCTATGGATTGTAAGGAGACCCCCTACGCCAAAAAAATGGCGTGGGGTCCCCCCACAATCCATACCAGACCCGTATCCAAAGCACGCCTCCTGGCCGGTCAGGAATAGGGGGGGGGATGGGCGAGTGCCCCCCCTCCTGAGCCGTACCAGGCCGCATGCCCTCAACATGGGGGGGTCAGGTGCTCTGGGGCAGGGGGCGCACTGCGGCCGCCCCACCCCAGAGCACCCTGTCCCCATGTTGAGGAGGACAGGGCCTCTTCCCGACAACCCTGGCCGTTGGTTGTCGGGGTCTGCAGGCGGGGGTCTTATCGGAATTTGGGAGCCCCCTTTAATAAGGGGGCCCCCAGATACTGGCTCCCTACCCTAGGTGAATGAATATGGGGTACATCGTACCCCTACCCATTCACCTGGAAGTAAAGTGTTAAAAATAAAAAACACAATGCAGGGTGTTAAAATATTTTATTAGTCTGCTCCGGGGGCCCCCCTGTCTTTTTTTAGCTCTTTTACCAGGGGGGGCTTCTTCCGCTCTCCGGGGGTCTTCTTCGCTCTCTGGGGGTCTTCTCCTCTCTCTGGGGGTCTTCTCCCATCTTCTCCGCTGTCATCTCGGCCCCGGATCTTCTCCGCTCGCTCCGGTGCCTTCTTCTAAAGGGCTGGCCGCTGCTATCTTCGTGTGTTAGCTCAATTACTAGCGGCGGCCAGCCCGCTCTTCTGTGATGCCTTATTCTCTTCTTCTCTTCTTCTGCCTTCTTCCGATGTTGACACAACGCTTCTTCCCGATGCAATGCCGGGTGCTACGACGTCACAGTCCCATCATGCTCCGGTACTTACCCACGTGATTCCTACCCACGTGGGTAGGTACCGGAGCATGATGGGACTGTGACGTCGTAGCTGGCCTATATAAATCGTTGCGAACCGCGCACCCGGCATTGCAGCGGGAAGAAGCGTCGTCTCAACATGGGAAGAAGGCAGAAGAAGAGAAGAAGAGAATAAGGCGTCACAGAAGAGCGGGCTGGCCGCTGCTAGTAATTGAGTTAACACACGAAGATAGCGGCAGCCAGCCCTGAAGAAGAAGGCACCGGAGAGCGAGTGGAGAAGATCCGGGGCCGAGATGACAGCGGAGAAGATGGGAGAAGACCCCCGGACAGTGGAATAAGACCCCCAGAGAGCGGAGAAGACCCCCGGAGAGCGGAAGAAGAAGCCCCCCCTGGTAAAATAGCTACAAGAAGACAGGGGGGCCCCCGGAGCAGACTAATAAAATATTTTAATACCCTGTGTTGTGTTTTTTATTTTTAACACTTTACTTCCAGGTGAATGGGTAGGGGTACGATGTACCCCATATTCATTCACTTATGGCCCATACACACGATCCGAATATCGGCCGACGGATCGTACGACTTTTTTCGCTTAATAATCGCGAGTAAAATAAAATAGGTTTTTAAACTCACGAAAATTATCGTACGATAGAAAAAAACGATCGGAAGTGATGTCACGTGTTGTAATGTATTTGTATTGTATTGTCGGACGACGGCTGTACTGACTAAACGAAAATCGGACGATCGGACATCGGACGAGAACAAATTTTGCGCTTGTCCGATCGAATTTAATCGGATGAACGGTCGTGATCGGCTGTCGAAAGTAGTGTACACACGATCCGAAAATCGTACGATCCATCATCGGACGATCGTTTTCGTCCGATATTCGGATCGTGTGTATGGGCCATAAGGGTGGGGGGCCGGTATCTGGGGGACCCCTTATTAAAGGGGGCTCCCAGATTCCGATAAGCCCCCCATCCGCAGACTCCGACAACCAATGGCCAGGGTTGTCGGGAAGAGGCCACCTCATGGGGACAGGGTGCTCTGGGGTGGGGGGGCCGCGGTGCACCCCCCCTGCCCCAGAGCACCTGACCCCCCCCATGTTGAGGGCATGCGGCCTGGTACAGCTCAGGAGGGGGGGTGCTTGCCCGTCCCCATCCCCATTCCTGACCGGCCAGGCGGCGTGCTTTGGATTCGGGTCTGGTATGGATTGTGGGGGAACCCCCACACCATTTTTTTGGCGTAGGGGGGTCTCCTTACAATCCATAGCAGACCTAAGGGCCTGGTATGCCTCCTGGGGCGGGAACCCATGCTGGATTTTTATTTAAAAATCCGGCGGGGAGTTCCCCCTCAGGATTCATACAACACGCGGCAGCTAGATTTGGCGGGAATCCAAGTTGGATCCCTGTCGCTTCTATGACGGCATTGTCCCCATCGCGGCAAGCCAGCTTGGCGCTGGCTCCCACGATGGGGCTCATAGGTGGTCAATCTCGCTGAGAAATGGAGCGAGATTGACACAATATCGCGGTCACCCACTGTACATTCAGTATATAGTACTGTGTTCCAGCAGCAGTATGAGGTCCCGTTGAAATAAAACTGAGTTGGACTGAAACTTGTTCAGCTATTCATACAAAGTCCTGCTCAGCCAATCAGAGGAGTCCTTGTATACACTTATTGAAATACACGGCTTTCTGTGAATGGCTGACCAGTGCTCAGCCTGACTCGATTATTTTCCAGAAACCTAGATGGAAAGTCCCCATACTGCTGCCAGAACACAGCACTTTATACTGTAGCTATTGTAGTTCCTCTTCAGTATCCCTCATCAGTCTGCTTTTTCTGTATGAAACAATGATGATAGATTTAATTTTATCCAACTCAATTGCTTTTGTGGGTTATAATGGTGAGAGCATGAGATCCTTTGATCATGGCATGCCATTTTCTTTTCTTGATATATTGTATTCACTTTGTGGATTAAGACATGATGGCATTTTGGATTTTTACCATCAGTGTTAAGCCCCGTACACACGACTGAGAACCTCGGCAGAATCCAGCGAGAAGCTCGCTGGGAGACATATTCTGCCGAGGTTCTCGGTCGTGTGTACACTTCCGACGAGCGTCCCGTCGGGAAGCTCGTCGAGCCAAAAAAGAGAGCATGCTCTCTTTTTCCTCGTTGTTCAATGAGGACTCTGGCTCGATGAGCTTTTCCGACCGCTCATCGGGAACCTCGTCGGGCGGAACGATGGGTTTAGCCCGACGAGGTTCTCGTACGTGTGTACGCGGCCTGAGGCCCCGTACACACGACCGAGAACCTCGTCAGAATCCAGCGAGAAGCTCGCTGGGATCCATATTCTGCCGAGATACTCGGTTGTGTGTAGGTTTTCGCCGAGCGTCCCGTCGAGAAAGCCGTCAAAACAAAATATAGAGCAGGTTCTCTATTTGCTCGATGGCCCATCGAGAACCATGGCTCGACGCCTTTCCCGACGGCTTGGTCGACGATTTTGGCGGCCGGGCGAGAACCTCGACGGGCGGAACGATGTGTTTGGCCCGTCGAGGTTCTCGTACGTGTGTACGCGGCCTGAGTCCTTGATTTTTTTGTGAGACTTCACCTCATTAGTATTATGTGTGGGAGTATTGGTATTCTGACACACACCTCCCATGCAGGTTAAATTGGTGCAATCTCTTTCTGATTGTAGCTGCATGAACTTTAACAACTACAGCTGCAACATATACCTAAAGGTCCTGCAATTAAACTTTCTTCTTTGTGGAGTTTTTGGAGATTCCCTTTAGTATTAGTCAGCTGTTAGGCCCCTTTCACATGTTCGTCCGCTTATTACAAGTCCGTTTACGGACTTGTAATGGGCCTATATGGGATCGCGTCCGTTAGCGGATGATGCATCCGCTAACGTCCGCAACTATCCGCATCCGTTAAGGTCCACTTTTTCGGACGGAAGAAAACCCTATTTTTCTTACGTCTGGCAGATCGGATCGGATGAAAACGGACAGACGGTCAGTTTTCATCCGATTCCCCATAGGGGATAGCGGAGGAGAGACCGCGGGGACCGCCCTGTCCGCCGACAGCTCAGCGGGACCCCCCGCTGAGCCGACGGACACACACGGAGCGGCCTGAAAAACAGACCGCTCCATGTGAAAGAGGCCTTATGCCACGTACACACGATCATTTTTTGTGATGAAAAAAAAACGACGTTTTCTGTGAAGTAAAAAACTACGTTTTTGAAACGTCACTTTTCAAAGACGATGTTGCATACACACCATTGTTTTTTTCACAAAAAGCGAGGTTACGTTCACCACTCTTTTCCATTGAAGCTCGCTTCATAACTAGCTTCTGGGCATGCGCGGGTTGAAAAACGTAATTTTAAACAACGTTTTTGCTACACACGGTGACTTTTTGTGAAACAAAAAACGACGTTTTGAAAAACGACACGAAAAATTCAAGCATGTTGGAATTTTTTTTTGGTCGTTTTTTTGAAGACAAAAAACAACGTTTTGCCCACACACGATCAATTTAAATGACGTTTTAAAAAACAACGTTTTTTTTCATCGCAAAAAACGACTGTGTGTACGCGGCATTAGGCTGAATTTTCTGGGTTGGCCATTTTTGAACTTAGTAGTTGTTTGGAGTTAAAGTAATTTGTGGTTTATTTTTCTTACAGCGAAATGATTGATTAAAAAAAAAAAACACACGTGCATATCACTTTTTTAGGAGAGCAGGAGTAAGTTTACTCTTATGCTGCGTACACACGATCACTTTTTGTGATGAAAAAAAAACGTTGTTTTATCTCACGAAACAAAACGACATTTTTCAAACTTCATTTTAAAAAACGTTGTTGCCTACACACCATCGTTTTCTGAAAATGCTCTTGCAAAGCGTGGTTACGTACTGTACACGTACTGTACACCACGTTCGACGCCATTCTGTTCCATTGAAGCTCCCGTCTCATAACTTGCTTCTGAGCATGCGCGGGTTTAATAACGTTGTTTAAAACGTTGTTTTGCCCACACACGATCATTTTAAATGACACAAAAATGTTAAAAAAAATTTTGGTCGTTTTTCAGAAGACATAAAACAACGTTTTGCCCACACATGATCATTTTAAATGACGTTTTTTTTTTATCACAAAAAATGAATGTGTGTACGCGGCTTATTGGGCCATATTCACACCGGAGCGTTTTGTAGCTTGAAGAGGGAAAAAAATCTATTATTCTCTATGGAGATGGTTTACATCTCCACTACAAAACGCCTGAAGCCAGAAGTTCAAAAACGCCTGAAGCTTCTAGGATCACTGGGTTTTTGACACGTCCTAACCCTACAGTAGCTTAGCAATACTCCATGTGTGCATTCCCCCCTTTGGCCTGATGGGGGCTTCTTCTGGTCCCACCTCTCTGGCTCCTCAGCTGCCTGGAGGAAGCCTCGGGTGCGGGGGGGGGCATCTGGAGGTGGCTCATCCCCGGGTGAGCCACTCCTGGCAGGTGATGGCTGCCTGCCCTCCAAGGCCACGGCTATCCGGCTGAGAAAATGATTAGTCTGGGCCTGAATCCTCAGCTGCCAGTTAATATGATGCCGCTGGTCCCGCTGCCTCTGCCTCCCCTCAGCCCGGATGGCAGCTGTGTTTGCCTGGATGGCCGCAGTAATGGTGCGTACGTCAGCCTGCACCTCCCCCAGGCTGGTGACCACTTGGCCTTCAGGAGAATGATTAAAACTCATCTCTTCTGAGGCAAAGCCATCCTTTACTGAAGGAATGGAAACAGCGCCCAGAGGCGATTTAGTTCGCAAGTGTTGCGCTCTATACGTTTTTCACTCACTCACTCACTTACCACTGCAGCGCAGTTGCAGCTGACATCCTGCACGCCATCAGTCACGCAGGCCAGTCTGTCAGCCACCCAGTCCAAGTGCCCGGCTATCTCCCCCATATGCTGGGTCTGCCTGGCCTGGTCCATTGCCATCTGGTCATGGACCACATCAGAAACCCCCCTGGTCTTCTGTGTGGCCTTCCTGGGGCCAGGAGATCGTAAGACCCAGGTATACGGAGTCGCCCTTGAGGGGCTTTCCCTGATGGAGGAGGAGGAGGCTGAGGGGGTTCCTCTGATGGGGGTGGAGCCTGAGGGGGTTCCCCTGATGGGGGAGGAGATGCCAGAAGGCCCGGCAGCAGGGGAAGACTCATTCAAAAAAAGAAACACCTCCTGGTCCGACACCACCGACTCCTCCTTAACCACCTCAACAGGAGAGGTGTGGGCACTCCCCTCCACTGCTGCATCTTCACTACCCAGGGGGTCGGGCTCAGGATGCAGTTTTATACTGCACACGGTGAGGAGTTCAGGCTACAGAGTGAATGGTGTGTGAATGTGGGGGTGCCACTCCTGCAAATAAGGGGTGTCACCCTCGGTCGTTGGGGAGAAGTTATCCCCACGACCGTGTGAATGTCGTATGAATGGACAGCGACATCATTGGGGCCTTGGTGCGGCGTTGCTGCTCCCAAGTCCCGTGCGGTGGACTTGGGCTAATCCAATGTGATGTGGATGTGGTGTGTGTGATCTAGGGACCACAGTGGTGTGCATGCGTGCATTGTCCATGTGCCATGATGAATGTGTGTGGTTAATGTCCAAAGATGCCTACCGCGAGGACCCTCCTGACTGCTCTTCCCTCAGCAGAATGGGTAGCCTCGGGCAGGGGCGGACTGTGTGGGTCGGGGGTCAGGTCATCACGTATGTCAATCTGCAGGCCCTTTCTCACGGCGTAGTTGTGCAGCATGCAACATGCACCGATGATCTGGCACACAAAGTTTGGGGAATACAACAGGGTACCCCCAGACTTATCCAGGCATCGGAAACAGGACTTCAGGAGGCCAAATGTTTGTTCCACCACTGCATGGGTACGTATGTGTGCTTCATTGTATCTTCTCTCTCCTCTGGTTTGGGGATTCCGGTATGGAGTCATGAGATGGGGTCCAAGTGCATATGCCGAGTCACCTGGAAGGGAAAATACAGGAGTATGTTAGTCATGCATGTGCCCCTCGTGATGTCTGCATCATGGGGTCGGACAGGTTTGGTTTCTACCACTTCCCATATTGCCCTTTTAATTTTTGTGATCACTTTTTTATGTAATGTGCAGTTTTATTACAATATTTGTTTGACCTGCACTATTGGGGTTGCGTTCTCTTTTTTCTCTTTCCCACATGTTGGTTGGAGCCTTCCGTCACTGCTCCATGTTACCCTCCCAGGGGTTTCACCCTAGTGCACCCCTCTTTCCCATCCATTTGGGTGTAGACACTACTTTGGACATCACTCCAGGACGTCGTGCACCAATGGTCCTCCACTGAAGACCTACTCTACATGTTCAACCAGTTCGAGGAAGCTGTGCAGATTGTGCCCCGAGGATTTTCAATGCCTGACTGAACTGCTGTTGTTGGACAGATAGATCCACAGCTTCCGGTAAGCGTATTTATTTCTATTAGAACTAGTGAATATTTCTGCTTGCCTTGAGGATCCACGTGGTCAATCCACCATTCTTCTGGTTCACCAGTTTTTGATGGACTTTCCATTGTACATTTTTTATTGTATTTCATCCATTCAGCGTACAAGTGGAGTCGTGGCTGGGATGTCACAATCCACCATGAGCAGATGTGTGCACCAGGTTGTCCCCGCAATCCTCAGACGCATGTCCCACCACATCATCAGACCCACCAATGAGCAGTCACTGGCAAGGAAATGGAGTGTTGCCAGTACCTTGACCAGTGGCTGCACTTCTTGTGAGCGGTGTGTTATGCTGGTGATGTCATCTTTTAGGGCTGTGGTTATTATAGGAATCAGGGCTGAATCTGAAGATGCGATACACCTCCTCATTACCCATGCCAAAGAGGCTAATGCGCGTGTGGTATATCCTCTCACGTGCCCTCCTCCTCCATACCGGTGGACCCATTAGTAGTGCTAAGACCACGGCTGCACCTGGCATGTTGGCAGACAGATGTGTTGTCCTGCAAGTAGGGTTGCTCAGCTTGCTAAGTTCGTCCGTAATGGTGCTGCTGTAGCTGCTCTCCAGCTGACCTGTGCACGTCAGGTGTAAAGATAAAGCAGCTATTTGTAGGAATAACTTTGCGCCAGACGTAGGACTTACACGCGGCGCACGTAGCCAGCGTTGGGCACAAATACGTACGTGAATCGGCATATCTCTCTCATTTGCATATTAGAATAGGAAAGCAATGTGCGCGCCAGATGCGTCCAGCGTAAATATGCGCCTACAATATGCCAGCGTAGGAAAGTTAGGTCGGTCGGAGGAAGCCTATTTTCAGGCGTATCTAGTTTGGTGGGTACGGCGCATAGATACGGTGGCGCATATTTACACTTACACCACGCATCTTGAGATAAGCCGCGTAACTTACTGAATCTGGCCCAATGTCTATATAGAGCCAAGGAGAAACAGGGGGTGGAGGTAGGGGGGAAAGGAGGATGGGTGTTGTCCAGTTTGCGAGGTTCTCTTTTCAAACAGATAAATTGCTCTCAAGGAAATAGGGACTTGTAATAGTCCGAAGTCATGAAATGCGTCCAACATGCCCGGGTCATTGTGAACTTCTGTATGCGGTCTTGCGAGATATGGATTAATTCCTCCATCTCCTCTATTTTGGACACTCTGTTCAACCACTCTCTAATGGTTGGGATTTTTGTAGATCGCCAATGCGTGGGAATACAATGTCTGGTAGCATTGACCATATGCATGGCCAAGGATTTCTGGTATGAATGTTTGAAAAGGGTTGTGTGGTGTAGCAGGAATTGGGCCGGGTTGTAATCCAGGGTATAGTTGGTGACTCGGGATATTATGGAGTGAACGTCTTTCCAGAATGGTTGGAGCAAGGGACACTCCCACCAAATATGGATCATGGAGGCCCCTGCCCTATTGCATCTCCAACAGATATTTGGAACTGAAGGTAAAAACGTATGTAATCGAGCTGGGGTCCTATACCATTTAGTTATGATTTTGTAACCATTTTCCTGAACCGCTACGTTCAACGATCCCTTATGAGAAAATGTATAGATAGATTCCCAGTCCTCCCCAGTAAGTGCTAGTTGTAAATCCACCCTCAGGGTCAGCCATTGTGTCTGCCAGTTGAAAATCAGCATGCTTAGAAATTAGAATTGATACCCCTTTTGTCTTGGAATCTGGATTTGTGGAGTGAATTACGCGCTTGTACACGTGATTCCCCAGCTTAAGGATTGCTTCGGAATCGAAAATGTGTTTCCTGCAGCATGAGAAAGTGGGCTTTGTGTTTAGTGAGGGTCGTTAGAACCTGTGATCTTTTTTCTGGGAGGTTTAAGCCTTTGACATTCAGTGAGAGACATTTTAGTGACAGTTGTTGTCCAAGTGTCGGATCTTTCTGCATTTTACAACCTAACGGGGAGCAGGATTAGTGATGAGCGGAATACGCCATATTCGATTTCACGATATTTCACAAATCTATAGAAGAATATTCGCAAAATATTCGTTAATATCGAATATTCGTGATATTTTATCAAAAAAAAAAATTTTGCGAAATTTCGCTAATGCGAATGCGAAATTGATTGCGAAATTCTCGTCAACACGCGAAAACGGAGATAATTTCCTGGATTACTAAACTAATATGCACTAAACACTAACTCTACTTATACAAACTTATATGACTAAACTAAAGCTAATTTTTTTTTGTTTTTTGTTTTTTATACACAAAACACAGAAGGGCAGAGAAAGTATTTGCGAATATTCGGCAACATAAAACGATCGCCTCAGCTACTCGGCCCAGGGTCTCTAATCATACCAGCAATGCTTTTAGACGTCGATGGAGATCACTAGGATGTGATCTGTTTTAAAAATAAATTTGAAAAAATACGAATATTCGCAATATCGAATATTCACCGCGATATTCGATCTATTCGCGAATACTCGAATATGCAATATTCGTTACGAATATTCGCAATGCGAATATTCGTGAGCAACACTAAGCAGGATATTTATACTGAGGTTCCGTGTAATCAGTCTATGCGACTCAGTGATACTCAAAGATCACTCACTGGACCCCGGGGAGGTGGGGAGGGAGGGGCGAGGAAAGAAGAGAGAAAAAAGAAAAAAAAAGGGAAAAAAAATATGGGGAGATATATATATAATTTGGACCGATAAAAACGGACCTTCAGTCCGTTTTCATCGGTTTTGACCGATTGTGTGTACGCGGGCTAAAACTCCGGTGGGTGTAGCAAGATTTTTTTTTTTTTTTTTGCTGATCCGAAAATGATCCGATCCGTGACTCCTGATCCGAGGATCGATCCGATTTGTGAGTTTTTTGATCCGTTGCACCCCTATTAACAAGTATGTTTCCACAATACCTGTATAGTAGAGTTCACAGGCACAGGACAGCTGGATCCTAATCAGAGACATTGATATCAGGATATGATGAAGTGCCAACGGGCATTCAAACTACATCACTTTAGTAGAGGCAGAGAGGGAGAGCAAGTAAAACAAAAATAAAAAAATAAGAAATAAACAGTCAAAAACGTCATCAGGTACCGGTCTCTTAAGCTACTATTGAGCCAAAGGGTGAGGCCAAAAGGGGTTAAACATCTTGATGACCCCTTCGGGGGGTAGAAGCCATGCCCGGGTCCTGTGGGGGAAGATCTCGATGTGACTGACGGTCACCGGAAGCAATGGGATACAGCCTACGGCGTCTGGAGCAATGTCTTTGAGCCTTCGGTGATGATGTGTGAGACACTGGTTTCCAAGGTTCTGCAGTATAGTAGAAGGGATACCACTCCGGCAGGTCAACAGGTGGGATGTCAAGTTGTTCACAGAAGGAGGGTAGATCCTCTGGGGTCTGAAGGAGTGCTGTGCGTCCCCTGGCAGAGGCCGAAAGGCAAAATGGGAACTTCCATCTATATTGGATGTTGTTAGGCCGTAGCGATTCCAGTAGACGGCGCAGGGTGCGTCTGTTCTGTAAAGTTATCTGGGAAAGGTCTTGGAAATGTTTTATGTCCGCACTATTGAATACAATGCGACCTCTACCTCTCGCCTTCCTGAGGATCTCCTCCTTGAGGGGAAATTTAACAATGCAGCACACAATGTCTCTGGGGGGTTCAGAGTCATGGGAGGGGGTCTCAGTGCCCGATGGATCTGTTCTATTCCCATAGGAGTTTTAGCCGGCCAAGTAGGTCATTGAAAATAGCACAAACAGTCAGTTTGTGGCAGTGTGGCCTGATCCACTCCCTCAGGGACCCCCTCACCATGATGTTAAGTCTGCGGCCCCTGTTATCTAAATATTCCACTTGCCTGTGGAGTTCAAAGATGTGTGGAAGTTGTACCGTAGGTCATACAATTTTTGCACTTGCCTTATAGCAGCTGCCTGCATGTGGGAAGATTCCTCTACTTCCGAGATGCGATGGTTCATCGATTTGTATGTCAGATTTGAGATCTGAGATGGCTGCTGTCAGGGTGTGTTTAATATCTAGAGCCACCCTTTGCAGGTCTTCTTCGAAGACCCAGTAGGCTCGGATTGAGAGCCGTAGCTCCATCGCCGTCAATCATCGATTCGGCCGCGCTACTAATTGAGGCCGGGGATGAGGCCTGCGAGGCCTGATTCTCCACAGGCAAACCTGTCGGCCGTGTCCGGAAAATCTCTGGGATGTTGTTGCTGAGCTGCGACCCGGTCTCCTTCAGAGTGCGGGGGGTTGATGAGCTCCTAGTCGACTTGCCCATCTCCTACAATCGGGTGGATCCCCTAAACATGCTTCTTTTCGTTCTCAGTGTGCCGGAGCTCCTCGCTCAAGCAGCCATCTCGGGTCCCGTCCAAGCCACGCCCCCAGTGTGCAATCTTACACTGTTGGACAAAGAGCCCCATTACAATGATAATCAGTCTTCCCTTACCAATGCAAAGTGTGCCAAAAATGTATTTACACATTTTATAGCTTTTATATTGATATAAACTCAATATAGTCAGTCTATGTCCTCTCTAGAGACAGGGCACCTCTAAAGAAGGGGAACATAAAAAGGGTGCATTAGAAACACTCTAAATAAAAGTTAGCAACACTCTAAATAAAAAAAAAAGTGTCTGCTATTTCCCCCTGAAAAGGTGGAGTGTGGGCCTTTTGCTGATGACTTGTCTCATTGAGGATGTGTTCCCACAGAGCTTTGAGTCCTGTGTCCATGCATTGTGATACTGTAAAAACAAAAAGATGCTATCAAACTATACTATGAAACTGTTTGAGTAACTTTTTTATAGTTTTTAGATCTGTTATAACTGTTACTACCACATGTCAGTTGACACCTATTTCCACTGGACACCCCTGGATAGGAAATCAGTTGTCACTGAAAAAACTATTCAAACAAGCCTTTTGGGTACTGCTTTTGTTTAAGCTAAACAATAATGCAAAATGTAAACAAATAAACAATTACATTCTATATATGTAGAAACACCAGGTGGTTTATAAAGTTGCATATTTTATAATATTGAAAATTATTTTTGAAATTACATTAACGTGTTAAGGCTTATG
Organism: Rana kukunoris; assembly: GCA_029574335.1. Classification (NCBI taxonomy): domain Eukaryota; kingdom Metazoa; phylum Chordata; class Amphibia; order Anura; family Ranidae; genus Rana; species Rana kukunoris. Next base: position 243,719,721 of record CM056053.1, read on the forward strand.
TGGGATTTTAGTCACTGGGCTTACTTAAGGTATGATGGTGTACTCTGGCAAGACTTTTATGAAGGATCAGATTTACTTAAATAACTCTGAACTGATTGGTTAGCTTTAAAAATACTAAGATATCTAATATTTAGTAATTTGCTGATTATTTGTAAATTTAATGGAAACCCTTTTAATGTCGTAATTGTCCCTACATTCTGCAAAAAATATTTCTATATCTAATTTACATTTGTGAGGTTTGTTCTGACACCTCCGTGTAAAGAATTGTTACCACTGTAATGTAAACAATACATTTGTGAACTGTAGCATAGAAACACTGCATAATTTCCTGCAAATGAATGTATCCTTCTGACAATGAAAATGTGAGAAAAAAAAATGTTTTAATGGTTTATTTAGTAATTTCAACATATGCTGTCAAGCAAGCCTGTACTATTCACATTAAAAAAAAGAAGAAAAAAAATAGACATTTATATGGTAAATTCTAGTTGTATAATACCTACAAAGATATGAATAAATTGAAATCACTGAATGCTTTGAAGAGACACATTTTATTGTTCCTTGTATGCATAGCAGATTCCATATCTATAAAAAAAATATGATACTGTGGATATTTCCTAGTGCTAGACAAATTGGAAACCACAGAGATGCAGAAAAGAGGATTAATACTGAAACCTAAAAAAGTCAAAATATAAAAAGCAAATATGTGCGCTAGAATTGTCTGTGGGATTACATCAACATAAAGGTACAAAGTAGTCAGATACAACAAGCAGGCTTTGCTCATTCTTCTCTCCTTGTTCTTTGTAAACAAATCAATGCTATTTAAAAAAGCTTTAAAGAATAAATGAATAATGGCAGTAAATGGTAACAGCTGTGACAACTACATTGTTAGGTAATGATCATAATGTCTATAGAAAAAGGGATGCATTGGATGAATGATTAAAGTTGTTCAGCAAAATAAAGGGGTCTGATATACTAAATCTGTAGGCTATCTTGGTCGCTTATGCCCTGTACACACGATCGGTTCATCCGATGAAAAGGACTGATAGATTTTTCCATCAGTTATCCGATGAAGCTGACTTTTATCAGTCGTGCCTACACACTATCGGTTAAAAAAAAGATTGTGTCAGAACACGGTGACGTAAAACACAACAACGTGCTGAGAAAAATGAAGTTCAATGCTTCCAAGCATGGGTCGACTTGATTCTGAGAATGCGTGGATTTTTAACCGATGGACGTGCCCACAGACGATCGTTTTTTTCTATCGGTTTTTTAACCATCAGATAATTTTAAAATAAGTTCCTTGTTTAACCGATGGATAAAAAAAAACGATGGGGCCCACACACGATCGGTTTGTCTGATAAAAACGGTCCATCAGACCGTTTTCATCAGACAAACCGATCGTGTGTACGCGGCATTTAGCCATCAGTATAAGACAATGCTACAAGACTAACCTTGCTTTTAAATAGTAAACCAGAGCATGAATTCATGCATATTTGCATTTTAGGATTATACATGTTCTTAAAGTATATATTTGGCCAGGATTTGATAAATTAAATATTTACATATTTGCAGTTAACAGTGAATTATATTTATATTTATAACACTCAATCACTAATCTATGTTGCTACGTGCAATATGGTGAAATTCATCCTCAGATTAGTAATATGATTGAGCTGAGCTGCTGAGAAAAAATATTTCAATGACTTCAGTGCTTCTGACTTCAGTGCTTACTTTCCAGCATTGACTTCCAGTGCTTAGTTTCCAGCATTGTCTGGTAAGGGTCTTCTCATAAGGTGGTGGTCTAACCCCCTCATGCCGCGTACACACAACCGTTTTTCATGATGAGAAAAATGCAATAAAATTGGTCATTAAAAACGATTGTGTGTAGGCTCCAGAGCATTTTTCTCGACGTGAAAAATGGGCATTAAAAATTTAGAACATGCTCTATTTTTTCTCGTCGTTTTTCACGTCATAGTTTTTCACTTCACGAAAAACGGTTGTGTGTAGGCTTTAACGACGCGGAAAAAACACGCATGCTCAGAAGCAAGTTATGAGAAGGGAAATTTCCATAATCAGCCCAAAGGATGGCGCCAATCGAATGGAACTTTCCCTTTTATAGTGCCGTTGTACGTCACCACGCTTTGCTCGAGCATTTTTTTTTTCACGATCGTGTGTATGCAAGGCAAGCTTGAGAGGAATCATGTCGAGAAAAACTTTGTTTTTTTTCCATGACATTAAAAATGGTTGTGTGTACGTGGCATTAGTCTCTCAAGTGGAGGTGTTGGTGGCAAATCATCATGGAGAATGTGTTAAGTAAGATCTATAACCTGACTGGACTTTCACCATATATTGACTATCACAAATTATATTTGAACATTGCTATTGCACATGCACTTTATTTGATAGTGTTAATTTATATGTAGCACTGCTCTATTTGATTTGTATTACAATAGAGCTTCCACATAAAATGTCTGGCATAAAAATAAAAATAGAAGTAAATGTAGGTGAAGTATGCAAACATAAGCCTATGTATATACAGTATATGAAGTTCCAAAACAGTGTTTCACAAATGAGTCCGCCCTTTAACCAATTTCCAAAGACAGGCTATGTGTAAATGAGTTCAAATGGATGGAATGGGACTACTCTACAAATGAAAAGGAAGTAATAGTAAAAACGTATTAACTACTAGACCATAAAACGTATGATATACTTGTGGGAAAGATATAGACCATAAAGGGAAAACACATGAACATACAAGAAATTAACAAAGCAAACAAAGCAAACAAACGGGTACCCAGGAAAGTTTGTCTGGATTGATTTGGATATATCCCTTGGTGGTGGCTTAAAAGATACAGTACATATATGTTTTTGGTTACTTTTTTTACTACTTTGTATTTAGATTAATATTCATATGTATATGTGTACATTGTGTTTGTTTATATATGTATATTTGGATGTTTTTTTTTTTCTTTCTATGATTTTTTTTTTATGTTAATTTGTAACTGTTGATTTATTTTGTTTATTCCACCTGCATCTTTGTGAGTATAAGTGAGTGCTGGTCCCTGTAGAAATCAGCAATGATTATGCACACTAGTGAGAAACACGTTACTGTTGTTCCTAGAACTGTCTGTGCATGTCTTATCCTTGTTTTTAATGATTTTTTAACATGGAGCTCTAATGCTGGAAGTGATGCCATCTCTTTTGTCTACATGGTTTCTTTGGTCATGGACCAGGCGGGTGCCAAGTACTTGACAGCAGTACGGGATTCCTTTTGGTGATTTTCAGGAGCGGGGTACCCTCTCTGCTTTCCCTCTAAGGTTGTATTTACTGTACTTTTTCTGCAGTACCCCATTACATCAATTGATATTCTTGTTAAAGAAATTATTTAAAAGGCTACTTTTTCTTATATATTTTTTAAGTGTATCTGTAGACCTTTTTAACCACTTGACCACTGGGCACTTAAACACCCTTAATAACCAGACCAATTTTTAGCTTTCGGTGCTCTCACAGTTTGAATGACTCAGTCATACAACACTGTAACCAAATGACATTTTTGTCCTTTTTTTTCCCACAAATAGAGCTTTCTTTTGGTGGTATTTGATCACCTCTGCGTTTTTTTTTTTTTGCTATAAATGAAAAAAGAACAAAAATTTTGTAAAAAATAATAATTTTTCTTCATTTCTATTATAACATTTTGCAAAAACGAAATTTGGCCTAAAATGTATACTGCTACATATCTTTGGTAAAAAAAAAAAAAAAAAATGTTGGATATTATTTAGTCTGGGTGAAAATTATGGGGTCTACAAGCTATGGTACCAATTACTGAAAATTGATCAATTTCATCACACCTGATGTACTGACAGCATCTCTCATTTTTTGAGACCCTAACATGCCAGAAAAGTACAAATACCCCCCAAATTACCCCTTTTTGGAAAGAAAACATTCCAAGGTATTTAGAAAGAGGCCTGGTGAGTTTTTTAAAGTTGTAATTTTTTCCCACAATTCTTTGCAAAATCAAGATTTTTTTTTCATCAAACTTTCATATTAGCAGGTTATTTCTCACACACAGCATATGCATACCACAAATTACACCCCAAAACACATTCTTATATGTCTCCCCAGTATGGCGATACCACATGTGTGAGACTTTTACACAGTGTGGCCACATACAGAGGCCCAACATGCAGGGAGCACCCAGGCCAATTCTGACATTTCTCTCCTACATGGAAAAATCATCATTTATTTGCTAGAAAATTACATGGAACCCCAAAACATTATATATGCTTTATAGCAAAGACCCTAGAGAATACAATGGCGGTCGTTGCAACTTTTCATCATGCATGGTATTTGCGCAGCAATTTTTTAAACACATTTTTTTTTTAGGAAATAAAACAGTTTTGTGCTTTTAGAAAAAAACATTAAAGTTAGCCCAATGTTTTTGCATAATATGAAAGATAAAGTTACGCCGAGTAAATAGATACCCAACATGTCACCCTTCAAAACTGCTCACGCTTGTGGAATGGCGCCAAACTTCGATCCTTAAAAATTCCCATAGGCAACGCTTTAAATATGTTTACTGGTTACATGTTTTTAGTTACAGAGAAGGTCTAGGGCCAAAATTATTGCTCTCGCTCTAACGTTCGCAGAGATACCTCACATGTGTGGTTTGAACACCGTTTTCATATGTGGGCGGGACTTGCGTATGTGTTCGCTTCTGCATGCAAGCTCACGGGGACAGGGGCGCTGTATGCCCAGAGTATTGCAGAGTATGCCCAGAGTATTGCGGAGTATGCCCAGAGTATTGCGGAGTATGCCCAGAGTATTGCGAAGTATGCCCAGAGTATTGCAGAGTATGCCCAGAGTATTGTGGAGTATGCCCAGAGTATTGTGGAGTATGCCCAGGGTATTGCCAGAGTATGCCCAGAGTATTGCCAGAGTATGCTCAGAGTATTGCCAGAGTATGCCCAGAGTATTGCAGAGTATGACCAGAGTATTGCAGAGTATTGCAGAGTATTGCCAGAGTATTGCCAGAGTATTGCCAGAGTATTGCCCAGAGTATTGATCAGAGTATGCCCAGAGTATGCCCAGAGTATTGCCAGAGTATGCCCAGAGTATTGCCAGAGTATGCCCAGAGTATTGCCCAGAGTATTGCCAGAGTATTGCCAGAGTATTGCCAGAGTATTGCCAGAGTATGCCCAGAGTATTGCCAGAGTATGCCCAGAGTATGCCCAGAGTATTGCCAGAGTATTGCCAGAGTATGCCCAGAGTATGCCCAGAGTATGCCCAGAGTATTGCCAGAGTATTGCCCAGAGTATTGCCCAGAGTATTGCCAGAGTATTGCCAGAGTATGCCAATTGTATTGCAGAGTATGCCCAGCATTGCATTGCAGCAGGGATGGCTGAGCAGGGAGGGATGGATGGATGGATCTGTGACTACATTTGTCACAGATCCAGCCCACAGCACTGCCGCTGCCATCCGCTCCCTCCCCTCTCCTCTCACACTGTACCGATCGGTACAGAGAGGAGAGGGAGGAACCGGCGTCATCAAATGACGCCGGTTTGTTTACAAGTGATCGCGCTGTCATTGGACAGCGTGATAACGTGGTAAACCGCCACTTTCAGCGGCGATTTACCGTGATCCGTGTGCGCGCCTCAGGGTACGCGCGGGAGCGCGATTCTAGGAAGCCATTAATTAACGGCCACTTAGAGTTAAGCAACCGCCCTGTAGACGTACTTTCTCTATAGGGCGGTTGCAAAGTGGTTAAATGAAGGTCTATTGTTTTCTGGTTCAAATATGGTAAAAAAGTCAACATTGTCTATAGGGTGCATTTCATTTTTTATGTGAGTTTATAGCTACATTAGACATGTGCACAGCAAAAATGTGGGTATTATTTTGTTCTGTTTCGTATCGTTCCGTAGGTTCGTACCGATTCGTAATTTCGTAAGATGCCCGTTTTCCTGTTCGTTCCCGTTCGTATTTCGTATGACGCAATTTTTTCGTATTCCGATCGTTCCGTATTTTGGTTACCGTTTTATTTTCGTACATGCGGGATGATTCGTTATTCTGTTTAATGTATTGTCGTTTCTTGTTAGACAATAATTTTCGTGAATTTTCGTCATTTTGTACTTTCGTAAATATATCGCGGGATTCGCGGCACTTTCAACACGCGGCTCATCCATATTAACTATTGTTAAGCCCCGTACACTTGGTCAGACTTTTTTGCCAACAAACATAAAAACAAACGTTTTCCGTTCATTTTCAAAAAATCCGTTCATTTGTAAGCTTCATCAGAAAACCATTTTTGGGTTCAAAAGTCTGCCCAACTGATCTCCCTTCAGACGAAAATCCATGGAAAAGTTTTTTTGGCTTTCCTGTACTCGGCACAAAAGAGAAGCTGATCCACTAACTACACTTACTCACTGCCCATTCAAAAAAAACAAATCAAGTGCACAAATTTACAAACAGACCAAAAAAACGGATTTACAAAACACACAAATGAAAATATGAACATACAACTGAAAATACGAACAGAAAAAGGATTTAAAATACAGAATGCAAATCATTCGTTATAGATGTCATTTTCGTTCTTTTGCCATTTCCGTTTTGTCGTATTTTCGTAAGATTGTCGCATCGTTCGTATTTGCGTTTGTTTGTTATGCGGCTCATTCGTAATCCCGTCGTTTTTGTACTTTGGTGCTTTCATTTTTTCGTATGTACACATTATTCCGCGGGTACGAAAATGAACAAATTTGTACGAAAATACATTCGTTACGAACTGGAACGCACATATCTAAGCTACATATATAGACAAAAAGAAAGCAAAATAGTGTGTGGTAGTTAAAGGATTATGTGGCAGATCATTTCTACTCCCAAAAGTATTTGACTGATTTACTAAAGGATTTGGGAATGTGTGTGAAGATTCTCTTTAATTATCCAATCATGTGAATAGAACATCTCTGTTTACTAAGTTCATATGCACATGACTGGATAATTGAAGTGTATCTTCACATACTCCATGATGTGAATATTCTAAAATGCTTCAGTAAATAAGCTTCACTATATCAGATGAATTTTACAAAAAGGTCATTGTAAAGTTATTAATTAGTGAAATCGAATAATTAGAAAGCAGTACTATGCTGCACTGTTGAAAACCAAAAAATATGTTGTAGTCCTGACAAGAACAATGTAATAAATATTGTATAAACACTTTGTAATCTCATAATCATATCTGCAAGACAAATGAAAACATCTACATCCTTTCAAACACAGATTTCTGAATGTTTATTTATTCTTCTCCACTTGACCAAGTTTATTTTCAAGCTTGAATCATTTTTAATTGCAAATACATGCACGAAGAAGCTTTATTATTAGTCAATCTGGCCAGCAACCTGGCATTTCTGCAACTCAATACTTTAAACCCTAAAGCGAGAGAGCTCTGCAGATTAAAACACAAAGCACCTCAGCCTCCTTTGGGTTGTTTTGTGACTATCTTTCTTTATTCTTTTTACATTCTTAGTATGAATAATGAGTTATTTATGTTGGAATATCTAGTTTTTCATCCAGGCTCTATTAACCACTTGCCAACTGCCACACGCTGATTTACATTGGCAGAATGACAGGGGCAGGCAAATGGGCATACCTGTACATCCCTTTGAATTTGCCGCCTAGCACGCTCGCGAGTCCCACAAACTCGAGGTTCGCTGGCTGGCTGTGATCATGACATGAGGAGGCAGAACGGGAGATGCCTATGTAAACAAGGCATTTTCCTGTTCTGCCTAGCAACATGACAGATATCTACTGCTCCCTATCATCGGGAGCAGTGATCTCTGTAATGTTGCAGTGAGAGCATCCCCCTACAGTTAGAACACCCCTAGGACACACTCAACCCCTTGATCGCCCCCTAGTGTTTAATGCCTTCTCTGTCAGTGTCATTTATACAGTAATCAGTGGCTATTTGTAGCTCTGATCGCAGTACAGAATTGCAAAAAATACTCTGGAACAGGGTAAATCCTGGAGTGGTTAAAGCTAGCAACTCACCTGGTACCCCCCCACAAATACACACACCTCCTTGATGTATCCTACTGTATTTTTAGCAATATTCTGTATTTTGTGTATGTATCAGGTATATATGATATCATAACTCCTGCCAAAATGTAAAATATGTACACCTTACCATCTGCTCTATTCAGCAATTATTTTTGTAATAACAAAGCAGATAATAATAATGGTTAGCAAAGAACCATAGAGTGTTGATGTTGGAAGTGTACAGGCACCATCAGATGAGAAATCAATCCACCACTGCTTTCTGCTTAGCAAACTCTAACAATCTCTGAATCAAGAACCCTTATGTCGCATACACATGAATGGATTTTCCGTTCGGAAATTGGATGGTTTTCTGACGGAATTCTACTCAAACTTGGCTTGTGTACACACGGTCACACCAAATTCCGACTGTCAAGAATGTGGTGACGTACAATAAGTACGATGGCACTATAAAACGGAAATTTCATTCTATCGCACCACCCTTTGGGCTGCTTTTGCTAATCTTGTGTAAGTAAAAGTTTGGTGAGAGACGATTCAAGCTTTTCAGTCTTTGTGCTTTTTAGATTGTTTTCTGCTGTTCAGTTGGTGCTTGTTGGTCTGTATCTGTTTTTCAGTGCGTGTAGTGAGTTTGTATCTGTTTTTCAGTGCGTTCTTGTCCACTTGTTTCTGATTTTCAGGCCGTTCATCATAGGCCTTTCTCTTCTTCAGTGCGTTCTGTTAGTTATTTCTGACCAGCCGACCATTTTATAGCCATGTTGAGGGTACATACTCGTCGTCAAGTTTGTGCAGTGTGGGGGCTTGGTGTTGGGCTTATTGCTTTGACCTAAGCTCAGTCCATGAACAGGGTGGTGAGGAGTTCATGGACAAACCAAATTGGTTTCTCCAGCATGACCAATTCTGTCATCTGCCTTTTCTGAGGAAGATTCAGGAGAATAATCCTGATGATTTTAAGAATTATCTCTAGATGACGGACCCTGTTGCATAATAGTTTGGAGTAGTTGGCGTTCCCTTTTCACACTCCCCGTGTGGATACACAGTGGACTCTTCTATTTTACATCATATACAGACTTTGAAGTCATTCATATGTGTTATGTGTAGATTCTATATCCCGGATTCACAAAGCACTTACGCCGACGTATCTCCAGATACACCGCGTAAGTACAAATATGTGCCGTCCTATCTGTGCGCCAAACCCACAAACTAAGATACGCCTAAAAACAGACTTCATTCCACCAACGTAACTTGCCTACACCGGCATTGAGTGGGCGCATATTTACGCTGGGCGCATGTGGCGCTCCCATTGATTTTCGATTTGAATATGCAAATGAGGGAGATACGCCGATTCACAAACGTACTTGAGCCCGGTGCATGATTTACACGGTTTGCGTAAGTTTTACATTCGGCATAAAGTTATTCCCCATAGATGAGGCGCAACCCATGCAAAGGTATGGACCAGGGAACACAAGCCTACGTATTTTACATTGGACGTCTGTGAATATGGGCCGACGTGGGTCTGGCTGGGCGTAGGTTACATTCACGGAATACACAGTGATCTGGCGTGATCTTAGGCAGTTGTTCCAATGTGGTTGTACGCATGCGCACGGGGATACGTCCATGTCCTGACACATGCGCAGTTCATTTTAAGTACTTGTCTGGCGTCCGGCCCATCATTTGCATGGGGTCATTTTTTATTAACATGGATCACGCCCACTTCCAGCCCACTTCCACCTACTTCCACTTACGCTGGCTTACGCCTACGTAATATACGCTATGCCGGCGCAGAGTTGGGAGCATTTGCTTTGTGAATTCCATGCTTGCCTCTCCGCGATGCTCCGGCGTAGTGTAAAAGAGATACGTTACGGCGGCATAAATATGCGCCGATGTATGTGAATCCGGGCCTATGTTTTTACTGTAATTTTGATATATTAGAAAAGGTGTAAATAGAGGGTGCTGAACTACAGGTATGTGACACACAATAAAAATATAACCCCTATAGTTGTGCAGATAAAAGACGGAAAAGCCGAATGGCCTCTTACTTTAAAAGTGCCTCCCGACACTGGGGATGCAAACACGTCACCGTTGTTGCGGTTGTTATTTGGGGCGACTGGATCTGTTGCCACCTCTGTGGCGACCTTACAGGTTCCCGGCTGCTAACTCCACAGGTCGGAGAGGACGTCACGTGACTGTAATTTAGTCACGTGACTGTAATTTACTATCTAGTATTTATTTTTATGTTTATCTTATATTGGAGCTACCAATGGTATCAATCCTTTATCTGCACAACTATAGGGGTTATATTTTTATTGTGTGTCACATACCTGTAGTTCAGCGCCCTCTATTTACACCTTTCTTCCATTGCAACCACTAATTGCCTATGAGGAGCAGCTTTCTATTTATTTATTTTTAACTATATTTTTTTTCAATTGGCGCAAAATAACTATACTCACAACAATTTTGATATATTGTTTTCACTGCCACAGTGAGTTTCTCCACTTCCATACCCCTTCACTAATATTCACAGTTTGGTTTTTACCTTTCTGACTTGGATATCTAAGCGCTACACTTTATTATAATCTATGGTGTGAACTGGCACTAAGTGTGTATGTATCTATATACTGTATATATGTTTGTAAGTATCTCAGTGTATATGTATCCAAGCATGTACAGTATGTGTGTGTAGCAAATATTCAGATACCAGTCTGGCAATGCAGCATTGACAAAAAAAAGGATTCTGGCCAAAATGTACCTATAGCAAAATAATCCATCTTTAATGGAATTGGTGCAAGCTGTCTACCGGGTCTCCAGGTTCCACTTGGGGGGTCAGCCTCCCAGGAAGTTATATAGAAAGATTTGACTATCTATAAAGAGATTGATGAATAGATCACAGATATGCCCCCCATTGCTCCATGGCTTGTCCACACCAGAGTTCATAAGCCATTAATTTGCGTGGAAGTGGTTTATCCTTCCATTATGTGTGTAGGAAGTTTGAAATCTGCCCGAATCTGTACCTCTTGGAGTCCGGGAGTTCAAGTTTGTTGATGCAGACTAAGGGTAATGGGGTCCTTGGGGGTGAATGAGTGTCCTATAGGGTACAGTCCTTTATCTAGCCACCATTTGAAGGATCTGATGTCCATTCAATGTGGGACATCAGGATTGTGGAATATGTGAGCCAGAGTGTGACTTGAGGACACCAGGGCTGGACAGTTTTGCAGGATATCCCAAAGGGCACAAGAGTGGGATAGAGTGGGGGCTAGAATCGGAGGTCTGCTTTTCTGGGGGCACCAGAGTAAAAAGTATAGAGTAAAGCTAGGAACTGCCCATCTTTCTATTTAGACCCAATCAGTTTTTTTCGAATCTGGAATAGAATGTGGAGAGTTGTGCTAATCTCGCCACCAAGTAATATTTGTGTAAGTTTGGTCGTCCCAGACCTCCCTTTCATCTGTGTAAATATAAGGCATGTTGAAGTAATCTATATCCTGATTTTCCCCAAATAAACTTAAGAATCTTGCTTTGGAGTGACCTTGGGGGATCTTTCCTAATGGGGCAAGGGAGGGAACGGAATAGGTATAGGATTTTAGGGAGTAAGGTCATTTTGATGTAGTTTATTCTTCCTAGCCAGGAGAAGTCATGTATGGCCCACTTCTTAAGATCTACTTCCAGTTTTCGGTATAAGGGCGGGTAGTTGTGAGTGTATAGGATTTCAGTGTGGGCTGTTAAGGTGCTCCCCTAGTATCTAATTGTGGATTTACTCAAAGCAAACTTAAATGATTGCTGGAGCAGGGAGATTGTCATTGTTGGAAGAGAGACATTGAGGGCTTGTGATTTGGAGTAATTGACCTGGAGACCTGAAATTTTGGTGAATTCTGTTAGTTCTTTGCAGAGACTGGGAAGTGAGGTTAGAGGGGAGGTTAGAAATTGGAGGATGCCGTCGTCCTAGTGGGGAGAGAGGACATCCTTGTCTGGTTCCCCTGGCACTGTCTATTGGATGAAAGTAGTAGCCTTATAAGGGTTTTAGGTTGGGGGTAAAGGGTACGTAGTAGCACAATAAAACACTGTCCAAGGACCATGACATGGAGTCAAAGGCTTTCTGCAAATAATGAGCTAGGAGTAGACCCTGTTGTTTAGGACCTCTGTCCCAACTGGTTTGTAGTATTGACACAATTGGGGTTATTTACGAAAGGCAAATCCACTTTGCACTACAAATCTGAGGGATAGAGGTGAAATGAGGGGCAACTCTGCTGATTTTATCATCCAATCATGTGCAAGCTATTTTTTTTTCCCTTGCATGTCCCCCTCGGATCTACAAAGACTGCAATTCCAAGTGCACTTTCAGTGCAATTTTAAGTGCACTTTGCATTTGTAGTTTGCACTTGTAGCGCAAAGTGGATTTGCCTTTCGTAAATAACCCCCAATGTCTATTGCTTGTGTTACTTGGCCAGGGCCTTGTCTACCAGGTATGAAACGCACCTGGTCTTTATGAATGTATGAACTAATAAAGGAGACAATGTGGTGGGCTAATATTTCAGTTAATATTTTCAGGTCATTGTTTATTAAGAAAATAAGGGTCTGTCCTGTGAAGGATCAGACAGCCTAGCCCCCAGAGGCAAAATGGGATCTGAGGGTTAGGTGGAGGCACATGGGAACCACCCCAAGCCAGGGCAACCCCGGTAACATTTCAAAAGTGTAAATCAACAGCCAATAGGAACAGGCAAACAAAGGTTATGAATGAATTTCAATCATGTCTGAACTGTTCTGCCCCCCCCCCACTCCCCTGGATGGGCAAGGGTGGGAGGAGGCCCCTTTGTTTTACTGCTGGACCTCCCACACACAGGTGGGAACCTCCCTGAAAAAAAGAAGGGGGATGGGGGGGAGGAAAGTAAAAAATGTAGATGTGACCAAGGGTCCCTGAGGAGGGGATGAGTCTAAATCATTCCTTCTAGGGGTGATATCTTCTCAAGGTTATTGGTCTGTGATTCTCCCAGTAGGTCTGCTGGGAATCCTCAGGGGAGAGCCGGTCGCTATTAAGGCAAAACAGGTAAAAAGTGAAAATTGAACAGGCAAGTATTTGGAGAAATGTGGAACCAGTTTGGAAACCTTCCAAAAGTGCAATAAGAGAAGTCTCTAATTAGTGGATTAAGTTGAACCCAGAATCCAAAACCCGACTCTGGGAATGTGAGATAGAAGCAAGCCAGATTGATTGGCGAACAGTCAAGGAGCCTTCCTATTCTTCTTCATCTTGTTTCAGAGCAGGGATTGAGGGCTAGTAGGTGTTGGTCTTTTAGACCCTGTACACACGATCAGACATGTCTGAGGAAACATGTCCGTTTTCATCGGACAAGGCTGAATTGTCTGTTGGTCTGATGTGAGTACACACCATCGGACCAAAATCCCCTCGGACCAGAACGCGGTGATGTAGAACACAACGACGTGATGAAAAAACTAAGTTCAATGCTTCCAAGCATGCGCCGACTTGATCCTGCACATGCGGGGGATTTTGGTCCGATGGTTTGTGTACTAACCATCGAATATGTCCGCCGGACAGGTTTCCAGTGGACAGATTTCAAATCAAGCTTGAAAACTTTTGTCCGCTGGAAAACGGTCCGATAGGCCGTACACATGATCGAACATGTCCGCTGAAACTGGTCTGCGGATCAGTTTCAGCGGACATGTTCGATCGTGTGTACGCTTAGTTAATCCAAGTATGTTGTTGGACATGTCCATGTCAGCTTCCTGGGAGATACTGTAAGTTGCAGATGGTATAGGAGCTTTCCACCTTTTCCTTCTAAGAAAGTAAAAAAAAAATGGTTCTTCCCTTTATTGGAGAATTTCACTACAAAGGGGAAGGCCCATTTATATTTAATGTCCCTTTGTGTCAGGACTGATAGTAAAGGTTTCAGGGTTATTCTGTGCTGCATTGTGGAGTGTGACAGGTCCGTGAAGATCTGGATGGAGTGACCCTGGCAATTATACTTAGAAACATAGGGCCAGGTTCACGTACATTGGCGCATTTTTTGACCAGCGTAGGGCACCTCCTTTACGTTAGACCGGCGCAATGTAGAGGCGCAATCACCGTATCCTCGTAGTATTTGCGCAGAAATTAGCGCCGGAGTAACGTTAATTCCGAGGCGTAAGGTGGAGTAATTCAAATTGGGAAGGACGTGGGCGTGTTTCATTGAAATGAGCCGTGACCCCATGCGCACATGAAGCAGACCATGGTCAGCACCTCTGTGCGCATGCTCACAACTCGGGAACGGTGCAATCAGTGAAATTGGAAGTGGACCCGGGCAACTTGGTGAACTACGCAGACAGCTTAAATAGACAGAGACAAACGCCCTCCCTTTGCAAAAGTACATCCCTTTGTATCCCTTCCTATACAGCAAGGTGCTTTTGTTATTGTTTGTAGTGTTTGTTTGTTTGTGACGTGTCTTTGAGATATTTGGGGACTGTTTTGCAGAGTGATTTGTGTCTTTTATGTGTTTTCTTTGTTGTTATTTTTTTTAAATTATATTTATGCTGGGAATTTTTTATTTTTGCTGGTCAATTTTTTTTATTTTTTTTGGTTCTGTTTGTGAATGATTTTGGAATGTGGGAGTGACATTCCTGCCGGAAAAGGGGTGTCACCCTCATTTGTGGTGGAGAAGTGATCCCCAGGTCCGTGTGAATGGTGTATGAATGTACAGTGACATAATTGGAGCCGTGGCATGGCGTTGCTGCTCACAAGTCCTGCATGGTGGGCTTGTGCCAATCCAATGTGATGAGAATGTGGTGTGTGTGATCTAGGGACCACAGTGGTGTGCATGCATGCATTCTCATTGTGCCATGATTAATGTGTGTGTTTAACGTGCAAAGATGCCTAATGTGAGCTGGCTCCTGGCTGTTCTTCCCTCAGAAGACGGGGTAGCCTCAGTTAGGGGGGATTGTCTGGTTCAGGGGTCAGGTCATCACTTATGTCAATCTCCAGGCCCTTTCTCACTGCGAAGTTGTGCAGCATGCAACATGCACCGATGATCTGGCATGCAAAGTTTGGGGAATACAACAGGGTACCATGGGGGGGTTCCGTATAGGAGTCATGAGATGGGGTCCCAGTGCATATGCAGAGTCACCCTGAAGGGATAAGACAGGAGGATGTTAGTAGTGCATGTGCCCCTTGTGATTTCAGCATCATGGGGGGGACAGTCATGCCTGCCACCCATGTCACTCACCAACCAGCCAGCTGTCCCCATACATGTTCTGTTTGAAATCTGTGGGGATGGGGCTAGAATTGTATATGTAGCTGTCATGGGTGTCATGGGTGGTGACATGTGTTGGGCTGGTGATGTCCTCCTGCAGGGTTGTGGTTAATTCCAGGATGGCATGAGGGGTGAATCTGAAGATGCGAGACACCTCAGAATCACTCATGCCAAAGATGTCTATGCGTGTGTGATATATCAAGTGAAGAGTGAGGGGCTTGTATCAGATTAGATTATTATATCCATCAAGGTTTTAAATGGCTATTGAAAGATAGTGAGACCGTGTTTGTAATTTGTATGTATGTTATGTATTGATGTATATATGTATGTATATTTTTTGTAAAAATGTTTATAAAAGCAAAGAATTTTTTTTTGAAAAAAAAAAAATTCCTCTCCCGTGCGCTCCTTGTGCCCTCCTCCGTGCCCTCCTCCTTCTTTGCTCATCTAAAGTCAGTAGTATAGCTATGAGCATGGATGCCACTGGCATGTTGGCATACAGTTTGTTGGGCAGCAAGTGTGACTGCTCAGCTCCTCACTAACAGTGTTGCTTTAGCTGACATGTAGACGGATTGTCTAATTTTATACCACCTTTTATATGGTCTAATTTTAGACAGGACGTGTAGCAGTTGCGCACAGCGCGTAGCCTGCGCTGCACCAACGTTCTTTTGTGGATCCCCGTAACTCCCTCATTTGCATATTTGAATAGCAAATCAATGGTGTGTCTAGCGCAGTTTTGCGCGGACGGATACGCTGGTCTATCGAAATTACGCCGGTCAAAAAAAAGTAGATTTCTTGCGTATCTCATTTTGGGGATGCGGCGCATCGAAACGCATGCGAAAATTTAGACTTACTCCGCGCATCTCCTGTAACGCCGGCATAATCGCTCTGTGAATCTGGCCCATAGTTTTAAAGGTTTTGGATAGGTAAAACAAGGATACAAATGTATACATTTTTGAAATTCTTGCATTTTAAACGGCATATTGTTAAGTGAAGATAATCTATGGAGAAAATCAAAAAGAAATATGAAATCTCTCAATATTCGTCAAGCATTGGACTGGACATTGTGAGCTTTTTTTCCTTATCTTTTCTTATTTTTTTCCAATATAATTTGCCTTAATATTGTATATCATGATTTGATTCATGTGTGTCAATATTTGTATCTTTACTTATAAAGATACAATACAATACTTTTAAAGATACAGCGGACACTTTTTGGGACCATTGAAATTCACAGAGCAATCAGTGCTATAAATATGCACTGATTGCTATGGAAATTTGACTGGCAGAGGAGGAGGAGGAGGACACTTACACCAAGGGGTGATCAAGGGGTTAACTGTGTTCCCTATTGTGTGTTTTAATTGTGGGAGAAATGGGACTGACTAGGAGAGATGACAGGTCATGGTTTTTATCTTGTAGAAAAACACAATCTGTCTTCTCTCCTCTAATAGCACAGGTATTTGCGTGTTTACACACATAACCCCCCATGTCTCCTGCTGTGCAGCGCGCATGTGCTCTCTGGTGGCTCTACTGGACAAAGCCGTATATGTACAGGATTTCACCCAGGAGAGCCATTCTGCTGCAGTAAATCTGCATGAGCCGGTCAGGAACCAGTTAATATCTGTATATATGTTCATCTAAGGTAGAATGCTACATCATGCCTGCACTTAGCATAATTCAGAAGTATTTACATTTATGATGCTCAGACTGGATAGAAAAGCATATAACATATTGGGCAGTGTTCTATAAATTTATAAGAGAAATTAGTAAAAGTTATTCTAGTTATAATTTTAATTTTGTTGACTCAGTTGTTTACAGTATATAGTGCTGAAGACTACAGTATAACACTGTATAGGGATGTGAAACTTTCTATCGTCATGGTTAAGATACTGGCAAGAATGTCTAAGGCTGTTTCATCTAGAAAGATGATTTGATAACATTAATGCCAAGCTATCATTAACTATGATCCTGTTCAGTGGAAACATTTGATTTAATGATACCAGTAACTGCTTTTATGAAGGCATTGTTGGTTGAAAAAAAAGGCCTATAGCAAACAACAACAAACGTAAAGTGCTGCTGGCAGAAGTTTCATTATGTGCTAATGTGGTTGTAATGAAGGTTGCGGAAGCGGAGCAATTCACCTTTAACCCTTTCACTGTCAGAGCCTTTTTTGTGATTTTTGCAGACATGTTAAAATGCAAACATTATTGATTTTTCTGAAAGTAATATTAGCACAGTGTTTTTTCAATATTTTTTTTTATCTTGTGCCATTTGTAATTTGGAATGGGATAGAGAGAAGGTTGAATGTGTATACTGGTGCAAAGTGTTTTGTATACAGGGTTAGTATAGATTTAAACATTTGGCCTTCAAATCCAAACTTTTTTAGAACCAAAGAGAGGTAGTTCCAATTTACTCTGTCAAACGCCTTCTCTGCATCTGAAGACAGAAGCAAAGAAGGCGTTCCCGTAGTATTTGTATGGTTGAGGATATTAATTAATCTCCTGGTGGTGTCTGAGATCTGGCGGCCTTTAGTGAAGCTGGTTTTGTCCTTGTGTATAAAGCAGGGAATAATATCCATCAGTCTGTAAGACAGTGGGAGCATAGGGCACCGACTCCCTAGTCACAAAAAAGGTAATTTTAACTCTTTCACTGCCAGGCCCTGTGCTCCTTTTTGTACACTCAGGTGGGCAGACCATTTTTGCAATGTTCCTTTGTTTTTTTATTTTCCACTTATAGCTTTCAGAATTCGTGAAAGAACCCCAAAACCATACATTTTCTGAAAGCACATGATAAATAGAATAAAAAAGAAGGTGCTACTGATTTTTTAGACCCTGCGGTATTTTCACAAATGTTTATCAAACCAATATATTCTCAGAAACCACTTAAGCCCCGGACCATTTTGTTGGTGAAGGACCAGGCCCCTTTTTGCGATTCTGCTCTGTGTCGCTTTAACTGACAATTGCGCGGTCCTGCAACGTGGCTCCCAAACAAAATTTACGTCCTTTTTTTCCCCACAAATATAGATTTCTTTTGGTGGTATTTGATCACCTCTGCGGTTTTTATTTTTTGCGCTATAAACAAAAATAGAGCGACAATTTAAAAAAAATCAATGGGGCAGATTCACAGAGAATTAGATTCTCGTAGAGTATCAGAAATACACTACGCCGCCGTTTTTTACCTGGCTCTACGTGGAATTCAGGTAGATTTTGTCCAGTAAACGACGGCGGCGTAGTGTATTTCTCCCGTCGCAATCCATCTGCGCGAGTAGGGGGCGTGAAGCATTTAAAATAGGCGCGTTCCCGCGGCGATCGAACTGCGCATGCTCCGTTCGCAAATTTCCCGCCGTGCATTGCGCGAAAACACATCGTCACGTCGTAGTAGCGTCGTTTACTTACATTCCTATTCCCGAACGAGTTACGTTAAAAAAAAAAAATATTTTCAAATCGACGCGGGAACGACGGCCATACTTTACATGGGTTACGCACTGTTAGACCAGCAAAAAGCTCCTCTAACATTACGCAGCCAAAAAATGACGTAGGCGATTGCGAGGGACACTCGTACCTTCGGGGATCGCCGTAAAAACTAATTTGCATACCCCGACGCATGAAAACGACGCAAACTCCTCCCAGCGGCCGCAAAAATATCGCAGCGTAGATCCGAAGGCTTACGAAGACGTAAGCCTCTCGGATCGAAGCCCGAAGCCGCCGTATCATGGTTTGAGGATTCAAACTAGTGATACGGCGCGCGAAATTTGAAATTACTCCTGTCTAACACCAGTTAGACAGGCGTAATTGCTCTTTGAATCCGGGCCAATATTTTTAACTTTTTGCTATAATAAATATCCCCAAAATATATATATAAAAAAAACATTTTTTTCTTCTCAGTTTAGGCTGATACGTATTCTTCTACATATTTTTGGTAATAAAAATTGGTAATAAAAATCGCAATAAGCGTTTATTAATTGGTTTGCGCAAAAGTTATAGCGTCTATAAAATGGGGGATCGTTTTATGGCATTTTTATCAATATTTTTTTTTTTTACTAATAGTGGCGGCGATCAGTGATTTTTATCATGACTGCAACATTATGGACACTTTTGACACCATTTGGGACCATTGTAATTTTTACAGCGATCATTGCTATAAAAATGCACTGATTACTGTGAAAATGACACTGGCAGGTAAGGGGTTAACCTGTAGGGGGCACTGAAGGGGTTAAGTGTGACCTAAGGGAGTAATTCTCACTGTGTGGGGGCGTGTGACATCACTGATCATCGTTCCCTATGACAGGGAACAGATGATCGGTGACATTCTCACTAGGAAGAATGAGGAAAAGTTTGTTTACACTTACCTCTCCCTATTCTTCAGCTCTGTGACCCGATCACGGGGGAACCGGCGGCGATCGGGTCCACGGGTCCACGAGCATGCTGCTGGCGGCGTGTGCACGACCCATGGTTGAGCTCTTAAAGGGGACATATCTTACGTGCTTATGCCCAGCCGTGCCGCTCTGTCGATGTACATCGGCGTTAGGTGATCATTAAGTGGTTAACCTGTATGGAGTTAATAAATAACAAAGTTTTAATTGTTACATTTTTGAAAAATTGTGAAAATCAAATGTACGCAAATATGTAAATATCCAAATTTCTTTAACAGTCTGAAGGTTTTAATTTTTCCCTCACAGCTTTTAGGATTTGTGAAAGACCCTCAAAACCATATTTTCTGAAAGCATATGACCTCTAGAATAAAAAGAAGATACTACAGATTTTTTAGACCCCACAGTATTTACGCAGATGTTTATCAAATCAATATATTGTAAAAAAATACACTAAAACCATTATTAGCAGCAAAAAACACAGCTAATTTTACAAAATCCCTACTAAATATAAAAGCTTAACCCATATGGTGTTAATAAATAACAAATATTAGTACATTTTAAATTGCACCTTTTTGACAAATGGTGAATATCGAACGTACCCAAAAATCTCTGTAAAAGTCTGGAGGTTTTCATTTTTCACTTACAGCTTTCAGAATTTGAAAAAAAAAACTCAAACTAGACATTTTCTAAAAGCACATTGCCAGTAGAATGGCCCCGCAATAATTGTGCAAATGTTCATCATATGGCTGTTTTCACAAAAAAAATACTATAAAATCTTAAAAAAATCCTGCTAAATTAGTACTAAAGCCTTGTTCAGCCTTGAGCCTTGTTCACATGTGGCATACTAAAGTGTACACCCATGGGGGCCATGTTTACAGGTGTTCCGTGTATCCCTGTACAGGCAGTCTCATTTATTAAAATTGGGATGCAATGGCTGCTCAGGCATAACTGCTGTTCCCAATCTGACATCCGAGTGGGTGTGGGTATATGACCCCGAAAGCAGACTGTGAGCTCAGGGACATGCATGCGGACCTACAAAAAAACCTGTAAAATTGGGAGCAATGGCTCTGTTCGTGCATTTGCTGCATCCCAAATTACATCAAATGGACTGTCCGACAAGAAAGAAGGCTGTGAGCTCTTTAGGGTATCGCTCGTCCTTCCTTTTATGTGACATCGCTGGATCAGGCTACGGTGATAGTGTTGAGATTTGTTTGGTCTCTGTGGGCACAGGATCCTGCTAGATGTGCTGGATGTTCCCCGATTAAGTTGACAGAGGTATCAGCTTATGCATCCATCATGATCGTGCGCAAGCCTTGCCCTCAATTCACTTGCCTTTTTTAGGTGATGGTTTCTGGCTCAGGATTCTTGCATTTGATAGTCCACCTTTCCTAGGTAGAACAAAATCCTGAACTAGGACCTTTCCTAACTATCTCTATTAAAATTTGGCCCTCTCCTTATCTGTTCCTCACAAGAATCAACATTTGGTAGCTGCCTTTGCCCACAACTAATATGGTTACATGATTAAAAAGAGAGAGAGAGATACATTAATGTAACAAAACGTCCCACACTCCGCTTGAGTGCTTTTGTCATTTACCACTTCCTCACAGTCTGAATCTAGATATCAGATATTCCAATAACTAGGCAGTACTCATTTTGGCTGCTCAATATGAACTGTTTATTTGAACACAGCCACACAGAGATTTTCAAATGTCTCATCAGTAGATCGGCTGGGAAAGCTGTTGGAGGAATTCCCCCTCCCTTCTCACAGCAAATAGACATATACCTCACATAATAGGTTGCTCCCAAAGCAGACAGACACAATAGAACATTGGGATACAGCCACACCTAACAAAACACATAGCAACCCCCACCCCACATAAAACCATCTAGCAATGGTCTCTGATGAACAGTGGACTTTATCTTCATATATTATTGAGGTCAGATTGGGGTTCTCGGTCACCCTGTGCCCTTAATATTAATAGACACATGGGGTAGATTCACATACACTTAATATTCCGCTGCGTAATCGAAATACTCTACGCTGCCGTATTTTACCAGGCTCTACACCGAATCCTGGTAGATTTTTGCCCGTACGCTACGGCGGCGTAGTCTATTTCTCGCCGCGTAATCGAAATACGTGTTTGGGGGGTGTGAAGCATTTAAATTAAGCGCATCCCCGCGGCAATCGAACTGCGCATTCTCCGTTCAGACATTTCCCGCCGTGCATTGCGCGAAATCACGTTGTTACGTCATTCGTTGTTTGAGTAGCGGCGTTTACGAACATTCCTATTCCCCGACGACTTACGTTAAAAATAATAAAAGACGTCGGAAAACGTAGAAATTCGACGCGGGAACGACGGCCATACTTAACATGGGCTGTCTAATATTAGAGCAGCAAAAAGCTGGTATAGTGTTACGCAAATAAAAGATGACTAAAGGTGCCGTAAGAGATTGAGATTGAAGATCGTAATTTCGGGGATCGCCGGCAAAAGCTCATTTGCATACCCCGACGCCGAAAACGACGGGAAGTCCACCCAGTGGCCGCAATTTTATTGCAGCGTAGATCCCAAGGCGTACAAACACGTAATCCAGTCGAATTGAAGCCCGCAGCCGTCTATTCATGGTTTGAGGTTTTCGACTAGCTAGAAAACGCGCGTAATTTGAAATGACTCCAGTCTAACACCAGTTAGACAGGCGTAATGGCTCTCTGAATCTGGGCCAAGGTTTCTTACACATAGGAGGGGCTGGGGGAGCTGGACAAGGAGCTTCCAGTGCTCTCCAAGGCAACCTGGGTTCCCCAAGCCCACAGCCCAAAGTGACTCCCATCAACAGCTCTCCCTGCTGATTGGACAGTCTACTGATGAGAAGTTTGAAAATCTCTGTGTGCCTGTGTTAAAATAAACAGTTCATGTTGAGCAACCAAAATGAGTACTGCCTGGTTATTGGTTGTCGGTGCTTGGAATATCTGATATCTATATTTAGACTGGGAGGAAGTGGTATATGATGAATACACTGAAACAGAGTGTGGGATGATTTGTTATACATTGTATCTAAGGCTCTCCCAAAAGGTCACCGAAATTCTTAGATATGGATAATTTTGACCAAAATAAGACTTTTGGCTGTGTCTCCTAGTGTGCTCACTGAAACCACACAAGCGGTAACCAATAGGAACAGTATCTGTGGCCATGTGACCACTGTCTAATTTACATTACATCACTCACATATCAGTGTGCTGAAACACAGGACCTTGGTGAGGAGCTTTAAAAGCCTTTCCTTGCCACCCTAAAAAAAGGGAAAGAAGAAGGAAGCATGGATTACTGCGATATATATTAAAGTTGTGTAATACAGTTTTACCCTACGTTCACTCCTATGCACTTTGTTGTGCATTTTCCATTTTGCAGAAATGTAATAAGTCCATTTAACATGGTTTCCTGTGGTACGCGTTCACCTCTATGCATTTTTCAGCCGCTACATTTTTGGAAAGGGTCGCTTTCTTTAACAACCATTGAGTCATTAACAACCGATGAGTCACCCCAGATATCAACATGGGGACAATGTGCTTTGGGGGTGGGAGGCAGAGCACCCCCCCCCATGTTGAGGGCATGTGGCCTGGTATGGTTCAGGAGAGGGGACGCTCCCTTTCCTGACCTGAGAGACTACATGCTCAGATAAGGGTCTGGTATGGATTTGGGGGGACCACACATTTTTTATATTTGACATATGGGTCCCCCCAATCCATATGAGACCTGAAGGACCTGGTAAACATGTGGGGACCCCACACTGTTTTTTCACAACTTCTTGTGATCCTAGACTTAAACATATACCTCTCATAGAAAATGTCTTTTGGATTGCAATGCTCCCCAAATGTTTAACAATTATATATACATTAGATCTCTTATCATCAATTTCGAATTTGAGCGTATTAACTTCATGACTTTCGTTCCAAGCAACTAAGGATTATACCTCAG
Source organism: Rana kukunoris (assembly GCA_029574335.1). Classification (NCBI taxonomy): domain Eukaryota; kingdom Metazoa; phylum Chordata; class Amphibia; order Anura; family Ranidae; genus Rana; species Rana kukunoris. The sequence goes on from CM056053.1 coordinate 243,743,330, forward strand.
CTAACCGGCTTATTTTTTATAAGGCAAGTAGATATAAATCAAAGCAATGACAAAATCCACTCCAATGTTTGACAAGTTTCCCTGCAATACAACAAAAAAGACAGATATAAATTACAGCAATGTCAAAATATACTCAAATTTTAACAAGTTACTATGTGATATAACATGGCCAGCAGGTGGTCTGAGATCATCAATCATGCAATAGCTGTCCTCCTTATTTTGTTTGTACATCTTTATTTTTTTTAAATAATTTTTTACTTGCTGACACTATATTTTGTCCTTTATTCTTATTATAAGACACACACTACATCATTGTTTTTAGTTCATTTTTACTATTTGACACCTGCCTTTAGGCCACATATGTGCAAGAGTCCAAAATGTTTCCTGGGTACACAGAGTGAAATTGAAAAAAGTGTTTTATCTTGAGCCAGTGTGTAACCTCCATTTTACTTTTATAAGTTTAGTGCATTAAAACATATCATACAATAATTGGTTAGTTCACAAAATTCAAAATCATTCTAAATTTGATAGAGAGTACTCTATAATGTATAATGCATTAACCATTTAAGACCCGGACCAATATGCAGGTTAAGGACCTTGCCCCTTTTTGTGATTCGGCACTGCCTCACTTTAACTGACAATTGCACGTGGTTCCCAAACAAAATTGGCGTCTTTTTTTCCCCACAAATAGAGCTTTCTTTTGGTGGTATTTGATCACCTCTGCGATTTTTATTTTTTGCGCTATAATCAAAAAATAAGCGACGGGGGCGTGGTTTGCGCGCGCATGAAGATGGACGCTTGAGCCGTGAGCTCCGCTGACCCGACCGGACCAAAGCGACGAAACAGGGCGACCATCGCCGCAGCTGCCACATAGTGTCTGCCCGATCACCCTCCCATCACTCCGCCGCAACGATGTCCCGCAAGAGGGTTCAGGAAAAGGGGCTGAAGCGGCTGGAGGCCTTCTCCTTCCAGCCGCGCCGCAGAGGCCAAGATGGCGCCGACGGAGCGGCAAGCAGGCAATCGCTGTCCTACGGAGACTCCCCGGACCTGCATCCACAACATCCAAGATCAGGACTCCACTCTCATGTGCCCCAGGACGACTCCCCTGCTACCCGATAACGCAGAGCCCCGCGAAGTCGAGGATGCGACTGGACGCCTCCAACCAGGCCTCAGACACAGTGAGTACAGGCCTACACAACCCTTCTGCAATCTCCTCACTGCAATCCTCCATAGCTCAATTCCCAACATCTGGCCAACCAGTGCTGGACACCACTATGAAGGACATGCTCATGTCACTACAATCTTCCCTTATGACCAATCTATCATCACTGATTAACAGATTCTCATTAGAAATGAAACACATGGACAATAGGGTACAGTTTATAGAAAGCAAGATGGAGGAATGCACGGAGACGGTTAATGATCTGGTGGATGCATGTAATGATCAGAAAGAGGACTCCCTCTGGATCAAAGCAAAACTCGCAGATTTAGAGGACAGGTCCAGACGCAATAATGTCAAAATGCGTGGGGTCCCTGAATCAGTCCAACCTAAAGACCTGCACAACTTTGCCGCCACGCTATTTTCCACTATGCTGCCAGACCTCTCCCCGATCGAATTAACGATCGATCGCATACACCGCATCCCCAAACCGCGCCACCTTGAGGCAGACGTCCCCCGCGATGTTCTACTTCGTGTACACTTCTACCAGGCAAAAGAACAGATCCTTATGAAAGCCAGAGAACTATCTCCGCTCCCAGCTCCGTACTCTGACATCCAACTATATGCCGACCTGTCCCAGTACACGCTGCAATTGAGGAGACAACTGAAAACCATAACCAAAGCCATGCATAACCACAAGATTGTCTACAAATGGCGCCATCCAGCGACCATTCTGGTCACGCACAATGGCGTGCCACACACCATCTCCACACTGGAAGGAGGAATGAAGCTGCTACACTCATGGGGCATCCTGCCTGACCCCTCTCCTAACCACCCAGGCCCTCATGGCCCTCCTAATCCGTTCACGTTCGGGTCTGATCGGGAGAAAAAGAAGACCACCCACCGTTGATCAACCAGCCCTATACTACTACTACATACAACGTATGACCTGGTCCGGTCCGGCTATGCGATTGTACACCTGCTCGCTGAACTTTCCCCATTACTAGTCAGCTGCTCTTATGAGCGGTTCTTGCTGACGAATTTGTGCTTGTTTTATTTTTCTTTGTTCTGCAGTTATAGACTTTTTTTTCTTATCCTCCTATCCCCCATTGCTCATATTGTTACACGCAAGTTGATATTCCATTGGTGCAGTAACCAGGCTTGGACTGCCCTGGGACCTTTTTTTTTTTTTTTTTTTTTTTTTTTTTTTGTAATCTCATTAAAATTCTGTACTAATACATTTTATTTCCTAGAAGGCTCAACATCTGAAAATCTCCTTGTACAGAAGCACGTCTACCCCCCATCACAGCCACCACCACCTTCTGCCATCTGGACTATTGCATCACCATCCACAACTGTGAGTAACTACACCCACGCCACACCACCACCCACCCACAATGGGGATCACTGTTCTTTCCCTCAATGCTAAAGGGCTGAATCACCCTGTAAAACGCTCCTCTCTTTGGAAATCCGCACTCGACTATAAATGTGATGTATTGTGTGTCCAAGAGACACACTTTGCTACGGGGGCCTCCCCCAAATGCCAGCATAGGCAATTCCCCCATGTTTTCCAGTCATCCTTCTCTAAAAAACAACGAGGAGTTATGATTGCCGTCAAGAACACTGTTATTTTTCAACTATTGACCTCGGTTATCGACCCGGACGGGCGATACATTATCCTGGTCTGCATCCTCAATAACGTCACCTACACCCTGGTCTCGATCTACTCCCCGAACCATGGCCAAATGCCTTTTCTCAGAAAAACCTTGCGAGCGGCCCGCAAAGTACAACAAGGCCATTTGATGATCTGTGGCGACTTCAATATGGTACCAAATCCCGTAATGGACTCCACTGCTGGCAACAAACGCTGTTCTTCACCTCTAGAAACTTTCATTAATGCTAATGACTTGTATGATGTTTGGAGGTGCTGTCATGCGAGTGAAAGGGATTACACGTTCCTTTCGCCGCGTCACAACACCTACTCACGTATCGATTTGTTTATGACTGACAGCCGATTGCTACACAAAATTTTAGACTCCTCTATACATGCCACCACCTGGTCGGACCACGCTCCTGTTAGCATTACTGTCACCGATGACGCTCGTCATCCTAATTCCTATATTTGGAGGGTTAACAACCACCTACTTCAAACACCATGCTACTCCAACTCCATTAAACAGAAATTGGAAGATTACTTCTCCCTTAATCAGGGGTCAGTGTCCGACCCGCTGGTGGTATGGAACGCTCACAAGGCGGTCATCAGAGGTTCATTTCTCCAAATGGGGGCTAGAGCTAAAAAAAAAGAACCCAACGCATAGACGAACTGACGAATGAGATAACCGTGACTGAATCCCTGAATAAACTAAATCCCTCCCCACTCTTACAATCTAAGATATTCTCCCTCCGCCAGGAATTGAGGACACTCCTTCTTGATAAACATGTTAACGCTTATAAGATGTTTAAATCCACCTTATACTCGACGGGCAATAAGGCAGGCAAAGCGATGGCTCAAAGGGTTAAAGGTCACAGGGCTAAAACAAAAATCCCCTACATACAGCATCCTCACACTAACGAAAAGCTCCTCAAACCCCAAGAAATAGCAAACGCCTTTAGTGCGTATTATGCGGACCTGTATAACTTAGCAGCGGACCCGACTACAGCCCAACCCTCTCCTGAGATGATCCATGACTTTCTAGATCCCCTAAATCTCCCTTCTATAACTCCCCAACAGCTGGCAGACCTAAACTCCCCCTTCTCAATCACTGAAATCATATCAGCCATAAAAACATTGCCCAACTCTAAATCACCAGGCCCCGACGGCTTCACTGGGGAATACTACAAACAGTTTAAAGACATTCTAGCTCCTACACTATGCCAAGTTTTCAACTCAGCTGCGACATCCTCGTCGTTCCCTCCCGAAATGCTCAAAGCCTTGGTGGTGACCCTACCCAAACCGGGAAAGGAACCCACCACCCCGAAAAACTTTCGTCCCATCTCCTTACTTAACCTCGATGTAAAATTATTTGCAAAAATGATTGCCAAAAGATTAGAAGATTTACTCCCAATCCTTATCTCCCCGAATCAATCAGGATTCACTAAAGGTCGGCAGGCCTCTGATGCCACAAGACGGATGATTAACATCATTCACCATGTAGAAACCACTAAAACCCAGCACTACTACTATCCCTAGACGCCGAAAAGGCCTTTGACAGGGTCCACTGGGATTATATCTCAGCGTCCTGTCAAAATTTGGCATTAAAGGTACAATCCGTGATGCTATAATGGCCCTGTACTCCAATCCCACTGCGCAGGTCTTCTCTGCAGATGCCCTCTCCGCACCTCTACAAATCTCCAACGGTACAAGGCAGGGATGTCCACTATCACCCATTATTTTCAACCTTGTCATGGAACCCCTGGCAGAAAGAATTCGGTCTAACCCGGCCATATCTGGCATTCCCCTAGCAGATCAAGAACACAAAATAAGCCTGTTCGCGGACGACGTGATCCTTATGGTCACAAACCCTACCCGCTCTATCCCTGAGATCCAGAAGACGCTAGCCTGGTTCGGCGATGTCTCTTATTACAAGGTCAATGAAGCCAAATCTTACATACTGGACCTAGGTTTAGATACACCCACTAGTCAACAAATCAAACTCCAATTCCCATATGCTTGGGCAGATCACAGTTTGACTTATCTGGGCATCCAACTGACTAAATCCACCAAATCGTTATTCGCGTCTAATTATCTACCGTTAAGATTACAACTACAGGCTGATCTTACCAGGCTGGCGTCCTTCGAGTTCTCATGGATGGGCCGACTAGCGGCGTTCAAAATGTTCCACCTACCCCAAATATTGTACTTGTTTAGAACTATCCCTATCCCTATCCCACTCAACTACTTCAAATCTCTTCAGACAATCTTGTCCAAATTTGTTTGGAAATGTAAAAAAGCTAGATGCGGCCACTCCCAACTAATTAAGCACCGTTTAGCTGGGGGCTTGGGATACGTCGATTTCCAGGACTATTATATGGCCTCTATTTTAGTACAATCAAAAGATTGGTTTACAAACCCCTCCCCATCCACAACATGGGGACAGATGGAAGCATCATTCATCCCGGGAAAAAACATACAGGCCTGGCTGTTCGCGTCATTATTAGGCAAAACTCACTTCGCTCAGATGTCACCCCCCATAGTAGCATCCATCAAAACCTGGTCCAAGTTCTCTAAACTTACGAGCACTCACCCCAACCTAGCGACCTGGCCCATTCCTATTGACACGTTGAGACATCTCATTGAATCCTCTTCCTACACGGGATGGAAACACAAAGGTATTGCATACGTCTCAGACCTTATTGCCGAGGGTAAAACTAAAACATTCCCCATGCTCTTAAAAGAATACCTTCTCCCACAAACTGATAGGTATCTGTACATTCGCACCCAACACTGCCTTGCCAAGCTCAAATCTCTCTCGTGGAAGATCCCTCAGATAGCTTGGATCTTCTTTAAATCCCCCACAACTAGAAAGAAGGGAATATCCTTGTTCTACAACATTCTGCACCAAAAGACTACCTTTACCAGCTCAGCAGCCCTTGCACGCTGGGAAAAAGATCTAGGACAAACCTTCTCGCTTCTCAAATGGGAGAAGGCCTGTTTATCCACCTACAAAGCCACATGTTGCTCCTCTCTATGGGAACTCGCATTCAAACTAACTCACCGGTGGTATCTGACCCCCGACAGAATGTCTAAGTTTAGCGCAACGCTGTCCGCCTCCTGCTGGAGGAACTGTGGACAGAGTGGTGATTTGATACACACATTCTGGAAATGTCCCAAACTCAAACGTTACTGGCACTCTGTCTTTAACCTTATATCTGCAGTCACTGACATTTCACTAGAAGAATGCCCATCAATGGCTCTTCTATCCCTAGACATCGACCGGCTCCCTAACCCGATGCGGTACATCATAGTACATATACTCCTGGCAGCCCGCCTTAGCATCACAAGGAAGTGGAAGGACCCTGACCCTCCCACGGTGGTAGATGTTATCCGCACCACACAGGAACATTTCATTTACGAGACGACTCTAGCTTTGAAACAGGGGGACAGACTGATGCAGCTCCACTTATGGCAACAGTGGAAGGACTGGACGGAATCTCCTTCCTTTGTCAAAATGTTTAACCTGTAACGTTGATAAATGTCCTACTCGCCCTCCTGACTAACTACCCAACCTATGACCCCCAAACGGGACCTGGTGGGGTGGAATACTCGAGCACAGTCTTGCTCCCTTAGAGGGGTGCTTGAGTGGTTCTGCCCTTCACACGCCCCCCGATGTTGCACGGTAAGAAACAATATAAGCTTTAATATGAAACTTCACCGCTTCAATAATTCCAAATGTTACCTGGATGGTAGATATATGAATGTTGCTGCACTACTAAGGTTACCAATGTTACAATGACAATCTCTATGTTCCTATTTGTTGCATACTATGTCTATATTGTAAAGCGTTTAGACCGCTTGCTAACTGTTTACATTACTCTGTTTTATGTGAAAATTGACAATAAAAACTATATTTGAAAAAAAAAAAATAAGCGACAATCTTGAAAAAAAATCTATATTTTTAAATTTTTGCTATAATAAATATCCCCAAAAAAGTTATAAAAAATATATTTTTTTCTCAGTTTAAGCCGATACATATTCTCCTACCTATTTTTGGTAAAAAAAAATGCAATTAGCGTTTATCGATTGGTTTGCGCAAAATGTATAGCGTTTACAAAATAGGGGATAGTTTTATGGCATTTTTATTAATATATTTTTTTTACTAGTAATGGCGGCGATCAGCAATTTTTTCCGTGACTGCGACATTATGGCGGACACATCGGACACTTTTGACACATTTTTGGGACCATTGTCATTTTCAAAGTGAAAAGTGCTGTAAAAATGCACTCATTACTGTGAAAATGACAATGGCAGTGAGGGGGTTAACCACTAGGGGGCGCTAAGGAGTTAAGTGTGCACTAAGGGAGTGTGTTGTTTTGCAATAGAGCACTGTGTTACTTTAATTGACAACAACATTGTACCAAAATAAAATGTGTCATTTTTTTCCCACAAATTGAAATTTCTGTTGGTGGTATTTTTTCAACCATGCTTTTTTTTCATGTTTCATGCTATAAACTAAAAAAAAAAACAACAACATACAATTAAAAAAATTATATAATCTAATTTCTACATCAATTTAGGCCAATGTGTATTCTGCTTTAGATTTTTGGTAAAACAATCCCAATAAGCATTTATTGATTGGTTTTCTTTTTTTATATCATTTGTTTTTATTGATTTTAACATGATTACACACAACCAGCAGTCATATAAATACAGTAGTCAATTTACATACGAGTTACATACGAGTTACATAGATGTGAACATAGTAATCAAAGTCCCTGATCTCTGTGTAGGGTAAATAGCACCTGTGGTAAAAAGCTCACAATCCCTGGGTACTATTGACAGTGTTATTGACTGTGGAACCCCCCCCCTTCCTCCCCCCCCACCCTTTCCCTTCCCTTGGGAGCATACAGTCTGGGTAAAAAGATAAGTCGAGTTAGTCAAGCTTGCCACAGGTCCCGCAGTTTAATTTCAGCAACTGATAGGAACAAAAAAAAAAAAGGAGCCAATTCGTAAAGGGGCTCCCGCCGAGGCCCCTTCTCGAGTTGGGGTTTGTTGTACAAGGACTCAATAGTCGCCAAGTGCTAGCGTCGAGGACAACTGAGTAAAACTCCCGGCTGCCCGTTGCCATGGCCTCCATATTTTAACAAATTTGCCAACTAACCAGTTATCTATAGTCGGAGGGGCCTGTGCTTGCCATTTTTGGGCAATTATCTTTCGAGCCTGAAATAGGCATCTTACAATGGCTTCAAGGGTACCTTGTGGTACCATAGTATCGTCCATACAACCCAAGAGGCAGGTCCTTGCTACTGGGTCAAGCGCAGACCCGAATATCCCGTTTATTCGTTCTACAATTCCCACCCAGAAGCTATGAAGTTTTGGGCACTTCCAAACCATATGGATGAGATCCCCTTTATCGTTGCATCTTGGGCATTCATTATTTTTCCTCCACCCTAGTTTGAACATTTTATGGGGGGTGTAGTAGACCCTATGTAGTAGGAAAAGGTGAGACAGCCTTTGGGCCGGAGCAATAGACACCCAGGCACCCTGACGAAGGATCCTCTCCCACTGTTCTGTGGATATTGTACCTAAATCACACTCCCACGCCATTTTGCTCTTCCGCGGGCCTTCTTTGTTTAGTGCCCTGGCGCCCAAGTTGTTATACATCACGGATATTAAACCCTTGGCGGAAGTTGCCTCGATTAAAGTGGTCAAGGCAGGCATCTGGGCCCACGTAACCGTCTGTGAGCGTAGTTGCACCTGTATGGCATGTCTAACTTGTAGATATTTAAAGAAAGTTTTGTTTGAAATTTTTAAACTCGCTTGCTAGTTCTTGAAAAGACTTCATGATACTACCCTTAAACAGGTGCTTTAGACGGTATATGCCTTTACTCACCCAATCCCTTGATACCTCAATGCCTAGTACCTCCTGTAGGTTGATGTTATTCCAGAGGGGGGAGAATTCTGTCGGGCCAACATACCCCAGGATTACTTTTATTGTATGCCATGTTTTGGTGACTAGTTTAGTAATCACATGTTTATGGCAGAAAAAATCTGCTTCTACGTCTTCAACTAGTAATTTATGTGGATTATCTGATAACAGGAGTCGGTTATTCATGCTACCTCCTTCGGCGGTTCCACATCCTGCCAAGTGTTGCAGTTGTGCTGCTAAAAAGTATAGCCTTGGGTGTGGAACCGCCATTCCCCCCTCTTTTACAGGGAGTTGTAAGGTTTGTAGGCTTATCCTGGGTTGGCCTCCCTTCCATATAAGTTCCCTAAACAGTAAGTCTATTTTTTTGAACCACTTATAACCTATCCATAATGGGGGAGTTGTGTAACAGGTATAGTAATTGCGGCTGCCAGATCATTTTTATTAAGTTACACCGTCCTGCAACTGACAAGGGGAGTCTTTTCCAGATATCGCATTTATTTTTCCACTTCAGTAGTAGTGGAGCAAGATTTAAATCAATGTATTGAGTAGCGTCCTTTGTAATCCAAATTCCCAAGTACTTAATTTTGGTGCTTACCGTTATTTGGGAGAAGCCTGGTGACAGCTGGAGGTCCACCGGATCCAGTGGCAGCAAAGCTGACTTGGTCCAATTGATAGTGAGGCCTGAGAACTGGCCAAATTCCTCCATCAATTGCATCACTTTGTCCAGTGCACCCCCAGCATCCCCCAGGAAGAACAAGACATCGTCTGCGAAGAGTGCGATCTTGTCTTCTCCATGGTGTCTTCTGAACCCTGTTATGTCCGACCTCGCCCTAGCTATGATAGCTAGTGGTTCCATTGCGAGGGCGAACAGAAGGGGGGACAGAGGACACCCCTGTCTCGTCCCCCTCTCCAGCTGAAAGGTCTCAGACGTCTTGTTATTGATTCTAACCTTGGCCCTTGGTTCACCATACAACAATTTGACCCATTTGATGTAAAAAGGGCCAAAGCCGAAACTGTTGAGTACCTTCCAGAGGTATGCCCACTCAAGGCTGTCAAAAGCTTTGGCGGCATCGAGTGACAGCACTGCCCTGGGCCCTTCACTATCTGTTGGTGTGTATATATTTAAGAAGGTTCTCCTGATGTTGCTACTTGTTGCTCTCCCTGGTATAAACCCAGACTGGTCTGGATGGATAAGGTTAGAGATGAATCTATTTAGGCGAGTTGCAAGAATTTTGGCTAGGATCTTTATATCGGATGATAGTAAGGAAATTGGACGGTACGATGAAGGTTCCAGTGGGTCCTTCCCCTCCTTATGGATTACAATGATAGTCGCCTCCGACATTGAGGGGGGGAGTGACCCTTCGCTTGCCGCCCCCTAAAAAGTCCTCAGCAGCTCTGGAAGCAATATCTCTCCAAACTTCTTATATATTTCAATAGGGAGCCCATCTGGGCCTGGGGATTTCTGATTGGGCATATCTATTACTGCTTGTTGGATTTCTTTTAGAGTAATTGGTGCATCTAGCTAGCTGTCTGTCTTTGTCAGGCAGCGTAGGGACTTCTATTTTCTGAAAGAAAATTTCCATCGCACCTTTCGCCGCCCCCCTCTTAGACTTATAGAGTTCTTTATAGTATACACAAAATGTTTTTAAGATCACCTGGCCTTCGGTTGACATTTCACCCGTCGCTGTCCTTATTGCTGGGACATTTGAGGAGGGGGAATTGGTTCTACTAAGAAGAGCTAGCATGCGCCCTACCTTTTCCCCCTCCCCAAACTGTCGCTGCCTCTGTAGTGTTCTCTTGTTCTCAGCTATTTTTAGAATAAACATTATGTACTCTTCGTGTTTTGCCAACCATGCTGCCCGCAGCTCTGGAGTTGGCTCCTCAATAAATCTCAGCTCCGCTTGGACGGTCTCGCTAGTCACCCTAGCCTCTTCCGCTCTCGCTACCTTTTTTATCCTAGCAACCTGTTGGATTAATAGGCCCCTCACAAAAGCTTTCAGGGAGTCCCAGACTACCCCCGTTGACGCCGTCCCTTTGTTAATAAGCATAAACTCAGCCAATTGCGACATAATAGTACGCGATTCGCCAATCAACTCCTACCAGCCTGGATTGATCTGCCATTCCTTGCGCGGAGCCTTGACGCCAATCCTTATTGTTAGCATCAACGGGGAGTGGTCTGAGATTCCCCTGGGGCCATAATGTATCTCCTTGACCAGGGCCATGACTTCCACGCTACACAAGGCCATATCTATTCTGGATAGTGTGCGATGGGAGCTGGAGTAGCATGAGAATTGGCGATCCTGTGGAAAAGAGGATCTCCAAATATCTCTCAACCCGGCTTCCTCCATAAAATGAGCCAATCGCCCCCCCATGGGCCCAGTCCCCAGAGAAAATCTATCGATGCTGTTGTCCAGGACCTCGTTGTAATCGCCAACAGCTATGATGGGGACATCTGGTTTATCGAGTATGAACTTAATGAGGCTGTATAGGACGTCAAGCTTAAAGGGAGGGGGGATGTACAAGTTAGCCAGAACATATGGCCGGTTCTCAATAGAGCAAAGCAAAAATATAAATCGGCCTTGATCATCTACCCACAAGTTAGAGCAGGAAAAAGTCATTCCTCTCCCAATCATTATGCTCACACCTCGTGAATAGGAGGAGTGCACCGAATGATATTGGGCTTGAAATTTACGACTATTCAACTGCGGAGCTGAGTCCTTCATCAGGTGTGTCTCCTGGAGGCATATTAACCCCGACATTCCATCCTCCAGGAGTGACATGACTGCAGTTCTTTTAGCTGGATCACCCATACCTCGTACATTCCAGGAGGTAATAGTCAATAGCTTATCCTGCATCAAAAGGACCTTGGCTAATAATTAGATATTCGACAGTACTCGAACGGCTGAGGAATAGAGTCGTTGCTCGTATCCCTGAGTCAGCTCGATAGGTGAATAAGCATCCCACCTGCACAGACCCTCCCTCGCCTGTCTGAAATGACACGATTTGTAATAACCCGACTGTATGCTCCCTAACCCCTCCCCTATTGGCCTCCCTCCCCCAACCCATCCCTTTCCCTCCTTGCCCTATAGGGCTCCCCATAGGGGCTGGTCTGGTGACCGCTATACTCTCACTCACACTCAACCCCCAGAACCTCCCGACCATTGCCCCTCCCACTCATATCCACTCCCCCCAGGAGGGCCCCTCAGAACCTGGAGCCAAATAGCAAGGAAAAGAGAAAAAAAAGGAGAAAGGGGAGCGAGGAGGGATTGAGAATTGCCCCGTCTATGCTGGTTCCTCCTATGATAATGTGTTCCAAGAATCTATGCCCTAGTAGATATCCCTTCCGGAATGTGCATAACAAAATCGTGGATACATCATGAAGATGCTTGTATACTTAATCAAATTTAGTGCTTTCAAATACTTAAGTAGTGCCCACATGAGTAACCTACCAAAAAATAAAAATACAACTTGTACATGTTAATGTGCATTTTAGAGGGTTGGTATTATCGGTCACTTGAAAAAAAAAAAAAAAAAACCCTCACCAGCATTAAAAGCATAAACTGTGTATAAGTAAACCACTTTGTGCATTCCCCGCTCCTGACCCTGAGGAGCTATAACACTGATTTATTCTCCTCCAGCCATTTAACTACTTCGCTCGGATCGTTGAAGAAGAAAGTCCTGCCCAGAGCTGCCACTCTGAGGCGGGCCGGGTACAAAAGAGCATATGTAATTTTGAGTTTCTGCAAGGACTTTTTGATAGGCATAAACTCGGCTCTGCGCTTCTGTAAGTCAGGTGAAAAATCAGGATATATTGATACTCTTACTCCATTATATGTGATCTCACCCAGCTCTCTAGCTTTTTGAAGCAAGGTCACCTTGTCAGTGTAATTAAGAAGTTTGAGTAGGAGTGGTCTTGGATGTTTCTCCTGTTGGGGTGCTTTAAAGGGGACCCTATGGGCACTCTCTATAGAAAAAAATGCTGAGAGACTATCAGGACCAAAAATTTCCCTGCACCAGCTTTCCATGAAGGCAATGGGATTTGTGCCTTCGCATCTTTCAGGAAAGCCAACCACTCTCACGTTGTTCCTGCGCAGTCTATTTTCCATTGCGTCTAGTTTGGCCGCTTGGAAATCCATTAGCTCCTGTAGCCCCTTTAATTCCCCTTGTAGTGGAAATAAAACATCTTCAACTGCACTTAACCTCCCCTCCAATTCATTCGTTCTTGACACAGTCCTGTCCAGTTCCTGCCTCATAGATAGCAGTTCTTCTTTTAGCCCTGTTAGCTGAATATCAAAGTTGGCCATAAAGTCTCTACATGAATTAACCGCACTAAGTAAGTCCCTAAGGGTTGGTTCCCCTTCTGGAGCTGGACCAGCTGTTAAGGGGACAGGAATGCCCGGTACTCCCGGAGTTGCAAACATGGTTACAGTTCCAGCGGATTCTAAACCCAACCCTTTGGTACTCACAGTTTTGGTGTTAGTTGGATTATGGATACTGGATAGCTTAGCGGTTACTTGTCCGTGACTCATTCTTTCCTGAGATGGGCCCGTCTGCGCCTTAGCTTGCGGTGCTGGTGCAGGTGGATGGCCTTTGGCTGGCGAAATAGCAGAGGTATGTGCAAAGCGCTCCAGCTTGGCGGCGGCTGCCTGGATACTCTTGGTATATCTAGTGGTGGACATTCCTTACTAGGATAATTTAGGGAGAATGGGTGAAGTTGTCCTCCAGTAGTAAGCTTTTGGTAGGGTTTTTAGTAAGATTGGCTAGGTAGCAAACCGCTTAGCTTGGGTGAGGGTCTCGTTAAATTTATCCTCTTTCAGGACAGTGTATAAATGACCCTAGTCCTGGCTAGTAGTGCCGTGGCGTATCTAGGCCTCAAGGGGGCTCACCTCAGGATGGAAAAAATGTCTATCTCTTGGCTGGCAACACTTCAACACTTTACTCCAAGGCAGGAGCTTTGCAGTTGTATATGGCAGAGGAGCCGGGACCTGGCTTGGGTGGTGGAGGCCCTCTGATTGATTGGTTTTCACAAAGCTAATAGCTAAAAACTATGGGAAATGTTTATTTATTTAGTTTACTAGTAATGGCTGTGATCAGAAACTTATAGCGGGACTGCAATATTGTTACAGACATTCTGACACTAAGGCCGCGTACACACGATCAGACCGGTCCAATGAGACTGGTCCGATGGACCGTTTTCATCGGGCCACCGCTGAAGTGGTCTGATGGTCTGTTGTGCGTACACATCATCAGTCCAAAATCCGATCGGGTCAGAATGCGGTGACGTAGAACACAACGACGTGCTGGAAAACGAAGTTCAATGCTTCCAAGCATGAGTCGACTTGATTCTGAGAATGCGCGGGTTTTTGGTCCGATGCTTTTGTGTACTAACCATAGTTTTGGTCCGACTGATAGGCGTCCATCGGACAGATTTTAAAGCAAGTTTTAAAACTTTGGTCCAATGGACAACAGTCCGATGGGCCGTACACACGATCAATTTGGTCTAATGAAACTGGTCTTAAGGCCAGTTTCATCGGACTGGTCTGATCCTGTGTACGCGGCCTAACTGACACTTTTTAGGAACCAGTGACACAAAAAATATGCACTGTCACTGTACTAATGACACTGACTGGGAAGAGGTTAACATAAGGGGCTTCCAAAGGGTTAACTGTGTGCTTAGCAAGTGTTTTACTAAACGGTGGGAGGTGCTTTTACTAGGGGAAGACATGGGGCCAGATTCAGGTAGAGTTAGGCTGGAGTATCAGTGATACTCCAGCCTAACTGTCACTTTAAGCCGGCGTTTTTGTTTTCTGTAACCAGAAAACAAGAAACGCCGGGTTGGAGTTCCGATGCGAGCGGCCTAATTGAATTTCGCCATCGCATCGCAACTTTAATTTAAAAATGGCGCCGGGGGCGCTCCCGCTGATTAACGCCGAAAAAATATGTTAATCAGCGGGAATCGGCAATTCACGATCGTATTCGGGCGCGACGCAGTGACTTTCTGACGTTTCCGTAAGCAATACGTGGCGTAAAGATAAAGCAGCCCCCTAGTGGAGTATCCTATGTTAAGTATAGCTGTCGTCATCTCTAGTGTTGCTCACGAATATTCGCATTGCGAATATTCGCTACGAATATTGCATATTCGAGTATTCGCGAATAACTCGAATATCGCGGCGAATATTCGCTATTTCAAAATTCGTATTTTTTTCAAATTTCGCAATCAATTTCGCAATCAATTTCGCATTCGCACTAGCGAAATTTCGCATTAGCAAAATTTCGCATTACCGAAATTTCGCAATTTTTTTTTTTTTTTTATAAAATATAGCGAATATTCGTAAATATCGAATATTCGTGATATTTTATGAAAAAAAAAAAAAATTGAGAAATTTCGCAATTTTTTTTTTTATAAAATATCACGAATATTCGATATTTACGAATAATCGCTATATTTTATAAAAAAAATTATACGAACATTAACGAATATTCGCGAATATTCTTCGAAATATTCGAGAAATTGAATATGGCGTATTCCGCTCATCACTAGTCATCGTGTCGGAAAAAAAAAAAATCGCGTCGCTTGCGTAAAACGTCCATGAATGGGGATTTGACGTCATTGACGTTCACTGACAGAATTTGGAGCATGCGCACTGGGATGCATTGACAGTCGACGCATGCGCAGTACGTTCGCCACGGGATCGCGCTTAGTTTAAATAATACACGCCCCGTACCCGCCCAATTTGAATTCTGCCGGCTCATTTGCAATACGCTGCCGCAACTTTAGGAGCAAGTGCTTCATGAATAACAGCACTTGCTCCTAAAATTTCACCAGAGTAACGTAAATGAGAAGCGTTACTCCAGCTTAAAGATGCTCCCATCTACCTGAATCTGGCCCATGGATTCTAGTTCCAGCTTGCAGAGACAGAGGATCCATGCATCTCCTCCTGTCAGAATGACAATCTGCCGTACTGCCTCTCTGGATAATGATCGGCAGGTGCCGCCAGACATCGAGTTTGTGGTACACCATCGATTGGTTTTTCACTGTGTGTAATCACAGAAGGTGGCAGCACACATTCGCACCCCCTAATGTAGAAAGAAATGTTTGGACAGCCGCACTCTGGAAAAAACGCTTGGTTGCCTTTTATTGGTAAAAGTTTTCAAACACCACACATCAGAGCAAAATACAGGGGCATACAGCTAACACATTTCACACTATTGGTTAGTGCTTACTCATAGCCAACATGTAAAGAAATGCACAAAAATGATATAGTATCAACAAAAAACATATGATCAACATCAACCAATGATGTGTTGTTCCCAATTGAATGAGAGTCCATCATGTGTATCCGTTATTAGATACCACTTAAGGGTGTAGACATACTTTAAACTATTAATCCTTTAAACAAAAAAATGTGAACTATAATGTGAAAATTGAGGAAAAAATCCTTATGGTATATGTATAAAAAGTTAATGAGGTGTAAAGAATGAGATAATAAAAATAAAAGTGAAATTAAGATTAAAAATAAATAGGCTGTGTTGATTATTGACCTTGACCTTGTTTCCCCCTATCTTGAAAAAGATTTGGCTCATGTGTAGAGGCATGCTGTTGCCAACATCCCAAAATCAAATAGAAAGAATGAATACCTCTGGAGAGGTGGGACTTTCTAGGCAACCATAAATAGTGATGACAACTAGGTCATAAAAAATATAAATTTATTACAAAATATCACAAGACTATAAAAAAATTCATGACGTATTAGTATACAGATTAGATTAGAAACAATAATACTGCTAAAGATCATGGTAGACCCCAGGACAAGGCTAAGGGTATGGATGGTCGTTTCCGACGTGTTTCGAATGTTATTTCTACATCCTTCTTCAGGGAAAGTAGGCAGTAAGGTTTCTGAAAAGATGAAAAAATACAGAATACAGAAAAACTTTCATAGTCAAGCATAGCATCGCAATATGTGGGCAGGAGGGAATCCATGGGGGCGAACAGATCAACAAAGAAGAAGAAAAAAAGAGACTAACCTCTTCCCAGATCAAGAGCACCTTGGTAATCCCTGGGGGGGCTGTGGGTGCATCCAGACCAAGGGGGGCACAAACCGGGTGACGCCTCCCAATGCTCGTGGGACCTCTCCAAGAACCAGGGGGGGCTCCAAAACCATAGGGGGTGGTGGGATGATATTAAAAGATCACCATTTGGGTCAGCAGCCAAAAAGAACCAAAGGAAAACCCAGCTAAGGAAAAATATATACATGAAAATCACTAAGAGATCATTTTTCAGGCAGAGTAAAGCAGGACAAAAGTAGAGCCTTAGGTGTACTCACCACTCCTAAAGATCCAATTCTATTAGAGAACGAACCGATATTGCAGTGGGAAGTCCGATATCAAGATATAGCCAGATACCAAAATAGCCTCCCACTCCAACAGGAGATGGGAGGAAAGTGAATGCTGAGATTACCCCCCTGACTTCCTTTTATACTCACCTGGAGAATACTAATTGGCCCCAGGTGTGACTCCACCTCCCCTTTCAATGAAGTAAGTGTCCTCAATGATGAAATCTTAGCACTGATCTCGGAAAGTCAAAGCAGGTGTATCAGGTGCGCAATCGCACACCTCCCATTGTGTTACCAAGGGGATCAGATGCTGGAATGGTGCTTAGCTCAGTGCCGGACGGTGACGTCAGTGCATGGCGCCCCGCGTGACTGGAGCGTGGCGAATCAAGAACACCGCGCGTCACATCCGGCGCGCCGCACAGAGTCGACGCCAGCGTCCCCGCGCGTCACATGACTGCCGCGCAACCAATCAGAGCGCCGTCAGTCATGTGGCATGAGCAATCCCAAGTCAGCATCCGGTATAGTCCCTCAAGCGCATCAGTGACAGCGCGACCAAGGCGCCCAAAAGCCACATCATATCTCCTATGAAGGAAGACGTGGGTGTCTGCACAAAAGAGGCAGGCTATCGATCAAAATCTCCGCCCTCCAAAAACATGTCTCCAGGTTGGCACGAGACGTATCCAAAAGGATACCAAAAGAAGCCTTCCTAACTACTAGGGGGCAGGGGGACAAATCCTAAAAAGATAGGTTAAATTAAATTAAGCATGGGTAAAAATTGTATATAGGGAGGATACAACCTATAAGGATAATTGATATAACTCTTATATATAGGGGGTAATGAGATGGGGGGGCCCCCCCAGGGGTGTCTCACAACTTATCCCACCCATTGGTACGAAAAAGGAGACTAAAGGAATAAAATCACCACTGCCGGGAGAGAGAAAAAATTACCCATGGGGCGTGATCCGCCCCAGGGCAAAACACCTCAGTGCTACTCTCCCCCGGCAGTGGATGGTGAAGCCATCCCCTGAGAGATGAAGAACCCATGAACATTGTGAGCCCATGGGGTAGGCATCAACAAGCCACCCACCCCGGAGTGGTGCTCGCCACGTCTCCCCGATGGAAGTCCACAAGAAGTATGTTAGAAGGGCAATGCTATATTTGGCTATGAATAAGTCAAAAAAGAAATTATCTATAAATAGTTAACATACTGTACATATCAAAATATATTTCAATCTGTACAATCATGAAATGATAACATACAATAATTTTACAAAAAATCCTACTTGTGTACATCTCTGCTTCCCCCCATCTTTGCACTCCTGGCAATCTCACCAACACCCCCTTTCCTCGCTCTGATCACAACCTTATCACTTTCACAGTGTCCCTGACTTCAATCACCTATCTCTCGAAGCAGCGAACAATTACCCACATAAACTTTTGCCACTTTAATTCTTTTCTTTTCTACTCTGCAACTGACCACCTCTGTAAAAAAATCTCACCCTTGCTCTGTCCTGACCATTCCACTTCTGTCTACAACAGTTCACTCTTAGGCCTCGTACACATGACCGAGGAACTCTTCGGGAAAAACACATTGGGCCAGATTCACATACACTTAATATTGCGCTGCGTAATCGAAATACTCTACGCTGCCGTATTTCACCAGGCTCTACACCGAATCCTAGAAGATTTTTGCCCGTACGCTACGGCGGCGTAGTCTTATTTCTCGCCGCGTAATCGAAATACGTGATTAGGGGGCGTGAAGCATTTAAATTAAGCGCGTCCCCGCGGCGATCGAACTGCGCATGCTCCGTTCTGAAATTTCCCGCCGTGCATTGCGCGAAATCACGTCGTTACGTCATTCGTTGTTTGAGTAGTGTCGTTTACGAACATTCCTATTCCCGGACGACTTACGTAAAAAAAAATAAAAGACGTCGGAAAACGTAGAAATTCGACGCGGGAACGACGGCCATACTTAACATGGGCTGTCTAATATTAGAGCAGCAAAAAGCTGGTATAGTGTTACGCAAATAAAAGATGACTAAAGGTGCCGTAAGAGATTGAGATTGAAGATCGTAATTTCGGGGATTGCCGGCAAAAGCTCATTTGCATACCCCGACGCGGAAAACGACGGGAAGTCCACCCAGTGGCCGCAATTTTATTGCAGCGTAGATCCGAAGGCGTATGAACACGTAATCCAGTCGAATTGAAGCCCGCAGCCGTCTATTCATGGTTTGAGGTTTTCGACTAGCTAGAAAACGCGCGTAATTTGAAATGACTCCAGTCTAACACCAGTTAGATAGGCGTAATGGCTCTCTGAATCTGGGCCATTGTTTTCCTCGACGAGTTCCTTGTTAGGCTTGTTGAGAAACTTGACAAGCTGTCTTTGCGTACACACTGTCAAGACCAAATCTCCTTGTTCTCAAACTCGGTGACTTCAACACATACAACGGCAGGGGCTGCTTTTGCTAATCTCATGTTACTGCGTGTTAGGAAAAAGTTTGGTAAGAGACATGTTACAGCGTGACAAATGTGCTATTTCCATTACAAATACTACTTTTACCGAAGGTGCGCTGGTTTATAAGCATACACACCAACGTGTTTCTCGTTGGAAAACCAGCCCGACGGAATAGTAAATAAGCACTAGTGTTGCATATTCGAGTATTCGCGAATAAATCGAATATCGCGGTGAATATTCGATATTGCGAATATTCGTATTTTTTCAAATTTATTTTTAAAACAGGTCACATCCTAGTGATCTCCATCGACGTCTAAAAGCATTGCTGGTATGATTAGAGACCCTGGGCCGAGTAGCTGAGGCGATCCTTTTATGTTGCCGAATATTCGCAATGTGAATATTCGTATTATGAATATTCGCGAATACTTTCTCTGCCCTTCTGTGTTTTGTGTATAAAAAAAAAAAAAAAATTAGCTTTAGTTTAGTTATAAGTTTGTGTAAGTAGAGTTAGTGTTTAGTGCATATTAGTTTAGTAATCCAGGAAATGATCTCAGTTTTCGCATGTTGACGAGAATTTCGCAATCAATTTCGCATTCGCATTAGCGAAATTTCGCATTAGCAAAATTTCGCAAATTTTTTTTTTTTTTATAAAATATCACGAAAATTCGATATTAACGAATATCTCACGAATATTCTTCTATATATTCGTGAAATATCGCAAAATCGAATATGGCGTATTCCGCTCAGCACTAATAAGCACTGTATGATAGTGTGAAAAGCGTCAGCTTTTCTCCTGATTTTTTGCTGTTATATGTTCTTGTTGTGACCAGTTTTATTAAAAGGAACCATTTTTTTGGAGTGCGGCCGTCCCGGTTTTTCTCTATACATTTTTGCCGACGAGGAATACGATGACTCCCGTCGAGGAAAAAGAGAACTTGCTCTCTCTTTTGCTCATCGAGTTCCTTGACAGTTTACTCGATGAAAAGCATACACATTTTCCGTTTTCCTCGGCAAAAAAGCTCTCCCACCAAGTTTCTTGATGGATTCTGTCGAGGAAACCGGTCGTGTGTACGCGGCCTCATCCACACTGGACTCACTTGCTCTTCTCACTACACATCAGGCCCCAACCATTACAACCATGGCAGACTGACGACATCAAAAATCTTTAGAGACATAGCCGTGCATTGAAGTGATTGTGACATAAAAACAAATCCCAGCAAGCATTTTCCCTATATAGATCTGCATTCCTAAAATGCAATTTCCCCCTTCATGCTGCCAAACAAGCCTACGTTGTAACACTTATTAGTACTTTGTGATCCAGTCTTCATTGTCTCTTCTTTAGTTTTAATGCTCTACTTTCTCCATCACCACATCCACCTAGTAACCCACTCACTGCTTATGAGATTGTCAATCATTTCAAAAATAAGATTGAAAAAATTCACTAGTGTATGACCACTGCACAGATACCTATCCCACTTAACATATTCTATACAATACCAAATGCAATACTTTTCTTTTTTGACAATAATACTACCGACGAGGTCACTAAACTTTTCTCTTGACACTTGTCCATTGGACCCTGTTCCCTCACAACAAATACGGTCACCCTCTTCCTGTATACTATGCTCCCATTTCCTCACATCTTCAATCTCTCCCTCTCTACTGGCACTTTACCTTCCTCTCTAAAACATGCGCTGATCACCCCCAGCCGATGCTCCTGGCTCCTCCCCCTTGACCAGTGCCTCCAATAGAAAGCCACTTGCTATGGATGCACTAGTGTGTGCTTGCTCCTGAGCCCTGCATTAGAAACATATAGAATCAGCTTGGCCCCACCCCCATGTTCTCCTTATTGGATCACTGGCTGTGATTAACTGTCTGTAATAAGCCAATTAGGAGAGGGAGTCCTGGGACAGCCAAGGCTCTGGTGCACACCTTCAGACTTTACAACCACTTTAAGACCCATCTCTTTGCTACTGTTTAAGTCTAAACTTTTAGAACTCTTAACCACTTAAGAACTGCCTCCTGCACATATACGTTGGCAGAATGGCACGGCTGGGCACATCCACGTACAGGTACGTCCTGTACTAGCACCCAGCTGTGGGTCGCGGGCGCGTGCCCACGGCGCGCTCCCGCGACCGGGTCCGAAGCTCCGGGACCGCGGGACTTGCGGACCCGATCGCCGCTGGAGTCCGGCGATCGGTCCCCGGAGCTGAAGAACGAGGAGAGCCATGTGTAAACACGACTTTCCCGTTCTTCACTGTGGCGTCGTCATCGATCGCGTGATCCTTTTTATAGGGATACACAATCGATGACGTCACACCTACAGCCACACCCACCTACAGTTGTAAACACACATTAGGGAACACATAACCCTTCAGCGCCCGCTGTGGTTAACTCCCAAACTGCAAATGTCATTTTTACAATAAACATGGCATTTTAAATGCATTTTTTGCTGTGAAAATGACAATTGTCCCAAAAATGTGTCAAAATTGTCCGAAGTGTCCGCCATAATGTCGCAGTCACTGAAAAAATCGCTGATCGCTGTCATAATTAGTAATAAAAAAATAATTAATAAAAATGCAATAAAACTATCACCTATTTTGTAAACGCTATAAATGTTGCGCAAACCATACCGATAAGCGCTAATTGCGATTTTTTTTTTACCAAAAATAGGTAGAAGAATACGTATCGGCCTAATCTGAGGAAAAAAAAAAACATTTTTTAATATATTTTTGGGGGATTTTTATTATAGCAACAAGTAAAAAATATTGTTTTTTTTTTCAAAATTGGCTCTCTATTTTTGTTTATAGCGCAAAAAAAAAAAACTGCAGAGGTGATCAAATACCACCAAAAGAAAGCTGTATTTGTGGGAAAAAAAGGACACCAATTTTGTTTGGGAGCCACGTTGCACGACCGCACAATTGTCTGTTAAAGCAACGCAGTGCCGAATCGCAGTGGCCGGGTCCTTAGCTGACTAAAGGTCCGGGTCTTAAGTGGTTAATCTACAAACTTCTGAGCTTTTACCTCACTGATAAAAACTTTCTTGACCCCTTACAGTCTGGCATAGGGGCGGGCTACATCGGATGATGCCATCATACATGGAGGAGCTTGTTTACTGGTATTTCTAAAAAAAAAGAGCGGGTGATAACTGTATAATAGGAGTAATGTTTTTAGGGGTAGGAGAATTTAAATAAAGTTGTACTAAAGGATAAAGCACGATCTGAAGTTTATCCTTTATATGTGGATGAGTGGAGTAAAGGAGGAGAGGCTGAAGAAAGCATTCTTAAAGGGAGGGTGACCCCAATTTTAAAATAACACTTTTGAGTGATATCTTGCATATCAATGCAAGCCTGATGGTGGAGGAAGTTTAAAGGATGGACCTTGAAGGATATATATATTTACATTTAAAAGGGACACAGGCTCCAATTTACCATGCATTAAATAGCTTGTTCATTGATCCAAGGTGACAGTACATCTAAAAAGGGTGCTTAACACACGTAATGATGGAGAGTACTATAATTGTGGCACTAAGGTAATTGTAAAGACTTGCTTATCTCATATAGGATAATAAGCACAAAACTATTTTCTTGAATTTTTCTTGAATTTTGTTGGGTGCGGGAGGTTTCATCAGCTGCAGGTTAGGATTTATAGATATCATATCAGCTCACACATTTCTTTTGTTACAAATAGGCAGACCATGCTTCCCTAAAAACAGATTAAAGAACAATAAAAAAAATATCGCGCTAAAGGATATGAATAGCTAAAATTGAAAATAAATATGTGTAAATGTGAAAATAATGTAAACTTAATAACCCAAGCAGCAATCTTTAGCTAAACGTGGTAGTCATGTAAATACAGGTAGAAAACATTGGAGAAAAAAATTGCGCTAGTCATACCATGTGGTGAACAAAGTGTTAAGAAATAATTAAATAAATAAATATTATTAAATATAAGAAATATATTAAACTCTAGGGAAAGAAGGTAAGGAAAACCTTCTAGTGAGACAACCAAAATAAATTGAATTTATGACTGTGTGAAAAAAATATTAATAATAATAATAATAATAAATAAATAAAATCCATTCAGTCCAAAAAGATCTGTGACTTCTTAAACATAATGGGCCAGATTCAGAGAGCCATTACGCCTGTCTAACTGGTGTTAGACAGGAGTAATTTCAAATTGTGTGCGCCGTATCACTAGTTTAAATCCTCAAACCATGATACGGCGGCGTTGGGCTTCGATCTGACAGGCTTACGTCTTCGTACGCCTTCGGATCTACGCTGCAATCTTTGGTGGAGTTTGCATTCGTTTTCAGCGTCGGGGTATGCAAATGAGCTTTTTCCGGCGATCCACGAAGTTACGAGCGTCGTTCGCAATCGCGTACGTCATTTTTTCTTTTGCGTAAGTCGTCCGGGAATAGGAATGTCCGTAAACGACGCTACTCAAAAAAAAAATGACGTAACGACGTGATTTCGCGCAATGCACGGCGGGAAATTTCTGAACGGAGCATGCGCAGTTCGATCGCCGCAGGGACGTCCTTAATTTAAATGCCTCACGCCCCCTATTCGCGTAGTTTGATTCCGCCGGGAGAAATACACTACGCCACCGTACCTTAAGGGCCAAAATCTCTCTGAATTCCTCCTAGAGCCAGGTAAAGTACGGCGGCGTAGAGTATCTCTGATACTCTGCGGGAATCTAATTCTTTCTGAATCTGGCCCAATGTCTCCATCAAAGTATCAACTCCATGGATGTATGTTGAAGGGGGAAAAAGCCAAGATTAAAGGGATTCCGCCACCAGTCAGGTTTGGATAGAATAGAAAAGATCCACCAGGAGAGGGGTAGGTAATAAACTCTTACCAGATTCCCAGCTAGTAAAGCATATAGATCCACTCGATCCCAGAAGGGCACTTTGAGAATGATCGTATTGATCGAAACTAGTCAGGGCGGAGCCACGCACTGACATCACTGCGTCCAAAAGTGACCCCGTAAGCACGGGCGCACGTTCGTTTTGTTTGTTATATTTTGTTTTACTTTGACTGGATGTAATGCCTTTGTATTTTGGACTTATGAAGTGCATCTAGTGTATACTCTTACAATTTTAAACACTTAAGACCCGGACCAAAATGCAGGTAAAGGACCTTGCCCCTTTTTGTGATTCGGCACTGCGTAGTTTTAACTGACAATTGCGCGGTCGTGCGACGTGGCTCCCTAACAAAATTGGCGTCCTTTTTTCCCCACAAATAGAGATTTCTTTTGGTGGTAATTGATCACCTCTGCGGTTTTTATTTTTTGCGCTATAAACAAAAATAGAGCGACAATTTAAAAAAAAATGCAATATTTTTTACTTTTTGCTATAATAAATATCCCCCAAAAATATATAAAAAAACTTTTTTTTCCTCAGTTTAGGCCGATACGTATTCTTCTACCTATTTTTGGTAAAAAAAAAATCACAATAAGCGTTTATCGGTTGGTTTTCGCAAAATTTATAGCGTTTACAAAATAAGGGATAGTTTTATTGCATTTTTTTTTTTTTACTACTAATAGCGGCGATCAGCGATTTTTTTCATGACTGCGACATTATGGCGGGCACTTCGGACAATTTTGACACGTTTTTGGGACAATTGTCATTTTCACAGCAAAAAATGCATTTAAATTGCATTGTTTACTGTGGAAATGACAGTTGCAGTTTGGGAGTTAACCACAAGTGGCGCTGTAGGGGATGTGTGACCTATGTGTTGTGTTTACAACTGTAGGTGGGTGTTGCTGTAGGTGTGACGTCATCGATCGCGTCCCCCTATTACAGGGATGACGCGATTAATTCTACGGCCACAGAGAAGCACGGGGAAGCTGTGTTTACACACGGCTCTCCCCGTTCTTCCGCTCCAGGGACGGATCGCCGCACTGCAGCGGCGATCGGGTCCGCGAATCCCGCGGTCCCGGTCCTTCGGACCGGGTCACGGGCGCGCGCCCGCGCGCGCGCCCGCGACCCATGGCTGGGTACTAAAATCAACGTATATATACGTTGATGTACCCAGCCGTGCCATTCTGCCGACGTAAATGTGCAGTAGGCGGTCCTTAAGTGGTTACTAAAACCCGGATTATTACGGTACTTCACTATTTGAGTCCCCTTTTTTTCTGGGTCTCCAACTGGATCCTTTGGAGCTGTGCAACCAGCTTAGGACCTGGAAAGGAGTTTTGGGATCCACACCTATCAAAACGAGGACCAGCTGAATGCAGAGGAGTGCTGCAGTTCCCCCCCCTCCCTTCTGGGATCGAGTGGATCTATATGCTTTACTAGCTGGGAATCTGGTAAGAGTTTATTACCTACCCCTCTCCTGGTGGATCTTTTCTATTCTATCCAAACCTGACTGGTGGCGGAATCCCTTTCATCTTGGCTTTTTCCCCCTTCAACATACATCCATGGAGTTGATACTTTGATGGGGACATTATGTTTAAGAAGTCACAGATCTTTTTGGACTGAATGGATTTTATTTATTTATTATTATTATTATTAATGATATTTTTTTCACACAGTCATAAATTCAATTTATTTTGGTTGTCTCACTAGAAGATTTTCCTTACCTTCTTTCCCTAGAGTTTAATATATTTCTTATATTTAATATTATTTATTTATTTAATTATTTCTTAACACTTTGTTCACCACATGGTATGACTAGCACAATTTTTTCTCCAATGTTTTCTAGATGCTTCCCTAAAACCTTCCCTAAATTAATGATTGTATTACCACTTTGTAACAAATTATTTGGAAGAAGCAAATCTCTGAATAGACACTAATAGCATTTTATGGCAAAAACATGTATACGGAGAATGACATTTTCAAAAAAATCTACTGCATTTTAATTTAATGAAGTTTTTAAAATTACTACATTTTTTTAAATGCTAAACTCTAAGCAGATCAAAAAATACACAAAATGCACCAATAGTATGTATTCATCACTTAGTCAGTAAATATATTTTTAAATGCAATGAGCTCTATAAATCCCAAGATTGAACTCCTTTTTCAAGTAAAACAGCTCTCATGGACCCCATTTACAATTGTTTGTGGGCCCACTGCAATTACACGTGGGAGACTCAACTAGGTTTCCTGTGAAGAAATGGGGGGTTGACAGCACAAACTGCCATTTGTGGGTGTATATTTGTAAGTGAACATGCAGTGATTACCTGTAGATGATCGGCTCTGGAGGCAAAAAAAAATCTGCACTCAAAGCCAATTATCCGCAGGTAATTAATGCATGTACAATTGCATACAAATTGCTATGAATGGCTGCCAGCACTGTCAGGCTCTGATTGCTTTCTGACGGGGGCATTGCCCCATCACCCATTTGAAAGATACTCAGCTAAATCTGCCTTTAGATGTTTTCCTGGAATTTGTCTTTAAATCATTCTCTATCCATGACAAGCTTATTATTATACTGTATACAACCTTTTTCATATTTGACTATGATTTGTGTTTCTCTATGATCCCTTATTGTAAATAAACACAAATAAAACTATGGGAAGCAAATATTTAATTACAAAATAATAAAGCATTTATTGCAAAATGAAATGGTTCATATTCATTGTTATTATTATTGCATTTATAGATAGCTGTACATTTGTAAGCAGTGCACTAATGAATAACTGATTTATAAAGCAACATGACATGTGTTTTGTTTGCTCGCAGCTCTCTATGAGTTCTAATACATAAAGGCCGTGTATGATTTTACAGTTATTTTAATTATCTTAAAGTTCGTTTTAAAACAGTAATTATATTTCTCTTTGCATAGTTTAGATGGCTTGAGGAAAAAGATTTGGTCAAGCAAAAAAGAAAGAAAAGGGATTTAAATAATAGTAAACAAGCAAGTTAGTGAATTTGAATAGACTAATAACACTCAAGAGAAATTCTTTAAAACCTTCTTTGTAGCACTATAAAAGGAACTTGAAAGCCCATAATTTTTCTGAAGGTATTCTATTATTGGAGTTAATGGCTGCAACCCCTGCTGCATCTGAAAGCTAATTTGCTTGAAACCTGGCTTAATCATACATTCCATATTTGTAATGGATGTAACCTATTTATTGAAATTACAGCCTTTGTGATCTGAAATAAGATGAATTTGAAGTTCACTATAAAATTGAAAACTCATGGTGATGCTGCTGTTAATTTCAATGTGGAAAAATTCATGTCTTTTAAAAACGGCTTCAATCATTGTAATCGTATAGTGTGAATCAGACACATCCCTTCACTCACACTTTATTTATAATTATTACATTTTTGTCATATAGATTCAATTATAATGGAAATTATAATGGAAAGGCCTAAAATACATTTCAAATGTGGTTCATGACTAAAATATTCATATATATTGCCTTTGGCCATGAAATGTTGCTATATGGGCCTCAAGCGGTTTTTAAACTGAGACTTTCAGAATATCTTTACAGCATTTAGTAACTCCACATTTGGGGTCATTATAAAAGCTGCACTGGTAGACCAGAATGCAAGAATGTTCACTCAAATAAAACAAATAGTGTTTTTAAATGCTTGGCTCCTAGTGACAGTAGATATTCAGTAGTGTACACTAGGACACTCTCTCTTGCTGAATTTAATCTGCTTTATGTGAAACAATGCTACTATTTAAAAAAAATTAAATAAACTGAAAATGTGGTCTACTAATAAAGTTATTTTGTGTTCTTTCAGCAGTGATCAATTGGAGATATCATCTTCCATGGACTTTGCTTCACTTATGCTACACATTATATAAATAAAATTAATATCATCCCCTAATCAAATTACATTGATGCACTGTTGCCAACCTGCCGCCGTTATTATATGGTGGCAGGTTGGTACAGCTGAGCAAACCGCTTTAAGAGCTGTGGGAGGCGTGTCCACAACGTCGGAGCGATGCCGGTGGCCACAGTGTCCACCAGCCACCCTAAATCACTCTTTAAGAGAGCCAGAATGGGGATATGTCAATGTAAACAGGAACAGCAATCTCTCTCCTCCTCCAGTCATTCCCATCCCCCACAATTAGAAACACATCCCTGGGAACACATTTAAACCATTGATCACCTCCTAGTGTTAACCCCTTTCCTGCCAGTGACATTTACACAGTAATCAGTGCATTTTATAGCACTAATCGCTGTATAAATGTCAGTGGTCCCAAAAAAGAGTCAAAAGTGCCCGATCTGTCCGCCGCAATGTTGTCGTCCCAATAAAAATCGCTGATGACCGCCATTATTAGTAATAGAAAATTAATAAATATTCCATAAATATATCCCCTCTTTTGTAGACGTTATAACTTTTGCGCAAACCAATCAATATACGCTTATTGTGATTTTTTTACCAAAAATATGTAAAAAAATACATATTGGCCTAAACTGATGAAGATTTGTTTTTTTTTTTTTTTTTTTTTGGGGGGGGGGGGGTATTTATTAAAGCAAAAAGGATTTTTTTTTTCAAAATTGTCCGGCTTTTTTGTTTATAGGGTAAAAAATAAAAATTGCAGAGGTGATCAAAAACCCACAAAAATAATTTTCTATTAGTAGGAAAAAAAGAGATCAATTTTGTTTATGTACAATGTTGCATGACCGTGGAATTGACGGTTAAAGTGACACAGTGCCGTATCGGGAAGTGGGTGTATCCATTCAGGGTTAATTTTACCAGTTGGCAATAGGCCATATTTATCATAGTTAGACAATGTTCTGATGATATTGAACTATTTCATGCATGTAATGCAACTATAAAAAGTGTCAAAGATCAGATTTATGCGGGGAACTAAATATTCCATCTGTAGTAAGGCTTTGAAACAATTTTTTTTTTTTTTTATAGTAAAATGGACATAAAATACACGACTCCAAAAATGAACAAAAATCTTCCTAAGAGATAATGGAAATTGCCAGTTCCAATTTGCTGAATTCATGTTGTCCTATTACTTGCAACATTGAACATGCTTGTGTTAAAAAAGAAGAAATGGCACATAAGAGTAACTGCTATTTCAAATCTCATCTCTGATGAATGGGCGGCAGTGAATCAATTTAACTATTACACTATCTGACTGGAGTCAGACCACTTGGCCTTCAGGAGAATGATTAAAACTCATCTCTTCTGAGGTAAAGGGTCTCCTTATGGAAGGAATGGAAACAACGCCCAGAAACGATTCAGTTCGCAAGTGTTGCGCTTTACAAGTTTTTCACTCACTCACTCACTCACTCAACTGTATATTAGGTAACTAGCCTCATCTACCATGAAAGGTGCTACCATATATCATTGGTTGTGTTTTGAAAATTGTATACAGGCATACCCCACTTTTAAGTACACAATGGGGTTTATTTACTAAAGCTGGAAAGAGCTAAATCAGGCTCACTTCTGCATAGAAACCAATGAGCTTCCAGGTTTTACTACCAAAGCTTAATTGAACAAGCTGGGGTTAGAAGCTCATTGGATGAGGAGCTGTGGTGGCTCAACGCGATTGGCACTGCGCTGACAAGCCATTCACCTCAGCAGCCAAGGGTTCAGATCACGGCCTCGGCTACATGTGAATTGAGTTTGGCGGTCTCAGCCCGGCTCTCGGTGGGTACGCCTGTGCTTAGTATGCCCACCCCCCCCCCCACAAAAACCACCACCACACTTACACGCACACAAAATTGGTTTAACACGCACGCACTTTGGCCATGCGGTCTCCTAAAAAAAGAGAGGTGAAGGACCTACGGGGCTGGCTGGGTGGGCTAGACCTCCTCACTCCCTCATAGGGGGAGTCCCTCTGCCCCGTTGGGGTCCTGTTGGGCCCCAGTTGGGCTACCAAGTGGAGCAGGTAGGGCGGGGTGAGTGGGAGGCCCCCCTCACACCCGCCATTGCCACCCGGGGGCATGGAGAAGGATGGCCGATTGCCTCTGGGGGGAGGGTATGCCTACTCCCAACTCCTGCAGTCCGGCTCCTCTCTCTCGAGTTCACACACAAAAATACACTTTAAAAAAAAAAAAAAAAGAAGCTCATTGGTTTCTATGCAGAAGTGAGCCTGATTTTGCGTTTTTCAGCTTTAGTAAATAAACCCCATTGTGTAATTAAAAGTGGGTTTATGCTTGTAGATAGCCAACTCATATCCTTACATTGATCAGTAGTTCCAATTTAACAATGACTACTGCAGTAGAGAACAGACACAACAAAAATATATACTTAGCATCTTTCAAAACAGTTTATTTGTCAAAATGTTAGTTTTTATATGCCTAATTTTGTAGGTATCACATTAATGTTACAATTGTACTTTTAACCACTTAAGACCCGGACCAATACGCTGGTAAATGACCCAAGGTGTTTTTGCGATTCGGCACTGTGTCGCTTTAACAGACAATTGCGCGGTCGTGCGACGTGGCTCCCAAACAAAATTTGCATTCCTTTTCTTCCTACAAATAGAGCTTTCTTTTGGTGGTATTTGATCACCTCTGCGATTTTTATTTTTTGCGCTATATACAAAAATAGAGCGACATTTTTGAAAAAAAAACACTATTTTTTACTTTTTGTTAAAAAAAAAATCAAATAAACTAAATTTTAGTCAAACATTTAGGCCAAAATTTATTTAGCCACATGTCTTTAGTAAAAAAAAAAAATCGCAATAAAAAAAAATAGCTACCTAGCGGGAACAGCGACACTAATACAGCGATCAGAAAAATGATCGCTTAGTGACGCTGGCAATAGGGAGTGAAAGGGTTAACTAGGGCGGTGATCAGGGGGTTAAAACTTTATTAGGGGGGGTGGGGGGGCTATCCTGAACCTAACACTAACTGACTTTTACACTGCTGTCACACTGACATTCAGTGACACTGTGACAGGGGGGTGGGGGGGCAGATCGCAAGGGGTTAAGTATGCCTATGTGTGTGTATGTCAGTGTAGTGTTAGTGCACACTGTGAGGTGTTCCTCTCATCGCAGCGGTTGGAAATACCACTGCGATGAGAGATTACATCACTTCCCCCTTCCTGTGTAAACACAGGAGGAGGAAGTGACAGGGCGGGAGAGCACAGGGATTGGCTGGGAGCGATCGCGGGGGGCAGGCAAACACGGACATCCGCCCGCTCGTCCCGGATCGCTCCCGGAGACACGGGGACCGCCGCATGCCGTGGAGGGGGTCCCGATCGGACCCCCGACCCGCTACTGGGCGAGGACGTAAATTTACGCCCTTGTGCCTGTACGAGCCATTCTGTGGCCGTAAATGTGCGTGCGGAGGTCCTTAAGTGGTTAAAGTAACAAGGGACATTACATATGTCAGGCATGTTTCTTTTCAAAGTTTAAAAAAATGTGAATCTGTAATCAAAACATTATTAGTTTGGTGTACATGCATTGATTTACTAAAGGCAAATAGACTATGCACTCTGCAAGTGCGGTTTTTTTTCTTTTCCACATCAGGCTCAACCGGGTACATGGGAACATGGAAGATGCTCACGGTAATTCCGCCCTTCGCATTTCCTCTACGGTTTTCGCATCACTTGTGGTGCTTCATTTTTTTTCTTCTTATTTGTTTATTCGTTTATTTATTTGTTATTTTGTTGTTATTTTCTTTTTCTCTTTTTTTTTTTTTCAAGTGCAGTTGATCCATATCTTAGTAAGTGAAGGGATGACCTGCTAACTTCCACCATCCAATCATGTGCAAGCACTTTTTTTTTCCTTGCATGTAATTGTGTATTCTTTGCAAAATTAAGCTCTGCCTCATTTACTAAGCTCTGGAGCAACGCCACTTGCAGAGTCTATTACAGTCTATTTGCCTTTAAAAAAATGAACCCTGATGAGTACTGTGTTCAAATCATAAACAAAGCAAACAAAATGGGATACAGTATATACAAACTTTTGATTTATGTCACAACCTCACAACCCCCATTTTGATTCATATTTTGCATTTGATTACTGACCATACCTACTATAACCTTTAACCTCCTTACATTTAGGTGGAGCTATTCCATGCCTAGGAAGAAAAGCTAATAGCTGACATTACAAAATTACCTTTTGCCCTGGTTCACATTGCTGCTACTTTGAAATTGTGCTACTTCACTTGAAGTAGCGCAATTTCAAAGTAGCAAGATTAGCGCGATTTCAGGTGCTACTTGATAAACATCTGTGTGGAATAATACACAGATGTCTATTAAAATCGCACCTGAAATCGGCAAAAGTAGTGCAGGAACTACTTTTGCAAATCGGTGCGGCACCGCAAAAGCCTATAGGTTGCGACTTGTCATGCGATTTGATCTCTAAAATCGCATGACAAATTGCTCTAATGTGAACCTATGCTTTATTGTGACTAAAACAAAGGCTTGGTGAAGAAAAAGATATACTGTATATTCACAGAGTAATTGGCTGTAAACCCAGATCCTGTAACTATAATGGCCTTGTAACCTAATTGTGGATATACTAACTTAACAGCATAGTTAAACACAAACAATTAAAATGGAAGACAAATAAAAGGCAAACTAATTGAATAAACTTTGTTTTGCATGTCTTGTGTCGATCCAATTTACTTTTATTCAAGATTTGTATCTTAGTCACCTGGCTTTAGTTTATGGGTACCTTCCAAACTGTTAGGATCTGGAATTGGGGAGAAAATACATCAATAAGTTTATTAAACTAATTTATTGCTTATAGATTAAGTTAAATCAACAGGCTCATGCACTACGTCCGCAGGATCGGCTGCATGTCTGGGTAGCTCTGTTCTACTCACTCTGTTTAGCCTGCTTTAGCATAGCCTCTAGGAAAAATAGAGAACAACGGCAACAAATCTACACACTGACCACAGAGCTAGACAAATTATACAAAATACAGACAGGGAATCTGGCATTGTCTAACACACAATTGTTAGCTCAAAAACGGCTTGAATTAGATACCCCCTTGTCCTCATAAACAGAGAGGTCCAAAGCCAAATTCCTTCTACATAGCAATTTGGCTTCCTCCACGTTTGCCCGTAAATTGAACCAGGCTATACATCCCCCTCATCTATATAAACTTTGTAATACCTCTGGTCATACGGTCTCGCACCCTAAATAAGTCCTGTCTACGTTTGAACATTTAATTTCCAACCTAACTTTCCCACAATCCCTCCTTCCCATCCCAAGCCTCAAGTGACTGGCTATCCTCCCTTCCACTTCCCTCCTTAACGTCCTCTCAAGTAGAATCTCTAGATGCAACTTTTACGGAAGAGGAGGAACTACTTAAGGTAATTAAATCCCTGAAACGTTTGGTCGCCCCAGGTCCTGACGGGTTCACAGGTTCATTTGGAGAACGTTTTCCAAATGAACTGACCTTGACCAACATGTTGCTGTTACCAAAACCCCTTAAGGATCACTCCCTCCCAAAAAACTACAGGCCAATATCAGTCATTAACATTGACCTTAACATTTTACGTTGTGCCCTGGCAGATAGATTAGCCAACATTATTGAGACTCTGACCTGCTCTGCTTAATCAGGCTTCATCCCAAATAGACTTATCACGGACAATATTTGCCTAGCCATGAATGTTCTTCAAGGTGTTAACCTACACAAAAAGCTGGTCCTTCCATTAAGCCTTGACATCAATAAGGCCTTTGATAGTGTATTCTGGCCTTACTTGTAGCGCTACCCCATTCAGGAACCGCTGAGTATAAGTGGGATTGGCGTGTTGCGTTACCTTGCAGGTGTCT
Organism: Rana kukunoris; assembly: GCA_029574335.1. NCBI lineage: Eukaryota > Metazoa > Chordata > Amphibia > Anura > Ranidae > Rana > Rana kukunoris. Next base: position 243,777,516 of record CM056053.1, read on the forward strand.
AGGGGTGATATTTGTGAGTTGAAGTAGAGAGCGAATGTCCAGTCTTTTGTTGGGTTTTCTTCAATGCTTTATTCCAAGGCCCAACATGGCCTACATCAACATGGTACAGGACAGGAAAGGTTGATGAGCAGAGAGATAGCTTGAGTATCAGGCCTTGGATATAGAAGAGAAAGAGAGAGCAACCCTGCTCTAAGCAGTGATGAACTCAGTTTGTCGCCACTCCAGTCGGAATGGGTAAAGTGCCCCCGGACAGACCTTTGCCACATGCCTGGCAGCCGCAACGCCATTTGCTAATACTGGGAGGACCAGGATTCTGCCACAGGCCTATTACTTGAATGAGCGTGACTTGAAATGAGCAAGTCCTCCCAATGAATTTAGTCAGAGTCACTGGATCCCCGATGGTTCGTTCAAGCCCTATTGGATCACCTGCCTCCGGGTTCTCCTCAAGCCGATCCCCCACCATACAGCTCCCAGCTTACGATCCTTTTTAGGAAAGGTCTGGGACCCAGCAGCTACTGTGATCCCTCTCTAGGTCAGGATGAAGCTCTGCATGGTGCCCAACTTCTGCCAGGTAGGCCACGGCTGCGGGTTCCATGGATGCACGCACCCTGAAGGTGGATGCCACACCTGGAACTTGGACCCTGCAGAAAAAAAAAGAAAAACGGCCCAGAGGCCAAGGCGGCTGCCCCAGATATATAGCCTCCCCCAGCATGCCTTAGCTAGGGAACTAACCCCTCTGTTAGGCTGCTGAGGTAAACGATTCTGCCAGAACCCCTCTAGCGCCAGCTGTCGCCAGGGATGGGAACACACCCCCGGAGCGCAGACCGACCAATAGGACAGTTCTGGGAATGACAGCAGCCTGAATTTGACAAATTGTTAATGGGAGCTGCATAATTCTTCCATTCCCCACTAACTTTACACTTGTTTTCAGTCCTACAACAGATGGGCAGTTAAAATGACCCTGTTACCGAAACTCTTATTCATATTCCAATCCCTCCATATCAATATCCCCAAATACTTTATTGACAAGCTACAACATGATATCAATATCACTTATTTGGCTGAATAAACATTCTAGATTTTCCAAAACACATTGGGCCAGATTCACAGAGCGATAACGCCGGCGTTACAGGAGATGCGCGGCGTAAGTCTAAATTTGCGCATGCGTTTCGATGCGTCGCATCCCCAAAATGAGATACGCAAGAAATCTACTTTTTTTTGTCCGGCGTAATTTCGATAGACAGGCGCATCCGTCCGCACAAAACTGCACTAGACACACCATTGTTTTGCTATTCAAATATGCTAATGAGGGAGTTACGGGGATCCACAAAAGAACGTTGTTGCAGCGCAGGCTACGCGCTGTGCGCAACAGCTGCACGGCCTGTCTAAAATTACACCACATAAAAGGTGGTATAAAATTAGACAATTCGTCTACATGTCAGAGAAAGCAACACTGTTAGTGAGGAGCAGAGCAGTCACACGTGTTGCACAACAATCTGTATGCCAACATGCCAGGGACATCCTTGCTCATAGCTATACTTCTGACTTTAGAGGAGCAAAGAAGGATGAGGGCACGGAGGAGGGCACGGAGGAGGGCACGGGAGAGGATATACCGCACCCGCATAGACCTCTTTGGCATGAGTGATTCTGAGGTGTATCGCATCTTCAGATTCACCCCTCATGCCATCCTGGAATTAACCACAACTTTGCAGGAGGATATCACCAGCCCAACACACCGCTCACATGCAGTGCAGCCACTGGTCAAGGTCATGGCAACACTCCATTTCCTTGCCAGTGGCTCTTTTCAAAGAACAAGTGGAGTGGTGGCTGGGATGTCATAATCCTCCATGAGCAGATGTGTGCACCAGGTTGTCCCTGCAATACTCAGATGCATGGCCAACCAAATCATCAAACCCACCACTGAGGAGCTGCGGCTGAAGGCAATGACCGATTTCTACAGAATTGCCAGATTCCCACGCACCGTGGGGGCCATTGATTGCACACATGTGGCACTCTAGCCCCCCCCATGAGACAGAGCACATATACCACAATCGGAAGCATTGGCATTCCATCAGCGTACAGGTGATAGTCGATGCCCAAGGCCTCATATGGCACGTCCGTGCCAAACACCCCGGATCCAGCCATGACAGCTACATCTACAATCAGAGCCCCATCCGAATGGAATTTAAACAGAACGTGTATGGGGACACCTGGCTGGTTGGTGAGTGACATGGGTGGCAGGCATGACTGTCCCCTCCCTATGATGCACACATCACACGGGGCACATGCATGACTAACATCCTCCTGTCTTTTCCCTTACAGGTGACTCTGCATATGCACTGGGACCCCATCTCATGACTCCTATCCAGAACCCCCAAACCCCAGGAGAGGAAAGATACAATGAAGCCCACGCCCAAACACGTGCAGTGGTGGAGCGCACCTTTGGCCTCCTGAAGTCACGTTTCCAATGCCTGAATAAGTCTGGGGGGACCCTGTTGTATTCCCCAAACTTTGTGTGCCAGATCATCGGTGCATGTTGCCTGCTGCACAACTTCGCAGTGAGAAAGGGCCTGCAGATTGACCTACGTGATGACCTGACCCCTGAACCAGACAACCCCCCCCTAACCGAGGTTACCCCGTCTTCTGAGGGAAGAGCAGCCAGGAGACAGCTTACATTAGGCATCTTTGCACGTTAAACACACACATTAATCATGGCACAATGAGAATGCATGCATGCACACCACTGTGGTCCCTAGCACAGACACATCACATCCTCATCTAATTGGATTAGCACAAGCCCACCATGCTTGACTTGTGAGCAGCAACGCCACGCCACGGCTCCAATTATGTCACTGTACATTCATACACCATTCACACGGACCTGGGAATCACTTCTCCCTGGTCCTGGGTAACCCTTCTCCACCAAAACTGAGGGTGACACCCCTTTTCCGGCAGGAATATCACCCCCACATACCAAAAACATTCACAACACACACAAAAAAAAAAAATGTCCAGCAAAACATAATTTTCCAGAACAAAATGGGGGGGGGTAATCCGGGGAAGGAGGAGCAGCCCCTGGTCTCTGCCCACCTTGCGGCCTGCCCTCCAAGGCCACGGCAATTCTGTTCAGGACAGCACCTAGTGTTGCCGTGTTGGCCTGGATAGCCTGGGTGAGGGCCCTCACATCCTGCCCAACGTCTGCTGTTGTAGTCTGCAGTACGTTTAGGCAGTTTGTAAGAGCCCGGGAGTGGCAGTCCAGGTCCCCAAGCGTATCCTTTATGGAGGACAGGCTCTCCTTCATCCGCCCCAAAGTCTGGCTGACCTGTCCCAGATGGCGGGTCTGAAGGGCCTGGTCCCTTCTCAGATTGGCGGGCAGAACCTCGGCCACCCCCCTGGTCTTCTGGGACGACTTCCTGCCTCCAGCTGAGGCTTGTGGCCGTGGAGAATGGGAGGCCCTTGGGAGAGGAGCCCTGTTGGGGGAGGAGTTGAAGGGGCTAGCCCTTATGGAGGGCTGGCTGCTGCCAGCCAGAGAGGAAGACTCCTCCAAAAGCAGCAATCCACTGGCTGACATGACATCCTCCTCCTCCTCAAACTCCTCCTTGTCGAACCTCCTTCTCCTCAACCCCCTCCTCTTCAACCTCCTCCGAGGACTCCGGCCTTTTTGGGGGGTCCTCATCAGGCTGTTGTCCCTGGGATGGTGCGGTCAGCCCAGATGGCCCAGCACCCTCCTGCACATCTGTGGATGACACAAAACATTCACAGGTTGGAGGATCCACACACTTGCCACATATTCCCTTTCACCCCCCCCCCCCCCCACATGCTACACACCTGATAGGGCAAAAAAACCTTACCTGGCATCACGCTTCCTTCATGACTGGAGTCATAGCCAGGCAGGCCCTCCACCTGTTGTCTATGAAAGGTGTGGGCCACCGCATGCTCCTCCGCTGTCAGCCTAACAGGGCATGGTGGGCCCCCTCCTGTGACCCTGGCATGGGCTGCCATTTTGGCCAGCATCTTTCTGTCCGGGTCTCCCCCCACCCCCCCCCCGCTGCATTCACCTGGTCAGTAATGTTCTGAAAGATCTCATGCCTCCTGGCCGGGGTGATGTTGTTACTCTCCGGGCAGTGGAGGAAATGCCCATATTGGGTAATGGCCCGGGCAATTATTTGTTTCTCCCCCAAAGTAAAATTTAACTTCCTCTTCCTCTCAGTCATACTAATACAACAACTCTCTCCCAAACAATCAACAAAAATCACTCACAAAAACAAGCAGGAAAAATCAAGCAACAAAACAAACAAACAAAAATCTATCAAACAAAAAGTCTCACAAGCAGTCACCAAAAAACACTTTCAAATATATTCTACCAAACACAAGATCAAACAGTCCACAAATATAACAAAGACAAATCACAACGCAACAAACAACAGAACAAAATCACCTTGCTGCTGGTGGGAATGCCCAAAAGTTAAAACTTATTGGGAAAAGATCATGAAAATAATAGAAGAGATCACAAAGGAAAAAATAAAAATAGAGCCATGGACGGTACTCTTTCACGGAGGGGAGAAGGGATAAAGAAATACAGGAAATCACTGGTGCCACACCTATTAAATGCCGCCAAAAGGTTGATACCAAGGAAGTGGCAGGAAATAGAATGTCCCACGATATGGGAATGGATAGACACCGTGGAGGAAACATACATGATGGAAGACCTAAGAGATAGTTCAGAGGAAAATTGGGACAGCACAAAATGTGAAAATTGGAGAGTTTTTAAAAAATCATGGAGCTATGTAGAAAACCTAAGGCCGGAGGCAAAACTAGCTTAATTAAGATAAGAGATTACCAAATGGTGTGGTGGATGGGAGGGAAGGAGGGAGGGGGGGGGGGGGGGGGGATAGGTCATAAGGGAAATAAATGGATAAATAAATGTATTTATAAAATATGTAAAGAGTAAAAACCCCAAAAAATAAATAAATCACCTTGCTGTATAGGGAGGAATACAAAGGGATGTACTTTTGCAAAGGAAGTGCGTTTGTGTCTGTCTATTTATGCTGTCTGCGTAGTTCACAAAGTTGCCCGGGTCCACTTCCAATTTCACTGATTGCGCCGTTCCCGAGTTGTGAGCATGCGCAGAGAGGTGCTGACCATGGTCTGCTTCATGCGCGCATGCGTGAGCCGGCCGGCCCTTCATTTGCATGGGGTCACGGCTCATTTCAATGTAACATGCCCACGTCCTTCCCAATTTGAATTACTCTGCCTTACGCCTCTGAAATTACGTTGCACAGGCGCTAATTTCTGCGCAAATCAATCGAGAATACGGTGATTGCGCCGCTACATTGCGGCAGTCTAACATAAAGGAGGTGCGCTACGCCAGTCAAAAAATGCGCCGATGTACGTGAATCTGGCCCATTCTTTATAAATCCCAATCCACCAGAGGTCTGGGTCTTCGTAACCTTTGGTTCTACTTCTTGGCTGCCCATTTTTCCCAGATAGTTTTTCCCATCCAGGAATTAAAAGTGCCCTGGGTCAAATTCGTTAGACCCTAGTCCCTCCTGTCGATACTATGGTCACCCTCCAACTTTACACATAAGCTTACTACCCTCAATTCAATTGTTTCCCATTCTCTCACCATCTGGCATTGTTATAAAAGCAGGCTAAAGGCGACCATACACGGTTCGAATTTCGAAAGAATTTTCTTTCGAAAATTGCATCAAAGAATTTTCGTACAAATTTTGCACCGTTAGTGGGCTGCAAAAATAGCTGATTTTCGTGCGGCAATCAAATTTGAGGAATCCGACATGTTGGAATTTTTTTGAAAAACTAACAATGTTCTGATCAATGAATGTATTAGAAAATGTGCAAGAAAATAATATTCCTGGAGAGAAACGAATATTCCCGGAGAGAAAATAATATTTCCGGCAATATGAAGGTTTGGTCGGCCGAATTTAGAAAATCAATGGTGGCATAGATGGATTACACAAAAAAAAACTTTCTCATTTTTGAAAAGAAAATTTGTTCGAAATTTGACTGTGTATGGCCTGCTTTAGACTAATTTCCCCTGCCCCTCCAGGCTCGTCCTTTCTTGGGGAACCATTATTCACCACAGCATTTAATCACCTTGAAAGCTTTGCATGGTGGATATCCAATTCCTTGATCACCTTAGTGGACCTTCAGCTTGGAGATACATTTGCTATGTTTGATTTTCTCTACAGACAAAAACAAATCCCACTTTAGGAACACTTTCATTTTCTACAAATAAGATTTTTTTACGTCTCCCATTATAATCTTACCCCTCCCCCCCCACGTCCTTTGAACAGATCTGCCGTGATGCCCTAGAAGCAAGGGCCCCATTTCAACTCTCTACAAAACAGCATTGGCTTCACATTTTTCAGGCGAACCTCTATATAGAATGAAATGGAAGACTGACAGTAACAAACAATTTGCTCCGGAGGACTGGGATACCATGCTGGCAAACCTACGGAAGGCAACTAAATCACTGGCGGTTACGGAAAGAGCATATACGCTAATGAGCAAACTGTATTACACTCCTTCCAGACTCCAAGTAATGTTCCCAGGAACATCTGAACTGTGATTTAGAGGTTGCCAAATTTTGGGATTGCATATTTTGGGATTGCATGCTACTTGCCCCGGTATGGAGAAGAGTGAATGCTGTCGCTTCTGCAATATCTGGAACTCCTTTGAAGCTCACAATCCCAATGTGTTTACAAGGAGCTACGATCCCAGGGATTCTTGGCAAGGAGGAATGTCTCATACATACAATTTGTGTATCTACTCTGTGGGCCATTGCTCTTCGCTGGAAGTCCCCTGCAGTACCTCTATCCTCCATCCTTGACACAATTGATATTGTTATGATAATGAAGAGGATTTTGTATACCCTACAGGATAAGATGCACTTATTCGATTGCAGATGGAAAGCCTGGAAAACCCATAGGCACATTTTCTTAGCACAAAGCTAAAGGCAGTTTATGGTTGTAATGTCTTAACTGATTGATACCTTTGTGTACATCCTTTCCTTATCTCTCTTTCTGTATGCTTTGGAATTATTCCTTGTTTTAATTTCTCATGTTATGCTTTGGATGTCAATTTTATGATGTACATGATTATATATATGATTATTATTACATTATTACATTATTACATTACATTATTATTACATTACATTACATTATTACATTATTATTACATGATTATATATATCTTTTTATGTTTTTTTTTTTTTACCTTCTTTACCGAATAAAAATGTTTGTAAACAAAAATCACCAGGCTGAAATGAAAAGTAAAGAAAAAAAAAAAACATCTTAGTAATGCTATATACAGTAATATGTGTTGTGCACCACTTATTATATAACTTAAATGAGTTTGTCAAAAACCTCTAGAAATCAGCAACATTTTCTGTAAGGCCTTCAACTGCTGAGAAAAATAAAAGTAAGTGTGTGGCATACTATCAAATAAAATCTCATAGGGCGAAAGTTCAGTAGTTTCCTTAGGGGCTATTCTATCAGATTTCACAAAGTGATGTGCTCAGCTTTGCAGTGTGCGTTATATCCCCACCTCCTGCTTTCTTCTGCTAAGGGATTCTGTATAAAAATGTGTGTTTTGGAAGATTGTAGAGGATAGAGGCGCATGTTTAGACAGAATAAAGATCGATAAAACACATGGACCAGATGGCATCCACCCACAGATCCAAAAATTCTTTTAACTCTGTCATTTTTAATGACTGGAAAGGTACCACTGGATTGGTGTAGGGCCACTGTGGTGCCTATATTTAAAAATGGATAAAAGTAACTATAGACCTGTTAGTTTAAGTTCTATAGACAGGAAGATATTGGAGAGTTTTAAAAAATACAACTTATATGAGTTGGAAAACAAATATTTTAAGCAACAGACAGCATGGATTCATGAATGTTTCACTTTAGGTAAAGTATATGTGAATACCTGATATGGTAAGAAGGACACTAGATAATTTTAATTTTTTTTAGAAAAACTGTTGAAGACAGGGCACTTTTTTAATATATTTTTTTAATATCGTAGTATTAAAAAAATAGAGTTAATTGTTTATTTACATTTAAAAAAAAAAAAAATGTTCTAACTTTTTTCACAGAGAATGCTAAAAACACTATACCATAACTAGGGATGAGCCGAACACCCCCGCGTCCGGTTCGCACCAGAACCGTCGAACAGTCCGATCGTTCGCACAAACATTTAGAACCCCATTGAAGTCTATGGGACTCGAACGTTCGAATTTAAAAACGATAATTTTAAAGACCAATATTCAAGTTATTGTTCGAAAACGTCTTTCAGAACCCGGGTCTTGCACCAGGGAACATGTATCAATGGAAAAAAGTCTTAAAAACTGTTGTTTTTTCAGGAGCAGGACTCCTAAAAAAAACGACCGTTTTTAAAACTTTTTTTTCCATTGATAGTAGTATAAATGGAAAAAAAAGTTTTAAAAACAGTAGTTTCGTTTCACTCAAATTTGCCACGAACGATCATTTTTGTTCGAAATTCGACGAACGATCGAATGGACGATGTTCGAGTCGAACATACGTCCGTTTCGAACGCAAAGCTCATCCCTAACCATAACAGTTAATTATGTTGTAGTCTCACTCAATCTAGCATAAGGTTATAGTTTAGGAGAGCTTGATGTCCCCCCCCCCTCCCGACTGCAAACTCGGATAGGGCTCAAGATTGGGGCATTTGGTGGACTTCACATTTTGCATGGATACCTAGCCATTCTTTTGAATGGGGTCCCCCTTAAAATCAATGCCAGACACTCAACAAGGATAAGGGTCTATTATGGATTATTAGTGGGAACTGCACTTTTTTTAATTAGGTACCTCTTTACAATCCATAACAAACCCGCATCTACTGTAGATAGTGACCACATAAAGTAACTTAGAGCGTAGCTTCAAGCTCCGATGGTAATGCTCCAGTGATCCACTGTGATCCGGGTGCTGGTCTCCACAGAGCCCATCCAAGCACAATAGATAATACTGAAGCATAAAAACACTGTACTTCTGTCAGCTCATGTGTAAGGTAAAGATCAAGAATGGCTTGCATCATGGGGTACAGATAACAGGTGGGAGCGCCTTAAATAATTGACCCAATAAAGAGTGTCTGACTCTCAATGTTTGTGTCTATTTTCTCAACACTGCTTCTAATGGCTGCACCCTGATGGATGCCAGGTGCTTGCACCAAATCACAGTAGATCACCTGAGCCTTACCATAGGCCATAGTTTCTTGGAGTGGCACTCTAAGTTACTTGGTATTGCATTGAGTACATCCAGAGCTGCCGGGCTCAGTGCCCAGTATTCTTTTTATGTTCATTATTTCAGGACACATGCATATTACCTTTGATCCTACTGTAATCTCCCTCACACCCTCATTGTTCTGCCGTGTCATGAACTGCTGCCTGAATCTCCTGTGTGAGCATTCTTTTCAGTCTATTAATTAGTGGACTGTTTAAAAACTGGATACCTCAAACTAAAGTGGAGGTTCACCCTGAAACTCAACTATCTGCCATTAGATCCAGTATACTGCTGCCATCTGCAGTATGCTTTTTTTTTTTCTGTACTTATCGTTTTATCAGGCTTCTTATCCATATCGGAGCAGGGATTCCTGCGGGGAATAGTTGTTCCTAAGACAAGAGTAGTTGATTGACGTGCTGGTAAAGCGCGTCACACCTTCCAAAAATACCCGAAGTGACACTCGGCTGTTTACGATGCTATACGGCGCCTGCACCTGCCATGTAGTGCTGACTGTGCAGGCGCCGTAAATTGCAGTGTCACTTTGGGTATTTTCGGATGGCGTGACAAGCTTTACCAGTACATCAATCAACTACGTTGTCTTAGAAACGCCTATTCCCCGCAGGAATCCCCGCTCGGAGCCAGATAAGAAGCCTGATAAAACGATAAGTACAGAAAAAAAAACAGCATACTGCAGATGTCAGCAGTATGCTGGATCTAATGGTAGATAGTTGATTTAGGATGAACCTCTGCTTAAGTTCTGTATATGCAGGTGTGCAATATTAAACAGTCATATGTCAATAGTTGCAGAATATATAACAGCCTTGAGAGGTGGATGAAATTCATGCATTATGGATATCCACACAAGTGATTAGGAATGACCATAATAAATTGTCTTTCATAAATTGTCACCTCCCTGAGGTAATGCTGGATAAAAAGCAAGTTGGGGATGCATATCCAACAAACAGTTTATTAAAAAGAAAGCAATGCCAAAAAGAGTGTAATTTAATGACATTAAATTAAGATCTACTGCTGGATTTTGAAAAAATCTCACAGTACAGCCTAGATGTAAGCATTGTTCCTCTGTATGAGGATACTAACTTGACTGGACAAGAGAACTCCATGGGCAACTGCAACAATAGGGCGATGGAATTACCGTAGTTTGTCCAGTTACTGAAAGTGGTGGACTGCAATCACCGGTCCGGACTCGCTGTAAGTTACGCACCAGAGATGACATCAGAAACCAGGGAGGAGCCTCTACGGTGGAGGAGTGATAGAGCTGTGAATACCAAGCATGCACACTGATGTGTTTCTATGACAATTCATTTTGTGCCAATGCACTTTATCAAGACATTTTATTTATTTATTTATGTTATACTAGTAATGAAAGTCATTGTCTGTGCCATTTACACAAATTGTTTACAGAATGGATGCTATTATGTTAATGCAGGGGTCTCCAAACTATGGCCCGAGGGCCAGATGTGGCCCTTTACTAGAATTTATCCGGCCCTTGGGGCACTATTTCTCCAACTGATATGGGGGACTATTCATCCCACTGACACCAACAAGGGGGCACTATTTATTCCACTGATACCAATGATGGCATACTATTCCTCCTACTAATAGGGGCACTGCTCCTCCTCCTACTGAGACCAACCTTGAGGCCATAGTTATTGTCACCAATGCTGGGCCCGAGACATTTGCCATCTCCGCTGGCCACAATTCGGCCCTCCTAAAGTCTTAAGGACACATAAGTGGCCCTTTGTTTGAAAAGTTTGGAGACCCCTGGTTTAGGAGATATCCCCTGTATCTTGTTTTCCTGAACTTTTGCAGGATTACGCTCGTCAGTGTAATTAAGGTACTTAGCGATGATCGTGTGGAGAGTCAGGGGTGAAGGCTCCCATGCAGTGAGCCCATTCGACCGTGCAGGGGAACACCCACAAATCCAGGACCTATTCTCTAAAAGGCCTAACAGATGTGGCCCTTTACTAGAATTTATCTGGCCCGCACTAATTCTCCATTTGAATGCTTCATCCCACTGACACCAACAAGGGGGCACTATTTATTCCACGATACCAATGATGGCCTACAATTCCTTCTAATAGGGGCACGCTCCTCCTCCTACTGGACCAACCTGAGGCCATAGTTATTGACTGGGCCCAAACATTTGCCATTCTGGCCACAATTCGGCCCTCCTAAACTTAAGGACACATAAGTGGCCCTTTGTTTGAAAAGTTTGGAGACCCCTGTGTTAATGAAACACATTTTCCATATTCATTTTTTTTTTGCTGTTGGATGCACTCAAATCTACACCAGTTTCCCATTGAAAATGCCTTGTTGTGCTATCTCTGACCAAACCCAATTAACTGTTTCCAATGTACTCTTGTTTTTGTACCTATTTTTTGTACTATTTGCAATTTCCAGTTCATGTGTTTTTTGTTTGTTTTTGTTTTTTCATTTTTTGTCCATTCCATCTTTTACATCATATTTCACACTTCATGGGTGATTTTCATATTTGGGAGGATACAATAATCAGAAGGGCACAATACAGAATACAAAACTATACTTATAGTTATCTGTAAGGTTAACTTTCCAGTCAAACAGCTTACACACTAAATAATTGCATTTAAGGTGAATTAATATGAAGATTTATTAATTTTCCCATTTATTATACACAATTCTGTTGGTCTGGAATTTCCTATGTATACTTGGGATCACAATTCCTTTCACAATCTTCATGTGGCAATGTTTTTTTCATGTACACCCAACACTGTCAATGTTTGCCTTTAATATCCCTAGATTATTGGTGTTTTCACATTGCGAGACTCTTCGCTGCTTGGATTGACAGTTTTTACTCTTAAGCCGCGTACACACGATCAGTCCATCCGATGAGAACGGTCTGAAGGACCGTTGTCATTGGTTAACCGATGAAGCTGACTGATGGTCCGTCGCTCCCACACACCATCGGTTAAATAACCGTTCGTGTCAGAACGAGGTGACGTAAAACACAACGAAATGAAGTTCAATGCTTCCAACTTGATTCTGAGCATGCGTGGATTTTTAACCGATGGCCGTGCCTACTAACGATCACTTTTGACCTATCGGTTAGGAATCCATTGGTTAAATTTAAAGAGATGGTTAAATACCCTATGGGGCCCACACACAATCAATTTTGACCGATGAAAACGGTCCATCAGAACGTTGTCCTCTGTTTAACCTATCGTGTGTACGAGGCCTTAGACTACTTAATGGGCTTATGTCAGTTAGCATTGTGATGAACAATTTATACTGTTTGTATATTTTTTTTATATACAATATCTAGCTATTAATATTGTATATAGTAGTTCAAACACAGTAACTAAAACATATACTGTACCAATAGTGTTCATAATGAGTTATCATCTGTTAAGTGTTTTGTGATCACACATGGTTTCACTGTGGAAATCTGGATGACATGTTTACTACTTCTGTTGCATGTTAGTCTAGCACTTCAATTTCAGTTCTTGATTTAGCTCATACATTAAGCACCTTCACTTATATTACTCTAAAGCAGTGGTTCTCAACCTGGGGGTCGGGACCCCCTCGGGGGTCAAATGATGATTTGCCAGGGGTCACCAAATCCTGGGCTGTTCCTGAAGCCTGCACCACTTTCCTGAAGCCTGCACCACTTTCCCAGCCTTCTTGCGGCTGCCCAGCAGGGCTGTCTCTGGAGACAGTGGCCGCCCGGCTGGGCTGTTCCTGGAGCCCACGGCTGCCCACTCTTCGCAGCCACCTATTCAGTTCATGGCATGGTTGGGTGGCAGAGACTAGAGGTCAGCTGACTGGTGAGGAATGAGAGATGGGAGGGGCTGGAGGAGACCCTATCTCCTGATTTCAGCATAAGTGTCACTGCTACAAGACACCACAAAGTCGGAGACACAGAGCGTAACAGTGAGTAACACTACCTGTGATTATAATTGCCATTAAAAGTCCCCACTACAGTTCTCACATCAGCAGCAAACCATTGATCAAGAGCACCTACGTTGGCTGATCAGAACTCCCCCACATCATAGCCACTCATCCCAACTCCTTGCCAGCACTGCCGCTCATCCCATTCCCCTCCACCGAGGAATAAAAATAGAGAATACATGGAAGGGAGAGAAAAAGAGGAGAAAAAAAAAAAAAAGAGGGAGCGAAAACAAGAAATAAGGATAGCGAGAGATAAAAGGGAAAGAAAGGAGAACAAAGAGAAAGAATAGTACATCCTAAAATATACCATAAGGGGTTTTAATACTGTACGAGTGGAGGGGACTCAGGGAGCGCTAAATTGCCGTGGGTTGGGGCGCAAATTACTTGCCTTGGGTGCTGACAACACACACTACGAAAATAATTTTACTGTTAGGGGTCCCCACAACTTGGGACATTTTATCAAGGGGTCACGGCACTAAAAGGTTGAGAACCACTGCTCTAAAGCATGTGATCAGTATTATTGCCATTATTATTCCAAATCACAGTTTTCCCTGAATAAAGTAGACAGAAAGGGGTTTAATATTTCTAATTTTATTAGTTCACATCACTCTTCTTTTTTTTGTAAATATTTGCATAGTTTTTGAGGGAACTTTCTCATAGTTGGTTGCTCACTTGTATTAGACATAACTATTGGGGTATCCAGATTTCGAGGCAGTTCTATCAGTGACACCATTAGTTTTTGTTTACATTGAATTTGATTCACCCTAACTCGCATGCAGGATTGTAAATTTCATCATTAGGCCATTAAAGAAGAAGTAAATCCCATTTTTTTTTATATATATATATTTTTTTTTAAATATTATGATCCAACAATGTATTTGTAAGCCTTAGGCAGCGTACACACGACCAAATACATCTGTTCAAATCGGTCTGGCAGACCGATTTGAACAGATTTGTCTGCTGGGATGTATTGGTTTGATCGTGTACACACGATCAAACCAAAATCCCCGCCGGCAGACAGCGCGCTGACGTGGCGGTGACGTGGCAGTGACGTTGACGCCGCCACGTCACCGCACCAGGAAGTAAAACACTTCCGCGCATGCGTCGAATCCATTTGACGCATGTGAGAGCAGATATGTCTGCTGGTTAGCGTACTAACCAGCAGACATGTCGGACGGACGGATTCCCAGCCGACAGATTTTAAAGCATGCTTTAAAATCTGTCGGCTGGCCAAATCTGTCTGTCCGCCCATACACACGATCGAATCTGTCTGCTGAAATGGTCTGGCAGACCGTTTCCAGCAGACAGATTTGATCGTGTGTACGCGGCCTTACACATTGAAAGGTGACTAAAACAAGGTTTTGAAATACATTTTTAGCTTTTGTAAAAAAAAAAATCTTTCAGGTATCAGCCGCACCATCTTTTACTAGTGATTGCTGGCTCTAGCATGGACGTCATTTACACCCTTCCTTTTCTTTCCTGTCCAAATCTCACACATATGCGATTGCATCTAAACCAAGAATATATCTTGATGTATGGAAGTCTCTCTGCTGCTATGGTTCACTCCTCTTGTGATTATGCCCCCAATGCCCAGGATAAGGAAAAGCAGCCCAGTGTATCACCATCCCCTCCCTCCTTATATATGCTCCAACTGGAAATTTGAAGAAATCTTGGGAACAAGTTTGACGACCCCATTTATTGCTTAATACAAGACAGATATGGAACAACTGGACCTGAATGTAGCACAACTAAATAACCAATGCTCAATATGACTCTAATGCCCTGTACACACAATCGGATATCTGATGGAATCTAATCCGATGGATTTTTTCATCAGATATCCAATTAAGCTGGCTTTCATTAGTCTTGCCTACACACCATCAGTCAAAAATCTGTTTGTGTCAGAATGCGGTGACGTAAAACACGGTGATGTCACCGCGTTAAACCCAAGGAGGAAGGGCTCCTATTGTGCCGGCCGGGATTTGTTTGTTACATGCTTACAATTCACGGATGTCTGTGAGTATGATTTTATACTTATTAAACCTGCTTTTTAAACTTTATCACGCTATGGTCCGGTTTCTTTCAATTTTGTTTATGACCCACGGATCGGTCGCTTGATATGGATCTAAGTCTCCATATTCTGAGGACAACCATACTGTGGCTCTGTTATACCTTGGTTTCATTTGCTGTTGGATTATCATACATTGCTGTTTTTTATCTGCAATCTGGTAAGCTGCTCTCCATGTGGTGGTGGTTTCCATGAATGTCAAGTGCACCTGGGTGTTGTTCGTCCTGATTTTCACTATCTGAGGCATCCATTCAATATTCAACATTCATTTAGACTTTGTTCATAGTGTCATATTTATACCAGCCTTGCTTGCTGAGTATAGGTATTAGTTTGCACAGTTTTCTCTTTTCTCCAAATGTATAGAATGCCTGAATGCTACAAACCCCCTCTGGTCTCAATGAAGTCCTGTCATATAAACCTTTTCTATGAATATATCAACAAGCTCATATCTTTAGATATGAGTGTGCTTTAGTTCTCTTTGAAAAGTTTGCTGCATAATTCACTTTTTATTGTTTATGCAAACCACTTAGCTGCTATCTTATATCCTGGGCTATCACATACCTGGTGAAGCCTGGAACATTGTGGAGACCTCTCTTGCAACTCCCACCCAACACTCCTGAAGATGGAGACAGGGAGTGAAAGGGCAAGGAGAGGCCCAAGTGTTGTAGTAGCTGGCTGGTGATGTCCACACTGAAGGTGGGTAAAGCTGGTAGTCACAGCCCTCGGAACAGGATGCAGGAGCAGCTTGGCACCAGAGTAGGACAGAAGCAGGACCAGGAGATGAGCTGCTGTCAGCAACAATGGGGTAATGAGGTACTGACACAGCAGGCCAAGGTCAGCAACAGCTATGCAAACCAGTGCATAGTCAGCAGGCAGAGCAAGTCCAGTAAACAGACTGAGGTCAGAGAAGTTAGGTGACAGAGCTAGAACAAAAGTAAAAGCAAAGTCCAAATGCAAGCCAAATCATACACGGGAACAAGCTCAAGAACATTTAGTAACTTCTCAGAGTGATAGACCAATTTAACTAGGCCACTGGGTGCCAAGTGCTAATTGGTATGTACACGTGCTAGTAAACTCACTGGCATTGTATATCTAACATTGCACCTCCACTTGGAAACATTAGCATGTGGGCAATGTGCACAAATCTGCACTGGCTTTCTGATTATAGGAATCTGGTTTACCTTACATTGGCATGGTGGGTGTCCTCTGTTGTATAGGTATGGAAACCTAACATCTTTAGCTGGACATTGTGGTAGCTTGGAGTCTTCCTTTGCATGATTAATTATGATGCCGTTGTTGAACCACAGGGGCCTTTTACCTGCCTGGAATGGTTTATTGGTCTTTGGTGTTACAAGCACAGTTTCCCTGCATGTTTATTATTGAAGGTAATCTATGCTTGGTGTTTTTTCTGTTGTACCTAATTTTGAGAGACAGAGTAATTATATGTGTTGTGCATGGTATATAATTGCACCACTTTTGGCTATACCTTGTTAACACAGTGACTGCTTTGTATATAGACCCTAGTATATGTGACACCTTAAGTGATCTATTGTCTCATGTTGACTGAAATTGTGTTTTTGGTGTGAGCACATATTTTTTTTAGAAATTGTGATGCTATGTGCTTACATTAGTTATTTTTTTGTTGTTGTTAGAATTATCTTATTTAATAGGCTCCTATGGTGTCTGGTGTCAAACGATTCAGACAGTCTAAGCTCTGCCCAACCTGTAATCTTTTAATATTATTTAATACCATTTTTACGTGACATTGATACACCTAAAAAAAAAACAGTAGATGCCTCAGAATTGCTATATTCTAGAGGTAGTCTTCAGGATTCTGATGTGCCTCTGGGGCATGTACCCAATGCGGAGGTGCATTGATATCAGTGTTTTCATTCATTCAGGAACCTTTGTGATTGATAACAAACAGTGGGCAGATACCCAATAAAAAAACTGGTATTGGTTATGGAATTCACCCACTGCCTGTTGTAAATTGCAAGGCTAGGTCAGACCTGTTATGGAACTAGTGTCTGTAAATTCCCATCAGATTCCACTCTCAGGTATAAAAAATCACTGTGCTGTTTGACAGGTACAGTAGTAGGAAGCAAGCACAGCTGCACTGAGGGTAGACTATTTGTCGACAACAGGTATATTAATCTGTTGTCTGCGCCTCAGTTTCCCCATCAGGCTACATACAAGGCAGCATCACTGATTGTGGGCTGTGGGCTGTGAGGCTAACCGTGTCCTTAATAGTGTTGAGCAGAATATGCCATATTCGATTTCGCGATATATCTCGAATATATAGTCGAATATTCAAGATATATTCGTTAAATGCGAATATTCGCAATATTTTTTGGAAATGAAATGATTGCGAAATTTCGCTATTGCGAATGCGAATGCGAATTGCGAATGCGAATGAAATTTCGAGAAATGCGGAAGGAGCACTCTGATTGGCTCAGAATATTCGTGATATTTTATAATACAAAATAATTGCGAAATTTCGAGAAATGCGCAATGGAGCACTCTGATTGGCTCAGAATATTCGTGATATATTACAATACAAAATAATTGCGAATATTCGGCAAATGCGGAAGGAGCACTCTGATTGGCTCAGAATATTCGTGATATATTACAATACAAAATAATTGCGAAATTTCGAGAAATGCGGAATGGAGCACTCTGATTGGCTCAGAATATTCGTGATATATTACAATACAAAATAATTGCGAATATTCGGCAAATGCGGAAGGAGCACTCTGATTGGCTCAGAATATTTGTGATATATTACAATACAAAATAATTGCGAATATTCGGCAAATGCGGAATGAGCACTCTGATTGGCTCAGAATATTCGTGATATTTTATAATACAAAATAATTGCGAAATTTCGAGAAATGCGGAAATGGAGCACTCTGATTGGCTCAGAATATTCGTGATATTTTATAATACAAAATAATTGCGAAATTTCGAGAAATGCGGAATGGAGCACTCTGATTGGCTCAGAATATTTGTGATATATTACAATACAAAATAATTGCGAATATTCGGCAAATGCGGAAGGAGCACTCTGATTGGCTCAGAATATTCTTGATATTTTATCGTAATTTCGCAAAAATGCGAATGAGAAATTGATTGGGGAATTTCGACAGTAACACTCTGAAATCGAATATATGTGTTATTTTAGCTAAAAACAATATTGCGAATTTCTCAAAAATAATCGCGCGATATCGCTATTGCCGAATAATCGCATTGCGATTTTTCATCAATATAAAATGATCGCTGCAGCTACTCGGCCCAAGGTCTCTAATCATACCAGCAATGCTTTTAGACGTCGATGGGGATCTCTAGGATGTGATCTGTTCTAAAAAAAAATTGAAAAAATACGAATATTCGAAATAGCGAATATTCACCACGAAATTCGGAATATATCGCGAATACTCGAATATGCCATATTCGAGCCGAATATTCGCAATACGAATATTCGTGAGCAACACTAGTCCTTAACAGACAGTGACAGGGAGAGAAAAGCAGCAGCAAATATGCCTGTCTCTGTATGCCAAGTAGTATTAGTAAGTATTGTTATTTATGAACTGGTAGGGTAATTATTTCTGGTTCTGGGGCATTAATAAATCCACTTTGTGCAAAAAAATCATATGTTACTTAGAGCAGTAGGATATAAATAACTCCCACATCACTACTTTTCCAATATTTGATCAAGAGGCATTAATGGGTTAAGAGCCACCTTAATCTTCAGAACGTGGCAGTATAATTACAGTACCACAAAGATATGGATGAGCGAGTTTGGGGTGAAGGAACTTGACTGGCCTGCACAGAGTTCTTACCTCAACCTAATAGAACACCTTTGGGATGAACAACAGTGGAGACTGCGAGCCAGGCTTCTCGTCTAAATCAGTGTCTATGGAATAATTATCAAACATTCCAAAAGACACACGCCTAAACCTTGTGAACAGCCTTTCCAGAAGAGGCAAAGCTGTTATACCTGCAAAAGGTGGGCCAACTCAATATTGAACTCTACGGACTAATGCCTCGTACACATGATCAGTTTTTCTTACAGGAAAACCGTGGGTTTTTTTTTTTTCAGCAGAAAAAATGGCTCAAATTTGTCTTGCATACACACGGTCACTATATCTATCTATCTATATATATATATATATATATATAGTATGTATTGTATATATATCGTACATGCTTCTCTGGATCAATATACAATGATTGAAATATTTTATGTGGAAAAACTGCATAGAATATGTGTTTATAATGCATTAAACCCAATTTATTTTTAGCAGTATTTTTTAAGTCATTTAAGATAATGATTGCTAATAAAACATCTGAATGGCTAGATTTGAAGCAAAAGCAAATTCTGAATTGTAATAGAGAAAGCTGATGGACTTTCAGAGTGCTAGGAAAGGAGCGTACAAATAATAAATGGCCTTTGAAAGGCATACAGTAGTGTAGATCAATTATGGAGAAAATAATAGTTGCAGTTTTTCATCATTGTTTACAGGGAACCAAGGAATACTTTCAGTTCAAGTGTACTGTGTGTGAAATAGACAAAATACATACAATTAAAATGAGAAAAAGTGTAATTTAACATTCAGGCAGCCATTTAATGTTGTGCATTGGGTAACACAAATCATCGATTTAACAATATATATATTAAATTAATCCAGAAACTGAATAATGAGAGTCATTTTCTTCTGTTTCCCTCTCTAGGGAAAAATTATTAAGGTTTGTTAAGTCAGTGAAAGTAATGTGCAGTTAGTTGAAATAATATTGGCTCTTGCTGTTCCCGACTTAACGCTGATAAACTAAGCTAATATTTGAGAATCAAAAAGGCTGTTTTTGCTAAACAATGATACATAGCAGTTATCCAGTGTGACTTGATTTGTAGAGAAGTCTGTTTAAATGGATTAATGTACACCCTGAATAAAATCAGTCATAGTTATATGCAACTATTTGAAAAGCCAGTGAAGAATTTGGGATGGGGGTTGTGGCTCAACCATGGTGGTATATATACACGTAGGTAAAAAAAATCCTCAGTCCATATAGACAAAGTTCCAATCAAATAAATTAAATATGACCAGCATTCACATGTAAAAAACATATGAGAAATTGGTAGTATGTTGATAGGTGATGAGACAGTTTAATTGATCGGTGAAGGACTCAATTATTCTACTGCATAGAAAGTATCTGGATGTTCCTTCCTGATAGTGATGCGCACACGTCACTTCTTATCGTAGTGAGGTCACGCTCTGACGCAATTCATCATCACAACTTTAATATGTCACTCTCTCTGTTAGGCCGCGTACACGCGATCGAACATGTCTGCTGAAACTGGTCCGCAGACCAGTTTCAGCGGACATGTTCGATCGTGTGTACGGCCTATCGGACAGTTTTCCAGTGGACAAAAGTTTCTAAACATGCTTAGAAACCTGTCCGCTGGAAACCTGTCCGTTGGACAGGTTCGATGGTTAGTACGCCCAACCATCGGACCAAAATCCCGCGCATGCGTCGAATTGATTCAACGCATGCTTGGAAGTATTGAACTTCCTTTTTTCAGCACGTCGGTGTGTTCTACATCACTGCGTTCTGGACCGAGGGGATTTTGGTCCGATGGTGTATACGCACATCAGACCAAAAGACCACTTCAGACATGTCCGATGAAAACGGTCCGTCGGACCTGTTTCATCGGGCATGTCTGATTGTGTGTACGCAGCCTTAAAGTGGATGTAAACCCCCAATTTTTTTTTTTTTCTTGATATCACAATGTAGAGAATAGGATTTCCTATCATCTGAGCCCTGTCTTACCACACAGAGTTAATCCAGCGCTGAGCAATCCTCTTTTTATTGTTGGAATAAAACTGACTTCTCTTGAAAAAGCAAAGTCTGTTCCGCCCCCATGCTTTGAGTGACAGGTTATTTACATATCTCGTGCATCAGCCTGCAATCATGCACAGTTTCTATAAACAGTGCACAAATCTCACCCCCCCTCCCTCTCCTCTTCCTTCTAGCTATCCTACATTTGTCTGCGTGTCCTGTGTTTTGATTATATGTTTTCAAACATGAGGCGAGGTGAACCACAGTTCAATGTCATGAGGAAATGCTCCAGTGAACAGCCATCAGAATATACATAGACAAGTGATTAGGGGAGTTATATGTAGTCCGAGCTTGAGTGACCTTCTTCTTATTGTTATATTGCAGTGTGTGTGTCTGAGGTCACCTGATCACATATGCAAAATTCTTATATTATCAGGATGTGTTATGTGGGGGAGGGGTGGATTTCTCCCTTTTTATACTTACACCCATAAGGCTGAATGAACTTAGGGCTGGTTCACATTAATGCGCTGTGCGAGATCGCAGGTGATTTGCACCGCACTGCTGTTCAGATCACATGCGATGTCTGTGTGATGCGATTTTAGCCATACAAACTGTATAGCTGAAATTGCATCTCATTTGGAACAAACTTGCACAGGACCCTTTTTTTGGTCCACACCAGAATCGCATAGGTGTTCACACCCATGCAATCTAATTCATGTCCTAACTGTCAGTTCGCAGTGCGATATGCAAGCTGAAATGGAGTGTCATTACCATTATATGACACTCCCCAGCAGTTCGCATATAGCAGTGTGAACTGCCGTGCGAGTCGGGTGTGATGTGGGAACCCGCAGTGGATTTGCAGGGTTCCCAATTCGCACCAGTGTGAACCGAGCCTTGTTGGGAGCAGTCAGATGTCATTTGTAGGCTGTATGCTTTGAGGCTTGGTTCACACTGGTGCGATTCAGGAAACCTGCGAATCCACTGCGGGTTCCCACATCACACCCGACTCGCACGGCAGTACACACTGCCATATGCTGGGGAGTGCCATACAATGGTAATGACACCCCCATTTCAGCTCACATATCGCACTGCAAACTGACAGGACATTAAATCAGATCGCATAGGTCTGAACACCCATGCGATTCTGGTGCGGACCAAGAAAAAGGGTCCTGTGCGTGTTTGGGACCAATGGATTTTTTTCTTTTTATTTATTTTTACAATAACAGTTTTTTTCTTTTTACAATTTATTTTTGTACTATTGATGGGAGGGTGGATTTTTTTAAATATATTTTTTCACAGTGCTTTTGGGAAAGGGGGGTGAGGGGATGGGGCAGTGGTTGGGGTCAGTGGGCTAGTGGTCGGTGTCAGTGGGCTAGTGGACGGTGTCAGTGGGCTAGTGGTCGGTGTCAGTGGGCTAGTGGTCGGTGTCAGTGGGCTAGTGGACGGTGTCAGTGGGGTAGTGGTCGGTGTCATTGGACGGTGTCAGTGGGCTAGTGGTCGGTGTCAGTGGGCTAGTGGTCGGTGTCAGTGGGCTAGTGGTCGGTGTCAGTGGGCTAGTGGACGGTGTCAGTGGGGTAGTGGTCGGTGTCATTGGACGGTGTCAGTGGGCTAGTGGACGGTGTCAGTGGGGTAGTGGACGGTGTCAGTGGGCTAGTGGACGGTGTCAGTGGGCTAGTGGTCGTTGTCAATGGGCTAGTGGACGGTGTCAGTGGGGTAGTGGTCGGTGTCATTGGACAGTGTCAGTGAGCTAGTGGACGGTGTCAGTGGGCTAGTGGACGGTGTCAGTGGGGTAGTGGTCGGTGTCATTGGACGGTGTCAGTGGGCTAGTGGTCGGTGTCATTTGACGGTGTCAGTGGGCTAGTGGACGGTGTCAGTGGGCTAGTGGACAGTGTCAGTGGGCTAGTGGACGGTGTTAGTGGGGTAGTGGTCGGTGTCATTGGACGGTGTCAGTGGGCTAGTGGACGGTGTCAGTGGGGTAGTGGATGGTGTCAGTGGGCTAGTGGACAGTGTCAGTGGGGTAGTGGATGGTGTCAGTGGGCTAGTGGTCGGTGTCAGTGGGCTAGTGGTCGGTGTCAGTGGGGTAATGGTTGGTGTCAGTGGGGTAGTGGTCGGTGTCAGTGGGGTAGTGGTCGGTGTCAGTGGGCTAGTGGTCGGTGTCAGTGGGCTAGTGCACGGTGTCAGTGGGGTAGTGGTCGGTGTCAGTGGGGTAGTGGTCGGTGTCATTGGACGGTGTCAGTGGTCTAGTGGTCGGTGTCAGTGGGCTAGTGGTCGGTGTCAGTGGGCTAGTGGTTGGTGTCAGTGGGCTAGTGGACGGTGTCAGTGGGCTAGTGGACGGTGTCAGTGGGCTAGTGGTCGGTGTCAGTGGGCTAGTGGTCGGTGTCAGTGGGGTAGTGGTCGGTGTCAGTGGGGTAGTGGTCGGTGTCAGTGGGCTAGTGGTCGGTGTCAGTTGGCTAGTGGACGGTGTCAGTGGGGTAGTGGTCGGTGTCATTGGACGGTGTCAGTGGGCTAGTGGTCAGTGTCAGTGGGCTAGTGGTCGGTGTCAGTGGGCTAGTGGATGGTGTCAGTGGGGTAGTGGTCGGTGTTATTGGACGATGTCAGTGGGTTAGTGGACGGTGTCAGTGGGGTAGTGGACGGTGTCAGTGGGCTAATGGTCGTTGTCAATGGGCTAGTGGACGGTGTCAGTGGGGTAGTGGTCGGTGTCATTGGACGGTGTCAGTGGGCTAGTGGACGGTATCAGTGGGCTAGTGGACGGTGTCAGTGGGCTAGTGGACGGTGTCATTGGACGGTGTCAGTGGGCTAGTGGTCGGTGTCATTGGACGGTGTCAGTGGGCTAGTGGACGGTGTCAGTGGGCTAGTGGACGGTGTCAGTGGGGTAGTGGTCGGTGTCATTGGACGGTGTCAGTGGGCTAGTGGTCGGTGTCATTGGACGGTGTCAGTGGGCTAGTGGACGGTGTCAGTGGGGTAGTAGATGGTGTCAGTGGGCTAGTGGACGGTGTCAGTGGGGTAGTGGACGGTGTCAGTGGGGTAGTGGTCGGTGTCATTGGATGGTGTCAGTGGGCTAGTGGACGTGTCAGTGGGGTAGTAGATGGTGTCAGTGGGCTAGTGGACGGTGTCAGTGGGGTAGTGGACGGTGTCAGTGGGGTAGTGGTCGGTGTCATTGGACGGTGTCAGTGGGCTAGTGGACGGTGTCAGTGGGGTAGTAGATGGTGTCAGTGGGCTAGTGGGCGGTGTCAGTGGGGTAGTGGATGATGTCAGTGGGCTAGTGGTCGGTGTCAGTGGGGTAGTGGTTGGTGTCAGTGGGGTAGTGGTCGGTGTCAGTGGGGTAGTGGTCGGTGTCAGTGGGCTAGTGGTCGGTGTCAGTGGGCTAGTGGACGGTGTCAGTGGGGTAGTGGTCGGTGTCATTGGACGGTGTCAGTGGGCTAGTGGTCGGTGTCAGTGGGCTAGTGGACGCTGTCAGTGGGCTAGTGGACGGTGTCAGTGGGCTAGTGGACGGTGTCAGTGGGCTAGTGGACGGTGTCAGTGGGGTAGTGGTCGGTGTCAGTGGGGTAGTGGTCGGGGTCAGTGGTCGGTGTCAGTGGTATGGGGGGGTGGTTGTGGTGTCTGTTTTTTTTTTCTTTTTACAATTTCATTTTTTTTATCAGCCCTGTTGGGGTCTTCGGTGACATGTCAGGGGTCTAAACAGAGACCCCTGACATCTCCCATTTGAGACAGAGAAAGGGACAGAGGACATTCATTCCCCAGTCCCTTCTCTGCATTGAAGATAAATGGAGGGACAGACAGCGTCTCCCCTCCATTCATAAACTGAGCAGAGTAACACACAGGTTACTCTGCTCAGTTATCACAGGACGCACAGCGCTCGGTAAGGAACGCTCTGTGTCCTGTTTCCGCTCTCCATCCTGACAGAGCCCCCCCGCCCTCGCAGCCCGCGGGAGAGGAGAGAGAAGCCGGCGATGGCTGCGGGGGATGGAGCAGGACGAGGGGGGGGCGGAGGGTGAAGACACGGTGCGGGGGGGGTGGACAAACTGAGGAGGGGTGGGTGTGTGGAGGGGGATGACATCGGGGGAGGGGACGACTTAGGGCATTGAGGAGAACACTCGGGGATGATCGGTGCGATGGGACAGCTGTAAGCACCGATCCCCCCCGCATGACTTATTAGGTGAAAGCTGCGGGAGGGAGGAGGAGAAGCAGATGATAAAAAGCCATGCAGGAGGTCGGTGCTCACAGCTGTCCTGTCGCAGCGATCATCCCCGACTCTCACAGGACATCAATGTGAGCTGACAGGGGGCCGTGAGCGCGCTCTACTATTACCCAGAAAGCGCTCTTCCTGTCTTGTGCGCGCTCTGGCCAAGGGGAGTGTAGAGGTGGGTGGGAGTTTGCTGACATCATGACTCCTCCCACCGAGCGACGAACAACAGACCTGCCCACCAAATCTGGACTTTGCGGGGGTTTAAACAGCAAAATGGGGGACATTTGACAGTTAAAGGGGTAATTCCCCCAAAAACCTTTTTTAACATTGATTGAGGCTCGTTATGTCAAGGGGAATCGGGTGTTTTTTTATTAGAAACGAAGCAATACTTACCGTTTTACGCATCGTCTCCGTCGCTTCCGGGTATGATCGTCTGGTCTGGGCGTGCCTATTTGATTGACAGCTTCCGACGGTCGCATACATCGCGTCACGAGTAGCCGAAAGAAGCCGAGCGACGGTGCGGCTCTATACTGAGCCTGCGCACCGTCGTTCGGCTACTTTCGGAAAATCGTGACGCGATGTATGCGACCTCGGAAGCCTGTCAATCAAATAGGCACGCCTATAGTCGGAGCCCATACCCGGAAGCGTCAGAGACGATGCATCTCTAAAACGGTAAGTACTGCTTCATTTCTAAAAAAAAAAAACCTGATTCCCCTTGACATAACGAGCCTGAATAAATGTTAAAAAAAAGGTTTTTGGGGGAACTACCCCTTTAAGGATACATGCAGGAGGCTTGTACTTCCTTATAGAACAGCACCATGGCAGTAGTTTAGAATTGATGAGAGTGGGTTTACATCCTCTTTAAAGTCGTCACGATGAAACGGGTCAGTGCATTACCTTATGGTGACCAGAAGTGACGTGTGCTTGTCATTATTAGAAAAAAAAACAAAGGATTCGCCCCGGGACTTTAAATGAAGTGGGTACCGTTACCGCCAGTAAGAATAACAATAGTTATAACAGTATATCATTTATTCAAGTAAAATGCTTTACATGCATAGATAACACAAACAGTTGCCAATAAAAAGATACATAAACAAAACATATTGGTCCATAAATGTAGTATCGGTCAGAGTGCACAGGCATCATACTACCCGACTAGTTTCGCAAGATCGAGTTTGCTCTTCAGGGGTGTGTAACACTGTACCTAGGATGAAAACATATACATACTGTATATGTTTGGCAATATGGCAAAGTATTGGTTGTAAAGGCACAGGGTAGGAGGGGTTAAAGTCCCGGGGTGAATCCTTTGTTTGACTATACGTTATAGGGATGGAAGTGTGTTACTGGGGACACCAGACCTTTCCTCTTTCTGTATATTTAACCACTTTCCCACCGCGCCATAGGCATTTTACTGCTACGGCGCCGTGGAGTTATTTTGAGACGGCGTCGTCCTGCACTTCACTTCCACGATTGCGCGTCCCCAGGGACGCGCTCGCGGAAGTGTCCGTGCTCGCCGGGTCTAGAAGACCTGAGGCATCATGGTAAATTGCCGCTGATAGCGGCCGTTTACCATGTGATTGCGCCATCAAATGACGGCGCAATCACTTGTAAACAAACCGGCGTCATTTGATGACGCCGGTTCCTCCCTCTCCTCTCTGTACCGTTCGGTACAGTGTGAGAGGAGAGGGGGGAGGGTGGCAGCAGCAGCGCTGTGGCTGGATCTGTGACAAATGCAGTCACAGATCCAGCCATCCATCCCAGCTCAGCCATCCCTGCCCCAGTACTCTGCAATACCCCAGTACTCTGCAATACCCCAGTACTCTGCAATACCCCAGTACCCTGCACAATACTCTGCAATACCCCAGTACCCTGCACAATACTCTGCAATACCCCAGTACTCTGCAATACCCCAGTACCCTGCACAATACTCTGCAATACCCCAGTACTCTGCAATACTCCAGTACTCTGCAATACCCCAGTACCCTGCAATACCCCAGTACCCTGCGCAATACTGTGCAATACTATGCAATACCCCAATACTCTGCAATACCCTGCGCAATACTCTGCAATACCCCAATACCCTGCGCAATACTCTGCAATACCCCAATACTCTGAAATACCCTGCGCAATACTCTGCAATACACCAATACCCTGTGCAATACTCTGCAATACCCCAATACCCTGCGCAATACTCTGCAATACCCCAATACCCTGCACAATACTCTGCAATACCCCAATACCCTGCGCAATACTCTGCAATACCCCAATACCCTGCGCAATACTCTGCAATACCCCAATACTCTGCAATACCCTGCGCAATACTCTGCAATACTCCAATACCCTGTGCAATACTCTGCAATACCCCAATACCCTGCGCAATACTCTGCAATACCCCAATACCCTGCACAATACTCTGCAATACCCAAATACCCTGCGCGATACTCTGCAATACCCCAATACTCTGCAATACCCCAATACTCTGAAATACCCAAATACTCTGCAATACCCATTTTTTAAAGCACCCCTGTCCCCGTGTGCTCGCATGCAGAAGCGAACGCATACGTAAGTCCCGCCCACATTTGAAACTGGTGTTCAGGCTACACATGTGAGGTATCTCTGGGAACGTTAGAGCGAGAGCAATCATTTTGGCCCAAGACCTCCTCTGTAACTAAAAACATGTAACCAATAAACGTAATTAAAGCGTCGCCTATGGGGATTTTTAAGTAGCGAAGTTTGGCGCCATTCCATGAGTGTGCGCAATTTTGAAGTGTGACATGTTGGGTACCTATTTACTCTGCGTAACTTCATCTTTCACATTATGAAAAAAAAATGGGCTAACTTTACTGTTTTTTTTTTGTTTTTTTTAAGCACAGAACAGTTTTTTTTTTAAAACACGCGTTCAAAAAATGTCTGCGAAAATACCATGCAAGATAAAAAGTTGTAACAGCCGCCATTGTATTTTCTAGGGTCTTTGCTAAAAAAGCATATATAATGTTTTGGGGTTCTATGTAATTTTCTAGCAAATAAATTATGATATTTCCATGTAGGAGAGAAATGTCAGAATTGGTCTGGGTGCTCCAGAACGCCTGATGGCGTTCCCTGCATGTTGGGCCTCTGTATGTGGCCACGCTGTGTAAAAGTCTCACACATGGGGTATTGCCATACTCGGGAGGAATAGCAGAATGTGTTTTGGGGTGTAATTTGTGGTATGCGTATGCTGTGTGTGAGAAATAACCCGCTAATATGACAGAAACAAGATTTTTTTTTTTTTTTACAGAATTTTCAGTCGTTTTTCTTTTATAGCGCAAAAAAATAAAAAACCCAGAGGTGATCAAATACCACCAAAAGAAAGCTCTATTTGTGTGAAAAAAGGGACAAAAATTTTAAATGGGTACAATGTTGTATGAGTGAGTAATTGTCATTAAAATTGTGAGAGCACCGAAAGCTGAAAATTGGTCTGGTCAGGAAGGGGGTTTAAGTGCCCAGTGGTCAAGTGGTTAATCCAGGTGGAAGACACCCATTAGCCCAAACCTGGTCTGTTGTCACCCCCGCCAGCATTTACATGTTTTAAACTATGATGTAAAATAATTCTGAGTGAACAAAATAGCAGCGCTAAGTTCAGTGACTGAACAAAAATAAATATATATACCCCTGTGAAAGAGTGTATCATACATATACTAAAAAATTGTGCATATATATATATATATATATATATATATATATATATATATATAAACATATACATAAGGTGAACTGAGTAATTGTGATTAAATGTTCAAAACGTTCATCCAGTGGTCAAAAATAAATTGTAACAAGCCAAGTCTATAAGTGATTCAATTTTAAGTGATAAGTGCTCAGTGACTCCACACCCTAAGGAATTGCACTTACCAATAGGACATGCCTCACATTCACATGCTTGGCAATATCGCAGAGTCTCCAAAAGCATCAAACGACTCCACCAGTGCTCCAGCACCTCAATGTTATTACACATGTAAAAATAAAAATGGCTCCAATAGTGAAGTATATCAAAACTTTTTATTTAAAAAAAGCATAAGAGGCCTTCACACATTGCACTCACATCTATTAAAACAAACAGAGGCACTTCAACAGTAAACTCAGCAGTGAACTCCAATACCAGAGACAAATGTGCGGGAAAACCTTGATGTATTATAGTCTCGGCAGACACAATGTTTAAACATAGGTCTCGCCCCTCGCTCCGATCGTTCTCCTCTTCACATCAAAAACACTGCACACTTGATGGTCGGTGGTCTGAACGTAATAAAATGCTTGCCCGGTGGTTGTGGGGGTCTGCAGGCGGGGGGCTTATCGGAATCAAAAAACAAAGGGGACCCCCAGATCCTTCCCCCCTATGTGAATTGGTAACAGGGTATATTGTACCACTACCATTTCACAAAAAAAGTATCAAAGTGGTAAAAAACACAGGAGACACCTTGTGACAAATCCTTTATTTAAATATTTAATTTATTTTTTTAAAATAATTCCAGCAATGTAATCCATTCTCGGGACGAAGGGACAATATTGAGCAAAAAAAAACAGTTCTGCCTCCATGGGAGATGGCCACTGAGTGACACTACCCCTGCCGTGACATTTGTTATATATCTGTGAGCGTTCCCACCCGATGACGTGTTCGGGTGAACCCTGGCATCAGAGGAGGCAGGGTCACTCATACGCATCATTTGGTGGCCCCCACCCACAGCTATATAACAGCTGTCACAGCAGGGGAAATGGTGCTTTGGACCCCAAAGCATTCTCCCCATGTTGAGGAGATGTGGCCTGGTACGGTTCAGGAGGGGGGGGCTCTCTCACCCCCCCTCTTTTCCTGTGGCCTTCCAGGTTGGGAGACCGGATAAGGGTCTGGTATGGACTTTTGGGGGGCCCCCAAGCCATTTTTTTATTTTGGGGGTTCCCCTTAATATTCATACCAGACTCAAAGGGCCTGATAGTGGACTGGGGCAACTCATGCTCTTTTTTTCTTTTTTTTTTTTTTTTTCCTTGTCAAAATATCTTTATTGAGAAGATAATGGTTCATACAAGATCAGTGAGTAGATAGAATACATAAAAAGCATATAACATGTAAACAAGAACATTGTACATCTGATGAGGCATTTTTTCCAGTGGTCTATAAATGGGTAAGTATGTTGTGGAGTCCATATGGTTGTTTTTGCCTGACCTGCTATAAGGTGCCTCATCTGTAATGAGCAGTCCTGGAAATGATAGGGCTTATAGTTCATGCAAGTGTACCAATGCGTACATCAGGGAGCTTCAACAGTACCTACTCATAAAACAATATTAATAACATTAGTAACAATATCTTTCCAGACTGTCGCCCAAAATGTGGGGAGACGGGAGGAGGGTAGGAGGGGGGGGGTGAGGGGTGTCTGCAGGAGTGGTCCGGATTTTGTTGTCTGTTGTTATAGTAAGTGGAGGTTTGCTAAGCTCTTTTTTTCAATGATTTTATCTGTTTGGCGGGACCCAGCAATTCATTAAAGCCGTGAGTAGTTTTAAATGTCTTTTTTTCCTTTAGAAATGTAATTTTGCGCAGGGACTGTTCTAAACACAGGAAAAATGTGCCACTTTAGAGGCATACTATAGACACCCCCCAGGTACAAAATTTAAAAGAATATTTCACTTTTATTGTTTCACTTTAAGAACAATAAAATTGCTGCTCCGGAAAAAACTGCAGTTTTTACAACTTTTTTTTGCATGACCCAGGTCCCCAAAAACTTTTTATGACAATACCATGCATATAAGCCTTTAAAATTAGCACTTTTGATTTCTCCCATAGACTTTTAAAGGGTGTTCTGTGGCTTTCGAATTTGCCAGGAACACCACAAATATTTCGCTTTTCAGTGAACAAGCGAACACCCGATGTTGGAGTCGAACTTACATTTGATTCGAACATCGGGCTCATCCCTAGTTTTAATCATCACAATCCTCCCATGAAAAGGGTGGAGCTGAAAACCTCATCAAATATACCCACAAGTGATTGCACTGCCAGGGTGCTGTGGGAATTTTCCTCCATGTCTTCTGGGAATGTCACAAACTTCAAGATTTCTGGAATACCAAACAAATTATGTCTGGATTCCTTCCTCCCACCCTTCCCTAAGAGGTGGTTATAGACTGGCTAAGCACTCAAATATTTCTCTGTGGCTACCCAGAAATGTAAAAAAAAAACATCCCCCAGGCATGTTATTTCATGGATTTTTTATTCTTTTTTTGCTTTTGTACATGTCGCTCTGGGCAGTATTTAGCAACTGTGGAATTTGACAATACCTAACATATTAGCCTATAAAAAACTTATTTTTAACATTTAGCTCCCATTGAGTTCAATGGGATTCAAATTTGACACCCACACTGTGTTTGCTGAATCTTGCCCAAATAGAATTTAGGTGTATTCCGCTCATCACTAGTTATTCTATCAAAATAAATTGAGTGATGGAGAAAAGTGATGCCTCGGAAAAAACATCAGGAGAATTGACCACGGTATACCATACATTAAAGATAATTACTCTATTATTGTATCAAGAGTACGGTAAGTTAAAATCCACTAAATTTTAAATAACACAAATGTTGGCCCCAGCCCCACACATATACAAACCCAAGAGGGATGGAACTGAGTGGTGCTGCTACACGTATTGAGATATACCCAGGAATTTCATACTAGTAGCAGGACTAATTAGGCTAACCACTTCAATACAGTGCACTTAAACCCCCTTCTTACCCAGACCAATTTTCAGCTTTCGTTGCTCTCACACTTTGAATGACAATTACTCAGTCATGCAACACTGTACCCAAATAAAAATAGCATCCTTTTTTTCACACAAATAGAGCTTTCTTTTGTTGGTTGTATTTTAATCACTCGTGGGTTTTTTATTTTTTGCGCTATAAATAAAAAAAGACGGTAGATTTTGTGAAAAAATTGAATTTTTCTTTGTTTCTGTCATAAAATTTAGCAAATTAGTATTTTTTCTTCATAAACGGGTGACAGGGCAGGTCACTGGTGGGTGACGGGTGACCGGGCAGGTCACTGGTGGGTGACAGGTGCACTTTATGGGTGACTGTTGGGTGACTGGTGACAATTGGGCGGGGCAAAGGGACAGATGTGGTGTTTGTGCAGACACTATAGTAACACAGAACTGTAACTCACTGCTTCTAGCTCTTCTCTCCTCACACTGGAAACAATGTGTGAGGGGAGAAGAGCTGGTAACAGTTAGTTACAGCTCTTTGTTTACACTAGTGATCAGAGTTGATCACTTGATACACAGCCCTGACCAATGGCTGTGTACCATTGTCGGTGACGAGCAGTGTTCCCGGGAACACGCTGCCACCGACGGGCACGCGCGGCACGATCGGGATCGCGAACACGCGCCGTGCACTTTGGGGGTGTTGCCATGCGTGATCAGCCGTGACTTCATCACGGCCGATCACGTGGTTAACAGCGCATCCGCGCCGCTGTTCCCCCCTGTCGGTAACGAGCGGTGTCTCCGTGACACGCCGCTACCGACAGTATAGGGATGCGCGATCGCGCGCATTCCCTATTCAAATGACTGCACATATGACGTGCAGTCAGGATATTACAGTCAGCCTCCCGATATTAGACGGTGGGCGGTGGACAAGTGGTTAAAGGGGTTGGGGGTTAGGATGGGGGTTGATCATAATTTGTTAGGCACTTTATAATATAGAGGCCCTAAAATATTCACCCCCCCATAGGAGAATAAATATGATGTAAATTGCTCCTTATTAACTACTTACCAACCAGCCACCACAGTTGTACTGCGGCAGATTGACACGGCTGCATGAATCGCCGTCACTGTGCATCAGCCACTTTAAGAAGCTATAGTGGGCGCACGCACACCAGAGGCGCAACGCTGGAGCCGATGCGCATGGCCAGTGGCCACGATGTCCACTGGCCACCTGCGATTGCTCCACAGAGTGCCAGGACGGGGAACTGTCAATGTATACAGACAGATTCCCATTCTGACAGGGAAGTAGAGAGAAATCTGCTGTTCCTAGTGATCAGGAACAGCTATCTCTCTCCTCCTCCAGTCAGTAAACTCCCCCACAGTTAGAAACACATCCCTAGGGAACACTTACCTGCCTTGATCGCCCTTAGGCCGCGTACACACGAGGGGATATGTCCGCTGAAAACGGTCCGATGGACCGTTTCAGCAGACATCTCCGCTCGTGTGTATGGGCTAGCGGACAGATTTCTCCACCCGACAGATCAAAGCATGCTTTGAAATCTATCCTCCCCCGACATGTCTCTGGTTAGTACACTTACCAGCAGACATGTCGGCCCCCACCGCCGCCGCGCCGCTGCCGAATGGATTCGGCGCATGCCACTTCCTGGTGCAGTTCAACGTCAAACACGTCATCCGGCCTAGGGAACACTTACCTGCCTTGATCGCCCTTAGTGTTAAGCTCTTCCCTGGTAGTGACATTTATACAGTAATCAGTGGCTTATTTTAGCTCTGATCGCTGTATACATGTGACTGGTCCCAGAAAAGTGTCAAAAATGTCAGATATGTCCACCACAATGCTGCAGTCTTGCTAAAAAATCACAGATCACTGCCATTACGCAGGAACCTAGCGCTAAACAATGTACTGGACAGACAGTATATCACAGGGGACAGGTGGAGTGCTGGTGAAATATGCAGAGATTCACCTATATATTTCTCTCCCTATAGCAAGAAGCAGGAACCTAGCCCTAAACAATGTACTGCACAGACAGTATATCACAGGGGACAGGTGGAGTGATGGTGAAAAATGCAGATATCCACCTACCTGTATATATTTCTCTCCCTAGAAAGAAGCAGGAACCTAGCCCTAAACAATGTACTGCACAGACAGTATATCACAGGGGACAGGTGGATTGCTGGTGAAAAATGCAGATATCCACCTATATATTTCTCTCCCTATAGCAAGAAGCAGGAACCTAGCCCTAAACAATGTACTGGACAGACAGTATATAACAGGGGACAGGTGGAGTGCTGGTGAAATATGCAGAGATTCACCTATATAATTATTTCCCTATAGCAAGAAGCAGGAACCTATCCCTAAAAAATGTACTGCACAGACATTATATCACAGGGGACAGGTGGAGTACTGGTGAAATATGCAGAGATTCACCTATATATTTCTCTCCACATAGCAAGAAGCAGGAACCTAGCCCTAAACAATGTACTGGACAGACAGTATATCACAGGGGACAGGTGCAGTGCTGGTGAAATATGCAGAGATTCACCTATATAATTCTTTCCATATAGCAAGAAGCAGGAACCTAGCCCTAAACAAGTACTGCACAGACAGTATATCACAGGGGACAGGTGGAGTGCTGGTGAAATATGCAGATATTCACCTCTATAATTATTTCCCTATAGCAAGAAGCAGGAACCTAGCCCTAAACAATGTACTGGACAGACAGTATATCACAGGGGACAGGTGGAGTGCTGGTGAAATATGCAGAGATTCACCTATATAATTATTTCCCTATAGCAACAAGCAGGAACCTAGCCCTAAACTATAAGATGCAGAGAAAGAAACAGTGTTGGTGTAGATTTCTCAAGCAGGATAATCCTATCTAACACTCTCCCTCAATCAGCAGCAGCCTGTCCCTACCCTAGCTAAAGCAGACTGGATGAGCTGTGCTGTGTGCCTCTATCTGATATAGAGGCTGGTCACATGCTGGGTCACATGCTGCACTGGCCAATCACAGCCTTGCCATTAGTAGGCATGGCTGTGATGGCTTCCTAGTCACAGTAGTAAAACAAATGGCAATTGGCTGCCGTGCCTGTGCGCCGTTACATAACCGAACCCCGAACCCAAATTTTTTACAATTATTCGGGTTCGGGTACCAAAAAAAAACAAAGTCCGTAAAGAACCTGAACTTTACAGTTCGGGTTCGCTCAACCCTACTCACTGACTGTGATTTTGCCTATGTGAATATAAGCAATTTTTAACTTGTGAACTTTTTAAATACTCTAATGCAGAAAAAAAGAAAAAAATGGAACCAATCATGCTTTAATTATATACTGTCCCTTTACATAATATTTAATAGTATTATGTCATGGCATAGTTGATCATATTCTAATGTATTAATTGAAAAAAAAAATATCTTAAAAAATTAAGCACAGTTTGAAATGTACCGAAGCATAGTTATAATATTTATACAGATTATTTATACAACTACAATTGTTTGAAGTAACATTTAAACCCTTATATTTTATTGCCATCTGTATTTAATCTGGCTAGGTACTATTTAATTAATTAGAATATATATATATATATATATATATATATATATATATATATATATATATACATTTCATTTTATAATGTGCTAAAGTAATCTCAAATACTCAGGCATGTTTTCTATGCAAAAGCTATTTTAGATTTGATCGGATTGTCTAATTCGAGGCACAAGGGATTAGTATAGGATCAGCTGCTGTTCTAGTTTGATTTATATCATTTGTTTCTTGAAGTATTTACTCTGAATTAATTGTTAATTTACACTACTGGGTACATGTATTGAAAAATTCATGGCAACTCACCTGGTGAAAGTGCATGTACACTTTTTCTGCGTGCATTGGGGGGGGGGGGGGGGGGAATGTTATTAGGCCATTTCCTGTTTTAGTTAAACATTTTTAATTGTTTTACAGCAAAAAAACACTGCATTTGGCCTCAAGATAGTGCTAAGTATCATAGGAAATGAATACATCACCTAATGACACTTATTTATCCAATTTGCATAGAACGGCTCCTAACATTAGCTAAAAATATTTTATTAATTTCATCACATATAACAGAAGCATTTCTGCTCTTTCCATCATCCATATTCACTCTACATGAGCCTGCCAGTGTTGTTTAACATCAATAATTAGGTATGACCCCTCTTTAACCTGATTTTTTTTTTCACTGAAACAGTTTTATTAGAATACAAAGGGGTGACAACCTTCTCATTTTGAAACAAAGTTCCCTGTAGTTGAGTTATAGAAAGTTTCAGTACTCATACATAAAGTTCATATTCTGTATTAATAACAGTGTATGAGTGATCCAACAAACTCTGTGTATTACAATAATTTCCTTTCATCATGGCTGTATATTGTTAAAAAAAGGTAGAATTAAGCCTAAGGTCTCCTGCACACAGAGCTGAAAAGCACCTCTTATACATGCACGCAGCATATTTTCTTCTTTCATAGTTCTGTAAAATCACCTTTACATTAGCCTGTGTCCATGCACACATAGGAATTTACAGGAGTATTTGAAGAGAAGTGTTTACAGGCAAAAAAATGCATCATTGGCACATTTTGAAAAAAAGCGTTTAAGCAGGAAAAATGTAAAAAAAAAAAAAAATATATTATTATTATTATTATTATTATACATGATTTATATAGCACCAACAGTTTACTCAGCACTTTACAACTTTAGGGTAGACAGTACAAATACAATACACTTTAATACAGTAGGAATCAGAGGGCCCTGCTCTTTATAGCTTACAATCTAAGAGGGAAGGTCAAGAGATACAAGAAGTAATAACTGTGGGGATGTGGTGAAGTGTAATAATGGTGGGGACCAGATAGGCTTCTCTGAAGTACTGAGTTTTCAGGGATCCTCTGAAAGTGGAACAAAGTAGGAGAGAGTTGGACAGACTGAGGCAGAGCATTCCAGAGGATAGGAGAGGCTCTGGAGAAGTCTTGAAGGCGAGCATGGGAAGCAAAAAGAACAATTATGTTGGTATTTTTAGACTAGGTTAGTGATCTACCTTTGTGGCTTTGTAAGTTATTAAACAAGCATATACATAAACAAGCATAAACATGCACATAAATGTATTCCAATGGGCAGAATAAATTAGTATGCTGGCCAGTGTCTATGCTCAAACACCATACACACATCAACATGCATACATATTGTAACATTAGAGGTATTTTTTCTGCACAATTCTGGCAGAACAAAATCAGCTTATTTACAAAATACCATGTGCATGAGGTCTAAAACAAGCTTGCTGGTGAATCTCTGTCTGCTGAACCCCAGCAAAATAACAGTGAATTCAGATCACCACTCACACATGAATCATTAGATGTATTTTTTCTTTTTCAAAGGTTATTTGTACTTTTATACAATTATTCTCTAAACGTATATCAAACGTTTTATCTGTATATGATTTTGACAGATCTTTTCTGTATAGCCACTTCTGGAAACTCTACTGGTCAGCCCTGGAGTCTTCTACACATGTGCAGAAAAACTTTAATTCATTCATATGGAGAGACAGTCTACCCTTTGACCCAACAACAGAAGGCTGAGCCACAATAATGAGTAGGATTTATCAACACATGCACAGGAATTTAAGAACTAGCTGGGTGGGCTTCAAGTGGTGGCTATATGGTTCTCCAAGAACTTCACTGTGTGTATCTACTAGGGTCGTGAGGGTGAGCATAAGACCCCAATTATACCTTTCTAAGAATAAACAAGAATGAGAGTATAGCCTCATGTAAACAGTGAATAATAAAGAATAAAACCGTACCATCATCCAAGTTAATTGCGAAAAGAAGGGGAGTGGGGGCAATGGAATAGTTGCTAAGGCTAACACAAAGCTACCCACGCAGTTGGGTGAGGGGACTATATCGGTACTGATAAGAAAATATGAACAATTTATGTAAAAATATTTTTTATTGATAAAAATAGCAAAACAATTAATTATACATCTCAATGATTGGTCAAAGTCGACTAGTTTCGCGGACATTCACCGCTTCATCAGGAAAGACCAATCCTATCAGTGAATTGATAAAACACAGGGCTGGGCTGTCCGGAAAAATTCCCTCGTGGCAGGCATGGGGGAAGGTCGTGGGTCTCACGGCAATGAAGTTTGTGGACAGTAAAAATAATCCAGGGTAAGGAGGTGAAGTTCCTGGTAATTGCAAGCAGATGGGTAGGATCAAAAGTGGAGCGCCATTAAGGGATCAGGCTGGAGCAGTGTTATGTGCCAGAGGTACTGGTGGAAACCAGTATTGTGTCATCCAGGGGGAGTAACCACTCGGAGACAATATGCACGGTAATGCATGGACAGGGGTAAAGCATAAGACTGCAACCTACAGCCGTAGGGATCCCCAATGCGCTGTCATCAGGAGTCCTGACCCGTCACTGCTAGGCTAAGGAGCCACAACTGGCGACATCCACGCATCCCCATTACCGTGCATATTGTCTCCGAGTGGTTACTCCCCCTGGATGACACAATACTGGTTTCCACCGGTACCTCTGGCACATAACACTGCTCCAGCCCCGATCCCTTAATGGCGCTGCACTTTTGATCCTACCCATCTGCTTGCAATTACCAGGAACTTCACCTCTTACCCTGGATTATTTTTACTGTCCACAAACTTCATTGTCGTGAGACCCACAACCTTCCCCCATGCCTGCCACAAGGGAATTTTCCGGACAGCCCAGCCCTGTTGTAACAGAATGGCCCGTGACACCCAGAGACGTTGGAAGGATGAGAGATACTCTTGTGCCAGCAGCACCAAAAACTCTTGGGTCGAAATCCACCCTGTGCCCTTTTGGGTATAGGGTGGCTAATAGTGAATCATAATTCATATTACATGAGATGGGACATTAATAATATTTCATATTGCAGGACTGAGATATCACAAGGAGTCATGATGACATGACCAGGTCAGCCAGTGAGTCATACATTTTGTATAATAGGCTATTGAAATATCCTAAGGTGTTGGCTAGTCAATGTAAAGACACCCACTCTCACTGCCATTGTGTGATAAAGCTGTATAGAGAACTTATTCAACAAGATGTCTGTGTTACTATTCAAGGTTAATTGAACCCTATTGATAATACGGTGCCGTCATGTCTAGCTACCAATTAAAGAATTATCCTCAGTGAGTGAATAGGGGGGTGGAGATTGCATTGTCCTGTGATTAACTGTATTATGCTGTACTGGATATAAGAAAGCTAAGAACTAATAAAGTTATTCATACATTTTGGAAACTAAGAGAACGGAGCGCTGTCTCGTTTATTCTGGGAAATGGAATGGATCATGTCTGCCTGGTTGTTGGTGTGTCAGATAAGCTTGTCGTGGATGGATGGAAGGTTGTAAGCGGTGGTAACCGTTACACCTGTGTTTTATCAATTCACTCATAGGATTGGTCTTTCCTGATGAACCAGTGAATGTCCGCGAAACTAGTCGACTTTGACCAATCATTGAGATGTATAATTAATTGTTTTGCTATTTTTATCAATAAAAAATATTTTTACATAAATTGTTCATATTGTCTTATCAGTACCGAAATAGTCCCCTCACCCAACTGTGTGGGTAGCTTTCTGTTAGCCTCAGCAACTTTTCCATTGCCCCCACTCCCCTTCTTTTCTAGGAATGAAGAAATTAAAAGTTAAATATGAAAATAAAGTTATACTTTAAACACAACTAGTGACCTGTGACTGCTCCCGGAATTTTACTTGATAGTGGCCTTTTGTCCTCCCCTATACAGTAGCACTCAGACTGGAAGAGAGTGGAGGAGTGCTGGAAACCAATTGGGCATGCTGCATGCAAATATAGTGACAACAATATAGGCTGCTAGGAGGAGGGAGTAGAGTGAGCAAAGACCTCATACGTTTATGTTTTGTACTGTTCAGTTAGAATTCCGGGGTTAGAGAGGAGACACTACTGTATTTTTTAACAGTAAGTGGTGTCTACTCCCTAGCTGAGCTGTATGAGGGGGAAGCTTGCTGTCAGGTCATTCTGAATCACAGGAGAGCACAAGTAAGTGCACTCCTGTCACCCACAAGAGCAGTATGACCAAAAAAAAATGTTGCCCATGTTTCTTTTAGGACATAAGCCAACAGTGAAACTTACCTAATTTTCTTTGCTTCTTTTCCCACAGACTAAAAACTAATTTTGAAAGCCATTCACTTGCGAACTAGTTTCTAAGTACATGATTAGATGTCAGTATTACATTGTATAGCCCTGTATTTTATGGTCCTTTAGGTGCTTATCTAATAGTTTTTTTTATTATTATTATCTATGCTCCCCTCTGAAACCACTGCTTGTGGAAGAGAGTCCCACATCCTTCCAGCTTTTACCATAAACCTCTACACAGTTTCCGGTTAAATCACTTTTGTTCTAATTTTTAGTGAATGGCTGAGTGTCTTATTAACCTCTTAAGGACCGCCTACTGTACATTTACGTCAGCAGAATGGCACGGCTGGGCACATCAACGTATATATACGTTGGTTCTAGTACCCAGCCGTGGGTCACGGGCGCGCGCCCACGGCGCAATGGAATTACTCCGATGGGGCATACACACGGTCAGAATTAACGATGGAAAAAGTCTGTCTGACTTTTTCCATTGGAAATTCCGATCGTGTGTATGGGGCATTAGAGTTATAACTGGAACAAGAGGTAAGAGTAAATCACTAAATGGGGACAACTCTTCTGATGAAAAATATCTAGTGGAAATT
This sequence comes from Rana kukunoris, assembly GCA_029574335.1. Classification (NCBI taxonomy): domain Eukaryota; kingdom Metazoa; phylum Chordata; class Amphibia; order Anura; family Ranidae; genus Rana; species Rana kukunoris. Next base: position 243,818,299 of record CM056053.1, read on the forward strand.
ACCCACACTGTTATAGAAATGTATTTTTGGTTCTTGTGTTACTTGTACAGGAAATTAAATGAATCTCTCCAACCAGATATAGAGAGAAACAATCAACTGGCAGGGGTTCTATCACTTACTCCTACTAAAAAAAAAAATGTTATTTTTCTATACTTACACTTCAATCCTCCAATGAATTTAACACATCCAAACAGATTTACAATAATAGGCAACTGTGACCTCTGACTGCTTTGACCTCAGGTTTATTTGAAATATATGATAACAATAATACCATCAATGCCTGTAACATTTTTAATTTCATTATGGAATATCATGTACAATAGGATTCTATCATATGGTCACATAAGGTACTACATTTTTCTTTATTTCAGGTTTTTTGCTTGAAAAAAATCCAGAATAAAGAAAAAATCTATTGAACACATCTAATCTATCTATCTGATTAATAAATAATAATAATACATGAACAAAGATCCTGCAAGAGTTCCCATCATTCTAACCTGCTGAGCTTTTGAACTAAACGTTGCTGCAACCATGTTAACTAGCAACATTTATGTGCATTTTTTTTTCCATTTCTGTCATATAATGAGGGTTAATAATGTTGTCTATTATGTCAATGTCTATATATTTTGCCTATTATGTCTTTATCTATAGGTTATATTTTGTAGTTGTAACTTCCTTCCAACAAGGACCTTTATTTTTGCTTAGCAAATGTTGTTTTCAAAATATCTGTATTTAATTTTCCCTTTGTGTTATACAGCACCGTGGAATATTATTGTACTTCATAAATAAAATATAATAATTTCCCAGATGGCTTTTTTCTCAGGCAGAAGATTAAATACCATAACGTAATTCATAGAGGGGACACAAGGAGTAAGCAATAACAACCTAGAGCTTTATTTCATGCTGAGATTGGTTTATCTGCATTAAATAAACTGCTTGGTTAGTCTTGCAACATTTCTACCATTATCTTCCTCTATGAGCTTTTGTTTGCACATGGGAAAGTTGTAGTAAGATAAAAGCTTCAGTTGCTGTAAATCTTATAGTGGTATTTATATTAGTGTCTACAGTACAGTATATATTTTGTTTGAGTGTGTAAGAAGATATTTGTGATGTTTATTACATATCTGTGGATTAGTAAAAGCATCCTTATTTTCATGTCTTCTTGTTTGTCCCATTACCAGAATAACATTTATTTTGGAGCAGCTGACAAATTAGGAGCAATAGATAAACTGATAAAAATGTTTTTTTCTAAAAACAAATATGATAAATATGCAATGCATACAAACGTAATGCAAAGCATGCTAGTATGCTTACAGTATATTGAAAAGTCATAGACAGCATACTAATGATATTTTTTCTACCCAATCTAGTGAACAAACACACTCAGGCCTCGTACACACGTCCGAGGAACGTTGCAGACACATCGTTTTCCTCGTCGAGTTCCTTGTTAGGCTTGTCGAGAAACTTGACAAGCTGTCTTTGCGTACACACTGTCAAGACCAAATCTCCTCGTTCTCAAACTCGGTGACTTCAACACATACAACATACAACATACAACACATTTGCTAATCTCATGTTACTGCGTATTAGGTAAAAGTTTGGTAAGAGACATTTGCACTTTTCAGTCTGTTACAGCGTGACAATTACATTTCTATTACAAATACAACTTTCACCGAAGGTGCACGGATTTCTAAGCATACACACCAAAGGGTTTCTTGTGGAAAACCAGCCCGACGAGGAACACGACGACTTGCGTCGAGGAAAAAGGGAACTTGCTCTCTTTTTTCTCATCGAGTTCCTCGACAGTTTACTTGATGAAACACGACCGTTTTCCTCGGCAAAAAAGCTCTCCCACCAAGCTTCTTGATGTATTCTGTCGAGGAAAACGGTCGTGTGTACGCGGCCTTAAAGTCCTTTATTAGTGGGAATGTTCTCCAAGCATTTCCAGTATTGTTATTTGTTTTATTTATTTATTTTTAATTATATTATTATTATTCCGCATGTTTTTTGGCTCTGCGTAACTTCTGCATACTTTCAGCTATTAATAACGTTCAACTTTTAAAATGTTCAGCTCTTTCAGCTAATGATGGGACTTCTTAATTTTTTTGTACTCTTTTAAAATATTAAGCTTTATAACTTTTTTTTTTTTTAACATTAAAGTCAATGAGAGCATGCTTCAAATCCTTAAATTCTTCGTCCGCTCCCAAAAGTTTCAGCTCCTTCATACTTTCACCTATAGATGCCAAACAAACTTTAAAATGTTCACAAAATATTTAGCTATCCAAAAATATCTTTTCAGTTTGATATCTTTTACAGTTTTTGTAAAAAAGCTGTTAAAATTTAGTGATCATTTCAGGAAATGTTATCGATTAAACAGTGTGTATTGAGCTTATTATTTGCAAACTTTTAAAGCCAACATTTCAGTTTAGTGACAGCTTTTAAAAAAAAAAGATTTTCAGCTTTTCCTACTTTTCCAACTATTCTCACTTTTTTAACTTTTTCTTACGGATTTAAGCTATTTATCCAGTTAGCTTTAGCAATTCAGCTATTTAGCATTCCCGCACATTTTCTGCAGGAAATGTATTTTCTAGTTATTGTTTTGGACCTTTCAGTTTGTTTTTTGCATATAAGTTATAATTTAAAACTATTTTTAATGGTTTTACTGTACATAAACAGTGAAAAATGTTGCTAGTTCCTTAAATTGCAATGACATCTAATTTATAATGACATTAAAATTATGTATCTGATAACAAATATTTTGAAGGTATTTACAAGTAGAAATGGACACCTCTCAATAGGCGCATGATCATGTGCACCTGTGTAACAAAAACTCAAATCAGTGGCTCCTGCTACCCCAGCTTTCTCCTAGTTAGCTGCCACCATTTAAAGGGATACTAGTCCCTGTCCTGACTTTAAATGCGTTTTCTAAATGTGTGTCCCTTGTCTGGTTTTGGCATTTGGCTCTGGTTGCCCTTGGCAATAACTTTTGGCTACAATCCTCTTCTATGCATGTGAGTCAGTCTCTGAAACTAACTTTATCTTTGCTGAGGAACCATAACTTTGTTATAATCAAAAGCTTAAATTCCTGGGAGGAACCCATGTACTAGTTTACACATAAAGTGGCAGCAATGGCCATCTAGTTTTAACAGAGCTGTGACTTACAGACTGTAGGGGTAAACATTGTGAGCTGAAATTACTGTTTTCATAGTAAATCAAGTATATAGTGTGAGGGACGTTTAACCACTTAAGACTCAGACTGCGTCACTTTAACTGACAATTGCGCAGTTGTGCGATGTGGCTCCCAAACAAAATCGGCGTCCTTTTTTCCCCACAAATAGAACTTTCTTTTGGTGGTATTTGATCACCTCTCCGGTTATTATTTTTTGCGCTATAAACAAAAATAGAGCTATAGTTTTGAAAAAAAAAAAATATTTTTTACATTTTTGCTATAATAAATATCCCCAAAAAATATAGATATATTTTTTTTCCTCAGTTTAGGCCAATACATACATATGCTCTCCTTGTACTAGGTATGAGTTAATAAATCGCATAAGAGACACAATAAAAGTGCAGTAAGCATACTGTATGATGAACTCATCCTAAATTGTGAGATACTGTATAATGAACACATCCTAAATTGACATATCTGTGCAAATAAAGTCCATATAAAATGTGCAAACACTGTGCAAATATATATATATATATATATATATATATATATATATATATATTTTTTTTTTTTTGCAAAAAGATGCTTAGATTTTCTAGCCTTCAATAGTCCATCTTTCTTTGCTATGAATGAATGATAATAACATAAACCACCAAAGAAAGTGATCCCAAAATGAATCACCACAAAGGTCCAGATTCACAAAGAGTTACGTTGGCGTATCACTAGATACGCCGACGTAACTCTGAATCTAAGCCCGTCGTATGTTTAAGTGTATGCTCAAATTGAGATACACTTAACCCCTTCCTTACTAGCCCATAGGGGAATTTCGGCATGGTCATCCCCTCGCCGATGAGACTGGACGTTGCACAGCGCGATCCCGCGCGCGTGCCCGACGGCTGCGATTGCCGCCGGGCACCCGCGATTTCCGGCAATCACGTCAGGAGTGTGGATCTGTGTGTGTAAACACGCAGATCCACCTCCTGTCAGCGGTGAGGAGATCGATGTGTGTTCCCAGTACAGAGGAACACACATCGATCTCCTCCCCCTGTGAGTCCCCCTCAACCTACAGTTAGAACATACTTTAGGACACATTTTAACCCCTTCAGCGCCCCCTAGTGTTAACCACTTCCCTGCCAGTCACATTTACACAGTAATCAGTGCCGTTTTATAGCACTAATCGCTGTGTAAATGTGAATGGTCCCAAAAACGTGTCAAAAGTGTCCGATATGTCCGCCGCAACGTCGCGGTCACAAAAAAAACGCAGATCTCCGCCATTACTAGTAAAAATAAAAAAATAAAAATGCCATAAATCTATCACCTATTTTGTAGACGCTATAACTTTTGCGCAAACCAATCAATATACGATTATTGCAGGTTTTTTTTTTACCAAAAATACGTAGAATACGTATCGGTCTAAACTGAGGGGAAAAAAAAGTTTTTTAAAAAAAAATATTGTGATATGTATTAAATAAAAAGGAAAAAATATTGTGTTTTTTTTTTTAAATTGTCGCTCTTTTTTTGTTTATAGCGCAAAAAATAAAAATCGCAGAGATGATCAAATACCACTAAAAGAAATCTCTATTTGTGTGGGGAAAAAACGTAACGGTTTAATTTGGGTACAGTGTTGCCTGACCGCGCAATTGTCATTCAAAGTGCAACAGCGCTGAAAACTAAAAATTGGTCTGGGTAGGAAGGGGGTGAAAATGCCCTGTATGGAAGAGGTTAAACATGCCTAAGATACGACGGCCTGCGCCGTCATATTTTAGGGGTCAATATTTACGCTGGCCGCTAGGTGGCGCTTCCATTGAGTTCGGCGTAGAATATGCAAATGAGTCGTTACACCGATTCATGAAAGTACGCTTGCCCATCGCAGTAAAGCTACGCCGTTTCCGTAAGAGATACGCGGCGTAAAGATAAACATGCCCCCTAGGTGGCGTACTCAATGTTAAGTATGGCCATCATTCCCGCGTCTCAATTTAAAAATTTTACGTTGTTTGCGTAACTCGTCCGTAATTGGGGCTGGACGCCATTTACGTTCACGTCAAAACCAATGACGTCCTTGCGACTTGCCTACGCCGGCGTAGAGTGGGCACATATTTAAGCTGGACGCATGTGGCGCTCCCATTGATTTTCTATTCAAATATGCAAATGAGGGAGATACGCCAATTCACGAACGTACTTGTGCCCCGGCCCATCATTTGCATGGAGTCACGCTTCATTAACATGGATCACGCCCACTTTCAGCCAACTTCCACCTACTTCCACTTACGCCCTGATTACGCCTATGAAATATACACTACGCCGACACAGGGTTTGGAGCATTTGCTTTGTGAATTCCTCTCTACGCTGCATCGGCGTAGCGTAAAAGAGATACGCTACGGCGGCATAAATGTGCGCCGATGTATGTAAATCCAGGCCCATATATTTTCTGAACGCATATGACCTCTAGAATAAAAATAAGGTGCTACAGATTTTTTAGACCCCAGGGTATATGTGCAAATGTTTATCATATATTCACAAAAAATACACTAAAACCTTTATTAGCAGATAAAAACAGAGCTAATTTTACAAAATTCCTGCTAAATCCCTACTAAATATAAAAGCTTAACCTGTATGGGGTTAATAAATAGCAATTATTTGTAAATTTTAAATTGCATCTTTTTGCAAACTGGTGAAAATCAAGCAAATTTTACAAATTTTCGGCTAAATTTCAACTAATAATAAAATCTTAACCTGCATGGAGTTAATACATAACAATAATTGCATTTCTTATATTGCACCTTTTTGCAGAATGGTTAAAATCAAACGTATGGAAAAATGTAAATATACAAATTTTCATTTTTCCTGTACAGCATTCAGAATTTGTGAAAGACCCCCAAAACAATATATTTTCTGAAAGCATAGGACCAGTAGAATAAAAATAAGGTGCCATTGATATTTAAGGCCCCACGATATTTGCGCAAATGTTTACCAAAGCAACATTTTCACTAAAAATACCCTAAAATCAGTGCACATAAACACAACATAACTTACAATATTCCAGCTAAATTCCTATATTGACCTATATTGAGTTAATAAATAACAAATATTTGTAAATTTTGAATTGCGCCATTTTTTAGAAATAGGGAAAATTGGAGGTACGCAGAAGTTTCTTAGAAAATCTGGAGGTTTTACTTTTTCCCTTACAGCTTTCAGAATTTGTAAAAGACCCCCAAACCATACATTTTCTAAAAGCACATGGACAGTAGGTGCTACTGATTTTGAAAGCAGCACGATATTTGCGCAACTGTTTATCAAAACAATATGTTCACAGAAAATAAACTAAAATCATTAATAGTGCACATAAACACAACATAACTTTCAAAATTCCTGCTAAATTACTACAAAAGCATCGTCCACATGTAGCATAGGATGCAACGGCTGCACAGGCATAGCTGCTGTTACCAATCCAAAATTCGCGTGGATGTGGGTACATGACCCAAAATGCAGACAGTGTGAGCTCAGGGACACCCATATGGAAGAAAAATATATTTCCAATATATTTATTTAAAAAAATTATATATTTTAAATATATTTACAATATATTGGCCTACGCGAATATATTTTTACATCTATTCCAAAAATGTAAATTCAAATATATTTTCCAAAGGCATATATTTTAAAATATATTTTTTTCAATATATTTGACAGATATTTTTGAGCATCTAAAAAAATGCATTTAAACATATATTTTTAAATATACTTGTAAAGGCATTCCAAAATATAATTTAAATGCATTTTCCAAAGACATATATTGGAAAATATATTTTTTAAATATATTCTTCAGATTTTTTTCAACATATATTTTTACATATATTTGTAAATGTGTTCCAAAAATATCATTTTAATATATTTTCCAAAGGCATATATGTGAAAATATATGTTTGTAAATATATTGTCCAGATATTTTTGAACATATAAAAGAATGCATTTAAACATATATCTTTAAATATACTTGTAAATGCATTTGGGCCTTCCTGAAACATACCAAAAAACACATTGAGAATCTTATCCTTCCCTTAGAAAAGGAGAAAAACTTATCCTGGGGCCAACATCAGGCATTAACCCTTTTGATGGCCAACAGTGATTTAATTATAAAACCCTCCGATAAGGGAGGCAATGTCGTGGTGATGGATAGAGCACAATATGTGAGAATGTGTGAGAAAATACTGAGTAATAGGGATTGGTATAAAGTTATACCTGAGGAAGATGTTCCTAAAGCGAGGTCCCAATACTTATCAATTATTACTGATGCATATCAAGGGAATATCATTGATAAAGATCTACGGGAATACCTAGAGATAAAATGGCCCATAACTCCAACATTCTACGCACTACCAAAAGTGCACAAGAACATAGAAGACCCTCCAGGCCGCCCAATAATATCAGGGATTGGAAGTCATACCGAAACGGCTAGCAAATATGTAGATACACAATTAAGATCCCATGTAATGGGCCTACCCTCCTTCCTTAAGGATACCCTTGAACTATTAAAAGTTATTGAGGGCATGGTTGTGCCACCAGGTGCAATCCTGGCAGCTATAGATATAGAGGCACTATACTCCAGTATCCCCCATACTAAGGGTGTAGAAGTGATCTCAGGCTTCCTAAGGGAACAAGATCATAATAATTGGAAACTCTGCCGATTTGTGACCACCTTGTTGGAACATGTTTTAAACAACAACATGTTTCTATTCAATGGCGCCACTTACCTCCAGGTACAGGGGGTTGCGATGGGGACTTTGTGTGCCCCATCGTATGCCAACCTGTACCTGGGGGGGTGGGAGAGGGCCATCTTTTCAGATGACGCCGCCATGATCTACCTCCGCCATATTCTTTTGTGGCGGAGGTATATAGATGATGTGCTGGTTATCTGGACAGGCTCGGCAAAATTACTGTCTCAATTTATGCAGTACCTTTCCATTAATGACTTCAATTTGAAATTCACCATCCAGTCGGATACTAATAGTATCCCATTTCTGGATTTGAGACTGTTTATAAGTATGGATGGCACGGTTTATAGCAACCTCTATAGGAAGGAGAAAGCTGGTAACACAATTCTACATTATTCTAGCTCCCACCCACGGCCTCTGATACAAAGTATCCCTTATAGTCAATATCTCAGAATACGATGTAATTGCACGAAAGAGGAGGATTTTGAGCGAGAAGCATATGCCCTCTATGAGCGCCTTCTAAAAAGAGGTTATAGCAAGAAAGTCTTGAAAAGAGCCTATGCAAAGACTAAACTAAGCACACGTGAAACACTACTGTTCAGCAACAAGAAAAAATAATCTAATCCTACCACTAAACTAGTCACGACTTTCAGCACCAATCAGGAAGTTTTCCGCAAAATAATCAATAACAACTGGCATTTCCTTGCGGAGGACCCTGTGCTCTCTAAGTATGTTTCTGGGAGGCCACAAATTGTCTACAGGAAATCTAGATCGATCAAAGATAACTTAATACACAGCCATCTTACCCCCGAGCTAGTAAATATAGAAGCCTCGGGTGGTTTTGGAACCTACAGATGTGGGAACTGCAAATACTGCCCTTGGATTCAAGAAGGTGATGGATGTCCATTGCCAAGAGGAGGCTTCCTGAAATCCAAAACCTTTGCGGACTGCACCACTATCGGCATTGTATACTTGGCTAGCTGCCGGTGTGGTGCTTTCTACATCGGTAAGACCAAACGCCCCTTTGCTAAAAGAATCCAGGATCACTTATACTATTTGGATGCTGGTCTTTTATACACTCCAATATGCAACCATATAGGACTACATCATAGTTATGATCCTTTGTTTCTATCCTTTTTCGCATTAGAGGTAATCTCAATGCCAGAAAGGGGTGGTGATTTTGACAAAAAGATCCTACAACGTGAAGCACGCTGGATATTCAACCAGAGAGCAACCTACCCTCCAGGCTTGAATACCTCACTGTCATACCGGTCTTTTCTTTGATAACAAAAACAAAATATCAATACATATATGCTTAATAGTTACGGTTTATCTGTGCTCTTTTCAAGGCTATATATGGTAATTGTGATAAATAGGTGTGAAATTACTATCAATTTCCAATAATCTTTGAAAGAACAGCTGTTGTATGATATATGTATTTATTTCTATTTCCTAATTTTGATTCATTTATCTAATTGTTCATAATATCTCTGTCTATTTTGTCAGCCAAACCTGAGTCTACCGACCAGAAATACCGCATAAAATATCTATCGTATACTACGGTGATGTATATGTAATTAATTTGTAAAGAGATGCTAATGTTTTGCTATTATCCTGTTTTGATTTGGGTGACAAGCGCCCCACTGATTCCAGCTGGCTTGGATTGATATCTGAGTGGGAATTGCTTTTATGTGGCTGATTGTGCGTCCCAGGGGTAGGCTAACCTGATGTCCAGGGAACGCCCCCCCTCCCTCCGTCATGTCTGACTGAGGGAATGCGCCGCCTACCTGCCTTGGATTGGCTGATTGCCAATGAGCGGTGGTTATTCGTGGGGACGTGCGGCGTCTTTTGTTTGCGCTTCACGCCCGCTTGACTATCCCCAGTTCCGGGTTTGCGTGCGCATCTGTTGGGACGCACGGACCGGAAGTGATGTCAGAGGTCACTAGTGACCTTTCACTTCCGGTAAGGGTGAGCGTTTAAAAGCGGCGCTGACAATTATCATGTCAGACGCCGCTCTGGAAGCGCGAGGTGTACTACCATCCTCGGAACTTGGGGCATACTTGAATTGAAGGACTCTATACGTCTCACAACTTCTATCAGTTTCATTCCTCAAAAGAAGGTAACAACTTCTATATCCTTTATCATATATATAATTACCCAGTTTGCAACATACCCTATTCCTCTACTAATGTATCTAGAATGACATTTCTTTACCTGTTAGGTAACGTGGATGTTAATCTCATCCCTACTATTAATACTAATATCTATTTGTTGTGACTATTTCTTCTAGATAATAGTAATTAGAGGTAATCCACAATACTGCCAGGGAACATTAATATATTATTATTTAAAACACCACCTAGTGGCAAATTAGGATATAGGGCCAGATTCACGAACAGTTAGGCTGGCGGATCGAGTGATCCGCCAGCCTAACTGTGACTTTGAGCCGGCGTTTCTGTTTTCTGTAACCAGAAAACAAGAAACGCCGGGTTGAAGTTCCGATGCGAGCAGCGTAACTGAGTTTCGCCATCGCATCGTTACTTCAACTTAAAAATGGCGCCGGGGGCGTTCCCGCCGATTTACGCTAAAAAAATATGTTAATGAGCGGAAATCGGCAATTCACGATCAAATTCCGGCGCGACGCAATGACGATACGACGTTTCCGGACGGGATACGCGGCGCATAGATATACCTACATGGGGTTGGAGTATCCTATGTTAGGTATAGGCGTCGTCATCGCGTCGGGAAAAAAAAAAAAAAACGTCGCTTGCGTAAAACGGTCATGAATGGGAATGTGACGTCATTGACGTTCATTCACAGATTTTGGAGCATGCGCACGGGGATGTTTTGACACTCGACGCATGCGCAGTACGTTGGCGGCGGGATCGCGCTTAGTTAGCATACTACACGCCCCGTACCCGCCAAATTTGAATTCCGCCGGCTCATTTGCGATGCGCTGCCGCAACTTTAGGAGCAAGTGCTTCGTGAATGACAGCACTTGCTCCTAAAATTTCTGCAGCGCAACGCAAATGAGAAGCGTTACTCCAGAGCAAAGATGCTCTGGACTACCTGAATCTGGCCCATAGTCGTTTGATATCTCCTTTGGAGATATATATGTCATGGTGTAGTATGGCCACCATGTAATCAAATAACTCTATGAACAGCATTCCTTCAGTAAACTTGTTAATAGTTTAGTCTTGATATATAATTAATTAATAACAACATATAATCAATTACAATTAAAATTAAATCAAATGCTTGTGTAGCTCTAGATATAAACAATATAAATTAAAAATACTTTACTATTAATTTAGGATAATTTTTCTATACATCCATCTTTGATAACTTTCAGAATTCAAGTCCGGGAATGGTACTAAACCTCAACACCCTATCACCCACATTGCATGACCAGGTGGATCTGGCTTCCACAGGTTCCCCCTTTTCCGCTCTTGATCTGGTCCTATGCTGCCGGGATGGGAGGGGCGATTTGACTCTATGTCTAGTCACACTAACTCATAAACAGGATTGGTAAGCACACGTCCTTATATATATTGCATGATGTTTATATATTATTTATTATGAATTTTTGGTGAAATGCTAATACTTTGTATGAATAATTTTATACAAATTTATTATATTTGCTGTTTTGTATTAATGGCATTTATTGTTACATACAGACGACTATCTCTCAGAAGAGACCGAGGTGCAAAGTCCTGAAGAAGCATATAAATGCGAAACTAGTTGGCAATAGTGTACGCAACTCCGTCTGTGCCTCTCTGTAAATACTGTGGTCGTCTTTCAATCACTTTGTTCTATATGTATATAAAAATTTGTTTTTATGTAAATTACATTTTCTAATTTTGATATTCAACGTACGTGTTTGGTGTGCCTACCTTATTACTAAGATTGATATCTCACATTAAGATCCTCAAAGCTGGGAGGAGGTTTTTTCCTCAACCCTTCTTGTTCAATTCTTTTTGTAAATGCATTCCAAAAATATAATTTAAATGTATTTTACAAAGATATATATTAGAAAATATATTTTTAAAATAAGTTTTTCTGAAAATATTTAATGTCTAATAAAGACATTTCAACATATATTTTGTCTGTCATAGATAACATTCTGAATACATTTATAAGAGACCCACTACCATTTTGTTTTGTATTTTACTCTTTAAAAAAAAAAAAAAGAAAAGATTCAAATAAAATATAATTTTTTTTTTTATAAGATTTTAAGCACATAATCCATTTAATACAAAGCAGATAAACCTCTCGCATCCACTTTCCATTCCCAAAGAATTTTTGTATAAGTCATTCTGAATTGAGAACGCTTGTCGGCGGACCAGCAAAACGTCCTAAAATACAGCAAGTCCAGTTACTGTATATTGATTTATTGATTGACCTTCACAGACATCCACCTCCACAGTCCAAGGGACTTGTCTGCTTACAGAGTACCGGGAGAAACTCTGGATATAAATATTCAATGTTCTGTTTAATCCATGAATCAGTAGTTGCACTATTATTACCAAACTCGCTCATCAGTGTCTTTATGGTCCTTGCTTTGTGCACTGGTGATCAGTCATGTTGGAACAGGAAGGGGCCGTCCCCAAACTGTTCGCACAAAGTTGGGGGCATGACATTTTCCCAAAATGTCTTGGTATGCTGATGCCTTAAGAATTCCCTTCACTGGAACTAAGGAGCCAAGCCCATCCCCTGAAAAACAGCCCCACACCATAACCCCCCCCCCCACACACCATAATCCACCAAATGATTTGGACCAGTGCACAAAGCAAGGTCCATAAAGACATGGATGAGTGGGTTGGGGTGGAGAAACTTTACTGGCCTGCACAGGGTCCTGACCTCAACCTGCTAGAACACCTTTGGGATGAGTATGTGTGGAGACTGTGAGCCAGGCCTTCTCATTCAACATCAGTGCCTGAACTGACAAATGTGCTTCTGGAAGAATGGTCAAACATTCCCATAGGACAGCCTTCTCAGAGGAATTGAAGCTGTTATAGACTGGCATGCTATTAAAACTCATGTGCGTGTAAAGGCAGGTGTCCCAATACTTTTGGCAATATGATATATATAGTATATATACTGTATATTCTTTTTATATTAAGTCCAGTCCATTGTTTGGACTTAGTACCTGCCGAAGGGTAATTCCAGCAGCCAATTAAAAGGAATTGGCATATTAAAGTTCTCCCCAGCACAAAATTAAAACTCAGCAGCTACACAAAGGGAGTTATTTACTAAAGGCAAATCCACGTTGCACTACAAGTGCAAACTACAAATGCAAAGTGCACTTGAAATTGCATGGAAAGTGCACTTGGAAGTGCAGTCGCTGTAGATCTGAGGGGGGCATGGAAAATAAAAAAAACAGAATTTTAGCTTGCACATGATTGGATGATAAAATCAGCAGCGCTTCCCCTCATTTCAGTTCTACCCCTCAGATTTACAGCACCTGCACTTACAAGTGCACTTTCAGTGCAATTTCAAATGCACTTTGTACTTGTAGTTTGCGCTTGTAGTGCAAAGTGGATTTGCCTTTAGTAAATAACCCCCATACTGTACACATACTGCAGCTGCTGACTTAATATTAGGACACTTACCTGTCCTGGAATCCGGCGATGTTGGTATCCCAGCCAATGTTTCCATTGGCTCTCGGGTGCTGCTGCCTCCATTGCCTATAGGGGCCAATTCACACCACATGCAGTCCAGTGCGTTTTTTTTTTTGTTGTCTGCATGGAAAGTAGGTTATATGGTTTTTAATGGCATAATTCACACCAGTGCTTGCAGTTCCAGCAAAAAAGTAGAGCATGCAGCATTTTTCCTGCACTGCACTGTAATGGAACACTGTAAAGCACATCAAAAACGCACTAGAATGCACCTGAACACACTGCAACACACATGTCCTTATATAAGGTTAAGAAAAAAAGAGGGGGAAATGCACTGGAATGCTTTAAAAACACACCAAACATGCCCTGGAATGCATCAAAAACACACATGCAGAAAAGCATCGGGAACACATCCGCCGCAGCGAGATCTCTCGGAAGTGGGGACAGGTACCTGTCAAAAACAGGAACCTGCTCCCCTACCCCGAAAGGTGGCAAATGTGGCAAAGTAGGGGGGGAAGAGGCAAATAAGTGGAGCTTCCACTTTTGGGTGGAACTCCGCTTTAAATGTCATATCCCTGCCCAAGCTGCACTGTTGTCATGTGCCAATACTAGGCTGGGCTGGAAGATAAATATGTAAGTGATGAGAGCTGCATTCTTGTGTGTGTGTGTATATATATATATTTATATATATATATTAGGGCTGTTACTGATCAAAATTTTTGTGTTCGATTAATCGTTTTTTTTTTAATCGATTAATCGACTAATTTGGATTAATTATAACGCACATACAGATCCAACTACTTTTAGCTGATCTCCTTGCAGGCTGATTCCCAGTGCAGCTCCCAACCATTGGAAAAATGGATAGCAGGATACAAAATGCACACAAAGGCAGCGCTCGATGGGAATAGCATTAAAACTTTTATAGTCTTCAAGTAGGTAACAAAATAAATAATGCGCTGGAGATAAAATCGATGTAGCTACATAAACTGTAAAAAGTGTGCGAGTAATACCAAACGGTAGCAAAAGCAGTCATAAAAACATGTAGCTAAGTATGATACTGGTATAAAATGTGTACAACGATACCACTGCTGAATCCAGATGAGGAGGGGTTAACATCAGTCCGTCGGCATGTAGATGTCCCATGAAGGGAACTATCACAACTCCCAGTGGATGGCTGTAGAATCCCAGGGTGATAGAGGGAAGTGATAGAGGGAAGTGTAACAGCCCTTGTGTGTGGCAGCTAGTAAGGTCCCCCCGGCATGCAGACATGAAGGCACAGCTAAGGAGCCCTTCAGATGGACACAGCAAGCCCCGCCGGTGTCCGTGACGTCACCGGATCTCCGACGGAACTCCCTGAAGGCCCAAAAGCCGGCGGAGAGGTGAGTACAAATCAAAAGAATTTTAATTGATCAAAAAGATTTTGATCGATTAATAAAATTATAGATTAATTGATTAATTAAAAGTTAATTTGCACAGCCCTAATACAGTATATATACATATATACTGTGTGTGTGTGTGTATGTATATACTGTCTATATATATATATATATATATATATATCAAATATACTGTGTGTGTATATATATATAGGGTGACCAGACAACCCCGGTTTCAGGGGACAGTCCCTGGATTAAGGACACTGTCCCTAGACCAAGTCTGTCCCCAGTTTTGTCCCCAGATTGGATTTGAACAGGGGCTGGGGCCATTTCAAAGACAGTCAGTGCAGAATTAAAAAAAAAAAATCTGAATTACACCCCCCTACACTGTCGCTCCTACTAGCTTGGGGGGGGGGGTATTTTTTCCATTACCTGTGCCCCTTTCTGATGATCATGTGTCGGAGCGAAGGGAATATTTCTTCAGTTTCGGGTGCATTCCCATTCAGCTCCGCTTCCATGTTCTTCTGCCTGGGCTCAAGTCCCAGCCAGCTGCCTGCCTGCTTATCTCCTTGCCTTCCCTGGCGGAGTGATCTTCCTCCACACCCCACCAAGCAGTAGCGGGGACCCGGAGAGTAAGACTTGGCAGGCTGTGTGGTGGGCGGCTGCAGCGATGGGCAGAGAGTCGCTGATTGCCGCCATTACTAGTAAAAAAAAATGTGTCCCTGGATTTTATTTAAAAAATCTGGTCACCTTAATATATATATATATATATATTATATATATATATATATATATACAAATATACACACATACACATAGGTATATTTCACCGTGCATACGTTCTATTTTGAGAAGCTGAACCGGAGTCCAGGCCGGGTTTTACGGCCTCTGGTGTTCCGGTCCGGATATTTGGGTCCACTGGAGTTCAATGTCAGGTGGACCTTAAAAACAACCAGGAAGAGATCAGAAGGGAGCTCTCTGGTTTTGGGACACTGAGGAGGGAACCTGAGTGTGAGGAGCTCTAAAGACATTGCAAGAAAAAGGTTTGCGTTGTTGTTTATTTTATGGGTGGTGGGGACCAGCCCCACACTGTATAGATAGGAGATAGATAGGAGACCCTGATGTTTAGTTAGCGCCGGACGGCAAGGATTTAAGTTTACTGTTTTGTTTGTTTTAACCTGCAAACCTTTTGTGTAATAAACCTGGCAGCTGCCAGACTTAAAAAGAAAGTGCCTGTTTACAGACTGTGTTTCAGAAAAGTGATCCCCACGAGCTAATCTCCAACACGTGGTGGATTCAGCGGGCAACTTTTCTGAAGATGGAGGAAATGTTAAAAGCCCTGCTACAGGCCAATGCAGCCCAGCGGGAAACCAACCGCCAAGTCGCAGAAGCTGCTGCAGTGCAACAGGCTGCCCTGCTACAGGCCAATGCAGTCCAGCAGGAAACCAACCGCCAAATCGCAGAGGCCGCTGCAGCACAACAGGAGATACACCGCCAAGTCGCAGAGGCCGCTGCAGCACAGCAGGCTGCGCAACAGGAGATGAACCGACAGTTTGCCGAAGCTCTGGTGGAACTGAAAAAGGGGTCCGCACCTCCTGTGGCAGCAGAACCAAAGATACTACGGGCCTCCTACCACCTGCAAAAGATGACACCAGCGGATGATGTTGAGGCATACATGGCGACTTTCGAGAGAGTCGCTGTCCGCGAAGGATGGCCAAAAGAGCAGTGGGCGGGACTATTTGCCCCATTCCTAACTGGAGAACCCCAAAAGGCCTATTTTGACCTAGAATCAGATAAGGCACAGGACTATGAGACTCTCAAATCAGAGATACTCGCACGCTTGGGTGTCACCATGGCAGTTCGGGCCCAGCGCGTGCATCAGTGGTCCTACTCCAGCAACAAGCCACCCCGATCACAAATGTTTGATCTGGTCCACCTCACCAGGAAGTGGTTGCAGCCAGAGACCCTGACCAGCCCGCAGATTGTGGAGCGTGTGGTAATGGACCGGTACCTACGTGCGCTTCCTGCTGCCCTGAGGAGGTGGGTCGGACAGGGAGACCCCAACACGGCAGCCCAAATGGTGGACCTAGTGGAGAAGTACAGTGCTACCGAGGACTTGGTAAACCCACCTACGCCCCACCTCGGTGTGTCTAGAGGTGCAAGATCTCCCAGCGGTTCGGGTAAGACTGTTCCGGGGTTCAAGAGCTTGGGGAGAGTGGATAAGACTGTTGTTACAGCAGATGAGACTGTGGGTCCTAGACCTGGAGACTGGCCACAGAAGCCAGGAAGGTCTTTGGGACCGTTAAGAGGACTGGGGTGGGGCAAATACGGTGTTTTCGTTGCCATGCATTGGGCCATATTGCTGCAAACTGCCCTCTAAATGATGAACCTATGCAATGTGATTATGCTGATAGGAAAAGACACATTTCTCTGTTTGCACAGGTCGCATGTGTTGCGCTAGATCAGAGTCACCTTGAAAAACAGATGTGCGTTATTTTAGTGGATGGCAAGCCTCTCACAGCACTACTAGACTCTGGTAGCGTGGTGACCCTAGTTAGGAGTGCTTGTGTAGACCCCGAAAAACTACACCCCAGTAGTATTGGGGTAATTTGTATCCATGGGGACACTCGGGACTACCAGACAGCAGTGGTTGAGGTTGATACCCCCTGGGGCAGGGTAACACATTCAGTAGGGGTGGTACCCTCACTGCTCCATGAAGCTTTAGTAGGGAGAGACTTTCCCCATTTTTGGAAGTTATGGGAGAATAAAGGGAGGCTCGTAGATAGAGTTCCCCCTGCTGGGGAAACAAGGGAACTCTCACCAGACCCGTTTTTCAAAAGGGAAAGGCAGGCTATTGGTGGGATCGAGGAAGCCGGAGATCCTCTTCCTTTCCTTGCCATGGTCGGGGAACCGGAAGACTTGGAAGCTAGCACCCAGCCTGAGGGTAACGAACAGGAAATCCCGCCTGACCCTGACATCGAGAGTAGCCAAAATGTGGTACCCGACTTGGAGGTCAGGAGGGAGGATTTCTGTACCGAGCAGCTGCGAGAGCCCACCCTCATGAGTGCCAGGGAAAATGTTAAGGTGTTGGATGGGGAACCGGTGGATCCTAATTGGGTGGTGTCCTTCCCCTACATGGCGATTAAAAACAATTTATTATATCGAGTGATAAAACACGGAAGAGGTAGAACAGCTGCTGGTTCCCAAACCTTTTCGCAGGGTGGTGCTAGACCTGGCTCATGGCCATGTAATGGGGGAGGTAAACTACAAAGTCTACCAGCCAGGCAAAAGGAAACCCCACCAAATTTACCATGTAAATCTCTTAAAGCCCTGGAAGGACCGAGAGACTTTACTGGCCACGTCCTCACCTCCAACAGACCGGATACCCGTGATACCTGACGTTCCCATCACGGATTCCCTGTCCGTAGCACAACAAAATGACGTTAGGGCATTTGTGCAGAAAAATAGAGACTTTTTCTCCCCCTTACCCGGACTGACCAACACGATCCAACATGACATAGTGACAGAACCAGGGGTTCGGGTAAATGTAAAACCCTATAGAATTCCAGAGGCCCGGCGAGAGGCGGTTGCGGAGGAAATAAAACAAATGTTAGAGTTGGATGTGATCGAAGAGTCTCACAGTGAGTGGTCAAGTCCCATAGTGCTGGTCCCAAAACCTGATGGCAGTATCAGGTTTTGTAATGACTTTAGAAAACGTAACAGTGTGTCCAAGTTTGACGCCTACCCGATGCCCCGGGTCGACGAACTTGTGGACAGGTTGGGACAGGCTCGCTACATAACGACCCTGGATCTAACGAAAGGTTATTGGCAAATACCGCTTACTGAATCAGCCAAGGAGAAGACTGCCTTTTCCACTCCTGAGGGCTCGTTTCAGTATAAGCGGATGCCGTTTGGTCTGCATGGAGCCCCTGCATCATTCCAGCGAATGATAGACAAAACTTTGAGACCACATCGCTCGTATGCAGCGGCGTACTTGGACGATGTGGTCATCCACAGCCCAGATTGGGAATCGCACCTGCCCCGCGTACAAGCGGTGGTAGATTCCCTTAGGGAAGCACGTCTCACGGCCAATCCAAAAAAATGTGCCATAGGCCTGGAGGAGGCCAGATACCTTGGGTACATTATTGGCCGGGGGAGTGGTCAAGCCGCAGACCAATAAAATTGAGGCAATTCAAAAATGGCCCCAACCAGTCAATAAAAAACAAGTGAGGGCCTTCCTGGGCATTACGGGGTATTACAGACGTTTTATACCCAATTTTGCCACCGTTGCTGCCCCCTTGACCGATTTGACGAAGGGTAGGGGGTCGGTCATGGTCAAGTGGAACCCCGAAGCCGAGGAGGCATTTCAGAAGTTGAAACAGGCTCTTTGTATGGTACCCGTACTAGTAACCCCGGACTTTAGCCAGGAGTTTGTTGTACAGACGGACGCCTCTGAGGTGGGCCTAGGGGCCGTACTCTCACAGAACAGGGATGGTGAGGAGCACCCAGTGGTATACCTGAGCCGGAAGCTGAACAAGCACGAGAAAAATTATGCCATCGTAGAAAAGGAGTGTCTCGCCATTAAGTGGGCTTTAGACTCCCTGAGGTATTACCTACTGGGGAGGTCATTTAAGCTGGTCACAGACCATGCTCCCTTGAAGTGGATGTGTGATAACAGGGAGAACAATGCTCGGGTGACAAGGTGGTTCCTGGCTTTACAGCCTTTTAAATTTACGGTGGAACATAGGCCAGGAAAACTCCAAAATAATGCAGATGCTCTCTCCCGGGTGCACTGTATGGTTGGGGCAAGTGCTCAGCCGCAGGGGCTTGAGCAGAGGGGGAGGATATGTGACGGTATGCGAGGTGAGATACTTGACCATAGGTATATTTCACCGCGCATACGTTCTATTTTGAGAAGCTGAACCGGAATCCAGGCCGGGTTTTACAGCCTCTGGTGTTCCGATCCGGATATTTGGGTCCACTGGAGTTCAATGTCAGGTGGACCTTAAAAACAACCAGGAAGAGATCAGAAGGGAGCTCTCTGGTTTTGGGACACTGAGGAGGGAACATGAGTGTGAGGAGCTCTAAAGACATTGCAAGAAAAAGGTTTGCGTTGTTGTTTATTTTATGGGTGGTGGGGACCAGCCCCACACTGTATAGATAGGAGACCCTGATGTTTAGTTAGCGCCGGACGGCAAGGATTTAAGTTTACTGTTTTGTTTGTTTTAACCTGTAAACCTTTTGTGTAATAAACCTGGCAGCTGCCAGACTTAAAAAGAAAGTGCCTGTTTACAGACTGTGTTTCAGAAAAGTGATCCCCACGAGCTAATCTCCCACAATATATATCTACACATATACCAGAATGAAGATACAAAATATATATATAGAATGCATCTCCCATCACTTACTTACATGTATAAATATTTTTCTCATTTCTTTTATCTCATTCTTTTTATTGGGATGTGGGTCTGATTTCTGTGCCTTCGCTCTAATAATATGTAAATTCAGCCCTGGGGAAAACTCTTTAAATGAGACTGCAATCATAATACAGGAAACAATACAGGAGGTCTGTTACAGGAAGTGAGCAGTGGGAACCAGAGGGGTGAACTTTCACCTCTCACTTCCTGTTCCTGGTAAGGCCTCTGAATCTGAAAAGGAAAGCATGGCATGGTGGAGAAGTTCTCTGTATTCCCCTGGATGTATTCTCCTGGGTGTTTTCTCCTGGATGAAACGTAAGCCTTCTATCAAATAATATTAGAACTGTGAAAGTTTGGTGTATGAGTTAAGTTGTATTTGTCTATTTCCTGCTGAATAGTTCTCATTCTGTGTGCATTCACCTTCCCAGTTACCATACAGCATGTGCACAGTAATGTAATATTATAGAGCTCCTCTTCCACAGCATGTCACCCTGCTGCATATAATATGTATGGCTTCCATGTTATATCCAGTAACTGTGTAACATACTTTCAGTGCACATTGCTGCATATAATATTATACGGCTTCCATTCTATATCCATTCGCCATGCAGCATAGGGGTTTATTTACTAAAGGAAAATCCATTTTGCACTACAAGTGCACTTGGACATGCAGTCGCTGTAGATCTGAGGGGTAGATCTGAAATGAGGGGAAGCTCTGCTGATTTTATCATCCAATCATGTACAGGCAAAAAAAGTTTTTTTTTTTTTTTTTTGTCCCCTTCAGATCTAGTGCGCTTGTAGTGCAAAGCGGATTTGCCTTTAGTAAATATACCCCATAATGTCAGGGCACAGTGCTACCAATGTTTTATGTCTCCCTCCCCTTTTGAATATTATTATCTGCCCTGCTACTAGGTGCCATTAGATATGGATTTTTCCATACAGATACCAATTATGGGCCACCTTTCAGGCCGATAACAATATGAGGTACTGATATTCTGTTTACATCCAGGTACCCCAGAAGTAGCCTGATGTCAGTTGACACCTAGGCCTTTTTTGTATTCTAACAGCCACTGGCCACTGTCAGAATGCAGGAAAAAAGAGCAGATAGCAGGAAAATCAATAGCCAGGTTGCTATTGACTATTTGAAATTGCAGTAGCCAATAGTGGGCTATTGCACCCGCCCACTGCCTGTTGTCAATCAGCAAAGGAGAGAATTTGAAGGAGAACATTCTTCTTCAGGTCTTCCTCTGCTGATTGACAACAGGCAGTGGGAACAGGGCACAACAGTCAGCCTAATTTTAAAATTTTAAACAGCCAATGGCAGTCTGGCTATGGTTCCCCCACTACCTGCTGTTTACATTCAGCTACCATCAAATAAATTGTGCAGAAGGAGGTTAGCGGTGTCTGGGGTGTGTGTGTGTGGGGGGGGGGGTGGATGGGGGGTGTGGAGGTGGAAAGCTAATTTTTTTTTTTTTTGGGGGGATTCTGACAGATGGGCCGCCAGCCGCTGTCAAAGCACCTGACCAAGACTGACAACTGGTGAATGGAAAACCGGAATAAGCACTTGGAAGAAGAAAACCAACAACTGAGACAACTTGCCTTTGGTAAGCGGACAACTTAATTACGGTGGTGGGCACCTTCCATTTTTTTTTTATATCACTGCATTCAACGGGCACTATATCTGATCATCATATTGCATCATCCTTTATTATTCATTTGGTCATCAGTGTTTGAGTTTTGTGGTGATATCATTAAGAACTTTTGAGGTTTGGTTTGCCAATTGTGTGCTGTTGGCATACAATTTTGGGATCACCGATTTGGCGTATTAACCTCTCATTGTTTATACATATAATTTGACATTAATTTTGTGAATTTATATACAAATTTTTCCTTGCACTCTGATTTTTTTTGTTTTGGTTAATTATTGTGCACCGTTTTTGGCATATCAGCCCCTGGATGCCAATCTTTCAATGTGAATTGGTATTGGTGAATTTTTTCAATTTTAATTGTCATTGAATTTTTTATATTGGCACAGTCTTTTCATTTTTTATCTATTTATTGTGTGTTATTCCACCAGTACTGCTGCCTTTATTTTATTTTTTATCTTTATTTTCTGTTTGACCAATCATTTGCCCTTTCATTCTACAGTGTTTTAAGGCAGAGGTAGGCAACCTTAGAGAGGTGGAGATCTACCTGAACAACATGAGAGAAGTCAAAGATCACAGGGCACAGTGTCCTCCAATGTTGCCTCCTCACACCTGACTAAAATAATTGCCGTACTACCGCACTGCAGTCGTGTGCCTTTCACTGCAATTATTGGTGTAAACATTTTGCCTCCTCACTACCTTGCAGAATTTCTCAGAGGCGCATTGGAGCATTGCATATCGCACTTGTGAATGAGCCCTTAGATGCATTTGGCAAAAGCATTTTTAAGGCTCATTCACATGTGAATTTGGGGGTGGTAAAACCCTGCCCCCAATCCCTACCCCCTTTAGCTGCTAAGTGGGGGTCAGGGTGCCATGGGAGGTGGATGCTTGAGAGTTACTATTAGATCTCAAGCAACCAGAAATAACAGTACCAATGGGGATCGTTTGGTAACTGGAAGTTTACTGTACTACATTCATTATAGTATCAGTGAGTGCACTGAGGTAACTACATACTATATGCACAAGTAAGATTTTTGTTTTGTGGAACATCTTTACTTTTACCTAGGGAGAAACCCTCCTGGAATATTTTTGATCTGGGGGGGGGGGGGGGGGGGGGGTCAGCAGCAGACTGGAGGAAACCCTCTAATCATGTAAAAGTACATTGTTCCACAAGTCATCAATTTCTAACAAATGAAATTAATGGATATAGTGAGAAAATAGGCCATTGTGTTACTTAAAAAGTCTTCATGCATTTCCATAGAGTTGCCTGGCGTAAAGGATACTTTCAAAACAACAAGAGCGCAGCTAATAGCACTGAAGAATGATGGTGGAAGTTCATCCTGTGTGGGTGTATCGTGTGCATCACCTTCTGTCCCATCTGAAGTATTGAGCTCATCTCCTTGTCAAGTGTCATACTCAAGGCTTAAACAGGTAGGTTTTCTTTTAGTACTGAAACATTAAAACGTTGTCTTTTTTTTAAATATAAAACATGACATATTTACCTGCTCTGTGTAAGGGTTTTTGTACAGAGCAGCCCAGATCCTTCTCTTCTCAGGTCCCATGCCGGTGCTCCTGAACCAGAGCTCTGTGTGTCCAATCACACACTGAGCCTTGCCTTGCCCCCATCTTCTAATTAGCTCACTGGCTGTGATTGACAGCACTGGGAGTCATAAGCTCCCACCACTACAGAAAGCCAATCAGCAGTGCAAGTCCCTGGAGAGACAAGGCTCCCATGGACATCACTGGATCGAGAGAGGGCTCGTGTAAGTATAGGGGGCTGCTGCAGGTTTTTTTACCTTCATGCATAGAATACATGAAGGTAAAAACCCTAGTACCTTTACAACCACTTCAATAAAAAGTAACTTTCAAGGCGGTGCCTCCAAGCGGCTGACAGATGGAGAGAAGCAGGTACAGTTAGACCCTATGAAAACATCAGCTTTGACATGTAGACTGTAAGCCAATTTGACTGTTGTGTCAAAATGAGATATCTTTCTCAGTCTGGTAGTAGTCTGAACTAAAAAGGCAAGTTGTAGGCAAGATGTTGATTTTTATACTGATTTTTGAAAGTCTACAATATTTTGATGTTTTTATACATGCTTAATTTTGTTTTATTTACTCAACTGCATCTGTTAGACCCCTTTCACACTGAGGCAGTTCTCAGGCGTTTTGGCACTAGAAATAGCCTCTAAAAAGCTCATGAAACTGCATCCCTTTCAGTGCAATGAGTACTTAAACACTGGGGGGAAGTGCACATGCGGAACATTCAAAATGAATGGGCAGCGCTTCCAAAGCACCTTAAAAGCGCATAAAAACTGTACTTTTTCCCTTTAAAAAAAAAAAAAACGCCTAAAAAGTGCTACAAAAACACTGCAAAAAAACGTCTGGAGCTTTAGCAGCGCTGCAGTGTGAAAAGGGTCTTATATGGCTTTTGATTCACAGGAAAAATCTAATAAGTCTAATATTTCCATTTACTTTTTAAAGCTGCCACTTTGGCAAAGTTTCCTGGGACTTCAAAAGGTGTGATCAGTGACGCTGTTACAAGAAAAATTGCGGTGTTGAAATATCACCTGAAGGGAAACATCAGGAACCATCAGAATACCACAAACTTTTATGTCATTAATGTCATTTACCACAGTTAACACCACTTTCTATTCTCTGTGTTGTAGTTTTTGTATATGTACATGATAATAAAGTTGTGTATCGTACTGTGTTGTTGTTTTTATTTCCAAATATTTGCTGGTTTTTAGGCATACAATATATAAATGCACAGCATTTCAAAATGTAATAGGAATGTATTTTTTTTTATATTTTGCAATCAGTACATTTACATTTATATTTAAAATATATTTTAAAAAAACATTCTTAATATATTTTTCCCAAATATATTGCCATATATTTGAAATGCTACAATTTTGGCCAGATTCAATATATTTCAAAAATATATTTCAATATATGTGTGAATATATTATTGAATATATTGGGAAATTGTGAAATATGTTGCAAATATATTCATAAATATATGTTAAATGTACTGCTAAATGCATTTAGCAATATATTTTTGCAGCCATAAATATATTGCAAAGTGCATTTTGGAATGCATTGTGAATGTATTCAGCAATATATTTCTGAATATATTCACAATGCATTCCAAAATGCACGTTGCAATATATTTATGGCTGCATAAATATATTGCTAAATGCATTCAGAAGTACATTTAACATATATTTATGAATATATTTGCAACATATTTCACAATGTATTTCCTAATATATTCACAAATATATTGAAATATATTTTTGAAATATATTGAATCTGGCCAAAATTGTAGCATTTGAAATATATGGCAATATATTTGGGAAAAATATATTATGAATGTTTTTTAAAAATATATTTAAAATATATTTTTCTTCCACATGGGCATGCATGTGGACCTACATGGATTTAAAAATGTGAGCTCTGTGCAGGTGCTACATGCCAAATGACATCAATGGGACTGCCTGCCCAGAGATGCATGGAACACCTGTGCATCCCTGTAATAGTACGCTGTGTATGCCCTGTATGAACAAGGCCTTAGGGCCCCTTTCTTACAAGCACACCAATCGGATCTTCCTGACTCATTTTTAGGTGGGCCCAATCAGACCACCCATTGTTCTTTATGCAGAGGCTGTAAATGGACATGTATCTGTATACTCGCCTGCATCCAATCCAGTGCAGTCCACTAAGAACAGAGGGGTGGGAATCCATATAGAAGATTGGGGGATTGCCATCCCCCAAAAAAATTCACTGGGTCTTACTATTTTTTTTTTTTTAGAGTTATATTTTTTATACTTGTTGCATTTTTTTCTTTTGGGGGATCCCTTTCTCTGTAGCACTTTTCTTGAATGAAATAAGGAATATGTATAGAGATTCCTCATTCATTCATTTATAAAATACATATACATAGTATCACTCGCAGTTACTATATATCAGCTGTAAGTGGGACATATAGGAGCGATCTGTAGTGATCACTGCCTAAGCCCACTCTACTACAGGGAGGACCTTGGTAAACACATGTTTTCCAGGCCCCAACTTCACCGCTCCCACACCACCTTACCCCCCGCTTCCCCTGACAGATCGTGGAGATCAGTACAGGGAGACACTGAATGCGGCAAGAGGGAAGCCACTCAGAGTGGAAATGGATTGGGGGTGCAGGGGCAGTATGGGGGGTAATCTGAGTAATGGGGGACACACATCTGGATCCTTAAGGCCCATGCAGTACCTGAAGCTGGTGGGAGTGGAAGAGGAGGGATGCCGGCTAATGATGGTAGCTGCAGGGGATGGGGTTTGCTGTAGGGGACAAATCGGGGTGGAGGGGGTGATCAGTGCCAGGGGAAAGAAGAGGAACGAAGGGGATAGTAAAGAGTGGGGGGAGTAGTTTTAGGTGAAAGTTAGTGGCGGAAGATGGAGAGGCAGGGAACAAGGAAGCAGCATCATGGATGTGGGGGGGTGGTCACAATAGTTAATAAGTCTAAACAGCGGGTTCGCTGATCAGAGTCTGCTGAACAATTCTGCTATAAGTTTATGGTCATTGAAGGGACCATGAGCTTATAGCAGAGAGAGAACTGAGTTCCGTATGGTGTACAGGTGTAGCCACCTGCGGGAACTCTTGTAGGTCCGTACAATGTACAGACCTGGCAGTCAAACCTGATCCAGAGTCCAGACCACTCACCTCTGCTATAACAAAATATAAAGCTATTGTACCAAAAATTATATATATATATATATATATATATATATATATATATATATATATATATATATATATATATATAATAAGTAAATATTTATATAATTTTTCATCCTACAGTATATGTTGATGGAACAAATGGTCTTACAATTCACTGTCTATGGAGAGATTTGTTTTCCTTTTTTTTAAATATATCTTTTTTTTTCTTGCAATTTGCAAACACAATTGCTCAAAGAAAAAGCAGAAGTTTAAAATTCTGATAGTTATCTTGACTTATGTTTAAGTACATTGACATACAAGCGGAACATGTCCAATAAATCGGGTTTATAATACCTAATCCATCTATAAAGTGTAATCTACTACTCTTAAGTTGAGTATATTTCCCACTGATGTCGTTTCTAACCTAATTCATTTTTCAGCAGAATCTTTAAATAACTGCATACTTCAAGGCTGATAGAATGGTACACTATCTTCTTTATGATACCCAGAAATCAAGCCTTAAACATTACAGCAGAGTTCATATGAAGGTCACTGGCTTTGCCATTTCCAGCACTCCTCCACATACTAAATAAAATGTGTTTCACCTGCATCTGAAGAGGATAATTAAAGTCAATTTCTGCGAGTACAAATTCACATCTAATAGCAATGAAGAGTATATGAATTAAATTTGCCTGATGAGCTGCAAAACACAGTGACAGAATCGTCAGTCAGCATCTTGTGTTTACTGCCCTATTTTTAATTTAAACATGTTAAGCATGGTTGAAAAAACAACAATCATTTCCTGCTGCAAGAATTATAGCTTTTAAATCATTTTCAAGGAGTAAAAGTCAAAGCATAAAGACAAGAAAAATAACAATGCAGTATGTGTTTATGACCATCTTTTCTTCAACTTACTTCAATCATGAAATCTTAGAATGTTAAATAAATGAAAATATTGTAAATTGCCTAACACTTTCATCTAATCATCTGCAACTGAACGTATTTTTGTACAGGCTGTCATCAGACAGTAAATATCAATTCTGACAAAATCCATACATAAAGAATTAAAGCAAACTTTGCCCTAAAGTTGATGTAAACCTGGATTGTTTAATTTGTTTTGATCTCACAATGTAGGGTATAATATTTCCTATCATCTGTGCCAAGTCTTGCCACACAGAGTTAATCCAGCTCTGAGCAATCCTCTTTTATTGTTCAGTGAAATAAAACAGACTTACAGAGAAAAACCTTGGTCCGTTCCGCCCCCTTGCTGTGAGTGACAGGTTATTTACATATCTCATGCACTAGCCTGAGACAGAGGCACATCCTGTGTAAAAAGTTCACAATTCACATTCCTCTCCTCTCCTCTCCCCTCCCCTCTTCTCCCTTCCAGCTCTCCCAGGATTGGCTGCATTTTCTGTGTTTTGATGTTTCTCATCATGGGGTGTGATCCACAGTTCAGTATGACAAGGAAATGCATGTATATTGCAGTGAAAACACAGAACAGAAATCAGAATATACACAGACAAGTGATCTGATTTAGGTTAGATGTATCTAGTGAGAGCTGAGCAGAATTTCAGTATGTGTGTCTGAGGTCACCTGATCACAGTTGCAACATCAGGTTATTTACATATCTCATGCACTAGCCTGGATACAGGCATTATTTTTTAATTCCCTCCCCCACTCCTTTTCTGAAGTCATGTGGTTACTTTTCTGGATTTTGACTGGATGTTAGTGATCATAGCAGAATTTAGTGTAAGGAATACACAAGAGAAAATGCATGTTGACAAGGGGAGTGTAGAGGTGGTTGGGGAGTTTACTGACATCACGACTCCACCCACCAAGCTCCAGACAACAGACCCACCCACAGAATCTGCAGTTTTTCGGGTCTCATTACAGACAGAGGGGAGACATTTGACAGGTAAGGATACATGCAGGAGGCATGTATATCCTTATAGATCAAAACTATGGCATTCGTTTAGAAAGGATGAGAGTGGGTTTACATCCACTTTAATGTCTTTGGGCCAGATTCACAGAGCCATTACTCCAGTCTATCTCCTGTTAGACCGGAGTAATTTCAAATTACCCGCGTTGTATCATTAGTTTGAATCCTAAAACCATGATTCGGGCTTCGAACCGACAGGCTTA
The DNA here is from genome assembly GCA_029574335.1 of Rana kukunoris. NCBI lineage: Eukaryota > Metazoa > Chordata > Amphibia > Anura > Ranidae > Rana > Rana kukunoris. Next base: position 243,847,087 of record CM056053.1, read on the forward strand.
CATCTTTGTACGCCGTCAGATCTACGCTGCAATCTTTTTCCCCCCGCTGGGTGGAGTTCGTGTAGTTTTCAGCGTCGGGGTATGTAAATTAGCTTTTTCCGGCGATCCACGAAGTTACGATCGTTCTTTGCATTCTCTTACGGCATCTGTAGTCATCTTTTTGCTGAGTAAAGTTAGGGAAGCAAAAATGTTGTCTAACGTTAGACAGCCCATGTTAAGTATGGCCGTCGTTCCCGTGTCGAATTTAAATTTTTTTTTTTGTGTTTGCGTAAGTCGTCCGGGAATAGGAATGTACGGAATAGGACGCTACTCAAAAAAAACTGACGTAACGACGTTATTTCACGCAATGCACGGCGGGAAATTTCTGAACGGAGCATGCGCAGTTCTATCGCCGCAGGGACGCACCTAATTTAAATGCTTCATGCCCCCTAATCGCGTATTTCGCTTCCGCCGCAAGAAATACACTATGCGGCCGTACCTTACGGGCCGAAATCTACCTGAATTCGTCTTAGAGCCAGGTAAAATACAGCGGCGTAGTGTATCTCTGATACTCTGCGCCAGGGCAATTGTACCTGAATCTGGCCCTTTATGTTTACTATATGAATTTTACGTTTTTGCGTAAGTCTAACATTTGTAGATTTTTATTAACTTTTAAGCCTCGTACACATGACCAGATTTTCTGCAGACAAAGGGTCAGACTGCATACTGCAACATAAACTTCTCTTACCTGCAATATTGTCAGCTGTTTCTCTCTTTGTTTTACTAAATTCCAACACACTGACAAAGGGCTGCTGGTAAAGAAGACTTTTAGCATGTGGCCTGGAATTTGGCCAAAAATCATAAATAGTCAAAATCTTGCTCCAGACATCTAGTGCATTATGGGGCATTTGGTTAGGCAATTACTGCCAAACATCCCAAAAGTTTGGTCTGACTTACTAGACATAATAAATCAGGAACATCAAAGATGTACAGTAAAAGTTTACTTTTCTATTCTTTCCGTTTGTAAAAATACATTATATTTATATCCAAAAGACAGTTTTGAAGTCTTAAACAAATGTCTTGTTTTAGGTGCAAGGAGTGTGTCTAAAAAATGCAGATACATGAACAATGTGTCAAAATAGAAAAAATAAATATGATACATATTATGTAGAGAGAGGGGAATACTGCTGAAACCTCCCCCCATACTTGCACAATGACCATTAATGTGACATAGAATTGTGGGCAACAAAGGTAAACTAAGGACATTGTCTCATTTATCTCATTCTGCATTCACATGAGGGAGCTATTTGCAGTGTTTTTACCACTCGGGGGGTAAAGCCATCCCTCTAATGACTTGAATGTGTGGTATTGGTGGCTAACCACAATCACTATGCAATATATATTTTCCCTTCAGTGGGGATGGGCTGTTTTTTAACTCTTGGCTCTGGGTACACCATGCACCCTTTGCATCATGTTTTATACTGCAACACAAGGGAATTCCTGTGATATTTTTCCTTTTTTCCCTTTTTTTCTTTTGGTGGATTAGTTTGTTCATACACATTTATATCTGTCCCTTATTGATTGGGACCCATCTTTCACATTACACATACTTTTTGCACTTTGTTGTATATCTAGGCTCGAACTCTCCACCAACATATGTCTTTCACTCTCTCACTCACTTTCTTTCAGTGCCGGTGCTACCATTAGGCAAACTAGGGCGCAGTCATAGCTGCTGGGAGGGAGTGTGTGGTCTCTCTCTCTCTCTCTCTCTCTCTCTCTCTGCACTCACACAGAGATCCTCTATCTGGAGCTGCTGGTGGCTGTAGGTGCAGAGTCCGCATAGCTGGAGGGGACAGGGTATTATCTCACCTGGAGCTCGGGAGAAAGGAAATTTTCCATGCTGCTCTGGCTGAGTGATGAGACATGGGAATTCTGTGAATTTGAGGGAGAGAGGATTGTGCAGATGTGACTGTGGGGGGGGGGGGGGTTATAGTGGGCAGAGCTTAACATGGGGGGGGGGAGGGAGGAATTATAGTGGGCACAGTTAAACCTTGGGGGATTATAGTGGGCACACCATAACCTGAATGGGGAATTATAGTGGGCACAGCATAACCTGGGGGTATTATAGTGGGCACAGCTTAACCTGTGGGAGGATTATAGTGGGCACCATTTAACATGTGGGGAATTATAGTGGGCACAGCATAACCTGGGGGGGAATGAATTAGAGTGGGCACAGCATAACCTGGAGTGGAGGAATCATAGTGGGCACAGCATAACCTGGGGAGGAGGAATTATAGTGGGCACAGCATAACCTTGAGAGAAGGAGTTATAGTGGGTCCAGAATAACCTGGGAGAATGAATGTTAGTGGGCTCAGCATAACCTGGGAGGAGGAATTATAGTGGGCCCAGCATAACCTGGGAGGATGGATTATAGTGGGTCCAGCATAACCTGGGAGGGGGAATTATAGTGGGCACAGCATAACCTGGGAGAAGGAATTATAGTGGGCCCAGTATAATCTGGGAGGAGGAATTATAGTGGACACAGCATAACCTGAGGGGGATTATAGTGGGCACAGCATAATCTAGGGGGAATAATAGTGGACATAGCATAACCAGGGGAGGAAGAATTATAGTGGGCACAGTGTGACCTGGGGGTATTATAGTGGGCACAGCTTAACCTGTGGGAGGATTATAGTGGGCACCATTTAACATGTGGGGAATTATAGTGGGCACAGCATAACCTGGGGGGGAATGAATTAGAGTGGGCACAGCATAACCTGGAGTGGAGGAATCATAGTGGGCACAGCATAACCTGGGGAGGAGGAATTATAGTGGGCACAGCATAACCTTGAGAGAAGGAGTTATAGTGGGTCCAGAATAACCTGGGAGAATGAATGTTAGTGGGCTTAGCATAACCTGGGAGGAGGAATTATAGTGGGCCCAGCATAACCTGGGAGGATGAATTATAGTGGGTCCAGCATAACCTGGGAGGAGGAATTATAGTGGGCACAGCATAACCTGGGGAGAAGGAATTATAGTGGGCCCAGTATAATCTGGGAGGAGGAATTATAGTGGACACAGCATAACCTGAGGGGGATTATAGTGGGCACAGCATAATCTAGGGGGAATAATAGTGGACATAGCATAACCAGGGGAGGAAGAATTATAGTGGGCACAGCGTGACCTGGGGGTGATTACTGTGGGCACAGCATAAACTGGGGGAGGTAGAATAATACCCACTTGTGACAGAAGTGACAGCTGACAGGAGAAGGATGTATGGAGCCAGCTGGCTGCAGTGGCAGGGATGAATGAGAGGGCTGTTTTTAACAGGAGCAAGAGTGATGCTGACTGTAAGAGCGGAAGTACTACTGGTTTAGGTGGGAAGGAACACAGAGACCGAAACAGTGCTGCAGGAGTGGAGATGATGCAGCAGCGATGCTGGCTGGAGGAGTAGGAGTGATGCTGGCGGGGATTGAGAAGCAAAATTGGTACCCCAGGGTTTAAGTTTACAGGTGGGTGTGGCTAAAGAGGTTGACAGATATGGGGGCGGGCTAAGTCCCCGTTTGGAGGATATGGAAAGAATAATAGGAATATGTGAAAGGGGTATGTGACCTGATGGGGTAGAGTTTCAACCATATTGCAAGAGGATTTTTTTTTTGATTATACAAGTACTGTAGATGGTCTTGCCTTGGTCCCAAAATAGTCTAGCACCGGCACTGCTTTCTTTCATACGCTCACTCACTTTCTTTTACATTCTTGGACCAACACTGGGTCTATTGTACAATTAATACAACAATAATTAATCACTTGGCACCAACCAGATTGTCCTCTTTATTTTTATTCCCAGATGCCCATATATATGTTCAACATACCATCTGCTGTTCCATGGGGATTTAATTCCTGGGGAACATTGGTTCTGTATATCCTTGCGATCTGTACAGCCTCAGCTCCCAGAAGAGACAATGTCTGTAGTTTACCTTTGGTGCCCACGATTATATGTCACATCCATGGTCATTGTTTAACTATGGGGAGAAGTTTCAGCAGTATTCCCCTCTCCCTACATAATATATATCATTTTTATTTCTGTATTTTGATACATTGTTCATTTATTGTTTTAGACACACTCCTTGCACCTGCTCCTGATGAATGGATATAATTCCGTAAAACACGTCGAGATTTTAGATGCTACAGCCTACACACTGTAGCCTTCCTGGTACCAAACCACAGAAAAAGTATTGGGGGCTATTAGGGTTCCAGTCCTATCTCCACCATTAGGTGCTCAGATGAAGACCAGCTGGTGGTTAGACTTCATGCCTTGGGAGATCAAAACATCTCAATGAGATGTTGGCCTATACTTAATTTGGTGAACAAATTCTACCAAGGTCTTCAATGCGTCACTTGAGGAGGTTCATTTCTGCTTCAATGGCCAAAGTGAATGTGATCTTGATGCTCAAGCCTGGGAAAGATCCGGTTGACCCAAGTACATATAGACCTATTTCATTGCTTCAGCGATAGCAAAATCCTGACTAAGGTCTTGGTGCTGTAGGTCAACGAGATTTTATCTTCCATCATGCATTCAGATCAAGAAGGCTTTATGCCACAATAACCTCAGGCGACTCTTTCTTAACATGCATCTGCAAGCAGATAATGGGGGCCACAAGTCTCTTCTGTCTCTTGATGTCAACAAGGTGTTCGATAGTGTCAGCTGGCAGTATTTGGGCGGTGATTATTCAAGTTTGGCTTTGGGGAACGGTTTATAGCATGGGTCAAATTGCTGTACGCATCCCTGCAGGCTACCATACGAATGTCGGATAGGATGTCACCTGCTTTTGCTCTTGGCAGGGGAACAAGGCAGGGATGCCCACTTTTCCCCCCTGCTCTTTGTGATTACCATAGAGCCATTAGCAGCACTAGTGAGGGCCACCACACAGGTGCAAAGGTTCATATATGGCGATATACATGAAAAGATTATGTTATATGCAGATGACATGATGCTCTTTTTGTGAGACACCAATAATTCATTAACAGGGGTCATGTCCACAATCTCAGACTTTGGATACTTTTCTGGTCTGACCATAAACGGGTTTAAATTTGTCCTAATGGTGCTGGACGAGGAAGGGAAGGTGGAACTACCTGACTTCTTTCCTATCCCAGTTGTGACCACCTGGGTATCCAGATTGTTTCCACGGCTTGCGGATTATTGCTCCCAAAATGTTTAATCATCTACTGTCCCGATTTAGGGATAAGATCAATACCTGGAATAAACTAAAACTGTCACTGGTGGGTAAAGCAAATCTAATTAAAATGATTTTAATGGCACAGCTGCTGTATTTCCTCCACAATCACTGGTTGTGATCCATCCTAAAATATTTAGAGTGGTTAATACCCTTTTTAGATGATTATTGTGGAACACTAAGCCCCCCATAATCAAACTGGAACAAAAGTATTCTAAAGACAGTGCAAATTGGCGGTGCCCAACACTTTGCTGTACTATATAGCTGCCCAGATGCAGCATCTGGTTGGATCCATGTCTCACAATCCAGTAGGCTTGTTGATTCGGCTGATGCTTTTTGCTTCGGGGAGGAGACTGTCCCGGAAGGATTGGAGGCGTAGATGTTCCATAAGTCTAAAAAACAGACACCTACTCTTACACTACTCCAAAAAATATGAAACAAGGGCAGACAGTTGCAGGGGGTGCTGGGATACACGTAATTCAGTCCGATCTGGGGCAATCTCTCATATGTGGCATTGGCTAAGCTGCAGCAAGGGTCCAGGTGGTGCATCTTCGGTGTGACTCTGCTGTCCCACAAAACTGCTGTCTTTCCCTTAATTACAGAGCAGGTTTTGCCTACCCGAAAATATGTTCTACCCATATCTTCAGCTCCAGCAAGCCATTGGCATGCAGGGGGCTGCAGGAGCATGGGTGATTTCCGCCATTCCTATCTTTCACTTGTTCCAGTCTAGTACTGAAACTAAGCAGATTATATCTCAATGTTATCAAATGTTACTTGCTCAACACTTACGGGCACATCCCATTAAGGCAGTGTCTATGTGGAAGAGAGACCTAGGGTCACCCGGGGAAGATCAGAAGGAGGAGGTCCTTTAGTCTATATCTACATGCTCTTTGAATGTGGCATAAAAGGTTTCCAACTTTATATTGTACTTAGAGTACATTACGCCCCAACAAAACTTCATAAAATGGCCAGATTCCCTCTGTGGTAGATGCCAGAAACACAATGGGGATCTCATACATTTCCTTTGGCGGTGCCCAAAACTCCACCGCCACTGCAATGCAGTGGTGGCAACACTCAATCAGGTATTCCAAATGAGTGTACCTTTAGATCCCATATGTTGCATATTGGGGTTCTGGAGGAGGTGATCCCTGAATAACAGGTCAGGGTTCTCCAGAGCGCTGTTTCAGGCCAGAAAAAGGTATTTTAATGGGTTGGAAATTAATCACACCGTCTCTTGGATAACACAAATGGGATACACTCTTATTATGGAACGGTATATCTATCAACACATGGTATGCCCAGGGCAGGTTTAAAAGGCTATGGTCGCGTTGGCTTCACATACCTGTACTGAGTCTAAGGGAATTGGTAATGTCTAGACTTCTACAGTGCCCCAAAGGGTGATTTTGTGCTATATGTATTATCTTAAGGGTTCGGTCCCGGGGAGTAAAGACATGAGTTCTTGCATACTATGTTTATGTCTACTGTATGGCTGCTGCAACATCAAATGGGATATGTACATGTTACTGCTTTACATGGATTTGATTTGTACATTGCAAGTTGTTTATTGTGTTTAATAGAACCTTTTATGATAAAAAACAGAAAGAGCTGTTGGCTTTTGTTTTGCACACATATGATAGTCCTGTTATAGGGTATCTTCCACTATGGGACTTTAATTCCCCCTATTGGCAATTTTCTGATAGAGCAACACATAGGTTGGTCATTTTAGATTACAGTCCCATTAAGATTTCAGTATGCCAATGCTCAATTTGTACAAGTTTGTTTTTGACATGATTTGATTTTAAAAACTCAAGATCTACTGTATATCTAGTGGTCGTTAGCCACTTAAGACCCAGACCAATAAGCAGGTTAAGGACCCCTTTTTGCGATTTGGCACTGCGTTGCTTTAACTGACAATTGCGCGGCAGTGCGACATGGTTTCCAAACAAAATTGGCGTCCTTTTTTTACAACAAATAGAGCTTTCTTTTGGTGGTATTTGATCACCCCTGCGGTTTTTATTTTTTGCGCTATAAACAAAAATAGAGCGTCAATTTTGAAAAAAAATCAATATTTTTTACTTTTTGCTATAATAAATATCCCCAAAAAAGGTATAAAAAAAACATTTTTGTTCTCAGTTTAGGCCGATACATATTCTTCTACCTATTTTTGGTAAAAAAAAAAATCGCAATACGTGTTTAACGATTGGTTTGCACAAAATTTATAGCGTTTACAAAATAGGTAATAGTTTGATGGCATTTTATTAATATTTTTTTTTTTTACTACTAATGGCGGATATCAGCATTTTTTCATGACCGCGACATTATGGCAGACACATCAGACAATTTTGACAGATTTTCACAGCAAAAAGTGCCATAAAAATGCATTGATTACTGTGAAAATGTCAATGGCAGTTTAGGAGTTAACCAATAGGGGGCGCTGTAGGGGTTAAATGTGACCATATGTGTTTCTAACTGTAGGGGGCGGGGCTGGACGTGTGATGTCATTGATCATCTTTCCCTATATCAGGGAACAGATGATCAATGACACTGCCACTGTGAAGAATGGGGAAGGTTTACACACACCTCTCCCTGTTCTTCAGCTCCTGTGACTGATCGAGGGACACCGGCGGGTGCCGCGGCCACGGAGCTACAGACCCACGGCTGGGCTCCTAAAGGCGGCGTACATGTACGTGCCTGTGCCCAGCCGTGCCATTCTGCCGATGTATATGTGCAGGAGGCGGTCCTTAAGTGTTTAATACTATTTTAGAATCTCACTCACTTCCACTTTGCCTGGATGTTGTTGCTTGAGTGCCACACCCTTCTCTTTATGTATTGTATTCTAATTGGATCTTGAAATCATACATTACATTGTTCAAATAACCAATATAGCAAAACAACTCCTTGACTTGGCACACACATTAACTATAAATGAGGGTGTAGTTCCTAAACTCAGTCTTTACCATTCAGGTTCCTGAAAATCCACTTGCATTTCCCACCACGGGGTTTAGCCATTAACATTGGTAGGAACAGATATATATTCAACAATTAATTTATTGCCATTAACTCAATAGGAACAACTTCACACTCTCCCCACCAAGTCATAGAATCTGAACATTTGTACATATTGTTTTTTTTTTTTTTTTTATTGTTGGTTATCTGTTCAGTTCTGTCCAGAACACAACGTTTCATTTTCCACCTTACACTCCCATCCCACTGTCCCATCCCTCCAGTGCTTTTCTACTTCTTCCCCTTACCCTACTGTGGGGTTTAACTTCTGCCCTATGCCCTCACGGCCCACTGTTATTATACACTTTTAAAGTGACTCTAAGTGCATAATTTCTAGTATACTCTCCCCACCAGCACCCCCCCCCCAAATACATAACACACGCCTCTTTTAGTCCAATGTTGTGCCCCAGAGCAGCATTGAGGGATCAGGTGATGGGGGCAGAGCCAAGCCACACTGTGTGTGTGTCTATAGACACACATAGCCTGGCTCAGGAGAGAACCCACATGTCTGCCCCCAGACCAAAAGGCTGGACACAGAAGAGAAGGAGACAAGAGCACTGGCAAGAGAAGGTTCAGTGTCACTCTGTGTTTAAGCATCTACCCACAACATAATATTATACAAATTACAAAAACATTTAAATTCAAAATAAAGACTAATGTCCAGGGTTTTTCGTTCTCCCTCTAAAAGAACCAAATATATTCAATACTATAATTCTTCTGCAATGAAATTTCAGTTCTCTCAGTCTTTAGCTGCTCAATAGGTAAATAATAAATATCCTACTTATTTTTACCTAAAAGATCTGAGAAGAAAGTTGGAGTACTTACTGTATATGCCTAGCTAAAAAAAATCCTTCTGAAAGCTCCACATAATCAAGAATAAAGAGGAGTGATATGTACTGATAACTAGGAAAATCGCTGGGTATATAGCTCTTTTATTACATGTGCTGTTGATCATAGTGTTTGCTGAAACTGTTGTTTGGGCCTCACCAAGAATACATCATACTGTATGCAACTGTATCTTAAGTGGAAACCGGAGCTCCTTGGTCTTTATGTTTTGTTTTTGTTTTTTTTTGTACGCTGCACGGCAGCCAATCGCCATTTGTTTTATAACTGTGACTAGGAAGCCATCAAAGCCATGCCTACTAATGGCATGGCTGTGATTGGTCAGTGCAGCATGTGACCCAGCATGTGACCAGTAGTGTTGAGCGGAATATGCCATATTCGATTTCGCGATATTGCGCGAATATATAGAAGAATATTTGCGAATATTCGCTAATACCGAATATTCGTGATATTTTATCCAAAAAAAATTATGCGAAAATGATTGCAAAATTCTCATAAACGGAGATCATTTCCTGTATTACTAAACTAATATGCACTAAACACTAACTCTACACTAACTCTACTTAAAAGAAAGGAGAATAAGGGGGCAAAAAAAGGGCAGGGAAGATAATCGCGCAATATTCCTATTGCGCGATTATCTTCTCCGCCCTTCTTTTGCATCAGAGCCAATCAGAATAACTTGAATATTCGGCAAAAGGAATATCGCGCAATATTCCTTTTGCCGAATATTTGAGTTATTCTGATTGGCTCTGATGCAAAAGAAGGGCGGAGAAGATAATCGCGCAATATTCTTTTGCCGAATATTCAAGTTATTCTGATTGGCTCTGATGCAAAAGAAGGGCGGAGAAGATAATCGCACAATATTCCTTTTGCCGAATATTCAAGTTATTCTGATTGGCTCTGATGCAAAAGAAGGGCGCATCAGAGCCAATCAGAATAACTCGAATATTCGGCAAAAGGAATATTGCGCGATTATCTTCTCCGCCCTTCTTTTGCATCAGAGCCAATCAGAATAACTCGAATATTCGGCAAAAGGAATATCGCGCAATATTCCTTTTGCCAAATATTCGAGTTAGTCTGGGTCCCCATTGACTTCAATGGGGTTCGGGTTCGGGCTCGGGTCAAGTTCGGGTCCCGAACCCGAACTTTTTTTTCAAAGTTTGTGTTCGGGTCCGAACCCGAACATCCAGGTGTCAGCTCAACTCTAGTTATTTTTTCTCAATAAAATCTTTATGGAATAAAAAAAAGGAAAATCACCAGCAATGCTAGTTCATTTATGGTTTTAAGCAGGCCATAGATCAGTGGTGCTCAACCTGTGGGTCGGGACCCCCTCGGGGGTCAAATGACGATTTGATAGGGGTCACAGAATCCTGGGATGTTCCTGAAGCCTGCGTTGCTCTCCCAGTCTTTTCGTGGCCACCCAGCAGGGCTGTCCCTGGAGCCCACGGCCGCCCACTCAGCCTCTTTGCAGCCGCCCATTCAGTTCACGGCTAGGCTGGGGGGCATAGATTAGAGGTCAGCTGACTGGTGAGGAATATGAAGTGGGAGGGGCTGGAGGAGACCCTATCTCCTGATTTCGGCATAGGTGTCACTGCTGCGAGACACGACAGAGCTGGAGACACAGTGAGAGGGGGAGGAACAAAGAAAAAGGGAGATTAATAATAATAATAAAGATGGCTAAAGAGAGGAATGGGGGAAAAAAAAAAGAAAATAGCATAAAGAGAGATACAAGGGAAAGAAAGGAGAACAAAGAGAAAGAGTGGTACACCCTAAAATGTACCATAAGGGGTTTTAATACCATACGAATAGAAGGGTCTCGGGGAGTGCTAAATGTCCGTGGGTTAGGGGCGCAATTTACATGTCTTGCCTTGGGTACTGACAACCCACGCTACGAAAATAATTTTACTGTTAGGGGTCCCCACAACTTGGGAAATGTTATCAAGGGGTCACGGCACTAGCAAGGTTTAGAACCACTGCCATAGATGATTTGAATCTCGGCTGGTTCAGCAGGGATTAATTGTTGACTGTTTGTACTTAAGTCGATCCATTGATCGACTTTGGTACAACCTGCATGTCAGATTTTTAGAATGTGATTATTGTCAGCGGCTATGTGGAAATATTGGCCCCCCAAATTTATATGTTTTTTAACCTCTTCCCGACCATGCTATAGCCAAATGGCAGCTACAGAACCATCACAGATTTCCGGGAGTCTATTGATGTCCTCCCAGAACCCTGCCTTTCTGCCTCTGGAGTATGCATTGGGAGGGCTCTGTGATTGCATATCGAGGTAAAAAAACAATCATGTAATCAGTTGTGTCCAAGCACAGCTGATCACAGTGTAAACAGGATTTGCTGGTTATCATCAGTCCTCTCCTCATTCTGACAGCATGTGAGGAGAGGAGAGCTGGTAAGCGAAAATCCACACTGGGGAAATCTACACTAATAACCAGGGCACTGATCATCAGTGTTCTGATAATCAGTGCAGCGCCAACAATGCCAATCAGTGTTGCATATCAGTGCCCATTACTGCCAATCTGTGCCCATCATTGCAGGTTATCAGTGCTGCATATCAGTGCAGTGCCTCTTCCTCAATGCCCATCTGTGCCCATTAGTGCTGCCTCATCAGTGCCCTTCAGTGCAGCCTATCAGTTCTGCCGATTTGCACCCATCAGTGTTGCCTATCAGTGCCCATCAGTGTCACCTATCAGTGCCCAGCAGTGCCACCTATCTGTGCCCATCATTTCAGCTTATCAGTGCTCACCTCTTCATTAATGCCCATCAGTGCTGCCTTCTCAGTGCCCATTAGTGCCGCCTCATCAGTGCCCAACAATGCAGCCTATCAGTGCCAAATACCAGTGCAGCCTCATCAGTGTCCCCTCATCAGTGCCCTTCAGTGCAACCTATCAGTGCCCATCAGTGCCACATATCAGTGCAGCCTCATCAGTGCCTCCTCATAGGTGGCCTATCAGTGCCCATTAGGGCAGTCTATCAGTACCTATCAGGGAAGTCTATCAGTACCCATCAGTGTAGCCAAATGTACTTATTCATAACATTTTATAACAGAATCTTTTTTTTTTTCAAAATGTTTGGTCTTTTTTCATTTGTTTAACGAAAAAAAAAAAAAAACAGTGGTGATTAAATACCACCAAAATAAAGCTTCATCTGTATAAAAAAATCATACAAATTTTGCTTGAGCACAGTGTTGCATGGCAGAGTAAATGTCATTCAAAGTGTGACAGTGCTGCAAGCTGAAAATTGGCCGGGGCAAGAAGAGGGTGAAATTTTGCAGCAGGTAATGCAGTTAATAATATTAGGAATGGCCACACTCTGCCTACCCAAATAAACATGTCCTTTATTTACATATTTCAAAAACTAAGAAAATTATCTGGGAGATTGTATATATTAACACCCCATCTTAATGATTACAGTTCTAAAATGTATGATTAAGATAATAGAAAATATGATTTTTGTTTTGTAGCCTTATGGAACAGATGGATAAGAGCTGTCACTTCCTCAATCATCCACCACTTCGGAACCACAGCACTCAGTCTGGCATGTCACCGGAAAACCTCCAAACATCAGCAGTAACAGGAAAAAGACAATGTCAAGGTATCTTTGCTAAAACAAGTAGTTTTTATTCAAAACAGTGGATAACAATCATATAGAAAGCCTAGTCCGTTAGGCCCTAATCATGGATAACAAGTAAATGTTACAAACACTATGGCCCCTTTCACATAATAAGTCTGCTCGGATCCATCTGTCCGTTTTTCAGGCGGATCTGAGGGGGGTATCCTTTGACTCCTATGGACAGGCGGGTGTCAGTGGGAAAGTGTCCACTAACACACGCCTGCCATCCCATTCGCTCAGGGCAAACGTATAGCATACCGTTCAGCTATCCGCCTGGTGTATCGGATCAAATGAGATATAATGAAAATGGGCATGCTGTCCGTTTTCATTCGATCTCCTTATAGAAATCAGGGGGCTCTGACAGGTCCCTCCCTGCTCAGTGAGCAGAGACAGACCAGAGAAAATTAACGGAGGGATCTCCCACTGAGCTGTCAGACTCCACTGAGCGGATCCGCCCTGTGTGAAAGGGCCCTTTGCAACCACATGATTTTCCTTAACCACTTTGCAACCGCCTTATAGACAAAGTACGTCTACAGGGCGGTTGCTTAACTCTAAGAGGCCATTAATTAACGGCTTCCCAGAATCTCGCTCCCGCGCGCCCCCTGAGACGCGCACATGGGAACATCCATCACGGATCACGGTAAATCGCCACTGATAGCGGAGGTTTACCACGCAATCGCTCCGTCCAATAACGGAGCGATCACTTGTAAACAAACCGGCGTCATTTGATGACGCCGGTTCCTCCCTCCTCTCTCTGTACCGATCGGTACAGTGTGAGAGGAGAGGGGAGGGAGCGGATGACAGCGGCAGTGCTGTGGGCTGGATCTGTGACAAATGCAGTCACAGATTCATCCATCCATTCCTCCCTGCTCAGCCATCCCTGCTGCAATACTCTGCAATACTGGGCATACTCTGGCAATACTCTGGGCATACTCTGGGCATACTCTGGCAATACTCTGGTAATACTCTGGGCAATACTCTGGCAATACTCTGGCAATACTCTGGGCATACTCTGGCAATACTCTTGGCAATACTCTGGCAATACTCTGGCAATACTCTGGGCATACTCTGGCAATACTCTGGGCATACTCTGGCAATACTCTGGGAAATACTCTGGCAATACTCTGGCAATACTCTGGTAATACTCTGGGCATACTCTGGCAATACTCTGGGCATACTCTGCAATACTCTGCAATACTCTGCAATACTCTGGGCATACTCTGCAATACTCTGTGCATACTCTGGGCAAACTCTGCAATACTCTGGGCATAATCTGGGCATACTCTGGCAATACTCTGGCAATACTCTTGAAATACTCTGGGCATACTCTGCAATACTCTGGGCATACTCTGCAATACTCTGGGCATACTCTGCAATACTCTGCAATACTCTGGGCATACTCCGGGCATACTCTGCAATACTCTGGGCATACTCTGCAATACTCTGGGCATACTCTGGGCATACTCTGGCAATACTCTGGCAATACTCTGGGCAATACTCTGACAATACTCTGGAAATACTCTGCAATACTCTGGGCATACTCCGCAATACTCTGGTCATACTCCGCAATACTCTGGGCATACTCTGCAATACTCTGGGCATACTCTTGGCATACAGCGCCCCTGTCCCCATGAGCTCGCATGCAGAAGCGAACGCATACGCAAGTCCCACCCGCATATGAAAACGGTGTTCAAACCACACATGTGAGGTATCTCTCTGCGAAGAGGTAGAGGAGAGCAATAATTTTGGCCCTAGACGTTCTCTGTAACTAAAAACATGTAACCAGTAAAAATATTTAAAGCGTTGCCTATGGGAATTTTTAAGTACCGAAGTTTGGCGCCATTCCACAAGTGTGAGCAATTTTGAAGGGTGACATGTTACATATTGGGCTAACTTTAATGTTTTTTTTTAAAAGCACAAAACTGTTTTATTTAAAAAAAAAAATTGCTGTGCAAATACCATGCGTGATGAAAAGTTGCAATGACCGCCATTGTATTCTCTAGGGTCTTTGCTAAAAAGCATATATAATGTTTTGGGGTTCTATGTAATTTTCTAGCAAATAAATGATGATTTTTACATGTAGGAGAGAAATGTCAGAATTGGCCTGGGTGCTCCCTACATGTTGGGCCTCTGTATGTGGCCACACTGTGTAAAAGTCTCACACATGTGGTATTGCCATACTCGGGAGGAATAGCAGAATGTGTTTTGGGGTGTAATTTGTGGTATGCATATGCTGTGTGTGAGAAATAACCTGCTAATATGAAAATTTGATGAAAAAAAAAATAATCTTGATTTTGCAAAGAATTGTGGGAAAAAATTACAACTTTAAAAAACTCACCAGGCCTCTTTCTAAATACCTTGGAATGTCTTCTTTCCAAAAAGGGGTCATTTGGGGGTATATGTACTTTTCTGGCATGTTAGGGTCTCAAGAAATGAGAGATGCTGTCAGTACATCAGGTGTGATGAAATTGATCAATTTTCAGTAATTGGTATCATAGCTTGTAGACCCTATAACTTTCACCCAGACTAAATAATATCCAACATTTTTTTTTTTTTTTTTACCAAAGATATGTAGCAGTATACATTTTAGGCCAAATTTATGAAGAAAAATTACTTTTTTGCAAAATTTTATAATAGAAATGAAGAAAAATTATTATTTTTTACAAAATTGTTGTTCTTTTTTCATTTATAGCAAAAAAAATTAAAAATGCAGAGGTGATCAAATACCACAAAAGAAAGCTCTATTTGTGGGGGAAAAAAAGGACAAAAATTTCATTTGGTTACAGTGTTGTATGACTGAGTTATTGTCATTCAAACTGTGAGAGCACCGAAAGCTAAAGATTGGTCTGGTTATTAAGGGTGTTTAAGTGCCCAGTGGTCAAGTGGTTAAAGTCACATGGCCAACTGAAAAAAATCTGATGAAAAGACATGGTTACTATTTGCAGGTTACATATGCAAATAAGAGAAAGAAAACTAAAACACACAGATATTTATAATCAAAAGAGGGGGAGCTATTACCTGAGGTCCAGGTCCATGTCCCACCTATGGTTTATTCCAAAGGGGATGCAGGTCTGTAGCCTATGGATCTCTATCAGCTTGCTATATCTGTCTGTTTGTAATAAAAAAAAATAACACATTTATATTGTAAAATGTACAGCAATCATAGAATATAATGCATAGGTGTAAAACAGAAACACATGTGTACTGTATATCTAGGTGTTGGAAATCCAGTGCAGTAGTATAAATGAATTGCTTATTGTTATAACCAAATTGCTATATGAATAACTGGATAAAGGAAGAATTGCAAGACTAGTATTTTTCCCAATTTAAATTCAATTCATTCATCTCTATTGATTGGTTTCTCACATTTAATCTTGATAGGATTCAAACCTGTATTTTAGACGTGTGACTAAGCAACATTGCACTAGTAAGAAAATGTTCTACTTCATAATTGATTGATTCGCTTTTTATTCAGTTATCCAATAAAAGGTTTGGTATAAATGTGTATCTGGAAACCAAGTAGCATTCAGTGTAATTGTTCTTTTGTTGTGGAACAGTGACATCTAGCAGACAGAGATACATTTGTACATGATGTCTCTAGTAAAAATAAAAATGCAAAATCAAGCAAGCAGCCATTAATACCTGTATTGCCTGCGTTTTTGGGGGGGTATGTATGAATACTTTGAGCTGAAACATTTCAATTCCTCAGAAATCACATCTATGATTACACATTGTTATACAATGCATGAGTATTAATATACACATAGCTAAGAAATAGATACGTATTTCTCACATGAACAACATTGCTTCTTTTATATCCCCACTCTCTTATAGAGAAAATGTTTCTTTTTCATTTAAGGATTATGTTAAAGTGATAGTAAAGACAGAAGTTAAAAAAGTTTATTTTTTATTTTTGTTATCTTAATGCATTCTATATGCAGCAGCCCCCCTTAGCCCCTCTAATACTTACCTGAGGTCCATCTATATCCAGTGATGTTGACAAGACACTCGACTGGCCGGGACTCCCCTCCTCATTGGCTGAGACAGCAGCGTGGGGCCATTGGCTCTCGCTGCTGTCAATCAGTCAGTCAGCAAATGAGGAGAGAAAGGGTTCAGGGCTCCGTATCTGAATAGACAAAGGAGCTGTGGCTCGGCGCAGGTGCCCCCATAGCAAACTGCTTGCTCTTGGGGCACTTAACAGAAGTGAGGGGCCAGGAACATTGAAGAGGGACCTGAGAAGAGAATCTGGGCAGCTCTGTGGAAAACCACTACACAGGGCAGGTAAGTACAACAGTTTTGTTTTTTTTAACTAAAAAAAAAACAGACTTTACAATCACTTTAACAAAGAAGAAGTCTATTAATTTATAACATTGGCACATTAGGATTTAATTTGGTTTATTTATTCCCCACAGCATTTGGGTACAATCTATATGCTAAAGATGGTTTGCACCTAAATGGAAGGGGGTCTGCTGTGCTGGGGGAGAGGTTTATGGCTGGAGGAGTATTTAACCAATTCAGCTATGGAGTTTTACCCCCATCATGACCAGGCCAATTTTTGAAATACTATGACACTGTATTACTTTAGCTGTCAATTGTCCTGTAGTGTGGCACTGTACCCAGACAATTCTGAAAAAAAGCTATATTTTTTTTTTTACTTTCGGCTATAAAACATATCCAATAAAAACATAAAAAAAAATAATTTCTTCATTAATTTAGGCCAATATGTAGCATGGATGGCTGAGAGCGAGATCCATGAAAGACTCGGGCAAACCCAGTGACTAGCAGCTATAGAGATTAGCAATTCTGTTACCAACATCTAGACAAAGCGACCAGGAACCGGAGGAGATGTCCCCTAAAAGAAAAGAAGACAGGAGATCAAAAAATCTTACTGCCTTTTTCCTCCAGCCTGCACGAGGAAGCAAGAAAAATGGCGTCGGTGCTCAGACCCCCTGCTTCCTCCCTGCATAGCAACACTTATTACATGGATCTCCCTGATGATCCCTGAATGGCTGTGGGGATTACAAGGGACCCCCAGTCCCCCTTTAAGTCAAATCCTTCATGCCCACTGTGCAATAGCCCTGCTAAAGCTCACATAAGGCTAGATTAGGATTCCTCAGACCCTTAGGTAAGCCATGAAAATGCTAATCTATCTCCTACTGCCTCCATACTGTTGCCAATAGCGTCCTCCAATCAGTCTGTCATGGATACTCTCCTCAAGGACATGGTATTGGCTCTTCATTATTCCTTAGGTGGAATTTCTAAAAGTGTCCAAACAGTTTGCCAATGGTATTCACTCTCCATGAGACGGGGTACACAATATTGAGAATTCCATTGAGGTAATTACTATTACTGTAAAAGACAAATAGAAGCAAATAATGAAGCAATAGAGAACCACAAATGGATCAAAGCTAAACTTGCTGACCTGGAAGGTCAATCAAGGCGTAACACCCTCAGATTAAGGAGAGTACCTCAGTCAGTACAAGCAGCAGACTACAATAACAAAGGTGCTTTGCAAACAAAAGTTAAAACACAGATCGACAGAAATGACAGCCCTTCTTCCATCTCATCCATGGAAGAAGGGCTAGCTCTGCTTCGCTCCTGGGATTTTATACCTGACCCACCTCCGCAAGAAGGATCTAATAGACATCCTGAAATAATATCTACATCCTTGCACACCGTTAGCAAATGGTCACGACACCATCCAAAATGACTTTGCCAGATGTAACCCAAAACGTCACTCTACACTAGAACTTCCCTGAGTCCAGTCCCTCGGAGAACCACTTTGGTCATTGGGACTTATACCCCCTCTATGTATATGCAGCTTTGCCTTGCACTATACAGTTGCATTCATAAGTTTTTGTCCTTTTGTTTTTTAGTTTTTTCCAGTTTTAGACTGCAAGCTCATCTGGTTAACATGCAAATTTCTGGTTTTCCAGCCTTCATGCAACTAACGGGTTAGCATAATTCGCATCACCCAGCCGATTCTTAGCTACTCGTCTAGTCTGCTTTCTACCTACCCGCATACCAGTAAGTACACGTGTATCCTATATACCTCTAAATATAAATGGCTCTTAAAATACTAACTTTAATTACATTTTTTATTTGGAGCTTTAGACGTATAGAAAGATAAAAATATTTGTCATACATCAAAACACAGAAATGAGGTACGTATGAAAAAATATATACAGTATGGCATACTATAAGTACCAATCAAGGTCAAACATTGTGTCTATTACAAGTGCTAAATGTAAGGTGAGTTGTGTTGTCCAAAACCCCCAGACACCCCGCTTGCGAGCAAACTGTTTCTTAACCTGTTTCCGACCGCCCGCCATCATTTTACTGCGGGAATGTGGCTCTCCTGGGCGAGAGCCCGTAGCTATAAGTCCCCATTAAAGCGGCCACTAGGGGGTACGATCGCCGAAGGGCACACGTGATCGCTCGTTACAGAGCGGGGACCGGAAGCTATGTGTGTAAACACAAAGCTCCCGGTCCTGACAGCGGGGGAAACGCTGATCTTCTGTTCATACAATGTATGAACAGAAGATCAGTGATTTCCCCTAGTGAGGCCACCCCCCCCATACAGTTAGAACACACCCAGGAACACACTCAACCCCTTTCCTGCCCCCTAGTGTTAACCCCTTCACTGCCAATGGCATTTTTATAGTAATCCAATGCATTTTTATAGCATTGATCGCTAAAAAAATGCCAATGGTCCCAAAAATGTGTCAAAAGTATCCGAAAGTATGTCTAGTGCCGCCATAATGTCGCAGTGAGAAAAAAATGCTGATCTCCGCCATTACTAGTAAAAAAAAATATTAATAAAAATGCCATAAAACTACCCCCTATTTTGTAAACGCTATAACTTTTGCGCAAACCAATCAATAAACGCTTATTATGATTTTTTTTTACGAAAAATATGTAGAAGAATATGTATCGGCCTAAACTGAGGAAAATAAATGTTTTTTTATATATTTTTGGGGGATATTTATTATAGCAAAAAGTGAAAAATATTGCATTTTTTTTTAATTGTCGCTCTATTTTTGTTTATAGCACAAAAAATTAAAACCGCAGAGATGATCAAATACCACCAAAAGAAAGCTTTATTTGTGGGAAAAAAAGGACACCGGTTTTGTTTGGGAGCACGACCGCGCAATTGTCAGTTAAAGCGGCGCAGTGCCGAATCACAAAAAGTGCTCTGGTCATTGGGCAGCAATATGGTCCGGGGGTTAAGTGGTTAATAAAATTTAACAACTTAGAGAAACATTAACAAGTTGCATCAACATAAGGTTACCTGGTATGTAGACATATTGGTACATGCATATATTGATTTGGATGTGTGAAGTATTAATTAGAAAACCAGGGGGGTTAAACTTTGAGTGGGACTTGACCCAGTTTTATGAGTGATTTTTACCCGGTTTTTAGGGAAATGTCTGGAGGTATATATGTGTATACTATACATGTTTTATATTGTATACATCTCATAAAATCATGTGTCTTTGAGAGATACCACATCATCTCGTCATCTTGTGGGCATTTAAGTTCAATCTCATTGTAAATATTACCCAAGCTTATAATCTGGAGAAAAAAAAATTGAAGCAAAGAATAGAACACAGGGAGCCAATCATCAGAAGAATTACATCTGTTTTGAATTTATTTTGAATCAACTATGTTAAGTGATCATATGATATGTCTTTTTGTACACTATTATGTTGGTGATTGCATTCTGAATGGTTTAGACGAAGCACGCCAGCCATGTGAAACGCGTCACCTTTTGCCTATGTCATTGCTTTTCGTCTCATGATTTTATCTCCTCAGTAAACTTTTCTATGTTTACATCTAATATGCCATCCTATTTTTGTATACCCATTCATCTGCAGCACCCGATCTGATATGTGTTCATTCATCAGCAGTTCAGCTATTCACACCTGGAGCAGTTACTTCATTTTTTTTTACATCCCACTTGTAGTTCCAGTGAATTTTTCTTAATAAAATTGAACAACTTAGAGAAACATTACCAAGTTGCAGTAACATAAGGTTACCTGGTATGTAGACACATTGGTATATGCATATATTGATTTGGAATACAGGAGGGATGTGTGGAGTTCTACAAGGCTACACCAGGTGTATATATTGTGGTAGGATCTAAAGTTCAAGCAGTACAGTGTTACAAAGTACCATTGGATCTAAATTATATAAATCAGGGGGTGATTGTTTTTTCATGCCAGTGCGACCATTTTTTGGAGATTGAAGGTAATGACCTTCGTATGCAGCAAACATATGTTCATAAGAACCATGTATGTGTACTAGGGTAATTACTTAAGATATCTGGAGTTCTCCAATCTCCAGTGGTGGAAAATGGTAAGTCTGGTAGAAAGAGTTGTTATAGTGTGGAAACAGTAAGGGATTTTTTTCATACCAATGTTCAAGAGGGCTAGCCCTAGGGAAGGCAAAAGCAAAAATCCTGTCACTTCTGGGAGGATTCAGAATACCTCTTGCCAGAGTTTAGCTGTTTGGGTACATTGCCAGAAAAAGTGAAACTGTTTTTTTCTATTTCTCCGCAGTTTCTCCAGCACAGTGATTGTGTGGCAGGGTCATAAGTGTGGATCATGGAAAGAGTAATCTACCATCTAAGGGTAATTTTCGAGGATCTAGAGGCTTTGTAGTTGGTTTTTAGTGCTGTTCACCATTGAGATTCGCTGAAGGATCATCCAATATTTTTTTTCCCATTTAAGTAAGGGTAAGGAATTAACAGAATATGTCTTGTGCCCTAGCATGTTATAGAAAAGTGAGATATTTTTTACATTTTCTGTAGGTGATAAAAGATATTTTCATATGAGTGGATGTACATCAGTATGTAGCTGAGGATTGCGAAGTAGACAGTGTGTTATTTGTGTGTATTTATATTAGTCCGTCGGAGTAAGGTGAAAGGAATTTTGCAGTGATGGGAAGGGTCTAAGGAGGTTATTAGAACATAAGTCTGAGACAAAGTGAATACCTTTATCTTTCCATATTTGTGTTCAGAGATTGGGTATGAGTATAGAGAACACAGATATTGGTAGTGGTATTCTATGGGGGGAAGCTCCTTTGGAAGCATTGGTTAGTAGGTTGTTTAAATGCCAATCTTGAGTCAACAGTGGTGGGTGATAAAGGTGAACTGAGTAGCCAAGTGCCAAGGGCTTGGCCAAGGACTTGCTATATTTCGGTGTCAAACCAGGGGCATGCGTATTCAGTTGTAAAACATGTTTTAAGTTGGGATAGTAGTGCAGCGTTATAGTACGGTAGTCTCTGAAGTTGATAAGTCCTGCGCCTCCCACCAGTTTGCGTTTGAGGAGAGTGGCACGGGAGCACCTAGCTCTTTTATTTTGCCATATGTAGCATCCAAGGACATTTTGTAGTGAGGCAAACAGTGAGCTAGGGATGGGAATTGGTAGTCATCTGAATAGGTAAAGTAATTGCGGTAGTTTAAGCAGTTTAAATACTGCTAATCTGCCTGATCATGATAGGGCTAATTTGAGAAACACTTTTGGGAGGCTGTTCAGGAAGGGAGTAAAGTTAGCTTGGTAGAGAGAGGATGTAGCATTGGTTAGTTGTAATCCTAAGTAAGAAATAGATTCTTTTTTTTTTTTTTACTTTTAATAGATTTTTTTTTTCAAAAGAGAGCACGTAATACAGAAGCAAGAGATCAAACAAGTGTGGGACCAATTGTCCCGCTAGCGCCAACATGGCCAGAAAAAAAACAATTGATACAATAATCCAAAAGTAAATTGAGAGTATACGATCCGTAACCAGTATTGAATAAGAACCTACCAAAATCTTGGCTATTAGCCTGCATTATGAATTCCAAGGACAAGGTAGCTCGTAAAACTGTACCTAGGGAATCTGACTTGGGGGACCTGGGGAGAAACCAGCCACCCCTAATGGGAGCTAACTGTGGCCGGGTTTCAAACCCCATTTGGAGGTAATAAGACCAACTTGGTTACATACAGTCTGGTTAAACTACTAACTATACTCGAAGGTCATGTTGAGGCAAATATCTAACAGCCGATGAATGGGTGTTAAAGGAACCACCCATCACTAGCTAATAACAAACCCACTAGCGTGGTCAGGACATGGCACCTAAGAGGATAAAAAAGATCAAGCGTTGTGTACTCCTGGACACTGTCTGGGCTGGAAAATTCAAAAGGGCAATTAGGGGAGATGTAGGGATGGGCGCTTCCGTGATCTTACAAATCCAGGAGAAGATTTTATTCCAAAAACTCTGTATCCTGGGGCATCCCCACCACACATGCAACATATCACCCCTATGGTTACAGTCCCTAAAGCACAGGGGGGATGACGCTGGGTACATCTTGGCTAGCCTAGAGGGGACCAGATACCATCTGGAGAGAACCTTTATGCTAGCTTCTGCAAGGTTATAATTAATAACCCCCTTGTAAGATTGAAAAAAGTTTCTATTCCAAGTCTCTAACGTCCATTGTTGAGATAAATCCTTCTCCAAAGCCAGCATGAAGGAAGTCTTGGAGCTAGTGGAAGAAAGTGCCCTGTAAATTACCGTGATTCCTCCCCTCTGCCCATCTACCTGGCCACACCATTGTTTGTATGACCTAAGTCGTGGGCTATGGGCATGTGTTGTCCATAGTTTATGTAGGAAGGATGAGATCTGAGCATAGCGAAAAAGTTCTGTCTGGGGCATGTTCAGATCTCTGGTATAAAATGTTTTAGAGTGAGGGCCCGCGGGACCGAGAAAGTGACCTATTCTATACATTCCCTTAAATATCCACCATCTGAATGTTTTTTACATTAAGCCCTGGAGGGAATTCCGGGTTTTGGAATAAGTGTTTTAGTGGGGTAATGGGCGATATCAGCCGCGCGTTGTTCCGAAGACCATCCCAGAGGGCAAAGGAGTGAGAGAGAGCGTTGGGGACAATATGGAGGGTCTCAGCGATTTAGGGCACCACAACAGATAGTCCAAGGTGTGGAGCGGAACCGATTGCCTTTCAATGTGTATCCAATCAGGCAATTCCCAGCGGCAGTAAACCGTGGAGATTTGAGCAAGTTGAGCCGCCTGGAAATACAGAAGTTAGTTCGGGAGACGCAGGCCGCCCTCCTCCCTAGCCCGGAACAAAACCGATTTTGAAAGTCTGTAACCCTTCCCACCCCAGACAAATGTAATGATTTTATTTTGAAAAGATTTTAGATGCGCCCTGACAAGGGGGATAGGCAGTGCTCTAAAGTAGTATAAGATGCATGGGAGTAGTGTCATTTTTATCGCAGTGATTCTGCCCAGCCAGGAAAGAGATAACTGAGACCACCTGGAGAGGTCGCCTTCTAGTTTTTGGAATAGATGGGGGTAGTTAGCTTGATAAAGAAGTTCCACCTTGGAGGTCAGCTTAATCCCTAGATATGTGATGGACTTGTCACTCCATGTGAATCGAAAGTCCTCCCTAATCCTGGAGAGCAGAGAAACTGGGATATTGATGTTGAGTGCTTGGGATTTATTATAGTTGACTAAGAGCCCTGAAACCTTTCCAAATTCATCCAATAGCCCACATATGTTAGGGAGGGATATCAGGGGGGAAGAGACGAATAGGAGGATGTCATCAGCGAATAGTGCGCATTTATGGGACCTAGAACCACATTCAATGCCGTGAATATTGGGGTCGGATCTAATGACTATCGCTAGAGTTTCGATTGCTATGGCGAAAATTAGGGGCGAAAGCGGGCATCCCTGTCTGGTGCCTCTGGATATCTGGAAAGGCTCCGAGTAAAATCCCTGCAGACGTACCCGAGCCTCTGGGGTGGAATATAGGGCTTGTAAGATATTGGTGAAGGATTCTCCAAATCCCCATCGTTTCAGGGTAGCAAAAATATAAGGCCAAATGCACAGAATCAAAGGCCTTCTGGAGGTCTAGTGAGAGGAGACAACCCTGCCTAGGAGAATCGTCGTCCCAGTTGGAGTTGAGAAGGGACACAATATCAATTGCTCGACGGATTTGGTCTGGGCCCTGTCTACCCATAATTAATCCCACTTGGTCCTTATTAACATAGAGGCTAATGAAAGAGGATAGGCGGTCAGCAAGGATCTTAGTCAGAATCTTCAAGTCATTATTGATGAGCGAGATCGGTCTGTAGTTGGATACTGAACTAGGGTCTTTCCCTGGCTTAGGGATAACTGTAATATAAGCAGAATTACTTGCGTTGTCTAGTGGGTCTCCTCGTCGCAGAGCATTGAAAAAATGAGCCAGATAAGGTGCAAGGGTCTCAGCGAAGGTTTTATAATAAGGAACAGAGAACCCGTCCGGGCCGGGAGCAGATTGTGATTTTAGTGTTTTTATAACCGCGCATACCTCTTCCGACGAGATAGGGGTTTCCAACTTCAAGCAGTGTCTGTCTTCTAATCTGGGAAGTTGGAAGTTATCTAGGAATTTGTCCATTGTGTGTTGTGAAGGGTGCTCGTCCCTGCCATAAAGCGATTTGTAGAAGGAATGGAATTCCTCCATAATATGTTGAGGGTTCTGGGATAAAGTGCCACCATGACATTTAATTTTGGGGAGGGCAAAAGAGCGAACTTTCGGGGTAAGCCTACTTGCAAGCATGGATCCTATCCTATCACCTTGGCAGTAGAATCTGGCTTTATTCCAACGTAACCATTTTCAGCCTTTGTCGTTAGGGCCAGATTCAGGGCAGTGCGGGCTGAATCCAGTTGTTCTACAGGGACAGACCTAGGATTTGCTTTATGTTTCTTTGCCAGGGTAGAGAAGTCTTGTTCTAATTTTGTTATCTCAAGATTTCTGGCCCTGTGAATCTGGGAAGCCATTTGAATGAGTTTTATCCCTGATTACAGCTTTATGAGCTGCCCAGAGACAGGTAGGTGTAGTGTTGGGTACATCATTAGTCAGAAAGTAAAGATCTATTGCGCTTTTAATTTCCTTTGTTCTGATTGGGTCACTCAATAAAGACTCATTTAGTCTCCAGTGGCCTGGCACCCGATTACCCGAGGGGTGCTGTAGAGTTAGGAAAACCATGGAGAGATCTGACCAAACAGCGTCTCTGATGTATGACTTGGAGGCCAGGGGAACTATAGCAGTGGGAAGGAATATGTGATCTATGCGCGCAAAGGAGCAGTGTGGGCTAGAATAGTGCGTGTAATCTCTCATCGTCGGGTTTATTTCTCTCCAGATATCAGCCAGGCCATGATCAAAAAGGAGTTTAGCGATGCGTAGGCTTTGTGTAGTGGGTCTAGTGAGTTGTTTGCCCGGGTGGGCACGATTTGTCAAGGCCCTGATCAAAAGCAGTGTTAGAGACTTCCGGTTCCGGCGCCGCATGTGAGGGAAGCTAGCTCCGGAGGCTCCGCTCTCACCGTCTGATATACGGCATACAAAGCCCCAGAATCGTCCCGGTTTGAGCCTCTCTCGGCACCCCCACACAGCCACCATCCCGATGCATGGAGCGGTACCTTACCCAGCCGCGTACGCCTCGGAATTCCGTCGCTGCAGACGCCCTGTCAGAACTCGCAGCCAACATGGCCGCCACGACACGCGGCCCCTCTTCAGTGCAGGCATTGCAGCCACAGGCACCGCCGGGCTCTTTGGCGGACGCTGACACGCCGTCAGAGGACATGGACACCGTGGCCATCAAGGGCTCGGACGCTGATCCGGATAGCTCCTATGAGAGGATTGCCAAAGCCGTTGCAGCGCTCCTCTCCCCCTCCATTACCTCAGCTGTTGAACGGGCGGTGGCGGAGGGGATGCAGCAGATACAAAAGGAGCTAGGTGAACACTCCCTGAGGCTCTCCACGGCCGAGCAGAGGATCGCCTCAGTAGAAGATGATCACTATCACATGAGTGGCACCCTGGAACGGTTCATCCAAGACCAGCAACACCTCCATGAACGCATGGAAGACCTCGAGAACCGTTCCAGGAGGAATAATTTGAGGGTTATAGGCCTACCGGAAACTGTTAAACCCAACTCCCTGGTTGACTTCTGCTCCAACACGCTCCCCGAAACACTGGGACTGGGCCGCAGCTGCATAGTGGAACGAGCGCACCATATGGGGGCTCAATCTGAGGACCGCGCCCGCCCAAGACCGGTAATAGCACGATTTTTGAATTATGCGGACCGCACAGACATTCTCCAAAGCTTCCGCAAATCGCGCCCGATTGAGATCGCAGGCCATAAAATTCTATTGTTTGCAGACTACTCAGCGGAGGTCTCTCGCAAACGGAAAGACTTCCAACCTGTCTGCGCGGAGCTATACAAGAGAGGCATTCGCTTCTCGCTCGCGTATCCAGCCATCCTGCGTGTGCAAGCCCCAGATGGAGAACAACTCACCATCCAGTCCCCGGACAAGGCCCGCGCCTTTCTACAGTCATTAGCAGGGGGCCAGACGATGACGCCCTCCTATGCCGACAAGGCGAAACAGAATCCAAGGGACCAAAGAAGCCCGAGGAAGGAGCCACCCAAACGACTAAAATCTACCACCGAAACCGGTCTGCAGGGCACCGGATGATGCAAAGAACTCTCACAATCTAATTGCCGGAGTAGTGTTTCCCGGGCTCACGCAGCCTTTACCCCTGCCTAACTCTAAAATCTACGTCTACTGAGAGCGGTACAGATGCCCTCCTGCCACACACTGTGGCAGGGGTTGTCTTTGTTATTCCCCTCCTATACCGCCACCGTTAGCTGCCCACACATCCATCTCTGATCTGCCGGTCACGGTGTGGCTGCACGAGTATCGGGTGACTCATTCACTTGTTAATGGCTGTAATGATGTTACCTCAAGTTTTGTTACACTTGTATTTGTTGACAATCCGTTCTAGGTACTAGTCTTATTCTCTCTATAGAGAGCTCCCATGTTTTCTCACCGGTGGGCCCTTTTGTAATTACTACCGCCCGTAATATGGTGGAAGACTGTACTTCCTCGTACCCGCTCATTGACCGCGGTAGTAATCACCTCACCTCGGGGGCGATGATGCTGGATCGACTATATTTTATGTGGACGGTCAGGCGGCTCATCCGGACAGGGGAAAACATGCGGAAAAAAGCGAAGTCTTGGTTTATTGTTTTTCTTGTTTGTTGTTATTTTTCTGTTATTAACTTTCCCTCTTTGTTCCCCTTTTCCCCCTATCCTGTGACCTTTTTCCGAACGAGAGGATGGTTCTTTCAACACCCCCTTCGATCTCAAGGACCCACGATCCTCTTGCGAAATGCACGCGTTCACCTTACGTCAGGTAATTCACTCTTAATTTACTTCTACATTCACTCGAGTGACCCCCCCCCCGCAACACCCATGACACACACTTGCGTAGTATCCTGGAATGTTAAGGGTTTGCGCACACCCACTAAACGAATGAAAGTCCTCAGGCACCTAAAAATGCTTAAAGCCGACGTAGCCATGCTCCAAGAGACGCATTTAGAAGAAAAAGACTTCTTCCGATTGCAAAAACTCTGGGTGGGCAGGGTTTTGGGGTCAGCCTTGGTAGGGCGCAAGGCAGGCACGGTTATCCTTTTGCACAAAAACCTAGTATATGACATTCTATCTATTGACAGAGATACCCAGGGCAGGCGTGTTTCCCTACACCTCAAACTTCCTTTGGGGGAACTGCGGATCACTAACATTTATGCCCCAAACTCTCCTGACCAAACATACTTTAATGAGCTAGCACCCTTCTTGACAACTGATGAACTTGCCCCCCACCTTGTGGGAGGCGACTTTAACTCCACTCTTTGCGACCGAGAGGATAGGTCCGGATCACATGGGCGGACCTCTACTGCTCGCTCAGAGAGACCAACTTCTTTTTCAAAGATGGTCCAGGCCCTCAACCTATTGGACACTTGGCGCCTGCAACACCCCATGGAGAAGGAATACACTTTCTTCTCTCCAGTCCATAGCTCATTCGCCAGACTAGACTACACTCCACGCTCATACATGATTTGGTGATCTCGGATCATGCCCCCATCTCGATCTCCTTGAGCAATCTGCAGAATAGCTCGGGAATCAGACAGTGGAAATTCCCGGCGTACCTTAACCACAACGTCAATTTTAAAACGATGCTATCTCAGGCCTGGGAGGAATATGTCCACAACAACGACCAACACCTAGACAACCCAAACCTGTTCTGGGAGGCGGGGAAATCTTATCTGAGGGGAAGGATTATATCCTTCACTTCAGCATATAAACGTAATGCCCAAAAACAGTTCCTAGATGCCAGTAAACGTGTGAGGCTAGCTAAATCACTCCTCGACGATAAACGTACTGACAGATGTCTCTCTGATTGGCGGGAAGCCAAGGAGCAATTTGACAACTGGGCCGAGAGGGTGGAACAAACAAAACTATCGGCTATACAACTACACTATTACAAGTATGGCAATAAAGCAGGAAAGCTCCTGGCGAGGCTCACTAGAGGTCCATTCACTCCTACTCATATTGGCGCACTACGCAACCCGGACGGTACTCTGTCTACATCCCCTAAGGATGTGAATGAGATACTCAGGCTTTTCTATGCAAACCTTTACGGCCAAGACTCGACTGACTCTGAATTCGCGCGTAAATGGTTGGATGATGTCATCCTGCCACTAGTCGACCACGACCTACTGTGTCGACTGAATGCCCCCATCACCCTTAAAGAACTCAATGATACCATTGGGGGTCTCTCTAATGGCAAAGCGCCAGGCCCAGATGGTTACACAGCTGAGTTCTTTAAAATGCTGAGACCGGAAATCACCCCTACATTGCTATCGGTTTATAACCACATTTGGGGAGGAGGGCCATACCTACCAACGGGACACCTCGCAAACATTAAACTACTTGCCAAGAAAGACAAAGACCCACTAGATCCGGGCTCTTACCGCCCCATCTCCCTGCTAAATGTAGACTCTAAGATACTCTCCAAAATAATAGCCTCAAGATTGGCAGACATAATGCCGTCACTCATTCACTGCGCCCAATCGGGCTTCACTAAGGGAAGGTCAGCAGCAGCTAACATTCGTAAAGTTTTAGCGGCCCTAGAATATGCAAAATCCAACCCATCGCAAGAGGTGGCAATTGTCACCTTGGATGCCGAAAAAGCTTTCGACAATGTCAGTTTTCGATGGCTTTCTCTAGTCATGCATAAGTTCAGTCTGGTCGGCCCCTTTAGTGACTTTATTCACAATATGTACTCTGCACCGTCCGCCACAGTCACGGCAGCAGGAATCCAATCCCCTCCTTTTCGGCTACATAAGGGTACGAGGCAGGGTTGCCCCCTATCCCCCCTGCTCTTCAATCTTGCTATTGAACCGCTCTCCCGCCTCCTCGCCTCTTCTCCCTTGCTTCATGGGATACCGTTTGGGGGGGAGGACATGAGAGTGGCTTTATTCGCCGACGACATACTGATCTTCTCCACCTCACCCCACACAGACGTCCATGCCATACAAACCATTTTTGATCAATTTAGGCTGTGCTCCGGTCTGAAAATAAATTTCTCCAAGAGCGAGATCCTCACCCTAGGAACTCCCATTGCCCGACCTCATCTACCCCCCTCCTGTCTTCGTGTTGCCAACCGTCATATTACCTACCTTGGTCTGAAGATTGGTAAGGAACCATCCTCTCTCTACTACTTAAACTATCCACCTCTATTTGCTAAGATGATGAGTGAAATGGAAGTTTGGGCAGGGCTGCCCCTCTCGTTCTTTGGCAGATGTGCGCTTTTCAAAATGATTAGCTTTGCCCGTCTACTCTATCCGTTACAGACCCTTCCCCTCCTCCTGAAACATAAAGATGTTCAAACCCTGAACAAAGCCATAGTCAAGTTCATATGGAAGAAGAGTAGACCTCGAATTGCTCTTTCAAAGCTATATCTCCCGGGGAGCGAAGGGGGGGTGGGCCTCCCGAACATTAGAGTATATAATCTAGCATGCCTTCTGAGGATTGGTTTAGACTGGATACTCAGATCCTCCCGCTATTCTAACTATGCTCTGGAATCGGCCATGGTCGATCCCCTGACCCTCCCAGCTCTCCTACATAGCTCACTCCAAAAAATGCCCACCTCCATTAAGCAAAATCTGCTCTTTCGCGACACTATTGTGGCATGGAGAGAGATACGAAAGAAACTGGGCCTCTCCCCCCACGTCTCTAGATTCCTCCCAATATGTGGTAACCCCATGTTCACGCCTAGTCTCCAATACGAACCTTTCTCGAAGTGGAAGGACAAAGGCTTAGTCGAAGTTTGCTCCTTATTTCAAGTCTCGAATGGCAATCCCAAGCCCTTTTCCCAAATCATCAGAGAATATGCTCTACCCCCCGGTCACTATTTCCAGCTCCTACAATATGTGGACTTTATAGCCAAAACATGCCCCAAGAAAACAATCAGATTTCAGCCCTCCTTTATAGACAGACTTGTCTCGGAGAAGAAACATTCTATATCAGACATTTACCGTCCACTATCTATGGAATTTATTAAACCCCTGCACTGCACCTCCATGACTTCTTGGATCAGGGATCTACCGGATCAGGTCACCATAGACGATATTGTAAGAGGATATAGGACCACCAGGTGCATCACCCCCTGCGAAACGTGGAGGGGAACACAATTTAAATTGATGCATAGAGCATATTTTCCGTTCTCCACCACAAAATCCCCTGACATTGGTCCCGCCTGTCCCTGGTGTTTAACCCTAAGGCCCACTCTACTACACCGCTTCTGGACTTGTCCCCCTATTGATGCTTTCTGGTCTTCGATTCTCCAACACGTTCAGGAAGTGACTAGCCATCCCTTGAGGAGAGACCCCTGCCTCCTCCTGTTTGGATGCCCCCCCCAATGCCTAGCAACCGATGAAGACTACATCTTACTCCCCCAAGGCACCAAGCATTGGATCCTCCTCACGCTGCTAATGGCCCGCAGAACCATTCTCAACCACTGGATCACAGCCACCCCTCCCTCTCTGACAGAAGCAATAAGCCATATGAAGTCCTTGCTTTATAAGGAACATTTGGATCAATATTCCTCTCCCTCGCATCCAAGAGATAAGTTTGACCAGAAATGGACGGCTTTTATTGAACATTCTTTGTCAGTCACTGAGCGACAGAATCTGCTAACCTCACCTTTTGCCTTCCTAACCTCACTTTAGCTCCTGAGGGTTATCCCTCTTAGATAACAGTCCCCCCCCCCCTCAACCGCACCCTCTTCTCTGTCTACTCTCCCATAACCGGGTGACAAGTCCAGATGCTCTATGATGTGTTCTTTGTAAGGTACAGGTGGCCCTATTACTGCTTGTGCTGAACTGTATGTTTATTTGGGCGTGACTTTCTTAATGTGCACTCCTATCCGCTTTAACAGCCTTGGTCGTATATTTAATATTTAATATGATGTCTCATTCTCTTGTTTCTTCCCCTTACCCCCCCCACACCTCTTCCCCTTCTCTACACTCTCCCCCTCCTATTCCCCCCTCCCCACTTCTTCTCTCCCCCCTCTTGTCTTCCCTCCCAGTAGTTCAATTTCTGTAGCTTAACGATTGTGAAACTCTGCTCTAAGTCTCGACGGCCCTCTCGCTGCTTGATAGCGTGACCTGCCAGGGCCACAATAATTCCATTGCTCTCACTGCCGTCCCTATCTTCAACACCTCCTACATTACTTGATGGGTTCCAACTGCCTGGGAATGGTATAATACTCCCCATTATTGCTAGTTTATGCCATTGAATGATATATCCACCCGGAGAGTTATTGATTGATTATCTTCTTCCCTTTTCACTTGTACTGGTTATTGATTATCTGATTGTATTGTACTTTACTTTTAAACCCAATAAACTGTTTTGAAAAAAAAAAAGCAGTGTTAGAGTCGCCTCCACATATTGATTGATTGATTTTAATATTTCTATACAGCGCCACATACACCCTGAAGGGTGTGTCTAAGCGCTGGAAGGAGGTCCGCCGGTCTATTCTGGACCAAAAAGCAATCCAAGAAAACAAAGAAAAAAAAGACTTCACAGACGAACTGATAGCACGTGTACATAAAAGAAAAAAGAAACCATGTAAAATATCAACAATAAAAACAAACAGTAGCAAGGGAGTTTGGGGTGAGGGGGACATAGGACAAAGGGAGGAGGGGCCAGGTCGGCTTAATTAGGCGTGGTCATAATCAACTTGTCTCAAAGAGGAAAGTTTTCAGAGCCTTTCTAAAGGTAATAAGAACAGTAGACTTCCTCAAAGGCAACGAGAGAAGGTTCCAAAGCGAAGCGGCTCTGGCTCTGAAGGATCGGCCACCGAAATAAATCAACCTTACTGGAGGGACGGCAGCAAAGTCCTGATCGCCCGATCTCAGTGCCCTAGGGGGATGGTAGTGTATGGCCAAGTTGTTAATGAACAATGGGCCATGTTGTTTAAAGGCCCTGAACATGACACACAAAGCCTTGAATTCGATCCTCCTTGCGCATGGGAGCCAATGAAGTAGTCTGAGAACGGGTGATATATGGTCCCATCTTGAGGTCCCCGTAATCAACCTAGCTGCCTGGTTCTGCACCAGCTGCAGCTTGGAGAGCCATTTAATAGGGAGTCCCAGGTATACCACATTGCAAAAGTCAAGGCGTGAGATAACTAAGGCCTGTATCAGAGTATTTCTATGTGTTTGGGAGAGCAGATGTTTTACCCGTCGTAGCATCCGAAGATAGTAAAGGGCATTCTTGGTGCAATTCCTCACCTGTGGAATCCATGAAAGTCTATTGTCGAATATGACGCCCAGGTTTCTCACTTGGCTGGATGGAGTGGGGCACGGGCCCATTGATACGGGCCACTCTGCAAGCAGGTTTAAGCTTTGTGTTGGACCTGTAAGAAGTACCTCAGTTTTGGATACGTTCAGGGCCAAACGATTGTCCTTCATCCATATCTGGATAGATGAGAGGCAGCAGGAAAGAAGGTGGGCTGCCGTGGGGTTGAGAGCATCACTGGCCACAATTTGTATGTCATCAGCATATACCTGCGTGGCCAACCCCCATGAAGAGATGATATCTACCACGGGCCTCACATAGCAATTAAACAGCCACGGTGAAATTGCCGAGCCCTGAGGGACCCCGCAAAGAAGGGGCACCCTCGCTGACCTAAATGGGCCCAATATTACTGTACCTTCTAATAAGGGAGTCAGGGATCTCAACATTGATTGAAAAAAGGGAATTGACCCTTGTTAGGGGCGTAGTATGAAATAAAAGAGTATGTATGGTCATCTAGGTCCCCAATGATCGAAATGTACCTGCCCTTTATGTTCTGATTTGAGGGAGAATCTACATTTGTGGGAGAAGAGAATGCCCACCCCTATTGTTTTGTCATCCGCATTGGCTAGATAAATGGTAGGGAATTTGGAGTGTAGGAACGTTGGGCTGTAACGTTTAGGAAAGT
Source organism: Rana kukunoris (assembly GCA_029574335.1). NCBI lineage: Eukaryota > Metazoa > Chordata > Amphibia > Anura > Ranidae > Rana > Rana kukunoris. Next base: position 243,881,138 of record CM056053.1, read on the forward strand.
GCGTTTCCTGAACTAGGACCACATCTATTTTTTGGGAATGAAAATATTGTAGTACTTTTCGCCTCTTGATCGGGGAATTTAGGCCTTGTACATTATGAGACACCACCTTCAAGGGGTGTAATTCTGGGGGGGAATTAGCCATAGAGCAGAAGGGAGCAACCATCTAGCACTATAAGGGCACCTACTGTTTCATCTACACAATCAGCGACGCCCTCCAGTAAACAGACGGTCTTCACCGCAGCTAGGGTAATTTGTGGGGCTCCTCCCAAGTCGGCCACTGCAAAAAAACAAATATTAGAAAGACAAAAAAGGAAAGAAGGAAAGAGAAAGAAGAGACAGCCGAGAAACAAGAGAGTTTCACGGAGGGTGGAGGATAAAGGGTCCTCCATTCGTAAGGTGATTAAAAAAAAACTCCCTTCCACGAAGAGGGGAGCAATCCTGACAAGAGAAGGGGGTAAAGCCTGTTCTTCAAGGCAGGATGGGGCGCATGAGCCTCACTCCAGCCGCGGGGCCAATTTAAATCATGCTTAAAAAAAGGAGCAAAGCGGGCCTGGCGCCCATTATCATATCGAGCACCTATATAGACTTAATCTTTGAGAGAAGAAAAATAAAATAACAATTCATATATAAACGAATATATACCCCTACGTACACATATACATTCATACGTATACTAAACCCCTAGTGTGGACAAAAATTGAGAAGAACAAATTTAGAGCCATATATTAAAACAGATAAACTTCTCGAGACCTGCAGTAAAGGTGAAGAGGGATAGGAAGAGGGGGATGGGGAAGGGAAGGAATGGGTGGGGGGGAAGGGTAGGGAAGGAGGGCCAAGAGACCAGGGATGGGGCGACAGAGAGGGGACGGGAACAGGAAAGGCCCGGAAAACCATCTAGACTCATCTGTGTGAAAGCAATAGGTGTGCAAAAACAGACACCAGACCCCCCCCACCCCCCCAGTCCAAGGGCCCGATCCAGCAAAGGAATGTAAGCTCAAACAAAACAAAAAAAGGGGGGGAAGACCCCTCAGGGACACAGGACTCGTGTGGCTTCCTGAATTGAGGCAGGAAAGGGTGCACAGGGACAATTTAGCTCAGTGAGGATCAAAAGGAGTCCGAGCCGTCCCTGTACTTCTTGGTCCTGGAGAGTTCCCACATCGGTTGTAACGGACTGGTAGGCAACTGCCTTTTTGAAGAGTTGGGAGCAAGCACAGGAGGCTGGAGGTTCGGATCCTGTCTGATGAGGCCCAGCTTTAGTAGAAGAATTTCTTCCTCCTTCAGGGAGGCAAACATACAGGGCTTGCCTTTGTAGACAAATTTAAGTTGGAATGGGAAGAGCCACCAGTATTTGATTTCTTTGTCGATCAATACATTAAGCAGTGGTTTGAGGGCTCTTCTCTTCTGAATGGTAGACAGAGATAAGTCGGCAAAGATTTGGATCACGTGACCCTGGAACGAGAGCTTTGACATGGACCGTGACTTGCGCATCACCTCCTCCTTAACCGCATAGAAGTGTGGCTTCACCACAACATCCCTGGGGAGGCCGTCAGACCTTGGGGGCCTGCAGGGCCCTATGAGCTCGGTCGAGCTCCAGCCTGTGGAGAGGGATATCAGGGATCAGTTCCTTAATGAGTGACCGAATTGTGTCAGGGACATCTTTGTAGGATTCAGGGAGCCCCCTAACCCTAAAATTGTAGCGCCTGTTCCGGTTCTCAAGTTCGTCTATTTTAGCATTTGCCATTTCGAGTTGATCCTGCAGGGTCTGGATGCAGTTAGTATTTTGATTTGTTCTAGCAATAGTGGTTTCTAAATGATTTTCAACTAGCTCAATTCTGGAGCCTATGGAGTGGAGGTCTGCCTTAATATCAGTAGTGATTCTGTTGGCTATGTCATGTAAGCCCCTGTCCAGGAGCTCAGCAAATTTAGCAAACATGTCTGCCATGGACACAGGAGGGACCAGGCCTGAGTCCCCAGCCTGTATTATCTGCTGGGGGGGACCGGCTTCCATGGGGGAGAGACCCAGCTCCTCCAGGGTCTGATTCAACAGGGATTCCGTTGAGGCAGGGGAGACAGGACCCAGTGTAGCAGTACTGTGAGGCCGAGCATCTGTGAGTCGGAAGGCGCTGCTGCTGAAGCGCTAGCTATGTGGTCCTGGGCTGTGTGAGGTGGAGCGGCTGCCATCTTGGGACTCGCCACCCACTCGTTCTCCGTTCCAGGGGGTTATTTCAGGCTTCTCCTCGCCGTCCCCGAGTGCATCGGGGGAGTCTGCGGGATGTGGACTGTGTCAACATTTTCCAGAAGTAGTAATCTAATTTCTAGATGTAATTGAATTTGTTTGGATCTAAGATCGGTGTGTGGTTGTTTTTTGTTTTGTGTATCTTTTAGCAGTTTATCAACTTGCTGCTTCCTCCATCTCCTGCAAGTTGAATAGACATTCCCCGCATAAAGGCTTTGTGGGAAGCCCACAATATTGAGGTGTCAGATACAGAGTTGTCATTTATAAGGAAAAAAGTTCCTGACATAGGAGTAGTGAGTTTTCATGGGACTGAAGGATCGAGGTGTTTAGTCACCATAGATATGCTGAAGAAGGTCTGGCAATGTCCTCTATGGTAAAGCTTACCGTTGAATGATCAAACCATCTGGTGGGAAGGATGGTAGATTCTGATACCTTTTGGAAAGTCTATTGATCAAGGAGGAGGAGATGCGGGAGTAAGAGTTGTGGCATAGTATAATCCCTTTCTTCTGCATGCTGGCATTGTCATACATTGTACAGTTGGAATATAGGTAGGAGTGGTCCTAGGGAGGGTTTGCATATGAGATAGAAGGAAGAGGAATCTAGTATGAGGTCTGGGATGATTTTAAATCATACTTCATATTCCCATCGCACACTTTCCAGAATCTGCTCTTGGGTTTAGGTGCTTGTAGCAACAACCAGCTTGATACTGGTACACTGTCACGATCCCTATCGTGCCAGGCAGACCGCGAGGCGTGGTCGTGCTCCAGGTGGCTGTGGGTGGGCTTGAACCCAGGACCTCGCCCTTGCTATTGCAATACCTTGTCTCTGAGCCACTTCTCAGTTTGGGATTTCTCCTTGCTTTCCAGCTAAGGTGGTGCTGAATGTCCTGATCACCTTAGTTGGATCTCATTTCAATCTGCACCTGAATATTCTGCTCCAGCTGAGGCAATTTACCCAAATTATCCAGGGTATAAAGCCCTGCCTCACTCTGACAGCCTGGTCAGTTCATTGTGATCTGATCTTCCTGTCTGTCTGAACAGTTCCTGTATTGTTCTTCAGTTCCAAGACTGACCCCGGCTTCTGACCTCTTGTTTATGTACCTCGGATTGCTGCTGTCTCCTGTCCTTTGACCCCGGCCTGTATTTTCGGATTCTCTCTGCTGTCTGCACCTTCTGACCTACAGAACCGCAAGTATTATGTAACATACTATAAAAACCATAAGCTGTACTGTGCCTATGACTTCCGATAGCAAGGGAGCTTCAATATTTTTCCATTGTCTTACTATGACTAGTCGAGTAGCCATTAATATGTGTGCTATCACAGTCCGGCATTCTTTAGGGACCTCATCTAGTTCTAGAGAAAGAATGGCCATACCGGGACTTAGACGAGAGTTCAATGGCGAGATGCTGTTTATCATCTCCCCTATCTGTTCCCATAGTGGGAAGATTTTTGGGCAGACCCACAGAATGTGGATTAATGTTCCTCTTTCCCCACAGAGTCTCCAACATCCTGGGGAGGTGTCAGGGAATATCCTATGCAATTTGTGTGGGGTGAGGTACCAGCGAAGGAGAATCTTCTGGTGCATCTCCCGAAGGTTCGTGCTCTTTGTGGTAGTGAGTTGTAGTTTAATGGACTTACTCCATCGCAAGGACGGGTATTCCATTCCTAAGTCCTGTTCCCAAGCTACTATGTTCGGGGTCTTGGCTAGAGTTTCTTTGGCCTGCAAACTTTTGTATATAGCGGAAATACCTTTACACCTTGCGGGGGTCTGTAAAATCTAGCTACAGGTGCTGGGATGTGTGTTAGAACATATGGGTTTCTCTTTATTAGTTGTGACAGCTGGGTATATCTATAAATTTCGGTCGCGGGTAAGTGGAATTCCCTTTGTAGGCTCTGGAACGGCCTCATTTGGGAATTAAGGAGCAGGTCCTCGAGCGAGGCGACGCCCCCTTCTCTCCAAGCAGAAAGATTGATGTCTGGAACTAAATGGTGGACTGCAGTAATAGGCAAATGGAAAGGGACCAACAGTCCCTCCCACTTATGTGCAGAGCGTAGATAAGCCCAGGCTCTAAGCGAAGCAAGTATGGAAGGTGCTAGGTTCTTATCTAGGTTCCTACTATGATGTGCTGTCATTAAGAAATTTTGTAAGTTTCCCCCTGGAATCTGCACTGCCTCCAACTCCCTCCATAGTGAATCGGAACTAGGCTCCAGCCACTGTTGTAGTTGAGCCAGGATGGAAGAGAAATAGTAATCCTGTAGGTGAGTATGACCTATCCCTCCCGCCGATCTGGTTTTAATCAGTTTACCGAATGCGCACCTCGCCTTCTTCCCCTTCCACAGATATCCATTAAGGATGGATTGTAATGCCTTAAAAAAGGAGTTGGGGAGGGGAATGGGCAGGGTCCTGAACAAGTATAGCAGTTGAGGTAAAATTGACATTTTAAAAGCTGCTAGCCTACCCAACCATGATAATTCTAAGTGGGATATTCCTTGTAAACTGGACTTAAGAGAAGTAAGTAAAGGTAAGTAGTTGGCTGCCGACAGGTCGTCGGGGTCAGAGGTCAGGGTAACCCCAAGGTAGGTAATACCTTGATCTTTCCATACATACGGGAATGTACCTTGCAAGGCCTGCTTTAATTCAATGCCTATACCCATGTTCAATATGTATGATTTTGTGTCGTTTACCTTATAGTAAGATACCGAGGCGAATTCTTGCAACGCCTCCGTTACCGCGGGCAGAGATTCATTGGGCTTGCTAAGTATTAGAATTATGTCATCTGCAAATAGGCTTATGACATGTCTCCTGGGACCCACAGTTAACCCTGTGATTTGCGGGTGAGACCTGATGTATGCTGCCAGAGGTTCCATCATCAAATTGAAAATAAGCGGTGACAGAGGGCACCCCTGGCGCGTGCCATTAGTTATTGAGAACGGAGTGGACATGACTCCCGCCGCGTACACTAGGGCTGAGGGCCGTGTGTACAGGGCCATGATAGCACCATAGATAGAGCCGCTGAAACCAAACTCTTTCAGAACCCTCTCCAGGAATCCCCAATGTATTCTGTCGAACGCCTTCTCCGCGTCCAGTGATAGGAGCAGAGAAGGCGTTCCCCTCCTTTTAGCTACGTGGATCAGGTTTATCAAGCGTCTGGTGGCGTCAGACGTCTGTCTACCCCTTGTAAACCCGGACTGGTCTATGTTCACAATATCAGGAAGAATATCAACCATCCTAGTGGCCAACAGCTTAGCATATAACTTTATATCATTGTTTAGTAACGATATAGGCCTGAAATTCTGCGGTACATCCGGAGTTTTCCCCGGTTTTGGTAATGTCACAATCGTGGCGGAAAGCATTTCCGCAGAAAATGAGGAAGACGCAGCAGCAGACCCATAAACCTCAGTCAAATGGGGACTTAAAATATCCCGGAAGGCTCGATAATATTCTCCCGTAAAGCCGTCTGGGCCAGGAGACTTGTTAAGTGGGAGTGTCTGTATGGTGTTTTTTACTTCGAGTTCAGTGATAGGGGAATTAAGATGTGTTAGGTGGTCCTGCGATAGTTTGGGGAGGTTCACTTTGTCTAAAAAGGCATCAATAATGTCTTTGGTCGGTTGTGGTGTGGTGGAGTCGTCCTTCAAGTTATAAAGTGAGCTATAGTATTTGCTAAATTTGTCAGCTATAGCTTGAGGGTGAGTCAGTTTAACTTGAGTCGAAGCCTGTAAAATGTGAGGTATCTGAGTCCTGATTCTGTGTCCTTTTAATTTATGTGCCAGTAGCTTCCCCGCCTTATTTCCACTAGTATAGTAGGTCAATTTTAGTCTCCTAGATGCTTTTTCAAAGTCATCCAGGAATTTCAGTCTAAGTTCCGTTCTCAAAGTGGTTAGTTGGTCAGTCAGGAGTTGTGTAGGACAGGATTTGTTTAGGTCTTCCAACGCTGTGATTTGAGCGAGTATACCTTCTGTCTGCTGCTGCCTCTCCCTCTTAAACCTAGCCCCCTGTTGGATCATGACGCCTCTCATGAACGCCTTATGGGAGTTCCAGATCACCAGAGGGTCAGAGACAGATCCTAGGTTGTCATCAAAAAACCGGCCTGCAGTAAGCGGGAATTCGCTCTCCATACAAAGGTTCCATCCCGGATAGATGAACCTCCCACAGATAGTCTCACAGAGGCATGGTCCGACCAGGTGATATTGTTAATTTTAACATCTTTACAACGCAACAATAAGTGTTTATCCACCAGAAACATATCAATCCTACTGTAGGATCTATGTCTGTTTGAAAAAAAGGTGTAGTCTCTCTCGTTGGCATTGAAACACCTCCAGGAATCGAAGAGTTCACTAGACCTTAAAGCTGCCCCTAGGAACGGTGGGTTCCTTTTAGGTGAAGACGTGGTGTCCACGCTAGGGTCTACTGTAATGTTGAAGTCCCCACAAACAATCAAAAGACCCTTTTGTATCCTACGAACCTTCTTCAGGACCTTATGGAAAAAACCGAGCTGTCTGGTATTGGGGGCATAAACATTTGCCACTGTGTATGTCACGGAGTTAATGTCACATATTAGAATGAGGAATCGCCCCTGGGGGTCATAGACTATTTCGTGAAGCAAAAAAACAACTGAGTCCCGAACAGCCACCATCACCCCTTTTTTCTTGGTGTTCGCATTAGCGTAGTAAGTGTGGGGGTATCTGGGGTGGGTGCACCTCGGAGGAGAGTCCTGTAGGAAGTGGGTCTCCTGGACACATAGAATATCACACTGTTGTTGCAATGCCTCCTTCCACAGGGATCTCCTCTTGGCCGGGTGATTGAGCCCTTTGGCATTTAAAGTTAGTATGTTTACCGCCATGGAGGGGTAGTACAATAATGCATAGTGTAGCAATAAGCACTAAAACACTTACAGGTAGAAGTCCGGAGGGTCCTGTGGAGGTGGTCGGGACGATTCCGGCTGTTCCCGAGGGGCTGTGAGTAGGGAGATCTCATGGTTTCAAGCGAGCATAGAGATACTGAAGGATCCGACTTGAAGGGCATAAAAAAGGTTAGAGCAAAAACAACTGGAACAAACAAAACATAGGCTAAAAGCCAAAGAACAGATATTAACTGGGTGTGGCTCATGGCCACTCAGGAGGTAGGTGGGGTAGCAAGGAAAGTTCGGAGCAGGGACAATTTAACTCTCCAGCGGCCGTAGAGAATCGGCAAGGGAATGGCAAGGGAATCCATGACGTAGTCTCTCTCATCCCTTGTGACTATCAATTTGGTTGGAAAACCCCACTTGTAGGTCAAGTTATGGTTCCTAAGCGCCTTTGTAATGGTGTTCATATTTCTACGCTTCTGAAGTGTATGTTGCGATAGGTCTGCATAGAATTGCAGGTTTGAGTAAGGGGCTGGGATCTGTTCCTTCTTCCTAGACAGTGACATGAGCTTTTCTTTGGTGTGGAAGAAATGCATCCTGAGAATGACGTCCCTCTGTATGTTTTCTGAGAGGAATGCAGGCTTAGGGAGTCTATGGATCCTATCCACTGTAAAATCCAATTCGGACAGGTCTGGCATGGTGGCAGTGAACAGTTGTGCAACATAGCTGCGCAAGTCCTGTGGCCTAACCGATTCAGGGATCCCCCTAATCTTAACATTGTTCCTTCTAGACCTGTCCTCCATTTCTGCCATTTTGGATTTAAGTGCCTCAATGTCATCTTCCGTATTTTCATTGGCATCAACCAAATCATTAATTGTAACCGCATATTCCCCCATCTTGTCTTCAATGTGAGAGACCCTGTCTGCAACATGCCTTAAGTCAGTACTGAATTTGTGTACACAGGACACCATATCAGAGTGAAGGGAACTTCTAAGTGAAACTAGCATTTCTTTTAAAACAGTGTCCAGGACAGGTTTGTCAGCAGTGGGGAAAAGATCTATTGAATCTGGCATCTCCCTGGTGACATCCCCAGAATCAATTAATGAGCTCACCTCATGGCTTGCATCCGTGGCATCCGCCCTGAATCTGGTTTTCTCCGGGCTCCCAGATGAAGGGGTAGCAGGTGGGGAGTGGATGTTTTTAGGAGGGATACTCCTTTTGGTAGATTTCCCCTTCTGTGATGAGGGCTGTGAGGCGCCGATCCGCGGTGTGGAAGACGGACCGCCGCCATCTTGTCTGGCCTCCAGGCTGAAGAACTCCGTGAGTTTCATGGGCTTTTTTCCGTCCTTCTTACGCCTGGTCATGGTGGCGGTTTCCTCTGCGGGTGTTGTGGAGCAAGATCGCCGGGTTTGTGTCGTCAGATGTCGCCTGGGAGAGCCGCTGTGAGCCGAATAGGTGCCGCTGGATCCGGAGCTCCGCTAAAGCACGTCCATCCGGGTCTCCGGCTGACTCCGCCCCCCCGCTGAAACATCTTTCTATGTGGCTTACAACTGCAACGTTTTTTTACCTATGAATATCCATCATTAAACGTAACATTTAAAAGGATTCATTGTCTGTCTCTCTAACAGTGAGCTATTTATTGAGTTAAGCTCTCTTAATAGATACAAGGGATAAATAGAACACCAGGTCATGTAAGCCCTACATGAAGATGGAGATAAAGTTTATGGCCTAGTAGTTGAGTCAGAACATAGTTGTTTCTGTTTAGTGAGAGTGATGACTGTTGGTTCTATGAGTTAATGGATGACTTTGTTGAATCTCTTCATTGCTCTGATCCATGGGCATTCAGGTGGATCGGGAATGATATTCCATCTTTGTAGGAGGTATAGACCCTCTTGGATTGTGGTCACAATATGTTTAGATCCATTGTGGTTTATGGACTTTTTTGCTGGTGCTATCCATTGGTATAGGATGTTGTGGTTGCGCAGTGCCTTGGTAATTGTGTTGAGTTGACTACGGCAGCTTAGTGTGTGTTGGGAGAGATCTGCAAAAATGTGTAGCTGGTTGTATGGGTTGGGTAGATTTCCCATGGCTTTTATTTTTTGCATGAGCTGCTCCTTCACATGGTAAAAATAGATGCAGAGAATCACATCTCTAGGGACTGCTGCCGGTAAAAAAGATTGTTTAGGAAGCCTGTGGATGTGGTCAATGATCAATTCTATGTTTTTCAGATCAGGCATTAAGCCCCGTACACACGACAGAGAACCTCGACGAGCGGAACACATTGTTCCGCCCGTTGAGGTTCTCTGCCGGCCGTCAGAATTGGCGACCCGCCCGTCGGGAAAGGCAACCAGACATTCATCCCGACGGGCCGTCGAGCAAATAGAGAAGCTGTTCTCTATTTGCTTGACGGGTTTCCCGATGGGCGGGGCTCGCCGAGAGCGTACACACGGCCGAGGTTCTCGGCAGGATGCGGCTCCCAGCGAGGTTCTCGCTGGTTTCTGCCGAGAACCTCGGCCGTGTGTACGGGGCTTTAGTGATTTAATCAGGCCACGCACATATGAGGGTAGGTCAGAAGGCTGCACCGATTCTGGTATCCCGCATATTTTAATGTTATTTAGATGGGACCTATTCTCTATTTCCACCAGCTTGTCTTTCATCCACTTGGTGTTTTGCATTTGATTCTATTGTGTGTCAATGATGTCATTGACTGTGAAGGTAATGCCCCTGATATTAGTTTCAACATCGGTGATTCTATCCTCCATTAGATTTATACCGTGGCCTAGATTATGCATGCTGATGCTAGTCAACATATCAACTTGAAGGAAGCTCCTTAGTGACACTAACATGTCCTTTAATGTGGTGTCTATCACTGGTTGCCCCATAGTGGGGAAAGAGGCGATGGAGTCATTTTGCATATTTTGATGCATCGGTGCATTGTGAAAAATATGGCTCACCTCATCACTTTCTGCAGAGGGATCCAGTCTAATTTTTGCTTTGGCCAGGCTGCTGGAAGCAGGAGATCTTGGTGGAGACGGCTGCCATCCCATGCTGTGGTGTGTGGACTCCTCAGTGTTAAGTTGGGAGCTTGCTGATTGACCAGGCTGTTGGAGAGGGAGTGCTGCTGCTGGCGCTGCTGTAGAGATTTTGTCTGCAGCACCATTTTGGCAGCACTTTGTGGCCGGTTCATGTATTCCATAAGTTTTTGCGGGAGACAGCTTTCTTTCCTTTTCTGTGGTTCATGAAGGTGGTTCATGGTTCACAGAGGTGGTGGGTGTGCTGGTGTGGCTCTGGTATTCTGGGTTCACCGCTGGAAAGCAGGCAGACACTGTATATTTGTTTCTGTGTGTGGTACTCACTGCTTACATGGCCATCTTGTCTGTGCAATGGCCAAAACCCTATGTTAAAATACTATCTTTAAGTGCACATGGCCTAAATCAGCCAGCCACAAGAGCCTCCATGTGGCAAATGGCAAAAGCACAATCGTACTCTATCTAAAAATCAGAAATTAAATACCGCAACCCAAAGATGCGCTCACAAAGATTACCCACATATTTACTTTGCCTCAGGCCCTAAGAAAACTAGAGGGGATAGTAATATGTAATTCTGTGTCCGGGACCAAGTGTCTGACCCCCACCCATGCTTAAATAGGAGAAGGAGCTGCAATGTCAACATACTTCAAGTCATTGGAAGAGGGCACTAACCTTTATATACAAAGCCACATTGTGTACAGCCTTGTGGAAATTAATGCAAAAGTTAACCCAAAGGTTATACCTGACCCCCTCGATGCTAGCTCACTATAAAGGCAATGCTTCCCCACACTGTTGGAGGCAATATGGCCAAATAGGACCACATCTACACATAATGTGGTAATGCCCTCATATCCAGGCAGGGCTGGTGCAAGGATTTTTGACACCCTAGGCAAAACCTAATTTTGCCACCCCCCGGCTTTACCCTTGAGGCGCCCATCAAATGCAGACTACCAGCGCCCCAACAATGCAGCCAACCAGTACCCATCAATGAATGTTTGCTTGCTTCCTTTCATTTCGGAATCAGGAAAGTGCAAAATCTGGTGCAGTTGTGCATGGTAGCCAATCAGCTTCTAACTTCAGCTTGTTCAATTAAGCTTTGGCAATAAAACCTGGAAGCTGATTGGTTTCTATGCAAAGTTGCACCTGATTTTGCACTCTCCAGTTTTAATAAATCAACCCCTATGTGCGAACAGAGCAGCGGCTGCCTGGTGGTGCTGAGACTTATTCCCTGTACACACGAGGAGATTATCAGACAAATGATCGTCCATTTTTTTTGCATGCTAATCGCACGTCGAATATCATGAGTTTACTAAAGTCACGAAAATTCTCGTACGACAGAATAAAAAAGTGATGTCATGTGTTATAATGCATTTGTATTGCATTTTCGAACATCAGCTGTACTTATTAAACAAAAATCGTACGATCTGGCAGTGTACGAAAAAAAAAGATTGTGCATGTCCGATAGAATAATATCCAATGAACTGTCATGATCGGCTCTCGAAAGTTCTGTACTAACAATCCGATTATCGTACAATCGCTTCGAAAGTGGAAATTTTGTAAGAGTTTCAGATCGTGTGTACAGGGCTTAAGTTGCTTGCTGCAGAGAAAAGAGAGTACGAACACCAGTGGCCAGGCGCCCCAGGCAGCAGTGTGCCCTAGCCGGCCGCCTAGTTTGCCTTGTGGTACCACCGGCCCTGTATACAGGGTTTTTGGGAAGAGTGTTTTCCTTCATAAACAATATTGTAGATTCTCAAATTCCCCCTTTCCCAGAACTGGCAATTCTAAATCTGAACATCAATTGCATATCCCCTGCTGAAAGAAAAGTCACAATACATATACTATTAGCAGCCAGACTCTCCATAACAAGATTATGGAAAGTGCAATCACCTCCAAAAATGCTTGATGTTATTACTAGAACCCAAACACACCACACCTATGAACTCTTACTGGCAAAGGACAGGACAACTTATTTACGTGAAAGTACAGTACAATGTGGTCACTATGGCCCAAATGGTTTGAATGCTATACCAAACGACCTCTTGAATTGTGTGGCTACTAGCATTACGGATGTTTGCTTATTATATGATGAGTAAACAATTTACCGTATCGTGAAGCAAACTGAATGTAACAAGTTTGTTTGTTTGTTATACCGTGTGCATGTATAGTTATGTTACATCTTGTCCAATGCTATAATCGGATTTGACAACGGCATATGCGCGCAACATTATCTCTGCACCTGTTTGGATTTTTTTATTACAATCTATTAAAAAAAAAAAACATGTGACATTGAATTAAAGTGTTTGTTCACCAATGCCAGAAGTCTGCCAAGCAAAATAGGTGAGTTGTAAGATGTGGGTCATGATTGCATGATTTGCTTCGTGAAAATCACATTGTGAGTTGGAAGCTTTGGTGCGCAATCGCATGATTTAATTGGTATTGCTTAATTTTGGCCTCGTTCTTCATATGACTGGGCTATTAATATTCCTGGCTATGCTCTCTTTCAGAGAGACAGGTTAAAATTAAAAAGTGGTAGTGTCTGCCTCTATGTGAGAAATGATCTCAAAGTAAGTGTAATGGGGAGTGTGATGAGGTTGAATCATAATGGGTGGACCTGTACATGGGTGTGTCTACTACAAAGGTAATCATTGGAGTTTGTTATAGGCCACCCTTTGTTAATGACAAGGCTCCTTGCACAAATAGGCCTGCAAGGGCTGAGAGAGTGATAATAATGGGGGGTTTTAACTACCAGGAAATTGACTGGAGTATTGGCACTGCAGGAACAGTTAATGGGAAGAAATGTATAAACCAATTACAAGACAATATTATGGTACAGTCTATTGAGACTCTGACTAGGAACAATGGTCTGACTAGGAACAATGGTCTGCTGGTTATCTCAAACCATGCTAAGCTTATTACTAATGTTAATATAAACAATATCTGGGTAGCAGTGACCATAGCATGATTCCATTTAACCACTTAATCACCGCCCTATAGCCGAAATACGGCTATAGGGCGGTTCCTGTACTCTAACAGGACGTCCATGGACGTCCTCCGTTAGAGTCAGGTGTGCGCGCCCAACCGGGCGCGCACACGCGATCACCGGTGCTCACCGGGTCCACGGGACCCGCAGCACCGATGATCGCGGTAAGGAGCCAATGGCGGCGGCTCCTTACCACGTGATCGCGCCGTCCAATGACGGCGCGACCACGTGTGTAAACAAATCTGACGTGCGTCAGATCCGCGCGCCCGAGCGGGCGCGCACACGCGGTCACGGCGCTCGGCGGGTCCACGGGACCCGCAGCGTCAGTGATCTCGGTAAGGAGCCAATGGTGGCGGCTCCTTACCACGTGATTGCGCCGTCCAATGACGGCGTGATCACATGTAAACAAACCGCGTCACTTGCTGACGCCGGTTCTTCCCTCCTCTCGCTGTACCGATCGGTACAGCGTGAGAGGAGAGCGCGGATGGCTGCAGCAGTGTGGGATGGATCTGTGACTATTGCAGTCACAGATCCATCCATCCCTGCTCAGCCATCCCTGCATTAACTCCTTCCTTCCCTGCGCAAAACTCTGCATACCCCCCCCAATACTCTGCATACCCCCCCCAATACTCTGCAAACCCCCCCAATACTCTGCAAACCCCCCCAATACTCTGCATAACCCCCCCCCAATACTCTGCATACCCCCCCCAATACTCTGCATACCCCCCCAATACTCTGCATACCCCCCCAATACTCCTCAATACTCTGCATACCCCCAATACTCCTCAATACTCTGCAATACCCCGCAATACCCCGCAATACTCCGCAATACTCCGCAATACTCCGCAGTACCCCGCAATACTCCGCAATACCCCGCAATACTCCGCAATACTCCGCAGTACCCCGCAATACTCCGCAGTACCCCGCAATACTCCGCAGTACCCCGCAATACTCCGCAATACCCCACAGTACCCCGCACAATACTCCCGCACAATACTCCCACACAATACTCCCGCACAATACTCTGCAGTACCCCCGCGCAATACTCCCCCCGCGCAATACTCCCCCGCGCAATACTCCCCCGCGCAATACTCCCCCGCGCAATACTCCCCCGCGCAATACTCCCCCGCGCAATACTCTGCAATCGTTTTTTTTTTAGGCTTCCCAGCCTAGAGGGGAGATGTGGGGTCTTATTGACCCCATATCTCACTGTAAAGAGGACCTGTCATGCTATATTCCTATTACAAGGGATGTTTACATTCCTTGTAATAGGAATAAAAGTAACCAAAACATTTATTTTTGGGGAAAAAGGTGTCAAACTAAAATAAATAAAGTAAAATGAACAATATGGGGCGGCCTGAAAAAAAAAATAAAAAAATTACAGCGCCCCTGTACCCGTGTGCAGGATAGGGAGGTATCGTATACAGACGCGACCGCACACGTAAGTCCCGCCCACATATGAAAACGGTGTTCAAACCACACATGTGAGGTATCGCTGCGAACGTTAGAGCGAGAGCAATAATTTTGGCCCTAGACCTCCTCTCCAACTAAAAAGATGTAACCAGGAAAAACATTTAAAGCGTCGCCTATGGGGATTTTTAAGTCGCGTAGTTTGGCGCCATTCCACAAGCGTGTGCAATATTGAAGGGTGACAGGGGGGGGTAGTTGATGTTGGGTATCTATTTACTCGGCGTAACTTCATCTTTCATATTATGCAAAAACATTGGGCTAACTTTACTGTTTTTTTTTTTTTTAAGCACAAAACTGTTTTGTTTCCAAAAAAAACGCGTTCGAAAAATTGCTGTGCAAATACAATGCGAGATAAAAAGTTGTAACGGCCGCCATTGTATTCTCTAGGGTCTTTGCTAAAAAAGCATATATAATGTTTTGGGGTTCTATGTAATTTTCTAGCAAATAAATGATGATTTTTCCATGTAGGAGAGAAATGTCAGAATTGGTCTGGGTGTTCCAGAACGCCTGATGGCGTTCCCTGCATGTTGGGCCTCTGTATGTGGCCACGCTGTGTAAAAGTCTCACACATGGGGTATCGCCATACTCGGGAGGAATAGCAGAATGTGTTTTGGGGTGTAATTTGTGGTATGCATATGCTGTGTGTGAGAAATAACCTAATAATATGAACATTTTGTGGAAAAAAAATTAAAATAAGCCGTCTGGGCCTGGAAAAATCTTGATTTTGCAAAGAATTGTGGGGAAAAAATGACAACTTCAAAAAACTCACGATGCCTCTTTCTGAATACCTTGGAATGTCTTCTTTCCAAAAAGGGGTCATTTGGGGGGTATTTGTACTTTTCTGGCATGTTAGGGTCTCAAGAAATGAGAGAGGCTGTCATGCGCTTTTTGGGTACATCAGATGTGATCAAATTGATCAATTTTCAGTAATTGGTACCATAGTGTTGCGCTGGCTTGTAGACCCCATAACTTTCACCCAGACTAAATATTATCCAATTTTTTTTTTTTTTGTTACCAAAGATATGTAGCAGTATACATTTTAGGCCAAATTTATGAAGAAAAATTACTTTTTTGCAAAATTTTATAATAGAAATGAAGAAAAATTCATTTTTTTACAAAATTTACGTTCTTTTTTCATTTATAGCGAAAAAAATAAAAACCGCAGAGGTGATCAAACACCACCAAAAGAAAGCTCTATTTGTGGGAAAAAAAGGACAAAAATTTCATTTGGTTAGAGTGTTGTATGACTGAGTTATTGTCATTCAAACTGTGAGAGCACCGAAAGCTGAAAATTGGTCTGGTTATTAAGGGGGTTTAAGTGCCCAGTGGTCAAGTGGTTAATGTTAGCTGTAAACAACAAACACATACTGGAAAAATAAAAACACTTAACTTTAAAGTGGAAGTAAACTTCCATCTCTGGCTTTTACCTATAGGTACGCCTATAATTAGGCTTACCTATAGGTAGTTAAAAATTCTGTTAAAATGTGCACAGTTTAGGAGATATTTACTGTACATGCAGACAGTGACATCACTAGTGCATGCGCTCTGAAGGAACGGCCACCCATGCCATTCCTTCAGAGCCCTGTGCCATAAATGGTGGCTCCCGTGACATCATTGCTGCTCCTGACAGTCACAGAACAGGAGTATGCAAACCCAGAAGCAAGATGGGTGAAGATGGGAGCACCTGAAGCTCTGACATCTTGGCGATGGAATGCTTCATTTTAATGTAAGTTTAGCCACTTCGATACAGGGCACTTTCTCCTCTTCCTGCCCTGTCCAATTTTCAGCTTTCAACACTATCACATTTTGAATGACAATTGAGCGGTCATGCGGCGCTGTACACAAACAACATTTTTCTACATTTTTCCCCACAAATGGAGCTTTCTTATGGTGATATTTGATCACCACTGGTTTTTTTTTTATGCAGCATTGATAGACACTGATAGGCCACTGATAAGCAGCACTGATGGGCATTGATAGGTGGCACTGATATACAGCACTGTTGGGCACTCATAGATGGCACTGGGGGGCACTGATAGATGGCACTGATAGGCATCACTGATCAGGAGGCACTGGCAGGCATCACTGATGTGCACAGAGTGCCATCCTTAATGGGCACTTATTGGCATCCCTTTTGGGCTCTAGTGGGCTTACCTGGTGGTCATGAATGGGTATCCCTGGTGGTCATGGGTGGGCGTTCTCAATAGTTCTGCACTGATAATTACTGCACTGATTATCAGCACAGATCCCCCTGTCTGAAGAGCATCCGATCAGCTCTCCACTGCTCGTGCCTGTCAGTGTGAGTAGAGCAACTTGTCTCTGCATGAGGAGGGGAAGAAGTTGGACCTTTTCATGGCAACCATTTTTGCTTATTTCCATTCCAGGCCTTTACAGCAAAATATTCTGTTACCACGGGACAGGATGACTCAGTGATTGGACTCTCTAATGCCCCTGCATCCCAGTACTCTACGGTCCCTAGACTGGTGGATGTTTTGCAGTAGATTCCCTGGTTACGTTGTTGGAACTAGTGCTTTCTGATTTATGTTTTTCCTCTGTTACAGCTTATTCTGATTCTACTATGCAGGATTCAGGTTAAAAGAATGCTGGTGAATCTGATCACACCAGCTTTGCCCAGGAAAATGTGTGTTTCTGATATTGTGAACATCTCGGTAGGAAATCCTTGGTCTATTCCAGTTTGCTCAGGCCTCCTGTTACAATTTTTAATCTTCCATCCTTCTTTATTGTTGCTGGCTTGAACATTACTATTGAAGCCAGAGTCCTAAAGGATAGTGTAGTGTCTGATGCAACCAATTGGGGCAGTGCAAAGTGGCCAGCAGCAGAAGAATGTTAATGAGCAATGTCAATGTGTAGCAAGAACAGAACAAGCATGACTAGCCTCAAATTCACTAGAAACAAAAAGCACAATTAGGGGTTTTATTACAAAAAAAGAGGATACTGCAGAAGATACAGCAGTGTACTATCATCCAAGCAGCAGGACCATTTGAATGAGGGTTAATAGGCCTAACCAGTGAATGCCTAACTTTTATTTATTTCTATGAGAATGGCACAGTGTTTTACTTTTTCTTTCAAAAGATACATATGAACAAGTAATTTTGTGAGCACCTTACAACAAATAGTTAATATAATAACAGGTGTATGTGATCAGCATATGGAGAGCAGTGCGACCTGCTCAAATGTGACACTAAATATTAGGTATATCAAACATGTTATACACACAGAACCAGTGATCTGAAACGTGTTCACAATAGATAATACTTCATATCCCCATTGCACACATTCTTGGATTAGCTCTTGAAATTGTGTGTTGCAGCAACAACCAGCTGGTCACTGGTTCAAGTTACAGTAAAGTTATTTGCCAGCACACCATGGAACAACCTAAATAGCCTCCAAGAGGATAATTTATTGCATGATCACAACACAAGAAGAGTGCAACGTTTCAGGGTCATGCAGGACCCCTTCGTCGGGCATGTGAGTCCTGCGTGACTCCGAAACATTGCACTCTCCTTGTGTTGTGTTCATGCAATAAATTATTTGTTTGGATGCTATTTATGTCATTCCATGGTGTGCTGGCAATAATCTCCCATACTACTACTACAATAGATAATAATCCTAACAACAAATGGCTAAAAACCACAACCACAAAACCACAACATATAATAAGTAAAAGTCCAGTGTGATGAACAAAAACTTTCTTCCAGTGTTGAAGATAAATAGGCCACCTTCACTGACTAAGATGTCACCCAAGGTGCTCTGTGCTGTTGGGGATCAGGGCCTACTGCCCAGCATCCCTGGGGTATACAGATGGATATCACAGTCTCATCCACCAACAAGAAATCAAGCTGCAGTTATGAGCTGACAATTGAATTCTCTCCCTGGAGCTCCCATGGAGTGGATTGTTGTTAGCACTTCAGCACTCACATCATCCACTCTGGCTAACTGTTGGGGAGGGAAGATAGTTTCCTCCACTTAGGCTGGCTGTTGGGGAGGGAAGATGACAGCCTCCTCTCCCTGGACCTCCAGAACTGCTGCAGTTCCCCATTGTAACGGAAATCACTTTTGGGCACAGATTGAGTCAGACTCCATGTGGTATACATTGTATATAATGTATATATATATATATTGTGTGTTGGCTGTTGTGCACTATAGCTTGCTGTGATGAGGTGGGGTGTGATTTCGTTCTATTGTCTTATGTGCTAATTAGGTATGCTACTATGGTGATGTGGATTGAAGCTTGGTAGCCAGTTTGGCTGCCTATTATGGGATGTTTAAGTGTCTTGCTGTGAGGAAAGGGGGGGGGGAATCCCTCCAGCAACCCCCCCTGCTAAGACTGTTCACTGAAGAAGAAGTTTGAACACACCTGACCTGTAACACCATTGTCATTGGACAATTTAACCCACCCTGTTTCCCAAGGATGGGAGGAATGTATTGTGAAGAGAAATGTGTTAACATGTGCTTAATAAACATTCATTCCCTGTTTTGAACCTCAAAGAGAGCTGTGTCTCATTATTCTGGGGAATCCTATGGGCCGTGTTCGTCTGCTGGATTGTGGAGTGTCGATAAGCTGTCGTGGGTGGGTGGATGGAAGATCGTAAACGGTGGCGACCGTTACATTGGTGGCACAGCAGTGGGGTGATTCCATCTTCAGAAGGACGGCTACAAGGACACAGGACAATGAAGGCACAGTAGGAACGGCTGAAGCTCTCTCGGCCAGCAACCGTAAGAAGATAGAGATGATCACAGAACTAGTCCAAATGGATGGAGCTGAAAGACCCAACATAACGGAAAGGCCCAGCGTAACAGACAAGACACCCGAGGAGGAAAGTTTTGACCGGGCTGTTAAACTAAGACTGGCACATTATGGCCCTAACCCTCCACCGGAGATCATAGACCGAGTTATAGCTGCTGTGGATGTAAATTGGCTACGGCAAAGAGGTTCTGCAGCAGCAGAAGTCACAGCAGCACCAACTGAAAGGAGAAAGATACATTTTTCTGCATTTAAGAATTTCATTGAAACTGAAGGGGAGATTGATGGGTACCTTGCTGATTTTGAACGGCAATGTGCCCTACACCGGGTGCCCACAGAGGAATGGGTTACCATTTTGTCTGGGAAATTGTCCGGCCGGGCCAGTGAAGCGTTCAGGGCCATCCCAGACAAGGATATTATGAACTATGGACTGGTAAAAGAAGCACTTTTGGCCAGGTATGCCGTCACACCAGAGGCATATCGGAGGCGGTTCCGAGAGATGAGCAAGCAGACTGGAGACTCACATACTGAGTGGGCATGCCGCCTACACCGCACTGCATCCCACTGGGTCGATAGATGCCAAGCAGAATCCGGGGAAGAGGTGCTGCAGGTGTTCCTGCTGGAGCACTTCTTTGACAAACTATCCCTGGAAGTCAGAGAGTGGGTCCGGGACAGAAACCCTTTCTCCTTGTCTGAAGCAGCTCGCCTGGCGGACGAATACACAGACGCCCGCAAACTGGATAGCTCTGTGGTCAAGACAACAGCTCGGGTGGATTATCGATCAGCGGCACCCCCGCCGGCTATTGCCTACCAACCCCAGTCGTACCGCCCTACAGCACCACCTCCAGTGGTCACTTATCCTCAGCAGCCCAGATTCAACTCCCGGGACTACTCACAGCCCATCAGATGTTTTGGGTGTAAACAGCTAGGACACAAAAAGCTAGACTGTCCATTGAATCCACCCAGGCAGTCACAGTCATGGAGACAGCCAGAAAGGGGGAACCCCCACACATCCATGCCTGCGGCCCACTGCGTTGAGGAGGAAGAACATTGGGGCGTCCTGCACGAGGCAGATCCAATACAAGCAGCTAACCAGGACAACAGGCAACAACACAGGCAGACTGTCTGGGTCAATGGAAAGGTAGCCAATGGGCTACGTGATTCTGGGGCCACCATGACCCTGCTACAGAAGAAACTCATCCCAGAGAGCCAGCACACCGGAAGCACTGTAGCTGTAAGAGTGGCGGGAGGCACCGTCTTCCGGCTACCCTTTGCCCGGGTTCATCTGGATTGGGGGGTTGGTTCGGGACACGTGAATGTGGGGGTGATGAAGGATTTGCCAGCAGATGTACTACTGGGGAATGATTTGGCCCCCCTCGTTTCTGCTTACGCCCCGA
Organism: Rana kukunoris; assembly: GCA_029574335.1. NCBI lineage: Eukaryota > Metazoa > Chordata > Amphibia > Anura > Ranidae > Rana > Rana kukunoris. The sequence continues at coordinate 243,901,859 of CM056053.1, forward strand.
TGTGCCCCGCTGAAGCCCACACAGTGACTACCTGTGCCCCAACCCGCGTTGCTGGTACCAACCTGCTTACTGCTGAGACCCGGGTAAGACTATCTTCCCAAACATGTACCGTAGATCCGGCCCAATATCAGTCTAAAATGGGAATGTGACAAGTTGGCCAGTGAGAAATCGGATATGCAACGACACTACATCATGTATTATGAGATGTCCCGTGGCTTGAACATTGAAATGCACAAACAGACTGAAATTGTCAGAAGGTTAAATGGGATTTGCGCTCAGGTGGTGCCTTATCTCTCCCAAGAGCATCAGCAACAGGATTTGGGAGCCATTGAGAGAGCAAAGCAAGTGACTGTTCCAGAACTGAATTCCATTATTCACCTTCATCATCAGCTACCGACCTGGTAAGCAAAATGGCAATGCTGATGGGTTGTCCAGGCAGTAGAGGATATGAACTATGGACTAACTTCGGAGTCAACCCGTCTGGGGTCTCATCCTGTGTTAGTCTCCTGCCGAAAGGGGAGACATGTAACGGAAATCACTTTTGGGCACAGATTGAGTCAGACTCAATGTGGTATACATTGTATATAGTGTATATATATATATATATTGTGTGTTGGCTGTTGTGCACTATAGCTTGCTGTGATGAGGTGGGGTGTGATTTCGTTCTATTGTCTTATGTGCTAATTAGGTATGCTACTATGGTGATGTGGATTGAAGCTTGGTAGCCAGTTTGGCTGCCTATTATGGGATGTTTAAGTGTCTTGCTGTGAGGAAAGGGGGGGGGGAATCCCTCAGCAACCCCCCCTGCTAAGACTGTTCACTGAAGAAGAAGTTTGAACACACCTGACCTGTAACACCATTGTCATTGGACAATTTAACCCACCCTGTTTCCCAAGGATGGGAGGGATGTATTGTGAAGAGAAATGTGTTAACATGTGCTTAATAAACATGCATTCCCTGTTTTGAACCTCAAAGAGAGCTGTGTCTCATTATTCTGGGGAATCCTATGGGCCATGTTCGTCTGCTGGATTGTGGAGTGTCGATAAGCTGTCGTGGGTGGGTGGATGGAAGATCGTAAACGGTGGCGACCGTTACACCCATGTTGAAGCATAGTCTTCAATATGGGGACCAAACCCCCAATGGTATGACTGTAATATCACCACATAAAAGAGTCACTAGTATAACAGGATGGTAGTTAAAGCATGTATGTTCAAATAACAGGGGCTCTGAGTCCATGCCCATCAAAAGTACAGTTGTTAAGTTGCATTGAGTCTACATGTGAATTGTGTTTGGAATCTATACATGCTGTAAACCTCTAAGTGGAGAGTAGTTTAACATGATTTGTAAATATTTTTAATAGAATAAAAAAATACAGTTTTATGACTTCAAATAATGTTTATAGTATTATATTTCCTTTAGACAACAATGCATCTAGTTTCAAATCAGTAAAAAAAAGAAAAAAAAAAACACTGCATTTTTTACTCCCATGTGTAAGAGGCCTTTTAGTATGAGGAGTGCAGAGTACTGCATAAATGTATGTTCTGCCAATTATGGAAAATGTTGTTCACATTAGACAGGAAACATAGGTAAGATCAATTCCACCCAACATATGGTCATGTCTCCCAAGTACCTTCCTTGCTGGAACACACCGCTATCTCCACACAAAGGCTTTGTGTCCGAATGGCAGCAACTGTAATTTTAACTGCCCTGAGCTATCCTCAAGCCTGGTCTGTAACCATCCTGACCATCTGTGCACTTACAGAGGCTGTAGGCATCTAGCAAAGCCTGTATATAATACTGAAGGTTCCTTCTCACCCAAGACACTTCAGAATCTTCACACTCTAGGTCCTGATCAGGAACTACCAAATCCAGAGAAAACTTAGAACATGTTTTTTTTTTCTCACAACACATCAGCTGGAGATTCACAACCTGGATATTTGAGAGTTCTGTGTCATTTCTATTAACTAGTACTTAACTTCCACCACTGCAGAGCCTCAAACTGTCATAGACTACTTATACTGTAACATCTTCCTTAAATCTTTAAGTCCATTACATCCTTGACTTCATACAGGCCAGTCTGGTTGCTTCACTGATCTTCAGCTCTCTTGTGTAAATCTATGCACTTTCAGCCTTCTCTAATTTCTTAAAGTCCAACTACAGGAAAAAAAGAAATGTAAATGGTGAATTGTGCAATGATTACCGTACTCTTCAGTTTTGATTTCAAACACTGCAATATAATTCATCAGAATTACACTTTACTCTATAGGCTATGATAATTTCCTGCTCTGGGACCAGGTATTTTTCCTTGCTTATTATATTCTTCATGGCTGGTTCTGTCTCCGGAGCCTATGAGAGAGGACCCATCCATTTCACACCCAAAGAAGGAACACAGGAAGTAAACAGAAGAAAAAAAAAAGATCATCATGTGCCCATGGCTCCAGGTAACTAAAATGCACATTTGGATTGTTTTTTTTTTTTTTTTTTTTACACACTAGGTATTGGTTAGTGGGGGTGGGAGAAGGGTTTCTAATATCTTGAGCTTTAAGGATGAATTACCTCTTACAGCATAATTTCCTAATGGTACTGCATCTTGGACTCCAGTGAGAACCAATAATCCTACAGTGGGATTTACCACCTGCCCTGGACTTCTTTATCAGCTTCTGATGGGATGATTTTCTGTCTACTTTGAGAAAAGATTCATAAAGGCAACCCACTCTAATGACTATCACCTCAGGCAGAAAGTTTGCTGAGACCAGGTTCTTAAGCTACTAGGGTGTTCTGATCAGTATGGGTAGTGCTTATACCCATACTGGAATGCAAACCAGAGTGTCTTCAGCACCCCATGACTAGAGTTAATCTGGAAGAGAAAATCCTTGTAATATTTAATAACAAATTTAAATGTTTACATTTTTGAAGTGATGGTATAACCTTATGTTATAAGAATGCAGAGTTTTTTCTAAAACAAATCATTCTGTTTCTATTTATCATTTTTTTTTTCTGGTAAATTATTTATTAAAAAAATACATTATAATGTGCCTTTTATACAGCTCTCTACAAATAAACATTTCTTGTTAACAGTTTAAAGAGATTATGTTATTCATATAAGACAAATAATTTGCATGGCTATCAGAATACATCATTATTACTTCAACTGAAACCAGAAGTTTAGAAAGCTGATAAATTGAACACAAAAGAATCTAGCTGCGTTGAATGCTATTAAAATAAATGAATATCCCAAACGGTATACAAAACACAATACAAAAGATGAGTTATGAATAGTTTGGTAAATTCTAGGCGTTAAAGCTGCACAGTACACTGCAAGGATTTGTTTGGCAAAACAAAAAATAAATAAAAAATCCACAGTGTTACCCTTGTTATCCAAATGTTTAAGATTGATAAATGATGCCACATCCAAACATCCTGGTTTCACGTAAAATGCAACATAACCTGCTAAAATGTTTCTTCCTGAAGCAACTGAAAAAGAATATGTTAAATACAGTAAAACTTTGGTTTCAGAGTAACTTGGTTTAAGAGCGTTTTGTAAGACAAGCAACATTTTAAATACATTTTGACTTAATATACAAGCAAGAGAAAGGAGGGAGTTCCCCGTTGGGGTTTTTAGGCAGCAATCAAATAATCAAATGATCAAGGTAAGGATGAGTAATGGAAGCGTCATACAAGGATATATATGTAGAAAAGATATTTTAATGGGTAAAAATACATAAAATACAAATTGGCTCTGGTATTGTGTACATTAAAAGCAACTGAACATGGGGTATGCACCAATAAACATGACAGACAATCAACGTGAGTGGTTAACTATTAAGTCAAGTATATTCTGACGCATTTCAACCCTTCAGAGGGACCTTCTTCAGAGAATTAGATGCAACTGTAACAACATACATAACAGTAAGAAATAATAAAAATCTTTCACATTTAAATATTAACACATACGTATCTTTATCTAAGTATAGTTACCCATTCACAATGTGCAGTTTGGATTATGTACAGGGCCAGAGTCAGTCCACAGACAGATTCCTGGATGGATACCACCGAGACTGGGGGGGCCAGCTCACTACCAATGCCCACCAAAGTGTAGTAGAGGGGGCCTACACGGGCTCACCGATGCTGGTGGAACCAGATGGATTACAATTGCGGGGAGAGGGAGGGGGGGAGGAAGGCCCCCGGGAGGGGAGGCTGGAGGGGACCGAGATGGGGGGCAGTCACCAACACAACACCTAATAAGACGATATATATAAGTATGAATTGGTCAGTTAGTTTAAATTATAATAAGATATAAGGTATGACTAAATTAGGAAACAGCAGGCATGCAAGTAGGATCCCCGAACTCCACAATAGGTAGGAGAGTCATAGTGTAGTAATGTATTGGGGTTAGTGACATACAGGAATAGGAAATATTGAGGTGAGGGGTGTGGGTGAATGAAAGAATGAGTGGCGTAATGAATGAAGGGAAGAAGGTGAGAGGGTGAACAGTGCCGAATTGTGAGCCTAAGAAATGTAGGCGACTGGAGAAGTCGATCCAGTGTGGTGATATACAGTATATAGAGGAAGGGGGATGTGTAAGGAAGTAATAGGTGACTGTGAAAAACTGAAAATGGGTGGGTACCTGAAATAAATAAAATATACGGGGATAACCAAAATCCCAAGTAATAAAATCGTGGCGCCTCAATCTAAGAAGCAAGAAAAGAATGGGGGGTAAATTGATTACATATAGGGTATAAGTGAATTGAAGTGATGTGAGGTATAAGGATTAGAAGTAATCTTACCCAGTCAGTACGAAATCGCTCCTACATGGGTGGGAGGGAATCAAGTCTGCCAGGAATAATACCTGTAATGCAGACTAAATAGGAGCATGCCAGGTGTACACGCTTGTGGTGATTGCTTCAATGGGTGACAGCCCGCCCCCATCCTCCTCCCCCTGTTTCCCGTCCCAGCAGATGTAATGGGGGTGGCTAAGGATAGGGACCCCGCAAAGGCCAAGCATCCGTGGGTCCCTCAGCGTCAATGGAGGAGATCCTCGGCATTCGCCGCGCATTCCGTGTCGCAGCTGTGCACGTGCGCGCGCGCGGGACGCACCCAGCGTTGGGATGGCCATTGATGCCGTCAGTGAGGAGGAAATCCCCACATTGGACGGGACCAGCCCGCCCTCTAGTGGGGAATGTAGAGATCACTCTGTGTGTCTCCCCCTCCTCACTGAAAGGCCGCCGCTAGCTAAGGGGGAAGTGGTCGGTGAGACTGGACGCCCCCCAGTGGGTGAAAGCCAAGTAGCAGGAACAAGATGCGGAGCGGAAATGTAGATATGCAGCAGATGAAATTAAGTCTATATACAAATACAACAATGTAAAGAGATATGATGCAATGTCATAATGCAACGACAATATGGTAATATAATCCAGATAGTTTTGTGGAACTGGAGCTCCTATACATATGTAACATACTAGCAGACAAAAAGTTAAGCAAAGAACAACAGAGTTCGATTAGAGAAATATAAATATCAACTATGGTTAAAGCTATATGTATATCTAAAAAATTATAATACTGAAGAAATGGAAATCATGGGGCCTATAATATAGCTGGGCAACAAATCATGTCCGAGACGGGAAATATTAATTAGTATGTTTAACAGATAAATAATTGCTTGGATATTGCAATGTATACATAAATTAGTGGTTGTGGTGACTGGGAGTGATGAAAAAAGGAATTATTGTTTTTTTTCCTGAGAAGAAGCCCTTAAGAAATGGCGCAAAGGATATGGAGTCATTTAGGCCCGGGGGTCTAGTGGCTCCGAGTCTGAAGATCCATTTCTGTTCTTTCTGTAAGAGAATTTTGTTCCAGTCGCCTCCCCGATCGGGAATGGTTACCCGGTCGAGGACGGCGAATGAAACATGCAGAACATGGTAATTGTGGACCAGGGCAACATGTCTGCCAACAGGCAGATAAATGTTCCCGATATCCATGCTGTATTTGTGTTTGCTTATACGTTTCCACAATTCTTGTTTGGTTTTGCCTATGTAATATGCGCCGCATTCACACTCCATGAAGTACACCACGCCACGTGTGCGACAATTGGCAAAGTATACAGGTTTAAAAGTTTCACAGTTGGGGAGACCAAAAATCTTATCACGTCTCATCAGGGAACACATGGAACAATGTCCACATTGAAATGTGCCCACAGGCCGACCACCGTGGTTGGTGGGGGGGGCTGCTCTATATTCGCTTGACACCAGGAGATCCCTCAGTGACATTGCTCGTTTATGAACAACCGAGGGGTGATCTGAAACAAAAGGATTGATTTTGGGATCGTCTGTAAGGATAGTCCAGTGGTTTTGTATTATTTTGTTGATGGCCTCGTATTGCAGGGAATAGCGAACAATCAATCTTGTGGTTACGGACTTGGGGTTCGTGACATTTTTCTTAGACAGAAGATCATGTCTGGATTGGGTAAGGGTTCGATTGAAGGCCCTGTGTAAGCAGGACCTGCTGTATCCCCTGGCCAACAGCCTATTCTGGAGTTTTCCTGCCTCCTCCCTGAAGAGCTCATCAGTAGAGCAATTGCGCCTCAAGCGCAAATATTGCCCATATGGAATGGAAGTTTTTAGTGGAATAGGGTGGTGGCTATCAAAGTGTAGGATGGTGTTGCCAGATGTGCTCTTGCGGTACAAAGTACTGCAGAGGCTGCCATCGGTGTCAATGAATAGTTGCACATCAAGAAACGTAACAGTCTTTTTATCATGAATCATGGTAAAAGTTAAATTGCGATCATTGACATTGAGTGCGTCAAAGAAAGCCAGAAGATCTACTTCTGAGCCGTCCCAGACGACGAAGACGTCATCGATGTACCGACGCCACACCTTGATGTGGCGAAGGTACTCGACGAGGTCCTCGTCGTCCAGGAGGGACCGCTCCCACTCCCCCAGGTACAGGTTTGCGTACGATGGGACACAGCATGTCCCCATCGCAACGCCCTGCACCTGGAGGTAGTGGGAGCGGTCGAACAGAAAAAAGTTGTGATGCAGTATATAGTCTAGGCCACCAATCAAAAAATTATTCAACTTGGGATCATAGTGCCGACTACGTGTTAGTGCCTGCTCGATAGAAGCTAGGCCCAAGGCATGGGGGATGCTACTATAAAGTGCCTCTACATCAATTGTGACGAGAATAACATCGTTCGAAAGGGTTAAATCCTCAATGGTTTGTAGAAAATTGATAGTATCTTTGGTAAATGACGGGAGAGATACTACAAGAGGTTGTAAGTAAGCGTCAATAACCTGGCTGAGATTTTACGTTATTGACCCATTTCCAGATATGATGGGCCGTCCGGGAACGGGTATCTTATTTTTATGAATTTTGGGCAAGCTGTAGAAAGTTGCGATTTTGGGGTGTTTAGTCCTGACAAAGTCTCGGAGGTCAGTTGGAATAACACCTTCAGTATAGGCCTGATCGATAAAGTTGTAAAAATCAGTATAGAATTGAGAAATACAATGAATGGGTAGTTTCTGATACCATTCATGATTGTCTAAAATATTTTGACACATATTAAGGTAGGTTTGGCTGTCCATCAGGACAACGTTGCCCCCCTTGTCAGACTGTTTAATAATAATTTGGGTGTTTTTGCATAAAGAGGTCAAAGCCTCATTTTCTTTACGGCTTAGGTTGCCAGGGTGTTTTTGACAAGTGGTGAGTTTAATGAGATCTCGCATAGTCTGTCGTACGAATATTGATACACTGGGATTGGTCGCCAGCGGGGGAAATCTTTTAGAGGGAAGTTTGAACATGTGAATGGGATCATCAAGGGTTTTCAAGGGTTCTTCAAGGAAGGTGTCAAGATCAATAAGATCAATTAAATCTAACATGTTATTTTCTTGATGTAAAAGGGTGAGATCCCTTAGGGCTTTAAATTCCCTCATGCTAAAACCTGACCAATCCGTGGTATCGGCAGAGGATTGCTGAGAATATAGACACTTTAAAGTTAATTTTCGTGCAAATAAATGGAGATCTGTAATAGTTTCGAATAAATCAAAATTACGTTCAGGAAAGAAGGTTAGTCCGCGTGAGAGGACCGAGGCCTCATCAGGAGTAAGGAGGTGGGCCGAAAGGTTAATGACGCTTAGTTGCCGGTCGGGAGCCGAATCACAAAAGGATCCAGGCCCTTTCCCGTCCTTTTTGGTAGAGGGGAGTCGGGACCCCTGGTGGGGTTTAAAGTTTTACGTAGTGCCGGTTCAGGGGCACAGGGCAGATCTATCATATTGCCCTGTGTATCAGTGGGGCCTGGATTTTCATGATTGGTATTGGTGTCATTTATGATAGACGGAGTGTTGATGTACATACCTGTATCATTGTCATCAATGCTGTCACTATTGACTGTACGTTTTTTGTAGTCCTGCTCAACAGAATCCCTATTATTGCGATTCCATTTAGATTTTCCCCGACCTCTTTGGGCGGGATTTGTCTCCCGTCCTGTTGAAGAGGAAGGGAACATATTAAAGGTCTTGTCCCTCAAATTGGGTCCTTGTTTATACTCACGTGGAACCTTATTATATTGTGGTTGTACAGAGTTAATGTTCCATCTGTAAGCTCTTTCTTCAGAGAATGCAGTTTTATCACGCCAGAATTTGGTTTCCTTATCCTGTAGGATGTTCTTATTAAAGGATAAGAGGTTAGTGTCAAGAGTTGTTTGCAATTTTATATATAAAGGTAGTTTACTAAAGGGGGATAATAGAGCTTCAATGATGCTGATTTCCGCATCCAATGAAGCGATTTGTCTATTATATTCCCGAGATAGGATGTTCATCATTTCTTGTGAACAGTTTTGTAGATTGGACTCCCATTCCAACTTGAAGGAGCTATCTACTGGTTCAAGATGAGGAAAAATTTGTATCCGTAACCCAAAGGGATTGATCTTGGCACTAGTATACCTTTCAAACGATTTAATGTGCCAAAATAAAGACGATTTATTTTCGAGAAGTTTACTCAGTTTGCGGAAGTGGGACGAGATCTGGGTGTCGATCTGGTCGCCCTTCTCAAAACTGGTTTCATATTGTCTCATCAAGTCAATCCATTCAGCACCCTGGTATGAAGACATATTGCATGGATAATCAACAGGACACAGTATGTTATTAACCACTTCCCCACCGCGCCATAAGCATTTTACTGCTACGGCGCGGTGGAGTTACTTTGACACGACGTCCCTGGGACGTCGTCCTTCACTTCCGCGATTGCGCGTCCCCTGGGACGTGCTCCGTGCTCGCCGGGTCTAGAAGACCCGGCGCATCACGGATCACGGTAAATTGCTGCTGATAGCGGCCGTTTACCACGTGATCGCTCTGTCGAATGACGGCGCGATCACTTGTAAACAAACCGGCGTCATTTGATGACGCCGGTTCCTCCCTCTCCTCCCTCTCCTCTCTGTACCGTTCGGTACAGTGTGCGAGGAGAGGGGGGGAGCGGGGTGTCAGCAGCTGAGCTGTGGCTGGATCTGTGACAAATGCAGTCACAGATCCAGCCATCCCTCAATCCATCCCAGCTCTGCAATCCCCCAGTACCCTGCAATCCCCCAGTACCCTGCAATCCCCCAGTACCCAACAATATCCCAGTACCCAACAATACCCCAATACCCCAGTACCCAACAATACCCCAGTACCCCAGTACTCAGCAATGCCCCAGTACTCAGCAGTACTCCAGTACTCAGCAATGCCCCAGTACTCAACAATACCCCAGTACTCAACAATACCCCAGTACTCGGCAATACCCCAATACTCGGCAATACCCCAATACTCGGCAATACCCCAGTACTCGGCAATACCCCAGTACTCGGCAATACCCCAGTACTCGGCAATACCCCAATACTCGGCAATACCCCAATACTCGGCAATACCCCAATACCCTGCATGATACTTTGCAATACCCCAATACTCTGCAATACCGCCTATGGGGATTTTTAAGTAGCGAAGTTTGGCGCCATTCCACGAGTGTGCGCAATTTTGAAGTGTGACATGTTGGGTATCTATTTACTCGGCGTAACTTCATCTTTCACATTTTGAAAAAAAATTGGGCTAACTTTACTGTTTTGTTTAAAGCACAAAACTGTTTTTTTTTAAAAAAACACGCGTTCAATAAATTTCTGCGAAAATACCGTGCGAGATAAAAAGTTGTAACGGCCGCCATTGTATTCTCTAGGGTCTTTGCTAAAAAAGCATATATAATGTTTTGGGGTTCTATGTAATTTTCTAGCAAATAAATGACGATTTTTCCATGTAGGAGAGAAATGTCAGAATTGGTCTGGGTGTTCCAGAACGCCTGATGGCGTTCCCTGCATGTTGGGCCTCTGTATGTGGCCACGCTGTGTAAAAGTCCCACACATGGGGTATCGCCATACTCGGGAGGAATAGCAGAATTTGTTTTGGGGTGTAATTTGTGGTATGCATATGCTGTGTGTGAGAAATAACCTGCTAATATGACAGAAACAAGTTTTTTTTATTTTTTTTACAGAATTTTCAGTCGTTTTTCTTTTATAGCGCAAAAAATAAAAAAACCCAGAGGTGATCAAATACCACCAAAAGAAAGCTCTATTTGTGTGGAAAAAAAGGACAAAAATTTTAAATGGGTACAATGTTGTATGACTGAGTAATTGTCATTCAAATTGTGAGAGCACCGAAAGCTGAAAATTGGTCTGGTTAGGAAGGGGGTTTAAGTGCCCAGTGGTCAAGTGGTTAAAAAAAAAAAAACACAAATTGGCTTAACTTAGATGCTAGCTACACAGTATCAGAGCTCATAGAATGTACTTTCCAGTGTCTAGTGGGGAGAAGCAAGGGGGCAGATTCACAGAGAAATGGATTATCGTAGCGTATCAGAAATACACTACGCCGCCGTTTTTTACCTTGCTCTACGTGGAATTCAGGTAGATTTTCTACGGTAAACGACGGCGGCGTAGTGTATTTCTCCCGTCGCAATCCATCTGCGCGAGTAGGGGGCGTGAAACATTTAAATTAGGCGCGTTCCCGCGGCGATCGATCTGCGCATGCTCCGTTCGCAAATTTCCCGCCGTGCATTGCGCGAAATCACGTCGTGACGTCATTCGTTGTTTATGTAGCGTACTTTACGGGCGATCCACGTCCCGACGAGTTACGTAAACAAAATAAAATTTTAAATAAATTCGAAGCGGGAACGACGGCCATACTTAACATGGGCTACGTAAAGTTAGAGCAGCAAAAAGCTGCTCTAACATTACGTATAAAAAAATAGACGAAAACGATTGCGACGCCCGCTCGTATGTTCGTGAATCCCCGTAAAAACACATTTGCATATCCCGACGCACCAAAACGACGCAAACTCCTCCCAGCGGCCGCAAATAGATGGCAGCGTAGATCCGAAGGCTTACGAAGACGTAAGCCTCTCGGATCGAAGCCCGAAGCCGGCGTATCATGGTTTGAGGATTCAAACTAGTGATACGCCGCGCGAAATTTGAAATTACTCCTGTCTAACCCCAGTTAGACAGGCGTAATTGTTTTGTGAATCTGCCCCAAGGTGTTTAACCACCGAAAATTAGAAGAAAAAAATGGATAAGACACAATGGGGGTAGGGAAAGTGCTGCTCATCCCTATAGTGAAAGAGAAAGGAGGGAGTTCCCCGTTGGGGTTTTTAGGCAGCAATCAAATGATCAAGTTAAGGATGAGTAATGGAAGCGTCATACAAGGATATATATGTAGAAAAGATATTTTAATGGGTAAAAATACATAAAATACAAATTAGCTCTGGTAGTGTGTACATTAACCACTAGCCGACCAGCCGCCGCAGTTATACGGCGGCAGGTCGGCTCTCCTGCGCGAGAGCCCGTCATCCTACGTCGGGACTTTCGCGGCCACACACTTAACCCCTTCCCCGCCCCCTAGTGTTAACCCCTTCACTGCCAATGGCATTTTTATAGTAATCCAATGCATTTTTATAGCATTGATCGCTATAAAAATGCCAATGGTCCCAAAAATGTGTCAAAAGTGTCCGATGTGTCCGCCATAATATCGCATTACTAGTAAAAAAACTACCCCCTTTTTTGTAAACGCTATAAATTTTGCGCAAACCAATCAATAAACGCTAATGGCGATTTTTTTTTACGAAAAATATGTAGAAGAATACGTATCGGCCTAAACTGAGGGAAAAAAATGTTTTTTTATATCTTTTTTGGGGATATTTATTATAGCAAAATGTAAAAAATATTGCATTTTTTTCAAAATAGTCGCTCTATTTTTGTTTATAGCGCAAAAAAAAAAAAAAACGCAGAGATGATCAAATACCACCAAAAGAAAGCTCTATTTGTGGGAAAAAAAGGACGCCAATTTTGTTTGGGAGCCACGTCGCACGACCGCACAATTGTCAGTTAAAGCGACGCAGTGCCGAATCACAAAAAGTGCTCTGGTCTTTGGACAGCAATATGGTCCGGGGCTAAAGTGGTTAAAAGCAACTGCACATGGGGTATGCACCAATAAACATGACAGACAATCAACGTGAGTGGTTAACTATTAAGTCAAGTATATACTGACGCGTTTCAACCCTTCAGTGGGTCTTCTTCAGAGAATTAGATGCAACTGTAACAACATACATAACAGTAAGAAATAATAAAAATCTTTCACATTTAAATATTAACACATACGTATCTTTATCTAAGTATAGTTACCCATTCACAATGTGCAGTTTGGATTATGTACAGGGCCAGAGTCAGTCCACAGACAGATTCCTGGATGGATACCATCGAGACTGGGGGGGCCAGCTCAGGCCAGGCCAGCTCACCACCAATGCCCACCAAAGTGTAGTAGAGGGGGCCTACAAGGGCTCACCGATGCTGGTGGAACCAGATGGATTCCAATTGTGGAGTTCGGGGATCCTACTTGCATGCCTGCTGTTTCCTAATTTAGTCATACCTTATATCTTATTATAATTTAAACTAACTGACCAATTCATACTTACATATATCGTCTTATTAGGTGTTGTGTTGGTGACTGCCCCCCATCTCGGTCCCCTCAAGCCTCCCCTCCCGGGGGCCTTCCTCTCCCCCCCCTCTCCCCACAATTGGAATCCATCTGGTTCCACCAGCATCGGTGAGCCCGTGTAGGCCCCCTCTACTACACTTTGGTGGACATTGGTGGTGAGCTGGCCCCCCCCAGTCTCGGTGGTATCCATCCAGGAATCTGTCTGTGGACTGACTTTGGCCCTGTACATAATCCAAACTGCACATTGTGAATGGGTAACTATACTTAGATAAAGATACGTATGTGTTAATATTTAAATGTGAAAGATTTTTATTATTTCTTACTGTTATGTATGTTGTTACAGTTGCATCTAATTCTCTGAAGAAGACCCACTGAAGGGTTGAAACGCGTCAGAATATACTTGACTTAATAGTTAACCACTCACGTTGATTGTCTGTCATGTTTATTGGTGCATACCCCATGTGCAGTTGCTTTTAATGTACACAATACCAGAGCCAATTTATATTTTATGTATTTTTACCCATTAAAATATCTTTTCTACATATATATCCTTGTATGACGCTTCCATTACTCATCCTTACCTTGATCATTTGATTATTTGATTGCTGCCTAAAAACCCCAACGGGGGAACTCCCTCTTTTCTCTTTCACTATAGGGGTGAGCAGCACTTTCCCTACCCCCATTGTGTCTTATCCATTTCTTTCTTCTAATATACAAGCAATGTCATGATATACAAGTAGCGTCATGTCACAACTGAGTATAAAATAGAAGAGAAGTGCCTCTAAGTGTAGCAATACAGTTACATTTAATTAAGGTACAGCATTTAGAAACTCACATGGCTGATGATTAAAACAGGCACATCTAACTGTGCAGGCATCCAGGTTAAAGCTGTCCACATAGACCATCCTCCTCACCGCCATTGACGTTGTCCCTTCTACACTGCTCTCCAAGCCTTGCTTTCAGGACGAACGCACTACTGCAGGGTAGTTCTCCCGGTCACAATTGCAGACAGCTTAACCCCAGATGTCTGCATACTTAGATGGGCTTCTTTTAATCATCAACCATGTGAGTTGCTAAATCATGTATTTTCATTAAATGTAAACATATCGCTACAGTTAGAGGCTCTTCGCTGCTCTTATAGTTTATACTCTGTAGCTCCTGCTGGATTTTGCTTCTAATTTCCTTGGGGAAGCTTCCATTTGTGGATAGACATTTTATGGTTACACAACCTATCACATTGCTATAATCGTTGTATATGGACTATAAACTGAAGGACTTATGAACAAATGGTTGTGGAATGAATCATTTGAGTTTCCATTATTTTTTATGTGGAAATTCGCTTTGATATACAAGTGCTTTGAATTACAAGCATGCTTCCGGAACAAATTATGCTCACAATCCAATGTTTTACTGTATGAGATGAAAGGCTTATTGCCTTATTTAGTGAAAAGAGGAATGGGTAGCAAATGGTGGCACAACTTTTTAACATACAAAGATCTCTGATGATTCAACCCTTAGGCCACATACACACTGCTGCTCCTAAACTAAATTTTGGGGATTTTTTTTTTTCATTTTTTTGTCTAAGCTTCTATAAGCTTCTATAAAAAGCCTATGTGACCATGCACACATATGATTTTAGATGGGTTTAGGAGCAGCAATGTTTAGAGACAGTTAAATCTCCCTTCCCTGAATGCAGAAGAATCAGATGTGGCTTTGGGTATAAAAAAAAAAAAGCCAAACACAGCTTAAAAGAGGACATACATTGATCCCTATAAGGATGAACATCCTCTGACACCCGATCTTGTCAGTGTCCGCAATCCTCCGATTCTGCAGACGGAGGAAAATCCTATTTTTCCATCCATCTGCAGAGCGGATCGGGTGAACACGGACAGATGGTCCGTTTTCATCCGATCCCCCCATAGGGGAGAGCGGAGATCTTTCAGGGCGGTCCCTGCATGGTGTGTGGGGACTGCCCTGCCATTCGCCGGCTCAGTGGGGATCAGCAGGGCGATCCCAGCTGAGCAAGCGGAGGTTCATGGGGCAGATCATCATGTATCCATCCCGTGTGAAAGGGCCCTTATGCCGCGTACACACGATCGGATTTTCCAATGAAAAAAGTTAGATGGACTTGTTTCATCGAAAATTCCGATCATGTGTGGGCCCCATCAGATTTTTTTCCATCGGAGTAAAATAATAGAAAAAATTCTTCCGATGAAAAAAAAAAACGATGGAAAATTCCGATCGTCTGTGTGGGATTCCGTCGGAGAAAAATCGACGCATGCTCAGAATCAAGTCGACGCATGCTCGGAAGCATTGAACTTAATTTTTTCGGCTCATTTAGTCTGACAGTGTATATGCAAGACAGCTTGAACGAAATTGAGATGAAAAAATCCATCAGATTTTAGACCATCGGATACTCTGATTGTGTGTACGCGGCATTAGGCACATTTACTGTTGTGCTTGAGAATATGTCCATTTCAATGGCCAATTAAATAAACAAACATATAAATACAAAACATGTCTAAACAGATTCGAAAAAATGTGGCTTAGGTGCATTTTTAACACTGATTTTCTCCTGTCAGGAGAAATAGGGTTTACAGTAAACAGTAATCTGGTAACAAATGTATTGTTAGGACCTGGGCTTGAACCTGGGACCTCTGCTGTGTCTGGTGATGACTCTGCTTGCTGAGCCACATGGAATGCTGGATGACTAGTTTCTTAGACAATTCCTTGAAGGACCTTGTCTTAATTCTTGTTTGCCTTGAACCTTGAACTCTTTGCTCTTCTCATGAACTTCCTTATTTAACCACTTAAGACCCGGACTTTTAGGCAGTTTTTGCGATTTGGCACTGCGTCACTTTAACTGACAATTGCGAAGTCGTGCGACGTGGCTCCTAAACAAAATTGGTGTCCTTTTTTTCCCACAAATAGAGCTTTCTTTTGGTGGTATTTGATCACCTCTGCGGTTTTTATTTTTTGCGCTATAAACAAAAATATAGCGACAAGTTTGAAAAAAATTCAATATTTTACTACTAATGGCTGCGATCAGCGATTTTTTTTTTTTTTTTTTGTGACTGCGACATTATGGCAGACACTTCGGACAATTTTGACACATTTTTGGGACCATTGTCATTTTCACAGCAAAAAATGCATTTAAAATGCATTGTTTATTGTGAAAATGACAATTGCAGTTTGGGAGTTAACCACTAGAGGGCGCTGTTGGGCTATCCTGAAGATCGTGACCTGGTACTAACACGCAGTAAAGCCCATCTCCACCATCAGGAGCTCTGGTGAATACCGGTTAGTGCTTAGAGCCCGCACCTCAGGTGAACCCGTGTCATCAGCCAGGGTGACCTGTGTGAATACCTGCTCTGCTGCTATAGCTACTGGCCTCTGAGCCAGACTGTAACATTACCTTTCATGCACGTGTATGTAATATCTTGCACATATAGAACTTACACATATGTCATGGTTTCAGTGCTACGATTTGGCAAAAACATTGTTTTCATTGTATGTGTACATTTTGTTTTTAAAATAAAGCATTTACTGGTTAAAGAAATCTGTTATTAGAAAAACAGACTGCCACTGACAATCAGTCAGATTTTATTTATTTAATGTTTCTCACAGAACAAAAATACGATTTTTTTAATACAGCTTACCTGTAAAATCCTTTTCTTGGGAATACATCACAGGACACAGAGCCTTAATTACTTAATGGGTTATGTAATCACCACAGGTGATTGGACACTGGCAAATCCAATTAGAACTGAGTTCCTCCCCTATATAACCCCTCCCAAATGGAGAGTACCTCAGTTTTGTAGCAAAGCAATAAGTGTCCCACGTTTAACTCCGAAGAGGGGCGGGAGCTCTGTGTCCGGTGATGTATTCCCAAGAAAAAGATTTTACAGGTAAGCTGTATTAAAAAATCCTATTTTCTTGCTCATACATCACGGGACACATTTTTTTATGTAGGCCATTTAAATGTTATGCTGATAAAGATCCCATTGTAATGCATTAAACATACCACATCGATGTGTAAATAAATAAAAAAACTTGCCTCCTTTGCTGTGCAGTACAATGTGGCCGTTTCCATGCTCTGTGTGGGCAATTGATTTTTTTTGTTACTGTTCCCCGTGAAGAGGTGCCTGCTGGGTAACCTTTAAATCTCGAGCGTGCACATTAGAGCGCCTCTCATTGCTGCGATTGTTTGTGCCGTTGTCATAACGGGCGGCGGCGGAGGAACGTCCTGCCCCGTTGTTATGACAATAATCCCCACTCTAATAAAAAAAATGTCATGCTGATCTAGTGAAAAGTAAGGGCTTTATGCCCTTTTTGAAAATGGCGCTGTAAACAGCCCCATTCACAACATTACCTCAACTGAAATCCTGCGATTTTTCGGGGCATAGGAGCGCACAGACTCCTAAGAAATTATGACACAGCATTCCCAGGAGTCTGTGCGGCATAGACTAGAGGAAAACGACTGCAGTGCAGAAGGAAGGCAGATTAGGAAGTCTGTCTAGCAACACCGCATTAAAGGCATGTAGAATTTTTTTTTTTACTCTGTTAAGGAAATTATTTTAAAACTACTGATGCATAGTTCAATTTGAGGGTGGAGCTTCGTTTTAATCACTTAATGGGATGTCCCATAGCAATGCTAAAATTGAGGGGAGGGAGACACATATCAGAAATAAGACCACCATTGGGACAGAGGATCTATACTGCCTGCAGTACACTACGCCCGAAGGCGGCATCCTCATACCCTCTCAATTATACCTTGTAGAACTTAGTAAATGTATGGACCGAAAACCAAGTAGCAGCCTTACAGATCGGAGCCATGGAGGCCTGGTGATGCACTGCCCATGAAACACCAACTAGTCTAGTCGAGTGCACTTTCATCTGAAAAGGAGAAATCTTCTTTTCTAAACCATAGGCCTCAATAATGGCTTGTCGAAACCAACTTGCAATAGTAGATTTTGACGCTGCTTGGCCCTTCCTTGGGCCCTATGGCAGAATAAACAGACAATCAGTCCTTTGTTTCTAAGCCGTAGCTTGTAGATAAACTTTTACCGCTCTTACAACATCTAGAGAGTGTAGACTCTCTTCGTGTCAGACTGCGGATCTGGAAAAAAAGACGGTAGGACTATATCTTGATTCAGATGAAATCCTGAAACCACCTTAGGTAAGAAAGTCGGGTGAGGACGCAGCACCACCCTGTCCTCATGAATAATCATATACCCTTCTTGCTGAGGATATGGCTATGATAAAAAAAATGTTTCTTTGTCAAAAGACTTAAAGAAGCATGGTGTAATGGTTCAATGGGTAGTTTCTGTAAGACAGACAATACCAAATTCAAGAGCAGTGCTACCTGAACAAAGGCCCGGACTAGGGAATGAGAATGTGGGTCTCAACAGCCAAACTGTCAAATTTAGACTTTGTAAGGCAGGGTGGAATATTGGACCCTGCGATAGTAGGTCCGAGCATAGTTGGAAGAACCCAAGGTCTTCCTTGTGCTATCCTTACGATTTCTGCATACCAGGGTCTCCTGGGCCAAGCCGGGGCGACCAAAATCACCGGCTTTCCTCCCCTCTTGAATCTTTGAAAGAATTGTGGGAGAAGCGGAACTGGAGGGAACGCGTAAATCAGAGAATATTGATCCCACAAAATTGTCAGGGCATCCGACCCTTGGCAAAAACGATCTCTTGTTCTTGACACAAAGTTGTCCAGTTTTGTGTTGAACCTGGAAGCCAACAGGTCTATGTCTGGGGTACCCCATTTCAGACATACGATTTGAAATATGTCAGGGTGTAGCAAGCATTCTCCTGGACTCAGCTGCTGTCGGCTTAAAAAATCTGCCTGACCCTAGGCATTTGCGAACATTGGTCACGCACATTTTAATAGCAGCCAGGTTGGCGATTGCTAGAAAATGGAAATCGACTCAATCTCCTCTCTTAAAGGATGTCATCGGTTTACTTAACTCCCATTTCCTGATGGAATTCTCGTTCGCTAAAGCCAACCTATCTACCAATAACTTTTACCTGTCCTGGGATAAGTGGCTTACTGATCCTAGAAGTGCCCCACTGTGTTAGCTGGCTCTCCCTTAGTGGACTCCTAGACCTTATGTGGATCCCCTTTTCTTTTTTTTTTATTATACACACTGTTGATATGTTTTACAGTTGTATGTTGACCACATATATCTCGCTAAATGTTCAGTATTGATCCTTATGGTACTACTCTCCCTGTCCTGTTTCCTACTGGTTTTGTTTATATACAGTGCAATCATCTACTGGTTTAATTGCTGAAGTTTTTCGATACTAATCTACAAGTACATGACACTGTGAGGCCTTGTACACACGAATGAATATATCCGCTGTAAACGGTCCCCGGACCGTTTACAGCGCATATTTACGCCGGGCTCTTTGATCCGATGGCTGTACACACCATCGGATCAAATTCCCCGCCGGCGGACAGCGCGGTGACGTGGCGGTGACGTTGACGCCGCCACGTCACCGCCACGTGACCGCCACGTCACCGCACCAGGAAGTAAACACTTCCGCGCGCATGCGTCGGATCCATTCACAGGATACGACGCATGTGTAGGCAGATATGTCCGCTGGTTTGCCATACTAACCAGCGGACATATCTGACGGACAGCTCTCCGGTGGAAAAATTCCAAAGCATGCTTTGAAATTTTTCCGCCGGAGGAATCCGGCCAGAACGGTCTGTTTGCCCCTACACACGAGCGGATTTTTCGGCGGAAATGGTCCGTCAGACCATGTTCAGCGGATTTATTCCCTCGTGTGTACAAGGCCTGACTGTTTTCCTTGATTTGGATGTAGAGCCAGGGTATGCCCAATTGGCTATGCTTTGTACACACCCCTATCTTTTCCTTTTGGAAATCAATAAATACTTAAATTTAAAAAAAATCTGCCTGACAATTTTCTACCCCTGGAATTAGGGTTGTCCAGATACCGATACTAGTATCGGTATCGGGACCGATACCAAGTATTTGTGGGAGTACTTGTACTCGCGCAAATGCTGCCGATACCTAAATAGAATACTTTTTTTGTATTTATCAACATGTTCTGTGAAAATTATTTGAGTTTTTTAATACTGCGTGATAAGAAAATAATTTTTTTTAATTCATTTTTACTCATTGCTGGCTTACCTTGGATCCAGGCTGGGTATACTGTACTTACCTTGTCCCTGGATCCAGCGATGTATCCCTGCTGTGTGAGCGAGTGGCGTCCTCCATTCGGCTCACACAGTGCCCGCGCGCCGCCGATCTCCGTTTCCTGCGACGTAACGGCGCACGGGGGCGGAGACCGGCGGCAAATTCAAAAATGTAAACAAACACATTACATACAGAATACTGTAATCTTATAGATTACAGTACTGTATGTAAAAAGTACACCCCCCCCCTGTCCCTAGTGGTCTGCCCAGTGCCCTGCATGTTCTTTTACATAATTTTTTTTGTGCCTGCAAACTGTAGATTGTCCATAGCAACCAAAAGTGTCCCTTTATGTCAAAAGTGATTTTAGAGCAGCTAGAAAACAGCGATAATAAATTATAATCATTTGAAGAATTGAGCAATAGCGATTGGGGGGAAATTCGTCATAAAAAAATAAAAGTAATGACAGCGACAATTCTGCAACTGAGCAAATTTCAGTGATTTTGATTTGATTACATTAGTGAATAATTTTTATTATAATTACATTATTATTTGTTATAATTATTTATAGTTATTTATTATATTATAATTTTATGATTTTGTGTTTCAAACTTTATCATACCCGGGATGTCTACTAGACTATGGTTTGGACAAATTTAAGTGAGTTATTCCTAAAAATTGCAGGCCTACAGTATAAAACGCAGAATTTCCATGCAAAATAATTGTACCGCTTTTGGTACGTAATTCCAGACAGAATCATACCGCCAGGGAGGTTAAGCATCCAGACTTCTGGTGCCCCCTTGGTGATTGATATAGGCCACAGCTGTAGCATTGTCAGACTGTATCCAAACACGACAACCCTGCAGTCTGTAAGACCAAACTCTGAGGGCCAGATGAATTGCCCGAATCTCCAAAATGTTGATGGGTAGGAGATATTCGGCTTCGGATCACTTCCCCTGTGCAGATGCCTCTTCTAGAACTGACACCAGCCTAGAAGGCTGGCGTCTGTGGTTACCATTTTCCAAGTAACCGGAGTAAAGGATCTTCATTTTGATTGATTTTGGAGGAGCGACCACCAATTGAAGCTCTGGCGAACCTTTGAAGATAAGATAATAGGAAGGTCCAGGACCTGAACATCTTTGTTCCAAGCGGACAGAATTCTGCCCTGTAATGGCCTTGAGTGAAACTGGGCGTAAGGGACAGCCTCAAATCAGTCTACCATCTTTCCCAATAATTTCATGCATAGACTGATGGAAGGCCTTCTTTTTGCCTTTATCACTCGGACCAAGCCTCCTCCTGGCTTTTGCGTTTGGCTTGGGAAGTAATACATTGGTTTGGGATGTGTATATAATCATGCCCAAATATTCCAGTCTTTTTTTGAGGCTGTAAGGAGGAATTTTTCAGATTGAGGACTCAGCCTAGGTACTCGAAATACTGCACTGTGCTGTGTACATTGTGGCTTAGGCGTGCAACGGACATATCTATGAGCAACAGATCATCCAGATAGGCTGTTACTGCTATGCCCCATGCCCTAAGGCTTGCCAGGGTCGGGGAAAGTATTTTCGTGAACACTTGAGGTGCCGTAGCCAGCCCGAAAGAAAGGGCCACACACTCAAAGTGGTGCTGATCCACTGCAAACCTTAGAAATCTTTGGTAAGTGGGGAATATTGGCACGTGTATCTCTGATGTCTATTGATGACAGGAATTCTCCTCCCTGGAGGGTGGAGACAATTGAACAGACAGACTCCATGCAAAAGGAGCGGATGTTCAGAAAGTGATTCAGGCTTTTGAGATCTAGAATAGGTCTGACATCCAAGTTTGGTTTTGGAACCATGAAAAGGTTTGAGTAAAACCCTGATGCTATGATCAGCACATTGAAAAGATGGCTGTGATAACCAAATAATAAGCAGTGTGCAAAGAGAAAAAGTCCCATCAATAAATGAATAAATAATGATATAAAGTGATCTTCCTAAATATAATGTGGATTCCTCCAATAATTTTCTATGTTGTTCTCCTGGGTACTAGGCTCACATAGGTTTATGCCTCTCTGAACAGTGTGTGTCAGTCTGGTGGTTTCCTGGTCTGTTTCCTGTGGTAATTCCCCAGCTGGTATCCGACACTGTGGGTTGCGGCTTGTGCGTCCATTGGTGTTGCTCGAAATATAAAAGAGGGTGTTCCCATAGTGAAGTAAGTAATACTGTGTTTATTATTAAAGAATCACTTACAGGTAAATGAAAACAAACGAGTTCCGCGTTGACTTCCGGTTTCCAGTCCTTACATGTTATGCCACGTCAGGTGGCTTCATCAGAGGTGCCGGATTGGTCACTGGTTCTATCATTTATACACGGAAAGCGGAAATAGAACGGCTGCCATCTTGCCAGAGTTTATGTCTCCGTCAAGGTGGCGGCCATTTTGTAGGTTGGAATCCGCATAGATAGACTTCGCTTAACCATGAGACAGAGAGAGGAGAGATCACACAACCAGGAGAGACTACAGAGACAATCCTCGGTCACCCAGACGGAGAAATCAAGAACAACCGATATCACCGAAAAGGAGAACCCCAGAACAAGAACCGCACTCGAAAGAAGAGGGGATGCCGAGCAGGAAAGAGAAGCCAAAAGAAAAAGAAAAAGCGAATAATGGGGGATGGTATCTTCTACACCAGTGGTTTGCCCCTCACCACGAAAGAAATTGCGGTCCTAGACAATGGCCTTAAACATGCACCAGCAAAAAGCCTCAATAAATTTGACACGTTTATAGGTATTCAAAAATATATTAGGAAGATGAACATCAAAAAATATATTATGGGAAATCCTTTAAACACCACCACTACAAAGTCCAACATTAACAATCCAGTACAACATAGTAACTTATGCAATAATTCAGTATTCAATCCACAAGTACACGACAATCATTTCATTAACGTTTTTAAAAAAAACTGGTACTACAGGATCTTGATACCATTGTGATAAAAAAAAAACACCAATCCGATACATATTCAAAAAGGAATACAATCTTTAACAAAACGGTCCGATATTGTTATCCGCCCTGCGGACAAAGGCGGGGGAGTAGTTGTACGGTCGAAAGAACCGTACCAAATGGAAATGAATAGACAACTACAGGATGTAAATACTTACTTTCGCGCAGTGGGGAAATTCTGTGCTGGCCGTGTCCCTTGGACACTGCCAATCACAGATCGCTGTGAACGGCCAATCGGAGTGGCCATTTGACATGCGATCTGTGTGCCAATGAGAGATGATCTCATATGTAAACATATGAGATCATCTCTCATTGCCGGCTCTCCCTCCTCACACAGAGACAGCGTGTGAGGAGGGAGAAAGATCTGTGAGTTGCTTAGTCTTATTACAGTGCCCATACAGTGCCACAGTGCCCACACAGTGCCCATACAGTGCCACAGTGCCCATACAGTGTCCATAGGGATCTATGTCCACCTGTGCCCACCTGTGCTAATCTGTGCCCACCTGTGCCAGTCTGGGACCACCTGTGCCATCAGTGATCTGTGCAGTGCCCACCTGTGCCACCTCATCAGTGCCCACCTGTACCGCCAATCAGTGCCCACATGTGCCGCCAATCAGTGCCCATCTGTGCCGCCTCATCTGTGCCACCTAATCAGTGCACAGCTGTGTAATTAGTCAGTGCACATCTGTGCTGCCTAATTTTTTATGATTTGCACTATAGCTTGTAGACAGACCAAATAATTTCCAAAAATGTTGGGTTCTTTTTTATCAGACATGTAGCAGTATAAATTGTGGCCACAATTTATGAAGACAAATTAATAATTAAAAAAAAATGTTTGGTCTTTTTTCATTAATAGCGCAAAAAATAAAAATAAAACAGAGGTTATCAAATACCTTCAAAAGAAAGCTCTATTTGTATGTAAAAAAGGACAACAAAAATATTTGGGTACAGTGTTGCATGACAGAGTAATTGTCATTCAAAGTGTGAGAGTGCTGAAAGCTGAAAATTGGTCTGGGCAGGAGGGGTGTTTAAGTGCCCAGTAAGCAAGTGGTTAACTCTATGATTACCCATTGGGACAACAGGCGTTCAAAGGCCACAAACAAAGGCCTTATTTTCCCTGGATCTTTGGCAATTCTTGATCTCAGAAAACAGGGTGGCGCAAGTTCTCTGAATTTCAGCATGTAGCCTGAAGACACCGTGGAGATGACCCACTTGTCTTGAACTTCTTCCCTACAGGCTTTTGAAAATTGCAGCAGCCTTCCCCCCACTCGACCGAGCAGGGGTGTCCCTTCATAGGGAAGTTTTGGGGTTTTGTTTGAAAGATTTTTAACCCCAAAACCTTTTCTGCCCTTGGCCTTGGCTCTGGGCCTTTCCCCTAGTGTTAGACTGGGGAGGCCATCGCCACTGCCTGGAAAATTAGGTTCCAGGGGCTGGGGAAAAAGAACACTTAAATGAAGGACGTTTACTCTTCTTTTTAACCGGCAACAGAGTAAACTTGCCTCCGGTAATTTTTTGGAAGATTTTTTACAAGAAACCTTGGCTTCCCAATGTTTCAACCAAAGGGACCTGCGATTGTGTACCAGCAGGAGATTCAAGCAGGATGCTTGCTAAACAGAGTCCATAATTGCATCAATCGCAAAACACAGGGCCTCAGGAAGGTCTTCATAAACCTCAATCTCCTCTATAGGGAGAAGGTTAACTATCTGCTTCATTTGTTCCTTGAGGAACTGACATATACCAATGGCTGCAAATGCAGGTTGCACTACAGCACCGGCCATAGAGGAGGAGGCTTTCAATAAAGATTCCAGATTTTTTTTTCAGTTGGATCATTAAAGCCCTGAGAATTGTCTATAGGACAGGTCAGGCTTTTGTTTGCACACAAAAAAAGCTTCATCTATAGCAGGTACCCCCCATTTCTTAGTGAAACCTTCCTCCATAGGATAAAGGAGGGAAAACAGTTTAGGAGGAGAAAACAGTTTATCTAGGTGAACCCAGTCATCATACATCAGTTTATCCAGCAAGGGATGAACTGGAAAGGAGCATGCAGCCTGTGGGGATTTCGGGGATCCCAAAGAAGAAGCAGAGGACATAGAAGCTTCAACAGGAGGCAATTTGTAAGTGGCATGCACCATCTCTCCATATTATTGCACCTGCATCTTTAGTGACTGAGAGGTAGAAGGGAACTTCTCCTCATCCTCTGAGTCCTCAGACTGCACCTGATCCTCATCTCCCGAAAGGGATTTTTCACCCTCAGAATTCTCCTCTGATGAGACAGCCAGAGCAGATGAAGGGGATCTACCCCGTTTTCTTTTACCTTTTAAGGAGGTTGCGATTATAGTAGCAATCCTTCCTTCCAAGCCATCCAAAGCAACTTTTTAAAGCATCTTCAGTGACATATACAGGAGCTGCCATAAGAGAAGCTGCAAAACCAGACAGGGGCACATGATCATCCTGTGAGGCTGTTACCTGACAGACAGAGGGGTATTGTAAACTGCAGGCAAGCTCAGAATCCTTAGCCATAAGCAGGGCTTTCCTGGTGCCTCTTTTACTAGCCCTTCTTTATTTGTACCTCTTCTGGGGGACATAGTCCTAACTGCAAAGCAAAGGTACTATCCACAAAATTCATTCACTCTTGTTGCTATAGTCTTACAATACACAAATTTTTCCATTCACAAAACACGCAGACATCAAATGAAAAAACATTATAGTTACCCATATGCAAAATAAATATACAAGATATACAGAACTCTCTACAATTCACTACAATTCAGTAGCTTTAAATAGGGATATTCCACACCATTCTGTATACCTCAACTACCCACCTAGTGACAGAAATGTATTTGTTTTACCAACTCACACTTCTTGGATGTTTTTTTCCCTTATATAGGGTACTACTATTCTTAGGCCTTTATCCTAAGATGCTGTGGGGTTATTGCCCATATCCTGTTTAACGCCAGCAGTTCCAAATACTATTTTTAGGAGTCCCTATGTCCCGATCTGTTCACATTTTTTCAAATGCTAATATTTTATTATATTCAATAACCCAAACACTTATAATGGGTGAGAGTAAAGTTATCTAAGTCAGAGGTGTCAACGTAAACTGAAGCCATAGGTAAGCACAGTTTTATTAATAAATGTATTGTAGCAGGAGGACTCTACATGGGAGTTTAGGTGTTAGAGTGGCAGCATGGGGCAACCTAGTGTGTGCATGTCTGCAGGAGGCAGATTTAGTCTGTGACAAAGCAGCAAGGAACTGATCATGAGTAAGCTATGAGAGAGCTTGACTCTAAGGTAATCTTTTGGTCTGAGGAGCAGGTCTAAGGCCTCAGCTTGAGGTCTTAAGCATGTGGCAAGAGAATAAGCCAGGAGGCTGAAGTATTTTGATTGTGCAAGTTACAGTAATGGTCTAACCCCCTGCGTGGGCTACTGATGCCTTTTGTAAACCTTTACGTGTCTTTTAACCATGCTGTTAAAAATAGTTTTGGACTGGTACACTGATTGAAAATGCACCTATCGATTGAGTCTGATCACCCCAATAGATGTATAGTGTACTGTGTAACTGATTAATTTGAAATAGTACACTGTTCCATTATCTCAGTAATTTTGTGCATCTCTACAGCAAATTAACCAAACTGCTTGATTCTGCACTACAGTTACTATATTTTGCAATGTATTTCCATCCGATCTAATAGAGAAATGCTGGTGTTCTGTATATATGATGAAGAATAAAAATGTATTGTGAAGGGGAGAGACATATGGAAGATTATGGACTACTTCCTCCCATATTTCCCAGGATACAGTGTGGCAAAAAAGTATTTAGGTGTAAAAAAGTGGAATAAATCTGTGCTAAATCCCTTAAGTTTTTCAGCCCTTTTTTTTGGGCTGAAAATTACCCCCTTTGGCTTATACTCGAGTCAGTACCTGCCAGTCCATTGCCACCTGACCTCACCGTGCCCATTGCAAAATCCAAACTATGTACCCGAGTCTGTGACATAGACGGCGGCCGTGCAGTTTTAAAAAATCGTGCTTGTCATGGATCTTGGAAGACAGAAGTGTTCCTCCTTGAAATCGGTTACACAGGCTTTTGCGAGGTGTTAATTGCATCTACCCCTAGACATTTCATTGTCCATTGTGTGATTACCCTATTTAAAGCCTTTTGATTATCAGGAGTAAATGTCTTCTGCACTGTCTCAACTCTCCAGACGGTTCCATTGTTCTGTGGCTGGCTATTGTGTACATTGATTGCCCTGGGACTTTTGTCTCAATACACATAACAGTCTTTCTATTCAAACCTTTCTGACCAATCTCTGCTGTGTCATTTTCAAGTCCTCATTTGCATGGTTAAGGAGGACCTGAGTGAAGACTGCATACTTTACAATGGACCAATAGGAAAGCGGTTGTTGGGGGCGGGATGTTCCAAATTCTGTATAAAAATGTGCTGTGTACTTTCAAAAAATGTGTCCTGTCTAAACATACATACAACGTGCTTGGTGTGTGTTCTTGATGAGTCTGATCGGCACCGAGCTGTCGGTTGGATCCCGGAATCTTGGATGACTGGACCATCAGATGTTGCAATCTGATGCGATAGAAGCAGAGGAGTTTCGGGAGAGCATGACCTGGGGCGAGCAAGGGTCTCGTCACAGTGCTCTTCCTTGTGCTGTTCCGTGATAGACGGAACACTCGGTTTCCCAGCAAACACTGTGTTCAGTCTATCACGAACGAGAGGGAAATCGTGATAGGCGGAACACTGAACACAGTGTTTGCTGGGAAACCGAGTGTTCCGCCTGTGTTCAGTGTTCCGCCTATCATGATCGCCCTCTCATTCATGATAGACGAGAGGATGAGAGGGCGATCGTGATAGGCCTAACACTGAACACAGTGTTTGCTGGGAAACAGAGTGTTCCACCTATCACGGAACAGCATAAGGAAGAGCGCAATTTTTTCACAGACTCGGGTACACAGATCGGATTCTGCAATGGGCACGGTGAGGTCAGGCTGCAATGGGCACAGTGAGGTCAGGCTACAATGGACACGGTGAGGTGAGGCTGCAATGGGCTCGGTGAGGTCAGGCTGCAATCGGCATGGTGAGGTCAGGCTGCAATGGGCACGGTGAGGTCAGGCTGCAATGAGCACAGTGAGGTCAGGCTGCAATGGGCACAGTGAGGTCAGGCTGCAAATGGGAACAGTGAGGTCAGGCTGCAAATGGGCATTGTTGACCCTTATTTCCACTTACAATTGCTGCTGCATTCTCACCCTCGGCTTATACTCGAGTCAATACATTTTGCCAGTTTTTTAGTGTTAAAATTAGGTCCTCTGCTTATACTTTCGTCGTCTTATACTCAAGTATATATGGTACTTAAAAATTAAATAGTGAAATATATACTTGCACCACAGTGGAAAGAGGAAAAATTAAAAATGATGGAAAAGATTATTATTATTTTAACGAGGGAAGTGCTGCAGCTAAAAAAACTTAAATCTTCAGTTCATGTACATATATGTACAATTTTTTGTGCTACCACTAAATAAAATAAATAATTCCAAGTAAAGGAAATAGAGTTTAGAAACTCTAAGGCGGCGTACACACGACCGAGGTTCTCTCTGGAAACCAGCGAGAACCTCGCTGGAAGCTGCATTCCAGCGAGAACCTCGGCCGTGTGTACACTGCTGGCTCGCCCTGCCCGTCGGGAATCCCGTCGAGCGAATAGAGAGCAGGCTCTCTATTTGCTCGACGGCCCGCCTGGATGAATGGCTGGTTGCCATTCCCGACGGGCGGGTCGCCGATTTCGACGGGCGGAACCTCGACGGGCGGAACGATGTGTTCTGCCCGTCGAGGTTCTCTGCCGTGTGTACGCGGCTTAAGGCCGCGTACACACCATAGGTTAACCAGAGGACAACGGTCTGATGGACCGTTTTCATCGGTCAAAACTAATCGTGTGTAGGCCCCATAGGTTTTTTAACCTTGGGTTAAAAAAAAAAAAAAACTTGCTTTAAAATTTAACCGATGGATGCCTAACAATAGGTCAAAACCGATCGTTAGTAAGCACGGTTAAAAATCCACGGTTAAAAATCCACGCATGCTTAGAATCAAGTCGACGCATGCTTGGAAGCATTAAACTTCTTTTTTTTTCAGCACGTCGTTGTGTTTTACGTTACCGCGTTCTAACACGATCGTTTTTTTAACCGATGATGTGTAGGCACATCAGACCATCAGTCATCTTCATCGGTTAACCGATGACAACGATCCTTGTTAACGAGGCCTAAGTGAAAATGACAAAAAAGTTGTTGGCAAAGGTGTTTCAAGAACACACAAAAAGAATGTGTCATTAAAAATTCATAAACACAAATATAAATTAAGATTTAAAAAGAATATCAATGAATGTTCATCATAGGCACATGTGAGTAATCACAGGGATCATAGGTCAATATCACAGTCCGTGTATGTTGAAATTGAATAAACAACACAGACACCACTTGACTGCAGGTGACTATACTCAAACGTTCTGTTCATCAAAATAGGGAAAGGCGATCACTGCCGCTTACCAGATAGATCATATAAGACTTATCAGGATACATTTCAGAGAAAGAAAAACACCGCTCCAGGTGGGTCTCATGTGCAATGGTGGAAACTCCCAGAAGATCCAGGTGCTGGCAATGCACTAGGCAGATACGAGGATTCCAAAGGATTTGGACAGCTGCACTCCGAAGTAACTAAAGAAGTTGTCTTTATTGTAAAAGATATAGATGGTATACAATAACATACAGCCAGGAGGGGACAGCCAACGTGTTACATTAAAATACATGTTGCATCAACGGAAATTCAATAAAGATCATATATGCCAGTAAAATCATGGTCCACATCCCAAAAGAGATGACAAGACCATGCATTGACAAAATATACCCAACATATGGCCACCCAATCATACATTAAGCAAAGTAATCACTTAAACCCCGGACCATTATGCAACTAAAGGACCAGGCCCCTTTTTGCGTTTCGGCACTGCGTGAATTTAACTGACAATTGCGCGGTCGCGCGACGTGGCTCCCAAACAAAATTGCTGTCCTTTTTTTCCCACAAATAGAGCTTTCTTTTGGTGGTATTTGATCACCTTGGTTTTTATTTTTTGCACTATAAACAAAAATAGAGCAACAATTTTGAAAAAAAACAATATTTTTTACTCTTTGCTATAATAAATATCCCCAAAAATATATATATAAAAAAAAAATCCTCAGTTTAGGCCGATATATATTCTTCTACATACTTTCGGTAAAAAATCGTAATAAGCGTTTATTGATTGGTTTGCGCAAAAGTTATAGCGTCTACAAAATAGGGGATCGTTTTGGCAGTTGTATTAATAATTATTACTTTTAACTAGTAATGGTGGCGATCAGCGATTTTTATCATGACTGCGACATTTTGGCAGGCACATCGGACACTTTTGACACTATTTTGAAGACGTGAGCACCAATCACGATACGCGTCAGGGCGTGGCTACACGATCAGCGTTGACATACACACAGGGAGTCATCTGGACCTGGGACTTAGCAGTGTAAGCCGAGCTGACAAGCACACTTCTCTGCAGCTAACCGCATTCCAGTGACTTTTGATGTGCTGTTTTTATCTGTTATACATTGTAAGCATTCTCTAGTGTGGGGCATGTAACATTTAATAAAAATAGTATTACACTATATTCCTCTCCTCTCTCTTCACTTCCATGACCACTCATGAAATATTCCCATGAACCAAAATTGATCACACGGATGATGCTTTCTTGGATTTCTGGCAGAGATTAAGAGGAAAAGAGGACATCTGAACGGAGATCTTATCACTGAGTTTTACAGGCATTTCACACCACTACCATCTGGGGAGTAGAACTCCAAAGGGAGACACCCTTGCAAAGAGCAGAGTGATTCAGACAAGATTAACCCCTCATTGGAAATTATGAATGTTTTGAAGAGACTATGCTAATGATTCAGACAGATTAGACATCATATATATATATGATTGCTACTAATGTTTATTTATTCATTTCTGGACATTACTACTATTATCGTTTATATTAATCATGAGAAAGATATATTAATGTGATTTGTATCAGATAATCATAGCAGATTTTATGAGTTTTTTTGGGTTATATGGTTTCTTAAATTAACTCATACAGCACTGTTAATGTTTCCCACTGTAGAAACATATCCTTTTATACACTATTTTGGGACCATTGTCCTTTTTACAGCAATCAGTGCTATAAAAATGCACTGATTACAGTGAAAACGACACTGGCAGTGAAGGGGTTAACCTGTAGGGTGCGCTAGAGGGGTTAAGTGTTCCCTAATGTGTGTTTCTTACTGTAGAGGGGCGTGGCTGAGCATGTGATGTCACTGATCGTCGTTCCCTATGACAGGATGGAAAAGGGTACTAGCACCTAGCAGATAATATAAAAATAGAGGTAAACCAGAAATAAAGGGCAAAGGTCATACCACCAATTAATTGGACTCAACTTTTGTTGATATGACAAGTGATGTCCCATTCCACGTTGAGTCCCAGGGCATTATAACACTGAATGTCAAAAATCCACCTGGTCTTTCTACGGGAAATATGCCTCTTAAGATTATTCCCCCTCTAGAGTGGAACAAATTTTTCTATAGCTATAACTTGAAGTTCAGACGTATCTCAATGATGAAATTGGTGGAAATGACGAGAGACACTATGCCCTATAAAACCTCTCATAATGTTGGAGAGATGTTCTCCTATGCGGACATTAAGGGCTCTGGTGGTACGTCCTATGTATTGCAGCCCGCAGGGGCATTTCAGAAGATATATAACCCCAACAGTACTGCAGGTTATAAATTCTGAAATTTGATACGTTTTGGAAGTGACGTGAGAAGTGAATGTCGGGGTCCTTATAGTTTGAGAGGTTTTACATACAGCACATTTTTTTCAAGGGAAAAAACCCTTCAGGTTACCAAACATGGTGGGACGTTTCAGAGGATCAATGGCACTGGGGGCCACAATATCTTTCAGTGATCTATTCCGTCTGAACAGAATCTTAGGTTTGTCAGGTAATGTTTGTGCCAGAATTTTTTCACATTTAAGGATCTGCCAATGTTTCCTAAAAATCCTGTTTACCCAGCAGTATTGTGATGAAAAGGTCATAAGAAAGGACCATTCGAGTGCGCATGCGCGGGGTTCCCAATATGGCTGCTTGAGCCGGAGCTCTGTCCCTCCCTGCTCCGTCAGTGCTTCCAGCTTGGCACAGAGGAGTCCCCAACACTCCACAGCGGGTGATCCGGTGCCCCCTTCGCCCGGGGAGTCCCCCCCATATGACGGCTAACCAGGTTCGCCAGGATCTCGGGCTGCAATTCGATCGAGCTCCGCCACATGGGAGTACCAAGATGACCGCCACGGCCCAGCAACACACCGCGAGTGCAGAAGGACACTCTGATCACAGGCAAGTGATTGCCCCTGCCATCCTAAACTTCACCCCAGCTCACCAAAGCATAATGCTGCAGCCATCCACTCCCTCCACAGCCTCCACGGAATCTTTACTAGGCTGGAGTTTTGGAGATGCCTATACTGCTTCTGGGCCTTCATTATCCTCCCAGCAGGGGAGTCCCTTTCCCATCTCCCCAAACATAGAGACTGGGGTCGCTTTCTGAAGATTTATTCCTAAGACTATCAGCTCTGCTGGAAAGGGGCCTTGCTTCCACTGCTGCTAAAATTACTAATGACATCAAAGCTGACTTTCAGAATCTAGGTACCAGAATGAAAGCCATAGAACACAAGCTGGACCTTATGGTTGCTTCTACCAATCAGAATTCAAGTCACATTCAAACGTTACAGGAAAGGCTTGACTTGGCCCTCCTGAAGATTGATGAACTCGAAAACAGGTCCAGGAGATATAATTTTAGGATGAGGGGCTTACCTGAGTCTATAACAGATGTCTCCCAAGCAACTGTCGATATAATTAAATCTCTTATCCCTAACATTTCTCAACATCGCCTGGAACTTGATAGGGTTCATAGGGCTCTTGGTCCCCCGAGGAAAGATGGGACTCCCAGAGATATCATAGTCAAACCCCACTTCTATCAGGTTAAAGAGGAGCTAATGAAGCAATCCAGATTGTCGAAACAAATTGTTTGTCAAGGTCACAAAGTCCAGTTATTCGCTGATCTTTCTCCCTCAAAGATCCAGAGGAGATGGGCCCTAAAACCTCTTCTTTCAGTTTTAGCCCAGAAGGACATCAAGTATTGGTGGTCTTTCTGTTTGCCGTTAAATTTTTCTATAACACAAACATTATTCCTTTACTAATTTTCCAGAGGGGGAGAAGGTCCTATTTTCCCTTAAGCTAATAACTTCGGAATGCAGATATGGACACTTCAAATCCAGCTTGCAATTCCGCAAGTCCTGTGACACCTCTCTGGAACAACCCGAAGTCGAAGAAGCAGAGGGACATTTGTGCGACCTGATTGTCTTTTTGTTTTGGTCTTTTCCAGATTTGTTTATTTTTATTTTTTTCCCTTTTTTTTTACTGCCTCCCAATCGGCAGTACCAGAGAGGGTTTTTCCTCTCTGGTATTTGGAGCTTTGGCTCCTGTAGGCCTCCCTTCTTTTTTTTGGGGGGGGGGGGGAAACTGTTTGTGTTTATATTTAGGTTCCTCTCTGAGGGTACTGTTTTACTTTTTAGTTCAAATACAATCTCTTCTGTGTCTATTTGCTTGTATTTCTGTGTTTTATGTGCGCTGGGGAGCAGGGTACTTAGCATGTGCCTCCACCTACCCCTTGGACCTTTTTATGTCTGCAGGATAGGTTGTCTGCACTTTGCAGTGCAGGCACTTGTTCTGGGATTGGTTCTCTGGGGGATTTTTTCCCCTAGAGAAATCGATCCAACTTCTTTGAAGAGGCTGTCTATGGCCTCTTTGATCTCCTTTTCTTTCTTCTTTTTCTATACTATGTCTATCCTTTCTTCTCCACTTTTTTTCCCTTTTGGATGGCTTTTGGGATGCTTAACAGGTGTTATTTTCTTTCTCTGGATTCAGGTATATGTTACATCTCACCTTTCGGCTCTGTTACTCCGTGATCTTGCCTCTTCTGAGTTTCTGGTTGTTCGTTCTATTACAAAGGTAAGTGACGCTGAGATGGATAGCACTCTCCCACTCTGTCTCCATGGCTGACTCACTTAACCACTTAAGACCCGGACCAAAATGCAGGTAAAGGACCTTGCCCCTTTTTGCGATTCGGCACTGTGTCGTTTTAACTGCGCCCGTGACCCGCGGCTGGGTAGTGGAACTGACGTAAATATACATGGATGTGCCCAGCCGTGCCATTCTGCCGACGTATATGTGCAGGAGGCGGTCCTTAAGGAGTTAACACTCTCAAATTAGTGACCCATAATGCCCAAGGTCTTAATTCTCCCATCAAAAGGAGTAAGCTTTTTGATAGCTATAAATCCCGTAAACTAGATGTGATTCTGGTACAGGAAACTCATTTTCCCAGACGATACAGCCCTAACTTTCTTCATCATAATTTCCCCCTGTTTTACTTGGCCAAGGCAGAGGGTAAGTCTAAGGGTGTTGCTATTCTGTTCTCTTGGAAATGCAATTTTTTATGGCAGGCTGACTATAAGGATCCTGAGGGCAGGTTTATCCTAGTCAAGCGGCAGATAGATGGTCATGTTTTCTCTTTTGTTTCCTATTACGCTCCAAACAAGGGCCAACACAAATGTTTCCAAGATATGATGTCCACCTTGGCCCCCATGTTGGAGGGGACCCCTATTTTTGGGGGGACTCAAATGTGGCGTTTGATCAGACTCGATAAATCTGTTCCAAGCAAAGTCTCCCTAGAACTAGTGTAAAATTTGCTAGGATCGTCCACTCTCATGGTTTGGCTGATGTTTGGCGGGAACAGACCCAGACGGCTAGGGATTTCACTCATTTTTCTAGCCCTCATCAATCTTATGCTAGGATTGACCACATCCTCATGTCCACGAATCACCTTCCAATTGTTCTTAATGCCCAGCTCATTGATACCACACTCTCAGATCACCCTGTGGTCTCAGTAACGTTGCTCAGGTCTAATTATAGGTCCAAACCATTTCAATGACGGCTTAACAAATCCATTTTGTCTGACCCCATTAACGTGGCTGAAATTAAGTTGGCTTTGTCTGAGTATTTCTCTTTGAATGATAATGGGTCAGTTTCGGCTGAGGTTCTTTGGGCTGCCCATAAAGTCACTATCAGAGATAAGTTCATTCGCCTTGCATCTAAAATTAAGAGGGAGAGACAGGCTGACATTGTTTGGCTTGAAAATTCCTATTCCTCCTTGAGAGCCCAACATAAAAGTGATCCTTCTAGCTCTAATTTGAAGCTTTTGGATTCTGCGAGACTCCAGCTTAATCTCGCCCTCATCACCCGTGCCGAGAAAGTAATCCGTTGGAGCGGTGCCAAATTTTATATGTAGAAGGATAAATTAGAGATCCTGTCAATTATAAGATCCCTAGGTGAGGTGTCAGGCAGTTGTACACCCCATCAAGCAGGGACGCCTGATTATCTGTGGAGATTTTAACCTAGTTCCAGATGTATCCCTAGACTCCACCACTGCCTCAAAACGCAGGGAATCCCCTCTTAAACACTTTAGAGCCTCACATGATCTGTTTGACGTCTGGAGGTGCTACCATGGCTCTGAACGTGATTACACGTACCTCTCTCCCCTACACAAAACGTATTCACGCATAGACATGCTCCTCACTGACAAATGGCTTTTGCAATCTATCAGTGAGTCTGTGATCCACACCACGACCTGGTCGGACCATGCCCCTATCACCATCACCATTGCTGACTCTCTCACGACTAGGCCAGCATTTATATGGCGAGCCAACAACTACATCCTGCAACATCCTTCTTTTTCACCAACAATTTCTGACCACCTGTCAAAATACTTTGATAATAATGCGGGATCTGTGCCCGATCCTGGCGTGGTGTGGAACGCGCATAAAGCGTATGTACGGGGGGTTCTGATTAAACTAAGCTCCTCTCATAAAAAGCAGAGATCACTGAAAATAGACACGCTCATATTCTCTCCCTACGTCAGGAGCTGAGACTCCTTCTCCTCCAATCCTTTGAACACCACCAAAGGAAATGGAAGGCAGTTACCTACTCCACATCTAACAAAGCGGGTAAAGCACTAGCCCAGCGCATTAAAGGTAGGAAGGCCAAAAGCAAAATTGACCACCTATACCATCCACACACTAATGCTAAACTCACAAACCCCCATGATACAGCTGATGCATTCAGCATATACTATGGAGACCTTTACAACCTATGCAAAGACAGTGACACACACCAACCCTCCCCGACCGACATAGACAACTTCCTTAGCCATGTTAATCTCCCATCCCTCTCGGCGGACCAATTAGCCCGACTGAATGAACCCTTTTCCGCGTCACAAATTTTAGCAGCCATTAAATCTCTGCCCCTAGGCAAGTCCCCTGGCCCAGATGGACTTACCGGGGAATATTTCAAACAATATGCCCAACATTTAGTGCCCACCCTGTCCGCAGTATTCAATTCCGCGGCTGCTTCCGCCAAATTCCCTGCAGAATCATTACAAGCTCTGATGGTCACACTGCCCAAGCCAAGTAAAGACCCAGTAACACCCCAAAATTTTCGCCCAATATCGCTCCTCAACCTTGATCTAAAAATATACGCGAAAACAATTGCCACAAGACTTGTCAGTATCATGCCCACATTGATCCATAGGGACCAATCTGGATTTACAACTGGCAGACAAGCATCGGACGCCACGAGGCGCGTGTTTGACATCCTACACTACGCTGAGTCCAGTGGAACGCCTTCTCTGCTCCTAGCTTTGGATGCAGAGAAGGCGTTCGACAGAATCCACTGGGGTTACCTACGACGGGTGCTTGAGAAGTTTGGATTTCAGGGGCACATACTTACCGCTCTACTTGCACTTTATACATCCCCAACTGCACGAGTATTCTCAGCTGACATGATTTCCACACCGTTCAGCATAACAAACGGCACCAGACAGGGCTGCCTGCTGTCGCCGCTGATCTTTAACCTACTCATAGAGCCGCTAGCAGAACACATCAGGCAGAACCCACGAATCTCTGGCTTTCAAATAGGTCCTACCTCACACAAGATTAGTCTGTGTGCGGACGACGTCATAATTATGTTGAC
This sequence comes from Rana kukunoris, assembly GCA_029574335.1. Taxonomy (NCBI): domain Eukaryota; kingdom Metazoa; phylum Chordata; class Amphibia; order Anura; family Ranidae; genus Rana; species Rana kukunoris. The sequence goes on from CM056053.1 coordinate 243,939,199, forward strand.
TGACCCGACAACGTCCCTGGCGGAAACACACAAAACCCTACAATGGTTTAGTGAAGTATCATATTATAAAGTAAATGCCAATAAATCCTACATACTAGATCTAGGCCTTGACGCCAAAAACCTGTTGCAAACACAATTCCCCTTTACCTGGACGGACCACGAGATTTCCTATCTGGGAATCCAATTGACGAACTCCACCAAACATTTGTTTAAAAGTAACTTTTAACCCTTCCTCGACAAACTCCAAAAAGACATTGTGGGCCTGGCCAAACACGAACTCTCTTGGTCCGGTAGGCTCGCAGCATTTAAAATGATGCACCTGCCGCAGCTATTGTATTTGTTTTGCCCACTCCCTATCCCTATTTCAACATCCTACTTCCAGTCCCTACAAACTACACTGAATAAGCTGTTGTGGCAAGGCAAGAAACCTCGCTGTGCAAAACGACTGCTCACCAAACATAAACATGCCGGGGGGGCAGGTTCCATTGATTTTAAAGAATATTATTGGGCTACAATTCTTACTCAGCTTACAAACTGGTTCCAGCCGTTCCCTCTTACACTGTGGGGACGGCTGGAATCCACATTGGTTAAACGTCACAGCCTCCGAGACTGGATTCTGGGAGTGCCACTCGGCACACTGGTCTCCAATTCACTCCCTCCTACGATGAGAGCATCAACCTTAGCCTGGAAATTTCTGGTCCAGCAAGGTGAACTTCACCCTCACCCATTTCACCCTCCTATTCCTCTAACCTGCCTCCAACACTGTACTCCAGACCTTGACCTAAAACGTTGGACAGCCAGCGGTATATCCTGCATCCAAGACCTATTCTGTGGAGAAACACTACTCACGTTCCCTCAGATACAAATTAAGTTCCACCTGGCCCATTCGGAAGTCCTTACCTACCTTAGAATCAGACACTGTCTATCTTAGATACCCAAAACGTGCTACCCTATTCCCCCTTCAACGTGGTCATTCTTGACCACCTCCCCCTCGAAAAAGAAAGGAATTTCCCTCTTCTACAATATTTTTCACCAAAAGCAGGTCTTCTCCAAAGCCAAACCACATTTCCAATGGGATGTAGACATGGGCCAAACCTTTACTGAAGACCAATGGCAATCTGCACTTAGATCCATCTACAAAGCTACTCGAAACGCGGCACTGTGGGAACTCACAATAAAAATCTCCCTGCGCTGGTACCTTACACCAGCTAAAATAGCTAAATTTGGGGCAAACAGCCCTGACACATGTTGGAGATGCGCTGGTGCTAAAGGAGATATGATACACATATTCTGGTCTTGCCTGTCCATTACCATATACTGGTCTGCCATCTTCCGTATATTGTCGGATATCACGGATAGCACTATACTTCCATCATCAGCTCTGGCATTACTAAACATGAATGTTGATCAGTTACCCGCTGACTCACGACTTATAGCCACCAATATCCTTCTGGTAGCTCGGGTGAGTATTACCAGACTCTGGAAATCTACCACATCCCCGACGATAGAGAGCACTATTGAGCTAATCAATCTGCACTACAACTATGAGCTAACGCTGGCCTCTAGCAAAGGCCGCATAGTAGATGCCCACAAGGTGTGGCGTTCATGGACTCGTTAGTCCAACGCAGCACTATTTCTGTGAACCCGGTGGTCGCACGTACACCCGGGCTGACAGGGCTCTGGCTCTAGCTGACACCTTTCACCATATATGACTGTTGAATTCTGTATGTACCCTTATTTTGATATATTATCTGTCCTATTATACTTTACTGAAACGAACGAATATGACTTATTTGCTGATGATGACTTTGTATACTTTGTATACTCTTGTCGAAGAACTGGTCTGTACACTACTTGTAAACTCTGTACTATGCTAAACTCAATAAAAACTATTGTTGACATTTTTTTTTTAAAGAGGGGCTCTGCTCCTGGCCCTGATGGACTTTCAGTACCATACTATAAATCTTTCTCAGAGGTACTAACCCCTTATTTAACAATTTTTTTTAACAAAACGACTAAGGGTCAGGCCCTTATCCCCGACCTGAATGCGGCTTTTATCACAGTTATTCCAAAACCTGATAAAAACTTAGAGGGGGTAGGGAATTATAGGCCAATTTTATTGATTAATAATGACGTAAAAATTCTCACTAAAATTTTAGCGAATAGGTTAAATTCTTTCATTAGTGCTTATATTCACAAAGACCAAGGGGGTTTTATCCAGGGGAGACAGGGTCCTGACCAAACCAGGGGGCCAATCTAACTGGCCAGGAGGTCAAAAGCAACAGGGTATGCTCCTTTCCCTGGATATTCAAAAATAGTTCGATTCGGTTTCCTGGCCATATATTTTTGCCCTTTTAGGAAAATGGGGGTTTGGTATCCTGAGATCCCTGCACTCCTCTCCGACAGCACGTATCCATCTTCAGGGGTATTATTCCCCCCCAGTTCGAATTGCCAGAGGTACGAGGCAAGGGTGTCTCCCTTAATTTTTGCCATGGCCATGGAGACGCTTGCGATTGCTATTCGAGAGAATCCTGATGTCAAGGGAGTGGCATGTGGTTTGCAGATTCACAAGTGTGGTTTATTCGCAGACGATTTAATATTGTTTATTACGGTACTTCTCCCCTTACCTCGCTCCCTACTCTAAATAAGATCCTTTCTTCTTTTGGCTCAATTTCTGGCCTGCAAGTACATTTTTCCAAATCCTCAGCCTTGAATATTTCCCTGAGTTCTGAGATGGTCACTCTACTCAAACAAAATGTTTGGTTTGCCTGGAGTGATTCCTCTATTAAGTATTTAGGCATTTACCTTACGTATAATTTTGAGTCTCTTTATGCTACAAATTATCCCCCTATGTTCCGTAAATTGGAGCAAGACATGAGGATGTGGTCTAAGCAAAATTTGTCTTGGTTAGGGCGAATAAACGCAGTCAAGATGACTTTATTGCCCAGGTTGCTTTATTTCTTTCAGGCTCTCCCTATTAAATTGAGAATGGACCATTTACGTTCTTTCCAGGGCGAAATTCTTAAATTTATATGGGGGGGTTCGGGTTACCGAATTAAGAAACAGACCCTTTATTTGTCTAGAAAAACTGGTGGTCTGGGCGTACCCCATATACATAGATATTACTTGGCCACTAGGTTAGCCCAATTCTCCATAATATACTCTAAGGCCTCGTACACACGAGGCAATAGATTTGTTCAAAACGGTCTGTCCGACCGATTTGAAAAAATCTGTCTGTTTGGATTTTGGTTTGCTCGCGTGTACACACGAGCAAACCAAAATCCTCGCCAGCAGACGGCGCGCTGACGTGTCGGTGACGTGGCGGTGACGTTGACACTGCCACGTCACCGCACCAGGAAGTAAAACACTTCCGCGCATGCGCCGAATCCATTCGGCGCCGGTGCGAGACGACATGTCTGCTGGTAAGTGTACTAACCAGCAGACATGTCGGGCGGACGGGTTCCCACCCGATAGATTTCAAAGCATGCTTTGAATTCTGTCGGGTGGCCAAATCCGTCGGCTCGCCCGTACACACGATCGAATCTGTCTGCTGGGACGGTCTAGCAGACCGTTTCCAGCAGACAGATTTGATCGTGTGTACGCGGCCTAAGAGGGAAAAGCCTAGTTGGGTTCAGATTGAACGGCAAGCCGTCCCTCTTCACACATTGGACTTTTTGGCTTGGATGTCCCCTAGAGATAGACCTCCTATTTTCTAATTCTTTTGCCATGTGGGACAAATTGAAGGCAAATCCTAATCTTATTTTGGTTATTAAACCCCTATTTCATCTATTCCGTAACCCGTTGTTTCCCCCCGGGTTTGACATAAAAGTGTTTCAGTGGTGGCTTGATAAAGGGCTGTATCGTTTGGGTCACTTTTTTTCTTCTAATGGTCCTATAACTCTAGCACACTGTGTGAGCAATTTGGATCTTCCTTTATCGGAAAGGTTTTGTTTCTATCAGATTAATCATTTCCTCCACAGCATTTTGCCTGATAGATCTACCCCTCCTAAATGTTCTCCTTATGAAGTTTGGTGTAGTCAGTCTATGGAGCAGATGGGAGGTATTTCAATTATCTACGCTTCACTTTCCCTTTTGTCTAGTAAATCCTCTTACATGTTAGCTTGGGAGGATGATTTCTGTCATGAACCAGACGTACACAAACGGATGAATGAAAGAAAAGGTTCTTTATTTAAAACCAAACAGCAAGGTTAAAGTCCAGACAGATGAAAACAGGCAGGAGAGTCTTCCACCGGAGCCAGAATTGATAGCCAGGGATGGGAGTGAGTCCAGCCGGGGTCTGTAACCAGAGAGGTGGTGAAACGAAGCCAGAGATCAGGAGCCAGAAGGAACGTCCGTGGAAGCCGGGTCGGTAACCAGAACAGCAGCACGATGGAGGTAGGATGTGAGACAGGTCAGAATACAAGTCTTAACACAGGAGGCCCAAGCAACGGAATGCTGCAGCAAGCGTCTTAAATATATGCTGAGCGTCCAGCTCCTCCCAATGGGAAGGAGGAGCCGCAGGGAGTAGGAAGTTACAAGAAGCACAGGAAGCAAGATGGCTGCCAGCACAAGTCAGTGATAAGAAGCCAGGAAGAAGGTAAGTCCATGACAATTTCCAATTTCAGTGGAGTCTGGAGTCCTGGCAGTCGGCTGTAACCTGTGCTTATAAGGCCTTGTACACACGAGGGAATAAATCCGCTGAAGATGGTCCGACGGACCATTTCAGCGGAAAAATCCCCTCGTGTGTAGGGGCAAACGGACGCTTTTTGCCGGATTCATCCGGCGGAAAAATTCCAAAGCATGCTTTGAAATATTTCCGCCGGATAGCTGGCTGGCAGATATGTCCGCTGGTTAGTACGGCAAACCAGCGGACATATCTTGCCGCACATGCGTCGTATCCTGTGAATGGATCTGACGCATGCGCGCGGAAGTGTTTACTTCCTGGTGCGGTGACGTGGCGGTCACGTGGCGGCGTCAACGTCACCGCCGCGTCACCGCGCTGTCCGCCGGCGGGGAATTTGATCCGATGGTGTGTACAGCCATCGGATCAAAATATCCCGGCGCAAATATACGCTGTAAACGGTCCGGGGACCGTTTACAGCGGATATTTCCCGTCGTGTGTACAAGGCCTAAGAGTGTTCTTAATACTTCCCTTACTGAAGCAAGTTTAAAATTTTTGACCAGATGGTACCTTATGCCTTACAAATTGGCTACTTTTTTTCCTTCAGCTGACCCACTATGTTTTAGGGGTTGCCAACTGCTGGGCACTATCTCCCATATTTGGTGGGAATGTCCCAGAATTCGATCATTCTGGAGGAAAATATTAAATCTCATTGCAAGAGTCACGGGTTGTGAGATTCCTAGGTCTCCAGAGTTCGTACTTCTTAATCCGTTTATACCCAGGTTTTCCAAGCATAGTCGTGTACTAATTCACTTTATTTTGTTGGGAGCTAAAATTACCCTGGCTAGGGCATGCAAAAGCCAGAGAGTTTCTACTAAACTAGTGATTCGGAAGGTATCCTGGATCATTGGCCCAGGAAAAAATAGCCAGTGTTATTAATGACACTAAGCCGGTCTTTGAGTAGGTTTGGGGTCCATGGGCTGAGTTCATGGGAATTTCCCTGATCCCAGGTATTCAGCCTACCTGATTCCAGATTAGTATTTCTATATAGTCAGTTGGGCATCCCTCCACCCTCCCCTTTTTTTATTTTCTTCTGTTTTTTTTTCTTACTTCTGTTTCTCTCTCTTCTCTGTTTTAGTCTATCTCTCCTCCCTTTTTTCCTTTCTGGGTGACGACTTTTTGGTATGGGGGATCTCTTAGAGGGTGTTCTAGGGGTTGTCAAGCCTTTCTGGGGTATCCTTCTAAGATGGGTGGGCGTATGGTTCCTGACCCCGGGCACAGCTTGTTCCCTGTGGGGGTGCTGGGGGGGTGGGGGGCCCACTTCGCCTTTCTGCTGGGTGGGTTTTAGTTGTTTATAACTACCCTGGGGCTCACCGGTTTTATGGTCTTTAACATGCTGCAAGGGAGCCTCGGTTTCCCCTCCTTATACACCCCGGAGTATCCATCTTTAGGCTTTATTTAGCTTTCTTTCTCTTTTAATATGTATTTTTGTTTAGCAGTCATGTGTGCATTCCTTTGTGTACAAAAACTTTTATTTTATTTTTTGTCTTCTGTTCTTGCTTTTTGTAATTTTTTTATTTTCTGTGAATTGTCTGTATGCCTATGTCTTGCTTTTTCCTATTTGTGGTTACCCTGCATTTTGTTCTTTTTTTTCTTGGAAAAAAAAAACTTTTGAAAGTAAGAAAGGACCATTCATATTAATTTGTGCCACTAGGGGCACTCCTGACCCTAGGGACTAACAGATCCTTTCTGTCCAATGCCGAGACGGTCCTTAGGTCTCCATCCAGGACATTTGGATTATATCCTTTTTCAATGAAGCGCTCTTTGAAAATGTTGTCCTGATTCTGATAAACCTCAGGAAATGTGCAATTACGCTGTATGCGTCAAAATTGCCCCTTTGGGATGGCTTTTAACCAATTTGGATGATGGTGTCAGGGGATGCCTACGCAGGCATCCAATACTAGGCAACAGGTCAATGGGCTGCACTAAGTCAATAGGCACCAGGATAGTGACAAAATATACGTTTAATAAAGGTTAAGCACACGTGAAACAATCGTGTAAAACCTCCAAGACAAGCAAGCATAACACAGCAAACCCCAAACCAATAATCAACAAATATATACAAGGTGGGAGCATATATACCAGGTCAAGCAGGGATGTGAGGAACAAGGGGAAGCAGAGTCCAGGACAGGGCAGGGATCAAATCAGGAGAGTCCAGCACAAGGCAGAGATCAAATCAGGTACAGGTTGGCTCCAGCTAGCAGATCAGGCAGGTAACAGGCTGACAAGGAAAATACTGAAGCCTGGATTGTAGTGCAGGGCGGGCTTATATACACCTGTAACAGTTCATCCCAATTAGTGAGGAGTCCATTCCATGGGAGACACCCGCTGGCGGACACCAGAACTGCACCCCTGTTGCTGGGATAAACAGTGCCACCAGCAGGTGACCAAAGCCATGACATGGATCATGACAGATGGTTACTGTTGGAAGGAATGTGACCATTCCTGTTTGTGCTTTTAAAAAATGTTTTGGTGCACAGACATCCATCCTCTTTAAAAATAACCAAATCCAAAAAATGTATTGAAGTCCTACTATATTCATAAGTGAATCAAATTTCCCATAGGTAATTATTGATGTCACTCATGAACTGATGAAGAGACTCCTCACCCCCACTCCACGAAAAGATGGCCTCATCAATATATCGTCGCCAAAAAAGGAGGCGTGGTTCATTCATAGGAAATAATACATAATTTTCCCAAAGGGCCATAAATAGTCCCGCTAGACTGGGGCATTCTTGGCCCTCATAGCTACCCCAGTGTTCTGTAAATAAAACTCTCCCCCATAATAAAAATAATTATGCTCCATAGCGAATGTAAGTAATTTCATGACAAACTCTTTAGGAAGAATCTGACGGCATGGTTCCCTAATTTGTGTGGTGTGATGGTGTAAAGCTACGCAACGTCGGCTGTCACCAAACAAGTATCATCCCCAGATCACATGGTAATGCAATGGTAAAGGTAATGCAATCTGCCCACCCACCGCCTCATTTGTGGCATGCCCACCAGGTGGCAATGCCACCTGGTGGGCAAATTTGGCAATGCTGCAGACACAGCAGAGGGCCATCCATAAATACCTGTGTGAGTATTGCACCAGGACAGGGTCCATGGTGTGTCCCTTTTTCATCCCCTTTTCCTATAGGTTTTACTGACACAGTATTGAGATTTGTGCATATGTTCATATGTGCATATTTATTGTCCGTTTTATCTTTTATAAGCAATTCTTTGTTTGTTTATTGACCCTGCTCTATTTATGACCACCCAATTATGTATGGTTTGTACAATGTCTTTCTGTTCTATATGTTCTGAGATTTACCTGATGCTATTTTCATACTTTTTTTGTCAGTACATACTGATGTTTTGCTCATTTTTGGAAAAATAATATTTTATGGGGAAAATAAAATAAAAATAAATGTACAATAATGAAAAAAGCTATTCGAACCATCATCAAAGATCTTCTGTTTTTATTTTATTTTTTTAACAAAATTAACTGTAAAATAATTTTTCAGTGAGTGAAAAAAATGTGCCCAAATTTACATATTATTACATTAGTAAATCAATGTTAAAGGGGTTGTAAAGGTTCATGCATAGGATGCATTAAGGTGAAAAAACATCTGACGATTACTGCCCCCCAGCCCCCTGTTCTACTTACTTGAGCCCTGGAAAGTCCTGCGTTGAGAACAGGCTTTTCCTTTGCCTGGGGTTCTCAGCTTCATTGGATAGATTGATAGCAGCACAACCATTGGCTCGGGCTGCTGTCAATCAAATCCAATGACGCGGGCACCGAGGGGTGGGGCCAATATCTGCAATCGGCTATGGACACCGAATGCAGGACTCGGGAGTGCGCCCACAAGGTAACCCCCTTGGGAGAGCATTTCACAGAGGGGGTTATCTAAAGTGGAGTGGAGATGAGAGAGCTTCTGAGGGACCCCAGAAAACGCAGTTCAGGACCACTCTGTGCAAAACAAGCTGTACAGTGGGGGTAAGTATTGTATGTTATTTAAAAAAAAATTGAACCTTTACAACCACTTTAAATGGCACTTTGGTTGCTCTATTGAAGGGAAGACACCCTAAAAATGTCACACCACAAAGATTCATGGTGACATAGGGTAACATGAAAAAAAAGTTTTCTATAGAAGGAATGTAGCAACAATATGTTTTTTTTTTCTTTCATTTGTTCCCAAGCAATAAAAATCTTGACACAATTGCTTAACCTATAAAATCTGGTTTGTATGCTTTCTACTTTTACAACATATTGTTTTTTTATTCTACATGTGCTTATCTTTTATTAATTAGCTATGTATTTCCAACATTTTGAACATTGTATTCCATCTGTGGGAGGAAACAACCCTCGCAAAGTACTACACCATGCGTATAAATTATAGTTTCCAGATGTGAACAAGTGAAAATGGTATGCCTCAAATTGTGTTCCTAATGAATGCTTAATTGCCTAGAATAACTGCTCTTCATCACCAATCGTGTCTGAATGGAGGGTTACAGGGTTAATGCCTAATATAGAATTCAACATTTTTGTTCTTTTGTTATTTTGGTACTGTAAAAAAGGAACTTATACATGCAAACTCCCCAGGCTATATATCTGCATAAAATGTAAAATGTTACATTCTGTTTTTTTCAAATTATTCCAATTTTATGTGTCCCTTATAATTTTCTCCATGATAAGAAATATAGCCAAGAAGAATATGTTAATCAACATTTTTAATTAAGCTTAAAATTCTTACTAAAATGGCAATGTAGAACAGGCGTGAAATTATAAACCTCTTTGCAATAATTATAACACTGTATTTGTTTTCAAAAATAAAATGCAAAACATTTTAATGTGTTTCTTTGTTATTCTGGATGGCTGAAATAAATATTTACCTTTCAGTTGAATCAAAATAACTTTTTTTTTTTGTTCTAAAACAATGAATACACAAATAAAATGAATTAATGGCATTCAAATATCTAGCTTCAGGTGCAGGCCAGTCAAGTTTCTCCACCTCGGGGAGGGGGCATGGCGACCAAGCTCCAATATGGATGCCTAAGCCTGGAGCGCTGCTCGGCCGCCGGTGAACATCTGCACACATTGGAGCCTCAGACCTGTCTCTCCCGCAGAACTCATCCTCCCCAGCCCGGTGAGATCTTGGGGATGCTGAGGCACAGGAAGGAGCCACCGATGCCCCATAAGCTTTTGGGATTCTTTTCTCCTAGCCCGTGCGGGCTACAACTAAATGACTGTGGCACCGCTAAGCATGGCCAGACTTAAAAAATGAAATAATAATTAAAAAATGGCATCTTGGAACTACTTGGGATATCTTTGTGTAATATTAAAATGATCTGAATCATTTAAGTGGGAGAAATATGCTGATAAATATAAATCAGGAAGGGGGCAAATACTTTTTCACACAACTGTATATATGTTGATTTACTAAAACTGGAGAGTGCAAAATCTTTTGCAGCTCTGCATAAAAACCAAACAGGGGCGTGGCTTGATGGCTCATATAATTGGCTGCCTAACTCCTCGGCTCTGCAGTATAACCGGCCTGAGCGACTAACCAAGCGACGCCAGAGAAGAGACAACGATCCCACCTTGTAGCCCATACACCCTACGATAACAGGAGAACCATGTCGAAACGTAGGAAGGACTCTAAACTACAGAGGAAGCTCACTGACTATTACCCCTCGCCAGACCTGACGAGCATCCAAGATGGTGCCTGTGGCGGCCGTGAAATGGTAGCGCAGCTCTCCTCCTCACACTCCTGCCTCAGCTCCACGCTGCCTCCTTGTCTCTCACAAACTTCGGACACACAGGGTGAGTGCTCTCCTCCTAACTCACCCACTACCGCTAGCCCTGCCAAGACTAGGATCAGAATGGAAGAGCCCCAGCAGATCCAGCCTGTCACAGCTCCCTGCCTGTTCTCTCCCCCCACCTCAGCAAGCATCAGTCCTGGATGCCTTCCCTGCTTCAGATCAGCCATTATCTGAGAACACTATGAAAATGATGCTACTCTCACTGAGGCCAATGCTATATACTGATCTATCCACTGCTGTTTCCACACTGTCTGCAACTGTGCATAACCATGATCAAATGATTACTTATATTGAATCTAAAATGGGAGACCTGTTCTCGACACATAATGAGTTAGTGGATGGTTTTGCAGATCATGAGGATGAACTTCAATTGATCAATCTAAAGCTTGCGGACCTGGAGGATCGCTCCAGGCGCAATAATATTAAATTCCGTAATATACCAGAGTCGATTCAACCATCAGACACCAAAACGACCAGCGAGACTGCTTGACCCTTTCACCAATATCACTCTCTATGCTGATTTATCCAAAGCAACGATGGAAAATCGCAGACAGCTGGCAACTATAACTAAAGCGCTTCAAAACCATAAATTGGCATATAAATGAGGCTTTCCCACTAAACTACTCATAACACACCAAAACAAAACTCACGTAGTGCGAAGCCTTTCATCGGGACTGAAACTCCTGAAGACCTTGCACATAATCCCAGAGGACACACCAAACCCTTCTGATCTTACTCCAACACCTATGGAGATCGGAGGTGCTCCTCCTGATGTCCGATAATCGCAGTGAATTCCCTTCTTTACACCTACCAAATGGCCTGGGAAACTGCCGTGTTCCTATCCGATATCTGCCTGCCTATCAGTGATCTCTGTCCCTTGCAGTTGACAGAGAACCACTACCCCCACCAATTGTTTGCAGTAGTTTCTGCACATTGAGCCTGAGTCCCTTTTGGTACACAGCTCTCCTTTTTTAATCACAGTCCCCCACCTGAATACAGCACCAGCCACCCCCACCGACGAGTCAACCAAATATTCCTGACTCTCTGCTTCTCAACACAAGCAACAACTCACTCTGATCACATACTGAGGAGACAGCAACCCATCCTGTATCTGCCAATTGCCTCCCTTATCTGTGGACAGTTTATCCTGCTCTCACCATTTCAGAATGGCATTCAAAATAGAACCTATTAATGCCAGAGGCCTAAATTCTCCACAAAAAGGATCTGCACTCCTCAGGGAAGCCATCAGTCAAAAAGCTGATACCCTCTTAGGACAGGAGACTCACTTTGCATCCGCTAAGACTCCCAAGTTTACCCTGAAAAACTACAACCAAGTTTTTTTAGCCTCAGGCCAGAAGAAGAAATGTGGAGTCCTCACCGCCATACAAGACTCACTACAATTCAAACTACACCAATCTATAGCAGATCCCCAAGGACGTTTCCTGATTATTATATGTGACATTAACCAAGTCACCTACACACTGGTTAACTTATATGGACCGAACAAGCAACAACTGCCTTTTCACAAGCAACTATATAAGAAGGTAATACAAATCCGAAAAGGGAGGCTTCTTATTGGAGGCGACTTCAATATAATTGGAAACCTGAATCTGGACACTACATCCTCAGTTAACAATCATCGACCCGTACTAAATCCCTTTCTTCAAACAAATGATCTCTTTGATCCGTGGAGGTGCCTACATAGCAATGAGCGAGTCTACTCCTATGTCTCCTCCTCTCAACTCTCATAGTCCCGTATAGACTTCTTCCTGGTTGACAAAACCACCCTCCAAGATGTGACGAACTCAGAGAATGGATCCATCACATGGTCAGACCACGCACTTATCTCCATCACTGTGGGAAACTGTAGACCCAGAAGAACTACTCGAATATGGAGACTTGATGCTTATCTCATCTCAAACCCCAACAACGTCCAAAACCTCACTACTGAACACCACTCCTTTTTTGAATCAAACAATCAACCGGACACTGATAGGTTTGTACTTTGGTCGGCATATAAAGCCTAAATGCGTGGACTACTAATTAAACTTCACAGTACTGTTGAGAACCAGAGGTCTAAGCAAGTTGACAAGGTCCTATCCCAAATATCCTGCTTAGAGAACCAAAATAAACTTACCCCCTCCCACAAACTAACTAGTGAACTCCTAGAGCAAGGAAAAAAAAACTCTGCTCACTCCTACTCTACAAATTTGAAAATAACCTTAAATTAACCAAAGCCACATACTATGCCCTAGGTAATAAGGCTGGAGCCCTATTAGCCCGACAGGTCAAAGCTCAACGTGTTAAATGTAAAATAACTTCCCTCCACCACCCTGCCACCAAAGCACTTCTTACAAATCCACAAGATATAGCTAATGCCTTTAGCGATTACTACTCCTCTCTCTACAATTTAGCAAATTACACAAATACCCCCCAACCGACAGATCAAACCATACAAAACTTCCTATCCTTAATTGATCTCCCGTCTATAACCCCTGTCCAATTAGCGGAACTCTCCCAACCTTTCTCAGATGAAGAAGTTCTGACAGCCATTCATGCGCTCCCTCTCCATAAATCGCCTGGAGAAAATGGTTACACAAATGAATACTATAAGACTTTCACCAAACTCGTCGCCCCCCACCTCACTGCCCTCTTCAACTCTGCTGCCACCTATGGTTCTCTACCTGTTGACATGCTACGTTCACTTATTACCACCATCCCTAAACCAGATAGAGATCCTACCTCCACGACCAACTATAGACCTATATCGCTCCTCAATACAGACGTGAAAATATATGCCAAGGTTCTGGCAACTAGATTGCTTAAGTGTCTCCCCTCACTAGTACACCCGGACCAAGTTGACTTCATGCCAGAGAGACAAGCTCCAGACGCAACAAGAAGAGTCATCAATCTAATACATCAGGTATAACAATCTCGAACGCCTTCTCTGCTTCTCTCTTTAGATGCAGAGAAGGCATTTGACAGAGTGCATTGGGGTTTCTTGAAAGCAGTGCTAGATAAATTTGGTATTGTGGGCTGGTTCCAGTCTGCGATACTCTCACTTTACTCAAACCCCTCAGCTAAAGTATTGACTGATGGAACCCTGTCCAAACCATTCGGGATTACTAATGGCACTCACCAAGGGTGTCCACTCTCTCCTCTCATCTTTGCCCTAATTATGAAACCTCTAGCATCAAGCATTAGAGGAGACAAGCGCATATCAGGCATCATACATAATGACATGGACCATAAAATAAGCCTCTTCGCTGATGATGTCATACTTATGGTCACAAACCCAGTCCAATCCTTGCCTGCGATCCAAGATATTCTTACCCAATTCAGTTCAGCCTCCTTTTATAAAATGAATTCCTCCAAGTCCCTAATACTTCCGATCAATCTCACAAATTGTCAGATGACCCTCCTGATCTCTTCCTTACTCTTGGATGAGACAATCTATTCTGTATCTTGGAATAAACTTAGCTCCATCATTGCCTCTCCCCTATGACCTTAACTACCGCGCCTTCCAAACACGGCTTCCCCAATTATTAAACCAAATGCGCACAACAGGCCTTTCTAAACTAGGTAGGAATGCCTCCTTTAAAATGCTATGCATATGTAGATTCCATGAGAGATCCGAAAGGGAGATATCTATTCGTGAAGGGTAAAATAGGAGGAATAGGTGTAACATTCGCTACAGTATATGCTCCAAATGAACATCAAGGAACCTTCCTAGACAAAACAATTAAACACCTATTAGAATTCACAGAAGGACATTTGATTATGGGAGGGGACTTGAATATTCCCTTAGATCCTAAGGAGGACACCTCCTTGGGAAAGTCATCCACATCTTTCAGTGTGAGAAATCATATTATGCAAACTCTGTATAAAAGTCAACTGATTGATATATGGAGGCTGCTACACAATAAAGAAAGAGACTACACGTTCTACTCCGCCCCACATAAAATATACTCCCGGATAGATCTTTTCCTCATTCCACATTCCCAATTACACTCTGTACAGTCGACCAAAATTGGATCAATTACATGGTCGGACCATGCCCCGATCTTCCTGGTAAAGATTTAAGACAGTCCAGACCTAACCAGTGGAGATTAAACGAAAGCCTGTTGGAAGATAAGGAGGTCCTAGAAGATGTAATTAACTCCTTGCCAACCGCCCCCCGTCATATTACTGCGGGGCGGTGGCACTGCTACGCGGGAGCACGTAGCTCTACGTCCTCCCTGTAGCAGCTAATAGGGCGCGCGCGGGACTCGGGTACGATCGCCGCCGGGCACCCGCGATTGCTCGTTACAGAGCGGGGAACGGGAGGTATGTGTGTAAACACATACCTTTCGTTCCTTTCAGCGGGGGAAACGCTGATCTTCTGTCCATACAATGTATGGACAGAAGATCAGTGACTTCCCCTAGTGAGGCCACCCCCCTCATACAGTTAGAACACACCAGGACCACACTTAACCCCTTCCCTGCCCCCTAGTGTTAACCCCTTCACTGCCAATGGCATTTTTATAGTAATACAATGCATTTTTATAGCATTGATCGCTAAAAAAATGCCAATGGTCCCAAAAATGTGTCAAAAGTGTCCGATGTGTCCGCCATAATATCGCAGTACCGAAAAAAAAACGCTGATCGCTGCCATTACTAGTAAAAAAAATAAATAATAAAAATGCCATAAAACGACCCCCTTTTTTGTAAACGCTATAAATTTTGCGCAAACCAATTAATAAACGCTAATTGCGATTTTTTTAACGAAAAATATGTAGAAGAATACGTATCGGCCTAAACTGAGGAAAAAAAAATTTTTTTTTATATCTTTTTTGGGATTTTTATTATAGCAAAATGTAAAAAATATTGCATTTTTTTCAAAATAGTCGCTCTATTTTTGTTTATAGCGCAAAAAATTAAAACCGCAGAGATGATCAAATACCACCAAAAGAAAGCTCTATTTGTGGGAAAAAAAGGACGCCAATTTTGTTTTGGAACCACGTCGCACGACCGCGCAATTGTCAGTTAAAGCGACGCAGTGCCGAATCACAAAAAGTGCTCTGGTCTTTGGACAGCAATATGGTCCGGGGCTAAAGTGGTTAAAGAACTGAGGTTTTATTTCAATTCTAATGACACACCAGAGTGTGACCCCGGAATTATATGGGAAGCACACAAGGCGGTTATTAAAGGTGTGTTAATTAAACATGGATCTAGGATCAAAAGGAAACGTACTGAAAAGTTAAATAGACTATTAAACATGGTCAACAAACGTAGAGAAAGAACTAGCTAGTAATAGAACTGAAATCACAGACCGCCTATTCTATAAAGTAAAAGCGGCAATGCAGAGATGTAAAAAGGCTGAATACTAGTCAGGGAATAAGTGTGGGAAAAGACTGGCGAGACTACTACGAGATCAGAAGCTGAGTAACTATATTCCACATATTAACTCACCCAAGAAACAGAAGGTTACAAAACCAAATGATATAGCGAAGGAGTTTCAGGAATACTATCACTCTCTTCACAATATACAGAGCAAGCCCCCGACTAGAGAACAAATTGATTTGTGTCTAACAGAATCTGCAATACCAAGACTATCAGAACAGGATAGACAGTAATTAGATGATGTTATAACCAAGGAGGAAATTAAAGTAGCAGTAAGCACAATAAAAAGGGGGAAAGCCCCGGGACCCGATGGTTTTACAGGTCAATATTATAAAATTCTGTTTCCCTCAATATCAGGATATATGGTTAAACTATTTAATGCCTTAGGGACATTGGCCAGTTTAGCCAAAGATACCCTGCTAGCGTATATCTTGGTGATACCAAAAGAGGGGAAAGACCCAACCCCCTGTGGGACCTCTACAATGCAGTCATCCTAAAAACCCTGACAGAACTCCAAACTGAATATTGTCTTCCTCAATCTGAAGCCTTCACATATGCAAGGACTTCACACCTCCTTCGGAGGTCTAAAATCCCCACTGTGGCTAGAATACCAGAACCAATTCATAACCAATTCATAGGGCAGCACAGTGGTGCAGTGAGTAGCACTTTCGCCTGGCAGCAAAAGGGTCGCTGGTTCGAATCCCGACCATGACACCATCTGCCTGGAGTTTGCATGTTCTCCCTGTGTCTGCGTGGGTTTCCTCCGGGTGCTCCGGTTTCCTCCAAGACATGCGGGTAGGTAAATTGGATCTCGTCCAAATTGGCCCTGTATATATGTATATATGTGTGTATGACTGTGTGTCCCTAGCGTGTCAAGATCCTACGGGGTAAAAATGACCGCACCAACCAAGCAGACACTGGCTGGAAAAAGCGCCCAGAGGCGATTCAGTTCGCATGCGTTGAGCTATAAAAGTCATTCATTCATTCATTCATAACTTCTACAATCACGATATGTGGACGCGGGCCTTTAAGCACACTTTTACAGCCTCCCACTGCTCCAATCACTGGGAATCATACCAAAAGACAGTGCACAGATGGTACCTCACACCCTACCGTCTGTCCAAATTCTTCCCGGGTCATCCCTCTACCTGTTGGAGGTCATGCGGCAGTGCTGGAACCATAGCACACATTTTATGGTTCTGCAAGTCCATAAGCTCCTTCTGGAAACAAATATTTGCTCTAATATCCTCCATTTCGCAGATCCCGACCGCCCCTGACCCCTCATTAGCATTATTACACCTTGGAATTGAAAAATTCCCCCCTGGATCACGGGTTACCATAGTACACTTATTACTTGCAGCAAAGCTGAACATCACCAAACTCTGGAAAACTTCAGATTCCCCATCCGTCTCTACCACGATTGCAGATTTGAACCTCCAGTGTGAAATGGAGAGATTGATTGCTAGGAAAAACTTGAACATGAAAACATTCCTGTGCAAGTGGGCATCCTGGCTCACACATTCCAAATGTACCGTTATTTCCTGATGATCTATTTTTGCCATACTTCCTTCCGATTTCCGTATCCTTCCATTAATTTCTCTCTCATTCTCTACCCGTCCTCAGACTACAACACAGCACATATGTACACCTGGCTGGTGCTTCCTCTCCTTTCTTCTTCCCTAAACCCCCACCGACTGGAGCTGACGATGTTGTATACACTTTATGCATTTGATAATTTATTTTTGTTGTTCACTTTGTAAGACTAACTATGTCTCATCTA
Organism: Rana kukunoris; assembly: GCA_029574335.1. Taxonomy (NCBI): domain Eukaryota; kingdom Metazoa; phylum Chordata; class Amphibia; order Anura; family Ranidae; genus Rana; species Rana kukunoris. The sequence goes on from CM056053.1 coordinate 243,956,847, forward strand.
TGCTAGTTTTTTCTCTATTGGTTCCATTTACTCCAGTCGGAACTTCTGATATGTTGTAATGCATATTCTTTTGTTTACCTTCTTTGAAAACGTTAATAAAGAAATATTGAAACTTCTACAATCACGCAACATACCCGAAACACAGAATATCAACAATGTACTCTGCACTTAGCGACAACCGGCCCTACTCCCAACTTGCATCCCTCTCGAAATTGACGGATGAACTTAATATTACTGTCACCCCCGACATGTGGATGCGTGACTTTAAACACACTTTTACAGCCTCCCACTGCTCCAATCACTGGGAATCGTACCAGAAGACAATACACAGGTGGTACCTTGCACCCTACCATCCGTCCAAATTCTTCCCAGGACATGCCTCTACCTGTTGGAGGACCTGCAGTAGTGCTGGAACCATAGCACATTTTATGGTTTTGTAGGACCATAAGCTCATTCTGGAAACAAATGTTTGCTCTAATCTCCTCCATATCGCAGATTCTGACCACCACCGATCCCTTTCTAGCATTATTACACCTTGGGATAGCAGTACCCGGTCACATGATGTGCATACCGACCTGAGGAACTAGCAGCTGGGAACGTCGTGCTACGTCGGTGGCAAGGGATCCCGGACAACACAATCACCTACCGCATTGACGGTGACACGTCTGCAGCCCCAGTGCCGGGTAGGCACAATTACAGTAAGAGGCCATTTGGCTTTTTCCTTTTGTTTTTAATACTTTTATTAAACAATATCACGCTATTGGCTTCTCCATTGGTTTTTTTCATATCCCCATGTGGAATCCTGGTGATGAGGTTTACATCAATTATTTCCTATCGTTATGTATGCAGGCACAATCCTGCATATGCTCATTTGACTAACTTTTTCACTAAAGTAGTCAATTTGTTCTGGTAAGCGCATCCATTTTTATCAGCACATTTTTGGGTGAAAAAGAAGATTCAAGTTTGGTGGTGGCATTTTTCTTTCACACAAGCAAGATATAACAAATTAAGAAGATTCAAATCATTTAATTGTTACACTCCACCTATGGATGTTGGGACATCATGTTTTTGATTGTTTTATGACACAGAGACAATATCTACTATTCACTTTATTGATCACCATAATGAATGTTTATTGATTTATCACTTTGTGGTATAGCGCTCTCTATTTTTCTCTTCAACCATTGCAATCAGTATTGTATATGAGGAGCAGCTTTTTGTAACTTAATATTTATATACATATTTAATTTTTGTTGGCGCTGATTTTCACTCTATCATTTTTAGGTTGCATGCTTAGCTTGATTCTGTAGCTTTTTTTACCCAGGTTCTGATCTTTTCATTTATTTTCTGGATTTTGATATCCCAGTGTACATAATTTTAAAGGCTCTCCACAGCCCGGGTTGCCCAATGTTACAACAGTCTGTCTTGAAGTATAGAATCTGTTGATTTTAGGATTACTGCACTCTAATGCTGCGTACACACGACCATTTTTCACGATGTAAAAAATTACATTTTTTTTTATGTAATTAAAAACGATCGCGTGTGGGCTCCAGAGCATTTTTCGCAACGTTAAAAATGGGCATGAAAAATTTAGAACATGCTCTAAATGTTCGCGTAGTTTTTCACGTTGTCGTTTTTAACGTTGTAAAAAATGGTCGTGTATAGGCTTTAACGACGTGAAAAAAACATGCATGCTCAGAAGCAAGTTATGAGACGGGAGCGCTCGTTCTGATAGCACATTCATCACGCTGTAACAGACTGAAAAGCACGAATCACCTCTCACCAAACTTTTACTAACACAAAATCAGCAAAAGCAGCCTCAAGGGTGGCGCCATCCGAATGGTACTTCCCTTTTATAGTGCCGTTGTACGTGTTGTACGTCACCACGCTTTGCTCGAGCATTTTTTTTCACGATTGTGTGTAGGCAAGTCAGGCTTAACAAGAATCGGGTTGAAAAAAATGTTGTTCTTTCTAGACCAGGGATCCTCAAACTACGGCCCTCCAGATGTTGTAGAACTACACATCCCATGAGGCATTGTAACACACTGACATTCACAGACATGACTAGGCATTATGGGAATTGTAGTTCCTGAACAACTGGAGGGCCGTAGTTTGAAGACCCATGTTCTAGACCAATAAAAATGGTCGTGTATACGTGGCATAAGGTCTCATGCACACTGGATGTTATAAAATGCCAGTAGTGTTGCCTTTTCATTAGCGTTTTTAGCATTTTGTCACCTTTTTTAGCAAGAAAACTCTCTGTTATTTTTAACTTCCACTTTACCACAATGCTTGAGTCTCAAAAACACTCATAAATGCTGAATAACTGTAATGTGCAGTGTTTTACAGTGCTTTACAGGGTTTTTCAGCATTAGAGCATTTTTCCTCTTCAAGCTCAGTAGTTCCAGATTTTATTTTGGACTAAAAACACCCCTGACAAAAAATACTGATGAAAGCCTATGTGTGCATGAACACATAGGGCCAGATTCAGGTAGATGGGCGAATCTTTAATCTGGAGTAACGTTTCTCATTTACGTTACTCCGCCGTAACTTTAGGAGTAAGTACTGTTATTCACAAAGCACTTGCTCCTAAAGTTGCGGCGGCGTAGCGAAAATGAGCCGGCGGAATTCAAATTGGGCGGGTAGGGGGTGTGTATTATGTTAACTATGCGCGATCCCACGGCGAACGTACTGCGCATGCGTCGACTGTCAGTGCGCATGCTCCAAATTCTTTCAGGGAACGTCAATGACGTCAATCCCCATTCACGGACGTTTTACGCAAACGACGCGATTTTTTTTTTTTCGACGCGATGACGACGCCCATACTTAACATATGATACTCCACTAGGGGGCTGATTTATCTTTGCGCCGCGTATCTCTTACGGAAACGTCGGAAAGTCACTGCATTGCGCCCGAATATGATCGTGAATTTCCGATTCCCGCTGATTAACATATTCTCGCCGTTAATCAGCGGGAACGCCCCGCGCGCCATTTTTAAAATTGAAGTTACGATACGATGGCGAAATACAATTACGCCGCTCGTATAGTAACTCCAACCCGGCGTTTCATGTTTTCTGCTTACTGAAAACAGAAACGCCGGCTCAAAGTGAGAGTTAGGCTGGAGTATCACTGATACTCCAGCCTAACTCTACCTGAATCTGGCCCATAGAGGTCAACATGCTGCAGAGTTTACCTGATCCTTTGGCTTTCTGGAGCTTCGGGTCTTTGTTCCATCACCTACTTTTAAATCCACAATAGTACTCCTAGCTTCCCCATCATAAAGTGCTTCGTAAGTTATTGAAAGAGAATGCAAGTAAATGAGAACAAATTACAAAAGACACCTTTACACTTTTGAGCTATTGTTACAAATGCTGCTGTAACACATGGTATTATGAGGGTTATATATACATAACAGAGCACTTGAATTGCAATACAGTACAGTAACAAAAATGAATATATTGGAGTTGATTTACACAATCTGGTGCAACTGTGCATGGTTGCCAGTCAGCTTCTAATTTCAGCTTGTTTAATTAAGCTGTGACCAAAATCCTGGACCAGTTTTTTTAAATCAACCCCTTTGTGTGTTGTGTTACATTGTTCAGAACCCCTGCCCATCAATAGAAAAATGTATCAGTACATTCACCTGCATTACTGAAAAGCAAAAGTGTACTTTGATCCAAAGTTGTAGCAGAGTGTGGTCATGACCAAATGGTAGGAGGTGTAGTATATTCCTGATTTTTTTTTCTCTGCAGCCCTGCCTGCTCTCCACTATAGCTCTCTTCACTTTCACCTTGCACCCCACGCTAATGTTTTTTACCTTAGGCATTTCAGCCCTACTCTTAGGGCACTTTCACACTGAGGCATTGGGGGTGTTGGCAATAAAGCACCATTATTTTTAGCAGCTCTTTTCCATCATTTTAGTGGCACATTTTGGCTGCTATTGGGGTGCTTTTAACCCCCGTTAGAGACCAAAAAGCAGTTAAAAGTTTTGATGGCGCTGTCCATTGATTTCAATGGGCAGGAGTACTTTAGGAGCAGTGTATACACTGCTCCAAAAGGGCCTTAAAGATGCTGCTTTTTTTTAGCGTCCTGCCAGCGCACAGCTCCAGTGTGAAAGCCCACAGCTCCAGTGTGAAAGCCCTCGGGTTTTCACACTGGAGTGACAGGAGAGGCACTTTACAGGCGCTTTTCAGGTGCTATTTTTAGCACTATAGCACCTGTAAAACGCCTCAGTGTGAAAGTATCCTAAGTAATACATTTTAGTCCTCTTTGCCATTTTCCCTACTCCCTGGAGCTAATATAACCTTCAAGAGTCATTTAAAGCCCACTGCACTCTTAAAATAAATGACAACAACCCTCATTTAACCTTTTAAGTTGATTACTTTTTCAACAAAATGTTCATCCCTACAAAATAGCATTTGTGTTTGCAAATCTGCTGGAGAGCAATGTTTTATGAATAGAGGTGTCAGGAGTGTGGGTCGCTCAAAGCCCAAAATGTGTAAAAGGTGGCATTCAATGTGTGTGTACAAAATACTTCCAAGAATTACAAACAATTTTTTTTTTTTTTTCATCTTTGTCACTCTCCAGTGACATCTCTGGTCCTCTTCTTCTGAAGAGTTCATATGACAAAAGGAGCAGACTGGTTATGCTTTTGTGAGCAATGCAGGAGGGAGACTAGAGAAGCAGATGTATCAAAACACATAAGTACTGCATGTCCGTTCTTCACTGTTTGGGTTTATTTCAAACAGCCAAACACACACACATTGCACACTTAGGGGGAGATTTACTAAAACTGGAGCACTCAGAATCTGGTTCAGCTGTTCATTATAGCCAATCAGATTTTAATTTCCTCTTGTTGTATTAAGCTTTGACAAAACAAAAACCTAAAAGCTGATGTTTTTCTATGCAGAGCTGCACCAGATTTTGCATACTCTAGTTTTGGTAAATCTTTCCCTTAGCTCTCACTCTTAATCCAAGTGACAAATACAGTCAATACAGAGATCAATAATATACCTTTTGTGAAACTAATACAGCTATTCTGTCCCATCATGATGTAATATGCCCCTCCTCTCTGCCTAGTCCAATCAGAACATGCCTTATATACAATAAAAAAGCAGTATTTGTTGAGTGGCAGAGTGTGTGACTGGGCACCAGCCTTATGTCAGGGAAATACAATATAAAGGGCTACAGTATACATGCTATAGACACCTCTCCTATGTTACCATTTTCTAGAAAATCAGGAACTTTCTTTCAATTACATTTTGTTGGTCTGAAAGAGTTCAGCCTTTGGCTTTGTACTGTAAATAGCGGTTTTGGATTAATATGGATTCCTTTTGTGATGGAGTTACTAAAATGATTATTTTGTGTTTATGTTACTTTTCTCCTAAACCACTCAAATGTTGCTTTTCTTTCTTATATTGTTTAATTTCTTGATATGTATATATATATATATATATATTGTAAGCTGGGGATAGGTAGCGGGTACAAAAGCTCCCTGGGATGAGCAGGCACAGATACCAAAGTCCATAGGATAAGTGAACAACAGTGGGATTTTTATTGGTGCTATACAAAGTCTATTTACAGGTGCTGTACAGTGTGCAGAAAACAAAACAAACTAAAATAGTTTAAACAAACACCTAGCCGTGTCTCGGCTCTAACTACACGATATGTAGGCCCTAACTACTAAGCTAAACAAGCCTACCGCTTGTTAGCTCAAAACACAAACTGCTCACCAGTCTTTTAACAACCTCCTTGCTCCTACAGATCCACAGTATCTGTTTCCCAGGACAGAGCAATGGCTGTTAGCTCAGGTGAGCTTAAATTGGCCTGGGGGAGAGGGCCAACACCTGACCTGGATCAGGGATCAGAGATCCCTGAACGTATAAGAGAGGAGCCTGGGAGAGGTATAAACCCCGAACTGGACTTTCCCAGGCTCTCTCTGGGACGCTCTGCTACAATATATATATATATATATATATATATATATATATATATATATATATGGGTGTATACAATATTACTTTCCTTAAAATAAGTTATGACAGAGTTATAGAGTTAAATCTCAGCCCGGAGTGAAAACAAGAGACAGATGGTTTAACTATTAAGTGAAGACAGCTGTTACTCCTTACTCCAAACCCCCTCCAATGATTGAAACAAAGATGTCCCCTGAGTCTGAGTGAAAGCCACAAGGGCAAGAAGAACATGTAACAAGAAGAAAGCCATATATGGACTCATGAATCAGTTGTGTGCATATGAATGATGTAATTTTGTCTATAAAGCTGTGCTGGCAATAAAGTTCCTTCTCTTGATGTTGGGACGGTGAAGGATGTAGACTAAACTTCCCTCGTGTCTGCATGCTTTTACCAGTATGAATTTGGATCAGAGGCAGAATGGGTTATGCCCTGGGGTTGTGCCAGGGGATATCAATCCTTATGACTTTGTGGGTGTTACCTGGGCATTTACTTCTAGCATATAGTGCTGTGGCTACCCTTTGAATATATATATATATATATATATATATATATATATATATATATATATATATATATATATAAAATTCTAAATATCAAGCCCTGCTTAAACAATCATGTTGGAAGAAATGACAGAATGAATCGACTATAAACATTAACAAGCATGTGTATCATTTCATGATGCAAACAGAGCTAAAGTTGAAGGTGTTGCAGAAAAAAGTCCTCAACAAAGCCACTTTTTTTCAAGGGAGATATTTAAATGTGCATAATATAGCTTCTTATATACTGATATATAATTTTGAAAAGGGAACATTTAATCTACACTTTTGAAGTGCACATCAAAGAACACTGATCTTAATACTGCTGAATTTATTTCCCTTGACATATGTGATAGTGTGAGCTATTTCAGCTTGACAAATGTACTTTAGAAATACAATTTACAATAAATCTTGTGTTTCTATTTATGATATGAATGTTAATAATCTACTCTAACAGAAATGCATTGATTTCTTTCCATTCCAACAAACATATAAATTACACTTTACCAAGGCTCTGAACACCAATGCAATTATGATATAATGAAGCATATAATGTAACCAGACACAGTTTTTGAAGTAATACTTTCTATTTTAATAATATGTTTCTAAATGAGTTGCAAAATTCAATAGAAAAACTGTTAGAGCATGACAATAGTTAGTACCGTTTGTAGGATTTTTTTCTTATTTTGTGTAATAACCTTTATTCTTTGAGCACCTAACATTTCACCAAAGCAATACATTGCTTGCGTTTTAATTTGTAGTTTAAAATAATTTAGAACATATAAACTTCTAAAGCACAAATAATTTTTTTGTTAAATGTTTAAAGAAGATCTTTAATAAATTATGGACCCCAGTCTGCCATGCTCAACCTCTTTCTTTAAAATGTAATTCCAGTTTTGTTGTATTTTTAAAAAAATTAGGTGAGACCTAGGTAAGTGTACAGAATCTGGCTCCTGTCTTGTAGATTTTGACATTGCCCTTGTCAGTTCTTTTCTGTCTGCAAAGTTGGAGGGGTCTGTATTTACTGTAACGACCAGACTCAGTGTAGTAATAAGAAAAGCTGAAGCTACAGTATATTACTAGGCTTGAGGATCAGGTTCACTGCTTACATGGGTTCGAGACCAATCTTGTCAGTTCGTAAATTCACAGTCCCAGCACAGTTTTGTGCAGATTCACTTAGTTAACCATAATGCATTGCATGGCCCTTGACTTTTGGATTAACCAGTACCCTTGCTATAAAAGGGGGAAGGGGGCTACTTTACAGAGCAGCAACGGTGTCAGATTACAGAAATATGTTTTATGGAAAACTGAAACATTAAATAGGAATACATTAGGGTCAGTTTGAAAACTCTACTTATTTTTTTAGGGGCTTCTAGCTGCTGCCCTGTCCCCTGCCCAGGGGGTGGTATATTCAGGGCCTCTAATAGGGGGGACCACCAGTCCCCCTGTAGAGGGCCCGGGCATACAGGGGGGCCCAAACAGCAGGGAGAATTAGTATGGTTTGGCAGAGGGGCAGTTACAGAAGGATGCCCTGTGTGGCCCTCTGCAGCAGCTGAAAGCCAATTTTTCAAATAGAGCTTTCTTTTGGTGGTATTTGATCACCTCTGCGGCTTTTTTTTGCGATATAAACAAAAGAGCGATAATTTTGTGAATTTTTTTACTTTTTGCTATAATAAATACAGTATTCAATTAAAAAATATATATATTTTCTCAGTTTAGGCCGATACGTATTCTTCTACATATTTTTGGTAAAAAAAAAAAAATCGCAATAAGCGTATAGTGATTGGTTTGCGCAAAAGTTATAGCACCTACAAAATAGGGGATAGAAATATGACATTGTTTTTCTTTTTTTTATTATTTTTTTTGTTACTAGTAAAGGCGGCGATCTGCAATTTTTGTCACAACTGTGATATTACGGCGGACACATCGGACACTTTTGACACATTTTTGGGACCATTAACATTTATACAGCGAACAATAATATAAATATGTACTGATTACTGTATAAATGTGACTGGCAGGGAAGGGGTTAACACAAGGGGGCGAGGAAGGGGTTAATGTGTGCAATGCATAGTGTTTCTAACTGTGGGGGGAGGGGAGTGACTGGGGGAGGCGACCGATGGTTATCCCTTTATACAAGGGACACACCATCGGTCTCCTCTCCCTGACAGGACATAGATCTCTGTGTTTACACACAGAGATCCATTTCCCTGTCTCTGTGACTGCAGATCGCGGGTGCCTGGCGGACATCGTGGCCGCCAGGCATGCTCATCGGCAGCTGAGTGACACGGCGGGCGTTGACACACGCCCTTCGGAGGCGCTCGCGCGCCACCCAGTGGCTGGAGGCCGGAGGCCGTATATAGACGGCCTCCCGGCAATTAATATCCACATCTGGCCGGCGAGAAGTGGTTAAGTACTGTCAATTAAACACATTTTTGTCTGACTCATTGGACTTTTCATGTTTTTCACTTTGTTGTTTTAAGTATAGCCAACTCAAATTTTTCAGTTTATAGACCATAGTGTTTTAAATTTGAAACACATACCTAGTTTCAAGTAAAGACAACTATATTTTTTCCAGTTTATAGACAATAGGTTCAAGTAAAAACAACTAAATGTTTCCAGTTTATAGACCATAGTTTCAAGTAAACCAACTCAATCTTTTTAGTTTCTAGACCATAGTAAAGTAAAGCCAACAACATTTTTCCAGTTTCTAGGTTTAAGTAAAGTTTACTCAGAACAGGTGATAGCCGGCCTCAGGTAAAGCGATCTGTTGTCAGTGAGTGGGAGAGTAGGACGCTCCGGCCTTCCGCTCGAGTCTGCTCTCGCCAGGGACCAGATAGACCAGACAGTGATTCTGACAGGCTGCTAGGTAGGCTCTCCACAGCTCCGTGTCTTTCCAGAGACTCACCATCCAGCTCCCCTCGGCTTTACCTGACCCCCCTGGTTCCTTTTTCTCATCCCACAACCAGCAGGTAAGCCACCCACTGTGGATACAGGCGGCCGTACTTTTCAGGATAGCCGCTGCTACCCACCCCATGCCTCGGCTCTCCCCTTGCCATAACTCTCCATAAACACCTTTCCTGTACCCCCACACTATCTCCCCCACTCTAGCAACCTATCCGCCACCCATCCGCCACCCATCCGGTGCCAGTTGCACCTTTTCGGGTGGTTTTCGGGTGTTTTTCACCCCTCCGCGCCGGCCTGGAAGCAATCGCGGCAGCCGTGGCTGCGGCTTCAACTGCAGCCTAGTGGCGCGCCGCTCCTCGCCATCCCAAGCTCTCCCAAACTCCTGAAACGGCCCAGATACCCCCCATAGCCCTAGAAAGTAGCTCCTACCCCCACTCGATCCGTCCTGGCCCCTACAGCAGCACCGATCCACCCAATCTGGGAGTTCACCAACTTGGACTTTGCTGCTGGTTCAGCGGCCATCCCTACTACACCCAGCCCCAGCCCCCCCCCCCCCTGGTGGACACCGTAATACTTGATCCAGGGTTCGTCCGATCGCCTCTCGAGGGGTCAGGAAGGAATTTTTTCCCTACCACTGCATATTGGCATAGCATGATCAGGGTTTTTTGCCTTCTTCTGGATCAAGTCAGGATAGAGGATTCGGCTAATCCTTGACTATCCTCCCATCACCCCCCCCCCCCCCCTCGGTGTTTGGCAACCATGATAAATCTGCAATAATCAGCAGAGACCATCTGGGGTCTGAGGCGATTTGCCGCAATACTACCAGCCATCACCAAAAAAGCCCTGCAAGCTGAGCGTCTCTTTAGAACCGATCGGCGATCGACTATCAAGAGTCGCAGCCGTTTGCCACAACCGAAGCACATATCATGTGCTTTGATTAACACTAGATCGGCAGTAAAACACCGACTAGAAATCCATGACTTCATCCTGCAATACGATTTAGACTGTCTCTTTATTACAGAGAGCTGGCTCACAGCCGACTGTAACACCATTCTAGGAGAATTGGTGCCAGAAAATTATCGTATTATTACGGAAAACAGAATAGGGCAAAGAGGAGGAGGACTGGCGGTGATCCATAAGATTCATCTGGCGATCACAAAACCAGTCTTTCAAAACCCTCTTCCATTCATGGAAACCCTTACTCTACAATTGCAAGCAAACTCCCAGGAGACCGTCCGGATTCTACTCTGCTATAGGCCACCCGGCCCCAAGTCGCAGCTTCTCCCATTATTGACGGACTTTATCTCCACCTATACCCTTAACAGCAAACACCTTTTGCTGCTCAGGGATTTCAACCTCTGGGCCAATTCCCCACAAGACCCCGTTGCTGACGCCTGCATCGACCACCTGGAAGGATTAGGGCTTCAGCAACTAGTATGTGGGCCCACACATGCTTCAGGTCACACACTTGATCTCATTTTCAGACAAAATCTGGAAATAAAAATCTTGGAAAATAAACCGTTGCCATGGTCAGATCACCATGCCATCAAATTCATTCTTTCCAACTTCCCCCCCTTAACAAAAACATCAAATCCAGTGACTACACACTGGACTAGATGCCAGAAGAAGCTCCACTCGGAATTCTTCAAAACTGCATTACGGAAAAAAATAAAAACAAGCCAGCCACACCAAACGGCTGAAGAAACATTGGAATCCATAAACACAGCCCTATTACAGTCAGCTGACTTAATAGCGCCGAAACGTAAAACCAACATCCGGAAAACAAACTCCAGCTGGTTCAACAACCAACTGGCGTTACTAAAGCAAGAACGCAGAAGGGCAGAAGCTGCCTGGAAGAGAAGCCCATCAGATGAGAACCTTTCTATCTACAAGGCAATAACTAAGAAATATCACAAAGAAACCTTCAAAGCCAAGAAAAATTATTTTTCTGAGGCTATCAACAGCGCCCTCAACCGCCCCCGCGAACTCTTCAAGCTGGTCACTCAGACCATGAATCCAGGCTGTCTTGAAGCCCCCAATTCGGACACACAAGAATTTTGCAATGAATTATCGGATTACTTCATTAATAAAATCGAGGGAATCCGGCAAAGCATTCAGCAAAACAATTCCCCCCGTAGCCCCCCCCGGTAATAATTTACACAACACCTGTAGTAATTCACCCCAACCAGGTAAGTTCACGCTGGAACCTATCACTATCCAAGCCACAAAACATATCATCGGTACTCTGCGTAACAGCACTGCGCCGAATGATATCATCCCCACTAAACTGCTGAAGGAATGTGCCGACATCCTGGCACCTCCTATCACGCAGCTTATTAACCAATCTTTCATGGGGGGCATAGTGCCCTCCCAGTTGAAGGAGGGTATAATTAAACCCATCCTGAAGAAATCTACCCTGGACCCCAAGGATCCACTCCACCGCCGCCCCATAACAAGCTTAAACACTTTCTCCAAGATTATGGAGAAAGCAGTGGTGAAACAGCTGCAACAGCATCTAGATACCCACAAACTACTCGACCCATTTCAATCAGGTTTCCGACCCGGACACGGGATGGAAACAGCATTGCTCAAGATATGGGACGACGCCCTCGAGGCCGCAGACGAAGGAGAATCTTGTCTTCTGGTTCTGTTAGACCTGAGCGCAGCCTTCGACACAGTAGACCACAAGCTTTTATTGACCCGGCTAGCTGAAGTAGCCAGAGTCGCAGAAGGCGATTTATCTTGGTTCTCCTCTTTTTTGGAAAACAGATCGCAAATAGTGAAGTTAGGACCTTTCTTTTCTGAAAAACGCACGGTATCATGCGGAGTCCCTCAAGGATCCCCTCTGTCACCGGTGTTGTTTAACATCTATCTTCGTCCACTATTTGAGATCATCAGCAGTCAAAAACTGCTCTATCACTCATATGCAGACGACACGCAACTGTATTTCCGCATTTGCAATAAAAAGGATCACCACCTTAATCTAGAGACATGTCTCTCTTTGATAGAGGACTGGATGACAAAGAGTTATCTAAAACTCAACGGAGCGAAAACAGAACTCCTTCTGTTTCACGCCAAACGTAAGAATCAACCTGCAACAACTTGGACACCCCCGCCCATTCTGGGCAAAATCATCACCCCTAGCGCCAAAGTCAAAAGCCTCGGGGTCTTTTTCGACTCCTACATGACAATGGACGCACAAATAGGGTCAGTAGTCAGCGGATCTCACCATCTGCTGCGTCTACTACGTAGGCTTATTCCTTTTATTCCCAAAGATGACATTGCGGTCGTGGTGGGAACAATTGTAAACTCAAGATTAGACTATGCAAATGCCCTTTACCTTGGACTCCCAAGGTACCAAATCGCTCGTCTACAAGTCGTTCAAAATACGGCCGCCAGAATTGTGACTGGGAAAAAACCTTGGGAGTCCATCTCACCTTCACTGAGAGTCCTTCACTGGTTACCAGTAAAAGACAGAATTACTTTTAAAGCACTCTGTCTAACGCATAGATGTATCCATGGGAATGCTCCCCATTATCTATGCGAAAAAATAAAAGCCCATAACCCCAATCGCGTCTTGCGATCCACTAATCAAAATCTCCTGCAGATACCGAAAGCCGGATACAAATCCAGGAGATAGAAGATTTGTGGTCCAAGGTCCCAGACTATGGAACGCCTTGCCAACCAGTATTCGGTTGGAGGAGAACTACTTAGCATTCAGGAGAAAGATCAAGACTCATCTCTTTTGATACCAAAAGAGACAGGAACAACAAGCGCCCAGAGGCGATTCAGTTCGCATGTGCCGCGCTATACAAGTTTTCATTCATTCATTCATTCATTCATTTTAGTTAAATGTTCATGGACAGGTGTCTTTTTTCAACCTGATGCAAATCACATCAGAATTCCGACATAGGTTTAAGTTAGAAATATGAATTGTCTTGACTTAAAGGGTTGCACCGGTACCGATACTAGTATCGATATTGGTGCCGATAACGAGAATTTTCACAAGTACTTGTAGTGGGGCAAATGCTCTGATGCCTGCTCTCTACAACAGCTCCAACTTTACAAGAAGTCCCTCTGCATTGCACTCTGATGCTCTGGGATGGCAGGTCAGAAAGTCCAGACCGCAATCTACCAGTGGTAGATTGCAGTCTGGAATTGCTGACCTGCCATCCCAGAGCATCAGAGTGCAATGCAGAGGGACTACTTGTAAACTTGGAGATGTTGTTGAGAGCATAAGCTGATGCCTCCTCTGTAGTGATGACTCCTACCCATGCGGAGTGATAAAAACTGTACTTCTCTTATCCCAGCTAGTGGTGCCAGCAGCAGGAAGGAAGAGATCTTCAGATTATTGGTCTTCCCGGTCATCCAGAGTATTGAGCTTTTTTCTGCCTACCTCTGCGAGTTGGTGCTGGACGTAGACCCGACGTAGACCCGGCATCATATAGCTTGCTTCTGGTAAGCAGGGAATTTATAAGATGGTGGTTCGCGTTTTGCTGGTGGTGTCATTAATGAGCATTCACCCTTCTATCATCTACCTTCTTTTCGATTAGTGGTGGCTTGCACCAAGGCTTCATATTCATTCATATAGACTTTTTGGGTCATTTCCTAGAGATCCTCTAATTATTTTTTGAGTGGTGTATGTCAGGGCTCAAAATTTCAAGTCCTGAGCTACTAGCCAGGCCTTAAGAGTTACTCGCCACAAAACACGCCCCTTGTAAATAATCATATTTTAGTCAGATCATACATGGTATGCAGGGTCGTCTAATGTTAAATGGACCCTGGGCAAACATTTCCGTACCTCCTGTAGAAACACTACTGGAGAGGGTCAGGAAAACTGCAGACATGGCAAGGAGAGGACCAGAGAGACTACAGAGATGGTAAAGAGAGGACCAGAGAGACTGCAGAGATGGTAAAGAGAGGGTCAGAGAGACTGCAGGCATGAGAACGAGAGTGTCAGAGACTGCAGACATGGTGAGGAGAGGGTTAGAGAGACTGCAGGCATGAGATAGACGGTCAGAGAGACTGCAGACATGGTTAAGGAGAGAGGGTCAGAGAGACTGCAGGCATGGTTAAGGAGAGAGGGTCAGAGAGACTGCAGGGATGGTTAAGGAGAGAGGGTCAGAGAGACTGCAGGCATGGTTAAGGAGAGAGGGTCAGACAGACTGCAGGGATGGTAAGGAGAGAGGGTCAGAGAGACTGCAGGCATGGTTAAGGAGAGAGGGTCAGAGAGACTGCAGGCATGGTTAAGGAGAGAGGGTCAAAGAGACTGCAGGCATGGTTAAGGAGAGAGGGTCAGAGAGACTGCAGGGATGGTAAGGAGAGAGGGCCAGAGAGACTGCAGGGATGGTAAGGAGAGAGGGTCAGAGAGACTGCAGGGATGGTAAGGAGAGAGGGTCAGAGAGACTGCAGGGATGGTAAGGAGAGAGGGTCAGAGAGACTGCAGGGATGGTAAGGAGAGAGGGTCAGAGAGACTGCAGAGATGGTTAAGGAGAGAGGGTCAGAGAGACTACAGGGATGGTAAGGAGAGAGGGTCAGAGAGACTGCAGGGATGGTAAGGAGAGAGGGTCAGAGAGACTGCAGGAATGGTAAGGAGAGAGGGTCAGAGAGACTGCAGAGATGTTTAAGGAGAGAGGGTCAGACAGACTGCAGGGATGGTAAGGAGAGAGGGTCAGAAAGACTGCAGAAATGGTACAAGTACTGTGGATGCTGTGGTGATGAATGGCTCCCCCATCCCTCCACATTTCTGTAGAGGTGGAGATGTTGCAGCTCAGTGTACACTGCTCTAGGAACTGGGAGAGCATGTCCTCCCTCTACACTTGTTCAGTGTAATCCCTGATCCCTCCCCCTGCTCTGAGTGCCAATTTCTCTGCTCACTCAAATCATCAGCAGTGTCCAGTTTCAGACAGCACACAGGTCCCCTCATACTCCCGGCCAGTCAGCTCAGCAGTGTTCCAGAGCAGACAGCAAGTCCTCTCCTGTTCCTTTCCATTGTCAGCAGGTCAGACTCGGAAGCTGGGAAGGAGGAAGTTACATCTTTCTCCTCTGTCTGAATGCCGGGTCCTCCAAGCACCTGATTGGTTGTTAGGACGCTAGCAACCAATCGTTGTGACAGGCGGGACTTGGGAGACAACAGGAGAAAAATAGTAGTTCCACTTGATTGGGCACCTCTTCTGCTACTCGCAATAGGTAAATATGTACTCGCCAAATGCTAGCAGGCGAGTACAAATTTTGAGGGCTGGTGTATGTAATAATTTATCACTGTCACTGTTTTTATTTTGAGCGCAGCTCATTTACAATATTTGCATTACTTGATGTGTTATCTCACGTTAGTGCTACTGCTATGTTTTTTTCTTTTTTCTTTTCTTAATTTGGTTGTCACTTTATTAGGTTAGTGTCAGAGTCTATAGAACTTACCGAGGCCGAGATTCTGCGGACGGCTCACCCTTGTGAACCAGTGCTGACTGCCTTCTGGTGGTGGGAACAGAGGGGTGACAGCACCAGGAGGCACTGGTGCCGGAAACAGGTAGCTGAGTCAAGATGCAGATCGAGGAAGGCACAGGAAGGCACTGGAGACACCTGGTGGATGAGTGCGATATCCAGGAACACTGGATCTGCAGGCAGGCTGAGGAGACAGTCCGTAAGACAAACAGGATCAGGGGACCAAAGAGACAGACAAGTTCAAGGTACTGGCTGAGGGCCAAGGATCGGAGAGATCAGCGAAAGTCCAGTAATACAAGCCAAGGTCAAGGATTGGAGAGGTCAGCGGAGTCCAAGGGGTGCAAGCCGGGGGTCAAAGGATTGGAGAGATCAGCAAAGTCCAAGGCAGGCCGAGATCAGGTATTCAAACAGGTAAGCCAGGAAGTTTCAGGTCAAACAGGTTAAGGGCAGTGAGTCACATACAGGAGCTGATGACAAACCAGCAACCTGTCATGTGTCAGAGGCAGGTTTAAATAGGGCGGTGAGCACTGTGATTGGTTCCGGCGGGACCGCGTGCGCTCGCGCCGTGCCGCCGGACCGTGCCCGCGCACGTGCGCGCGCATGCGCTGAGTAGGGATGCGCGACAGCGCCACTCTTCTGTGCATGTGCGCGAAACCATAGTCCGCAGAATTGGTGCCCTGACAGTGCCCCCCCCAAGGGGCGGACTCCGGACGCCCAAGCTGGCCATTAGTTCTGGATGTTCTCGGTGAAAAGTCTGGATCAATCGAGGGGCATGAATGTTCCTGGAAGGCTCCCATGAATTGTCCTCCGGAGGATAGTCCTTCCATTTAATTAGATATTGGAGTTGTCTACCTCTCTTCCTGCAGTTCAAGATAGTTTCCACTTCAAATTCTCTTTCACCTTCAACCTCTACTGGCGGGGGCGGAGGTTCTCCCCTGCCCAGGAAAGGGTCCGGAACCAAAGGTTTAAGCAGGGAAGCATGGAATACCGGATGGATCCTGTAAGAATCGGGTAGCACCAGTTCAAAGGCCACAGGGTTGATCCTGCGTTTAATGTTGAATGGGCCAATAAATCTTGGGCCCAATTTTTGTGAAGAAATAGGCAATTTAAGGTTTGATGCGGATAGCCAAACTTCCCCACCGACCTGAAAGGTAGGGCAGTCCTTCCTTCCCCTGTCAAAGAATTTTTTATAGTCCTCCTGAGCTTGCCGCATTACTTCTTGCAATAGCTGAAAGTTCTGTTTAATGGAAGTTACACGTTCCTGGGCGGCCGGAACAGGTGTTTCAGGGATGAGATTTGGCAGGAAGGAGGTATGGAAGCCACAATTGGCCCAGAATGGGGCTTGGTTGGTGGTCGCATGGACCGAGTTATTGTATGCGAACTCAGCAGAGTCTAGTAGAGATCGCCAATTTATCCTGGGAGGCTGAACAAAAGCAGCGAAGGTACTGCTCCAAAGTCTGATTGGTTCTCTCGGTTTGGCCGTTGCTCCGAGGGTGGTAGGCCGAGGACAGACAGACTTTCACTTCCAGGGACTTACAGAGCTCCTTCCAGAACCTGGACGTAAATTGTGTACCCCTATCGGATACGACACTCTTAGGGACTCCGTGAAGTCTGATGATTTTGTTAAAGAACATTCTAGCCGTGTCAGAGGCTGAGGGTGTGCCGACCATGGGCAGGAAATGCGCCATCTTAGACAAGCGGTCGACCATGACTAGGATCGTGGTGAACCCCTCAGAAGGCGGCAGGTCCACGATAAAGTCCATTGAGATGTCTGCCCAAGGACGCTCCGGGATGGGTAGTGGCTTGAGTAGGCCCCAGGTTTTAGTATTAGATCCCTTGTGCAACAAGTGCAGGAGGCCACATAGGTTTTACAGTCACGTTTCCAGTCAGGCCACCAAAAGGACCGAGAGATCAATTCAGAGGTCTTGCAAGTTTGAGGTTGTGGAAGGTGCTTAGAAGTAACTGCCTTACCTCCCTTGGCACGAAGATCTTGTCTCGGGACCACCATAAATCTTCTCCTTTTACCAGGGACGAGACTTCTGAGTCAGAGCATTGGTGTGATGCCCTCTTAAGAAAACTGAGGAGGTCTGACTGGGAAATCAAGAAAAAAAATTGAGGTTTCAGAATAGTGCTGGGTTCTGATGAGCTGGGAGTTTCGGGAAACATCCTTGAAAGGGCATCTGCTTTACCGTTCTTTGATCTGGGTCTATACGTAATGTGGAAGTTGAAGCGTGTGAAGAAGAGTGCCCAGTGGGCCTGCCTGGGTCGAAGACACTTAGCGGAACGTAAATACTCCAAATTCCTGTGGTCTGTAAAAATCAAGATGGGATGGCTTGCCCCCTCCAGCAGGTACCTCCACTCTTCTAGCGCAAATTTGATGGCAAGCAACTCCCTATCGCCAACGTCATAGTTCTTTTCAGACAGAGTGAGTTTCCGGGAGGCATAGGCAACTGGGTGCAGAAGAGATTTGGGCCCCTGTCTCTGGGACAGGACGGCGCCAGTAGCGGACTCAGAGGCATCAACTTCTAGGATGAACGGTAGTGTAGGATCAGGGTAGTGTAGGACAGGAGCAGAGGAAAATACTGTCTTTAATTTGGAAAAGACCTCCTGGGCTTCCTGGGACCACTGGAAATGGCTTCTCTGCCTTGTGAGTTTGGTGATGGGAGAGACGATTGCGGAGAACCCGACAATGAATCTCCTATAAAAGTTGGCGAAGCCAATGAAGCGTTGGACACCTTTTTTTGTCTGTCGGGCCGGCCAGTCCTGAATGGCCTTAACCTTTTGGGGGTCCATGGCAACCCCATTTGCGGATATTATGAAGCCCAGGAATTGTACTGAGGATCTCTCAAACTCACACTTCTCTGCTTTGAGATATAACCGGTGCTTTCTGAGAATCGTGAGGACTTGTTTGACGTGGCCTTGGTGAAGTTCCAACGTGGCAGAGAAGATGAGGATGTCGTCTAAGTATACGACGAGGAAGTCATCCAGATGTTGGCGGAAGATATCATTGACCAAATGTTGAAAAGTGGCCGGGGCATTGCAGAGCCCGAAGGGCATGTCTAAGTATTCGAAATGTCCGAATCTAGACCTAAACGCCGTCTTCCACTCGTCCCCTTCCCTGATCCTGACTAGATTGTAGGCACCCCGGAGGTCGAGCTTGGAAAAGACCTGTGCCGAGCGAAAACGTTGAAACAACTCCGGGATGAGTGGTAATGGATACCTATTTTTAATGGTGATCTTGTTTAGCTCTCTGTAGTCGATGCAAGGTCTAAGGGAGCCGTCTTTCTTTTCGACAAAAAAGATCCCGGCCCCAGCGGGAGAGGAAGAAGGTCGAATTAATTTTTTCTCTAAGTTCTCGTCAATATAGGCTTTGAGAGCCACTAACTAGGTCTCGGAGAGGGGAAAGACGCGGCCTTAAAGGGATCTCGGCGCCAGGCAGGAGGTCGATGGGGCAGTCGTAAGGTCGATGTGGAGGCAGGCAATCAGCCTGTTGTTTATCGAAAACGTCTTTAAATTTCAGGTAGACCGGAGGAATGTGCAGGAGACTTTCTGGTGGGTTTAGAATGGTAAAGCAGGAGACAGGAGGAGGTGGAAGGCAGTGCCGAGAGCAGTATGAGGAGGTAAGGTTTATTTCTTTCATGAGCCAATTGATACAAGGTTGGTGAAGCTGCAACCACGGAAGACCCAGGATGATGGGATACATAGGAGATGGAATGAGGTCCAAACGAAGGTGCTCTTGGTGTCCCGAATCGGTGGTAGCAAGCAGAGGGAGAGTTTCCTGGGTGACCAGACCGGAACGAGGACGGGAACCATCAGCCAAGAGGACTTGAAGATGAACGTCTTTAGTGCGGAAGGGGACGTTCAGCTTCCGGGCCATAGTAGAGTCCAAGAAGCTGCTACATGCTCCAGAATCAATGATTGCCGGCAGGCGGGTTTCCCCGTCCGGAAGCTGAAGAGAAAGAAAAAGCATGATGTAAGTCTGTGGTAACTGGGAGGCATGGTAATTAAACACTGGTGAAGGTTTAAACTTACTAGGCCTGACGGGGCAGTTGAGGAGGAAGTGGCTATCCGCACCACAGTAGAGGCAAAGATTCTCCCGTCGCCTGCGCAGTCGTTCCTCGGGGGTGAGTGGTGCGTGAACTACGCCAAGCTGCATGGACTCTGGATCCGGCAATGAGGAATTGGATGGAGCAGGTGGAGGAATGGGTACTGAAGGCTGTCTTGGCGGAGTCCAGCTGAGACGGGTGGTCTGGAACCGCTCAGAACGCCGCTCCCGCAGGCGTCTGTCCAGTTTGGTGGCAGACTGGATCAGGCCTTCCAGTGAAGCGGGAGTCTCAGAACGTGCAAGCTCATATTTTAGGGCCTCGGAGAGACCCTGGCGGTACTGGTACTTTAAAGCCACCTCGTTCCAACCTGTGTCGGCCGACCACTTCCTGAACTCAGCGGTATAGTCCTCTATGGGTCGCCGACCCTGATTCAGATTGTGGAGGGTGGCTTCTGCATTGGCAGAGCGCAGCAGATCGTCGTAGAGTTTGGCCATGTGAGTGAAGAAGGCATCAATGGTGTCCAGAACAGGGCTTCTTTGTTCCATTAAGCTATGGGCCCAGGCCTGGGGCTCATCTGAGAGAAGGGAGATGACAAACCCTACTTTTACAGCTTCCGAGCAAAAGGTCCTTGGTTGTAGGGCAAAATACAGGGTGCAGGCATTCTTAAAGGCCCGATACTTCCTTCGGTCACCTACAAACCGTTCGGGTGTAGGTACTCAGGGTTCGGGGTGCGAGACCATTACTGCTGGACCCGGGGAAGATGACGGAGCTGCGTGCCCTGTAGTTTGGATGGCAGGTGCCGTGGGAGGTCCGGGTGGAGTGGCTAATTGCTGTAGGCGGCCGTCCATCTGGAGATATGCCTCTTGTAGTTTTTGCACCGCTTCGGTCAGGGCGGAGACTTGTTGGCAGAGGGTTTCAAATCGTGAGCGCGCCCGGTCGGCCTCAGACATCTGGCTGGTTTGTACTGTCAGAATCTATAGAACTTACCGAGGCCGAGATGCTGCGGACGGCTCACCCTTGCGAACCAGCGCTGACCGCCCTCTGGTGGTGGGAACAGAGGGGTGACCGCACCAGGAGGCACTGGTGCCGGAAACAGGTAGCTGAGTCAAGATGCAGATCGAGGAAGGCACAGGAAGGCACTGGAGACACCTGGTGGATGAGTGCGATATCCAGGAACACTGGATCTGCAGGCAGGCTGAGGAGACAGTCCGTAAGACAAACAGGATCAGGGGACCGAAGAGACAGACAAGTTCAAGGTACTGGCTGAGGGCCAAGGATCGGAGAGATCAGCGAAAGTCCAGTAATACAAGCCAAGGTCAAGGATCGGAGAGGTCAGCGGAGTCCAGGGGTGCAAGCCGGGGTCAAAGGATTGGAGAGATCAGCAAAGTCCAAGGCAGGCCGAGATCAGGTATTCAAACAGGTAAGCCAGGAAGTTTCAGGTCAAACAGGTTAAGGGCAGTGAGACACATACAGGAGCTGATGACAAACCAGCAACCTGTCATGTGTCAGAGGCAGGTTTAAATAGGGCGGTGAGCACTGTGATTGGTTCCGACGGGACCGTGTGCGCTCGCGCCGTGCGCGCACTCCCGCACGCGCCGCGCCGCCGGACCGTGAGCGCGCATGCGCTGAGTAGGGACGCGCGACAGCGCCACTCTTCTGCTCATGTGCGCGAAACCATAGTCCGCAGAATTGGTGCCCTGACAGTTAGCGCTGCATTTTACTACTTTATATCACCTAGATGACTGCAGCATTTATCCAATGCTGCAACTGGCTCTACACCGAGAGCGGAGTGATCAAAGACCACAAATCATTCAGTTATCCGGTCTGCTCTGAGCACAGAGCAGTAACTCTCAGTCACTCATTCTGTCCTCTTCCCCTCCAGCACTCACGGTGGTCTGTGGAGAAGGCTCCTCTCAGCAGCACTCTCCTGGTCAGGCATCTGGGTGGAGCTTACATTACTGTCAGGATCCTTGCAGAGCCTGGACCCCCTCTGTGACAAAAGCCCTCTGTTGGCTGAATCTGTTTCAAAATTGTACAGAACTAAGTGCACTCCTGTGACCCACAGGAGAAGTATGGCTAAAAGAGCATTGTTCACACTTCTTCTTTAACCGCTTTAGATCCGCGCTATAGTCGAATGACGGCTTTAGCGCTGATCTAAATTGGCAACAAGCTGTCAATTGACGGCTTGTCACTAGCACGTTCCCCGCGCGCTCTTCAAAGCGCCACGGGGAAATTCTGTGTTGCCCGTGTCCCTTGGATACAGCCAATCACAGATCGCCGCGAATGGCCAATCACAGTGGCCTTTTGCGATGCGATCTTAAACATATGAGATCATCTTTCATTGCCGTTTTACAGAGACAGCGTCCTGTCTCTGGAGAGGGGACCGATCTGTGTCCCTTGTACATAGGGACACAGCATCGGTCACCCCCCAGTCCCCCCTCCCCCCACAGTTAGAACACTATGTAGGGAATACATTTAACCCCTTTCCTCACCCCCTAGTGTTAACCCCCTCAATGCCAGTCACATTTATACAGTAATTAGTGCAAATTTATAGCACTGATCGCAGTATAAATGTGAATGGCGCCAAAATTGTGTCAAAAGTGTCTGATGTGTCCGCCATAACGTCGCAGTCCCAATAAAAATCGCAGATCGCCGCCATTTCTAGTAAAAAAAAATAATAAAAAATAATAATTCTGTCCCCTATTTTGTAGGCGCTATAACTTTTGCTTAAACCAGTCGCTTATTGCAATTTTTTTTTTTTTTTTTTTACCAAAAATATTTAGAAGAATACGTATCGGCATAAACTGAGAAAAAAAATGTGTTTTTTTTTAAATTGGGATATTTATTATAGCAACAAGTAAAAAATATTGTATTTTTTTTCAAAATTATCGCCCTTTTTTGTTTATAGCACAAAAAATAAAAACCGCACAGGCGATCAAATACCACCAAAAGAAAGCTCTACTTGTGGGGAAAAAAGGACATCAATTTTGTTTGGGAGCCACGTCGCACGACCGCGCAATTGTCAGTTAAAGCGACGTAGTGCCGGATGCTGAAATTTCACCTGGGCAGGAGGGGGGTATATGTGCCCAGTAAGCAAGTGGTTAACCAGTATCCACCCCCACTATAGCTGAAAGATGGCCACAGCACAGGTTGACTTTGCCAGGAGGGCATCCGTGGATATCCTCCTATGATGGTGCTGACCTTAGGACACAGATCGGGGTAAAGGACCAATCATTGTTCCTATTTACCATGTGATCAGATGTGTCCAATGACAGCTGATCACAATGTAAACACAAGTCGGTTATCAGCATTCCTTTCCTCATGCTGACAGCGTGAGCAGAGGAGAGCCATTAACTGGCTTGTGTTAAAGGGACATCTATACTGACACTGAGCACTGATTATAAGTGCAGTCCCAATGGTGTCCATCAGTGCTGCCCATAAGTGTACAGTTACACCAGTGTTGCCAATCATTGCTCATCAATGCCTCCTCATCAGTGCCACCTACCAGTGCCTATCAGTGCCCATCAGTGTTGCTCATCAGTGCCACTTTACAGTGACACCTATCAGTGCCCATCAGTGCCACCTATAAGTGCCAATCAGTGCTGCCTATCAGTGCTGCCTATCAGTGCTGCCTATCATTGCAGCCTCATCAGTGCCTCCTCATCAGTGCCCACCAGTGCCAATCAGTGCAGCTTATCAGTTCCCAACAGTGCAACCTATAAGTGCCCAACAGTGCAGCCTATGAGTGCCCATCAGTGCAGCCTCATCAGCACACATCAGTGAAGGAGAACAATTACCTGTTTGAAAAATGTTATAACAAACTATAAAAAAATGTAAATGAAAAAACCCAGTGGTGATTAAATACCCCAAAATAAAGCTCCATGTGTTTGAAAAAAATAATAACAATTTCATATGGTCACAGTGCCTAGAAGGCAAGTGGTTAATGCCATACTGTATAACCTAAAGGAGTTGTAAAAAAAAATGTTATGCTGAAATGACTGTTTACAGGGTATAGAGACATAATAGTTAACTGATTACTTTTAAAAACAAATAAAAATAGATAAAAATCAATCATATAATGTACCTGTAGTTTTTAGTTTTGTTTTTGCATGTTGTTTCCTGCCTCTCTGCTGTACAGAGCATACAGAGCCACAGGGCAGTGATGGTTTGGAAAATGAAACTGGGGTTTTAGACACATAGTAATCACACCTCCTTGAAGTTAGTGACCACAGAGAGAAAGCTCCCAGCACTGTGGTTATAAGGAAACAGGAAGTGTGGAGATCAAAGAATTCAGTCACCCATTCCAACCTAAGCACATATCATGTGCTTTGATCAACACAAGATCGGCAGTAAAACACTGACTAGAAATCCATGATTTCATACTACAATACGATTTAGACTGCCTCTTTATTACAGAGAGCTGGCTCAAAGCCGACTGTAACACCATTCTAGGAGAATTGGTGCCAGAAAACTATCGTATTATAACTGAAAACAGAATAGGGCAAAGAGGAGGAGGCCTGGCGGTGATCCACAGGACTAACCTTGCAATCACTAAACCAGTCCTTCAAAACCCTCTTCCATTCATGGAAACCCTTACTCTGCAACTGCAAACAAATCCCCAGGAGACCATCCGGATTCTTCTCTGCTATAGGCCACCCGGACCAAAGTTGCAGCTTTTACCATCACTGACGGAATTTATCTCCACTTATACCCTAAACAGCAAACACTTTTGCTGCTCGGGGACTTCAATCTCTGGGCCAACTCCTCACAGGATCCCGTTGCCGACGCCTGTATTGACCACCTGGAAGGATTTGGACTACAACAACTACTATGTGGCCCCACACATGCCCCAGGTCACACACTCAACCTAATTTTCAGACAAAATCTGAAAATAAGTATTTTGGAAAATGAACCGTTGCCATGGACAGATCACCATGCAATTAAATTCATAATTTCCAAAATTCCCCCATTGATAAAAACACCTAAACCGGTGACAACACACTGGACTAGATCTCAGAAGAAGCTCCATTCGGAACTCTTCAAATCTACCTTAGGAAATAAAATAAAAACACTCCAACCACTCCGAACAGTCTCAGACACACTGGATGCCATAAATATAGCCATACTACAGTCAGCCGACTTAGTAGCACCGAAACGCAAAGCCTGCATTCGGAAAAACAAGTCCGGCTGGTTCAACAACCAGCTGTCGTTACTGAAGCAAGAGCGCAGAAGGGCGGAAGCCGCCTGGAAAAGAAGCGCTTCAGAGGAGAACCTCATCTGGCTACAAGGCAATAACAAGAAAATACCATATAGAAATCTTCCAAGCCAAGAAACATCATTTTTCTAAGGCCATCAATAGTGCCCTAAATCGACCCCGCAAACTCTTCAAGCTGGTCACTCAGACCATGAATCCAGGCTGTCTTGAAGACCCCAATTCAGATACCCAAGAATTTTGCGATGAATTATGGGATTTCTTCATCAATAAAATTGAGGAAATCCGGGAAAGTATTCGACAAAACAATACCCCCCGCAACCCCCCCTTAATCAACCACACAACACCGATAGAAACCTTCTACAATTAACTAAGTACACTCTGGAACCCATCTCTGTTGATGCCACAAAAAATATCATCGGTACTTTGCGAAACAGCACAGCGCCTAATGATATTATCCCCACTAAACTGCTGAAGGAATGTGCCGACATCATGGCACCATCTATCAAGCAGCTTATAAACCAGTCATTCAAGGAAGGCATAGTGCTCTCCCTGCTGAAAGAGGGCACAATCCAGCCCATCTTGAAGAAACCTACCCTAGACCCCAAAGACCCAACTCACCGCCGTCCCATAACAGGCCTAAACGTTCTATCCAAGATAATGGAGAAAGTAGTGGTACAACAGCTGCAACAGCATCTAGATACCCATAATCTACTTGATCCATTTCAATCAGGTTTCCGTCCCGGACACGGGACGGAAACAGCATTGCTCAAAATATGGGACGACGCTCTTGAAGCCACAGATGAAGGAGAATCTTGTCTCCTGGTTCTACTCGACCTAAGCGCAGCCTTTGACACAGTAGACCACAAACTATTGCTGACTCGGCTGGCTGAGTCGCAGAAGGTGATCTATTATGGTTTTCCTCCTTTTTGGACAACCGATCACAAACAGTGAAATTAGGACCTTTCACTTCTGAAAAACGCATGGTGTCATGAGGAGTCCCTCAAGGATCCCCCCTATCACCGGTGCTCTTCAACATCTATCTTCGCCCTCTCTTTGAAATCATCAATAGCCAACAACTACTTTATCACTCATACGCAGACGACACGCAACTGTATTTTCACATCTGCAATAAAAAGGATCATCATCTCAGTTTAGAGAATTGTCTCTCTTTGATAGAAAACTGGATGACCAAGAGTTATCTTAAACTCAACAGTTCCAAAACAGAACTCCTTCAGTTTCACGCCAGTCGCAAGAGTCAACTGGCAACTACGTGGACACCCCCGCCCATTCTGGGCCAGATCATCCCCCCTAGCTCCAAAGTCAAAAGTCTCGGAGTCATCTTTGACACCTACATGACAATGGACGCACAAATAGGGTCAGTAGTCAGCGGATCTCACCATCTGCTGCGCCTACTACGCAGACTTATTCCTTTTATCCCCAAAGAAGACGTAGCAGTTGTGGTGGGAACAATTGTGAACTCCAGACTGGACTATGCAAATGCCCTTTACCTCGGAATCCCAAAGTACCAAATCGATCGTCTGCAAGTCGTTCAGAATACGGCCGTCAGACTTGTGACTGGGAAAAAACCCTGGGAATCAATCTCACCTTCTCTGAGATCCCTTCATTGGTTGCCAGTAAAAGACGGAATTGCTTTTAAAACACTCTGTCTGACTCATAAGTGCATCCATGGGAAGGCTCCGCAATATCTAAGCGAAAAGATAGAAGCCCACAATCCCAATCGCGTTCTGCGATCCACCGACCAAAATCTGGTCAAGATACCCAAAGCCAGATACAAGTCCAAAGGAGAAAGAAGGTTTGCTTTCCAAGGTTCCAGACTATGGAACGCTTTACCAACCAGCATTCGGTTGGAGGAAAACCACCTGAGCTTCAGAAGACAGATAAAAACTCTGCTCTTTTGATGACCAGAGAGACAGAAACAACAAGCGCCCAGAGGCGATTTAGTTTGCATGTGCCGCGCTATATAAGTTTTTCATTCATTCATTCATTCATCAGAGAAGAATTACAGCAACTCCAAAGCAAAAATGAACAATGAGGACATGAAAACAGCACTGCATTAAGGTAAAGGAAGCTATTAATATTCCTTTACAAACCCTTTAAGGACACTGATTTACAATCCTAAGAAAACCTTTTTCCTTATTTCTAAGAAAATATGATATTCATCTGTAGGTTTTGTGTGAATTGTAACCTGTTCTAAGCTATCAGTATTAGGGATCACCTATCCATTTTTCTTACAAAGAGTTGCTTTTAAAAGGCTATATTCCATGTAGACCTACAGCTATACATTTGATGTATGCATTTGCATAATTACCAAGACACAATGATCCATGTCCACATTGAAAATGGCCCCTATGCACCATTTATTATACCATTTTCATTTCAAGAAAAAACTATTTCACATTATATGTTGCTTCAACATTTATGTCTAATACCGTAGTCCTTCCAGGGTAAATTTAACAACATGTCACCTGCAATGAATCATTCCAATTAGTTGCTTTCAATCTTAAATTCCCTGTTTAAAAAAAGAAAATAATAGAATAGATAAAAAAACAGATGGAGGACAAGAGTGTAAAGATGAGATGTTTTACATAAGGCAGCATAACAATTGGTACCTATTTTACTGATCATTTCCAGGCTGAATCTGTCTGGACAAGCCAAGTGTTACAGATAAAACATGAACATTTACTTCTACTTTGTAAAGTTCAGTAGTGGAAAGAAAAAAAATTGATTTCTGCCTTAATATGAACGAACATGCAAAACTGAACACACTCTGCTTAACCTGTGTATGATAAATGTGAATTGCAAAAATGTAAGCAATTTTAAACAGTTAACGACAATACTTTGTTGTGCACGTGGATTGTGTAAAGTCATTGACAGGATGGAGGATTAACTGAAAAAAAAACAATTCAAATCTGAAGAACGCTTATTTGTTCATACTTTTATTTAGTCAATGGAGTAATTGTGTAAGATGGTTATTCAGTTTTAACGCATCACGAAATGTCACCAATGACCAGCTGACCATTTATTTCTACTGAAAATTCCAGATACACATTGCCCTTTCCCTATTGGGATACCACTGTATGATACTGTGTCATAGCAACATTTTTCAATGACAGCATGATAGCAACATTAGAATTCTGTCTGACAGGGCTATTGTCTTAGCTGTAATACTACCAGAGACACTATTTTCAATTGGTTATGCATGTTCTCTGTGCATTAGTGTGTTGTCTTACTGTACTTTAATTTTCAACCCACAGTTATACCACTTATGTTGTCTGCCTATATAGGATCAAACTTGCAGAGGCGCATGCACGAGGCTGACTAGGCAGGTAATGTCCACCTAGTGCTCCAAAATAATACAAGTTGAAGACGCTTTTTACATTGAAACGGTAACCGGCAGATAGACATTACTCTCAGGCACATAATTATATGATGTACACCGTAAAAAAATCAAAACTAAAACCAGCAAAAGTCCCTGAAGTGCTGACGAGAGCTGTAAATAAAATGACTGCAGCATCTCCCCCCCCCCCCCGCTCATCATTACCTCACTCACAGAAACTGAGTAAAACTCAGACAACTTATGATATTGAGCCTGAACCTGAATTTGACCTCAGTTTGAACCCGAATATTCTACAGGATACTACACCCAATTCAGACCTTATCTCCCAATTTGAAAGAGTCATACAAAGGGCACTGCAAAACACCTCAGATACCATTACAAAAAAATTGACATGAGAAATCTGTGAGGTGGGAAGATGAACATCTGTAATGGAACAAAGAATGGAAGAAATAGATGAAATAACTGCAAATTAGAATGACGAATCGGAATTTCTTAAGGAAAACAATATTTCCCTTAATAATCGCTTGTAAGAATATAAAAACAGAGCTAGAAGGTCTAATCTGCGAATCCATGGTGTACCAGAATCTATAACAGATCTCCTTCCCGCCATTACTACACTATTCCATGAACTAGCTCCTGCAATTCCTGAGGAACGCTTGGAAATGGATAGGATCCACAGGTCACTACTGTAGCTCCAAGAAAAGAAGATGGCCCCCCAAGAGACATTATCATTAAACTTCATTATTTCAAAACTAAAGAACAACTTCTGGAAGAACATATAAAGACAAGAAGGACATGCGCCAAACTAAGTGTAGTAAATTAGGGATTTAATGAAGTGAAAATAATAGTAAACAGTAGATTGGCTACTCACAAAACAATTGTGAGTAGCCATCTACTGTTTACTATTATTTTCACTTCATTAAATCCCTAATTTACACACTTAGTTTATGTCCTTCTTGACTATCTTTATATGTTTTTCATGACCTTTTGCCACTAGTGTTGTTGGACTATATTGCATTTTTTAACCTTTGGGCCATCTACCTATATTTTAACATCTTTTGTATGATCATTTATTCTGGAAGAAGCCCTATCATTTTATGGTCTTATTATTTTATTCATTTATTTTTTTTTTCCCTTTGACTAGATCATGTTGCAGGACCTTTCACAGGAAACCCTAACCAAAAGAATGATGATGAAACCACAAATACAAATCCTTCAATACAACCACATTTCTTACCGATGGGGTTTCCCCTTTGCTCTTCGTTTTTCATATAAAGGCACTTCCTATACCTGCAAATCTGCTGAAGACCTTAAAGCGGGGGTTCACCCTAAATCAACTATCTACCATTAGATCCAGCATAATGCTGACATGTGCAGTATGCTGTTTTTTTTTGTACTTATCGTTTTATCAGGGCTTTCTTATCTGGCACTGAGTGGGGATTCCTTCCGGGTATAGGCGTTCCTAAGGCAAGCCTAGTTGATTGACAGGCTAGAAAAGCGCATCACGCCTTCCGAAAATAGCCGAAGTGACGCTCTGCAATTTACGGTGCCTGCTCAGTCAGCTCTACATGGCAGGCTCAGGCGCCGTATAGCGCCGTAAACAGCCGAGTGTCACTTCGGCTATTTTCGGAAGGCGTGATGCGCTTTACTACCCCGTCAATCAAATAGGCTTGCCTTAGGAACGCCTATTCCCAGCAGGAATCCCTGCTCGGAGCCACATAAGAAATCCTGATAAAAAGTACAAAAAACAGCATACTGCAGATGTCAGCAGTATGCTGGATCGAATGGCAGATAGTTGATTTTTGGGTAAACCCACGCTTTAATTCCACAATTCATGAACTTCGTCTTTCCGTTCCTGAAAATACATCAGAAGGCTCCAAACAAAGAGCAGCCTCAGGATCTCCCTCAAAGCAACATGCCATTTCAACTCTTTAAACTCATCCCAGCACTCATAAGAGGAGCCGCTTAATTGCCCCCCAGCAAGTTACTGCAGAACAAATGGACTAAATCTCATCTCATTGGTGATATAAATTGTACAATCATATATAATTGACTCTACAGTATGTCTGTTATAAGGACCTCTGAGATAGAATGTTTCTCTGTCTCGGTAGATCTCCTCATTAGTAGATTCCCCTAAAAGTTCTAGTTCTATACAAGATTAATCCCCTTAGACAAATTGTTAAAAAATTAACTTATATTTTCGATACTAATCTACAAGTACATGACACTGTGACTGTTTTCCTTGATTTGGATGTAGAGCCAGGGTATGCCCAATTGGCTATGTTTTGTACACACTCCTATTTTTTCCTTTTGGAAATCAATAAATACTTAAATTTAAAAAAAAAAATAACTTATAGTTATGCTGTACAGATTGATGAGTCTGGGCTTCATGTGGTAAACAACTATAGGGATCTTATGACTCTCTCTGTATTGTCTTCAAATGTATGACCTAACTCATTCAAGTATGAGTTTTTTTTTTATATATATATATATATATAAATCCCCTATGTCATTATAAGACTCCCATTAGTTCTACATGATTTGTATGTGTTATTTAAATAACCCTGACTCAGATGAGGAATATCCTTTCTAATATCCTATTGATCTTAAGGAATATCTAAATACGTTATTGTTTCATTTACTTTTATCCCTTTAACCACTTTACAACTGCCCTATAGACAAAGTACATCTACAGGGCGGTTGCTTAACTCTAATGCCGCGTACACGCGGTCGTTTTTTGCGATGAAAAAAAACAAAGTTTTTTAAAACGTCATTTAAATTGATCGTGTGTGGGCAAAACATCGTTTTTTGTCTTAAAAAAAAAACGACAAAAAAAAAATTCCAACATGTTTGAATTTTTTGTGTTGTTTTTCAAAACGTCGTTTTTTGTTTCACAAAAAGTCACCGTGTGTAGCAAAAACGTCGTTCAAAACGACGTTTTTCAACCCGCGCATGCCCAGAAGCTAGTTATGAAGCGAGCTTCAATGGAAAAGAGTGGAAAAACGATGGTGTGTATGCAAAATTGTCTTTGAAAAGTGACGTTTCAAAAACATCGTTTTTTACTTCACAGAAAACGTTGTTTTTTTTCATCGCAAAAATCGACCGTGTGTACGCGGCATAAGAGGACGTTAATTAACGGCCTCTCAAAATCGCGCTCCCGCGCGCCCCCTGAGGCATGCACACGGGAGCGTCCGTGACCGCCGGGTCCCGGCGGGACCCGGCGCATCACGGATCACGGTAAATCGCCGATGATATCGGCGGTTTACCACATGATCGCTCCGTCCAATGACGGAGCGATCACTTGTAAACAAGCCGGCGTCATGTGATGACGCCTGTTCCTCCCTCCCCTCTCTGTACCGATTGGTACAGTGTGAGAGGAGAGGGGTGGGAGCGGATGTCAGCGGTGGTGCTGTGGGCTGGATCTGTGACAAATGCAGTCACAAATCCAGCCCACAGCACTGCCGCTGACATCCGCTCCCTCCCTGCTCAGCCATCCCTGCTGCAATACTCTGCAATACTCTGCTGGGCAATGCTCTGCAATACTGGGCAATACTCTGCTGGGCATTACTCTGCAATACTGGGCAATACTCTGCAATACTCTGCTGGACAATACTCTGCAATGCTGGGCAATACTCTGCAATACTCTGCTGGGCAATACTCTGCAATACTCTGCCGGGCAATACTCTGCAATACTGGGCAATACTCTGCAATACTCTGCTGGGCAATACTCTGCAATACTGGGCAATACTCTGCAATACTCTTCTGGGCAATACTCTGCAATACTGGGCAATACTCTGCAATACTCTGCAGTACTGGGCAATACTCTGCAATACTGGGCAATACTCTGCAATACTCGGCAGTACTCTGCAATACTGGGCAATGCTCTGCTGGGCAATACTCTGCTGGGGAATACTCTGCTGGGCATACTCTGCAATACTCTGGGCATACATCGCCCCTGTCCCCGTGAGCTCGCATGCAGAAGCAAACGCATACGCAAGTCCCGTCCACATATGAAACCGGTGTTCAAACCACACATGTGAGGTATCTCTGCAAACGTTAGAGCGAGAGCAATAATTTTGGCCAAAGATCTTCTCTGTAACTAAAAACATGTAACCAGTAAAAATATTTAAAGCGTCGCCTATGGGAATTTTTAAGTACCGAAGTTTGGTGCCATTTGACAAGCGTGAGCAATTTTGAAGGGTGATATGTTAGGTATCTTTTTACTCGGCGTAACTTTATTTTTCATATAATGCAAAAACATTGGGCTAACTTTAATGTTTTTTTAAAAAACATTTCCAAAAAAAACGTGTTTGAAAAATTGCTGTGCAAATACCATGCGCAATGAAAAGTTGCAATGACCGCCATTGTATTCTCTAGGGTCTTTGCTAAAAAGCATATATAATGTTTTGGGGTTCTATGTAATTTTCTAGCAAATAAATTATGATTTTTACATGTAGGAGAGAAATGTCAGAATTGGCCTGGGTGCTCCCTGCATGTTGGGCCTCTGTATGTGGCCACACTGTGTAAAAGTCTCACACATGGGGTATCGCCATACTCAGGAGGAATAGCAGAATGTGTTTGGGGGTGTAATTTGTGGTATGCATTTGCTATGTGTGAGAAATAACCTTATATGAAAATTTGGTGAAAAAAAATAAAAATAAAAAAAATCTGGATTTTGCAAAGAATTGTGGAAAAAAATAACAACTTCAAAAAACTCACCAGGCCTCTTTCTAAATACCTTGGAATGTCTTCTTTCCAAAAATGGGTCATTTGGGGGGTATTTGTACTTTTCTGGCATGTTAGGGTCTCAAGAATTGAGAGATGCTGTCAGTACATCAGGTGTGATGAAATTGATAAATTTTCAGTAATTGGTACCATAGCTTGTAGACCCTATAACTTTCACCCAGACTAAATAATACCCAACATTTTTTTTTTACCAAAGATATGTAGCAGTATACATTTTAGGCCAAATTTATGAAGAAAAATTACTTTTTTGCAAAATGTTATAATAGAAATGTAGAAAAATTATTATTTTTTACAAAATTTTTGTACTTGTTTCATTTATAGCAAAAAACAAAACGCATAGGTGATTAAATACCACCAAAAGAAAGCTCTATTTGTGGGGGAAAAAATACAAAAATTTAATTTGGTTACAGTGTTGAATTGTCATTCAAAATGTGAGAGCACCGAAAGCTAAAAATTGGTCTGGTTCATAAAACGACCTTTGAAATGCTGTGTACTACTTCTACTCCTCAAAAACACCTAATATCAAAAACACATTCATTATTATTCTCTGACATTAACCCAATGGAAGATGATATTGCCAAGCAGTGGACAAAAGAACTTGATTTAGATCTCTCTCTCAATGACTGGACTCACATTTTTAGATACATACATAAAGGCTCAATGAATGTCCTGACTCAAGTAAATGGCTAATAAGCTCTATTCAAGATGGTATAGAACACCTTATATCATCCATAAATTCAACCCTATCACCCCACCTACCTGCTGGCGTTGTAAAACATCACTAGGAACTCTCCTACACATTTGGTGGGACTGCCCCATTATACAAACATTCTGGAAGGAAATACACCGCATTATCACTCTTGTCACGACATATTCTCCAAATTTCAACGCAGCTCAATACCTACTTCATCATACATATTTACCTCATTATATCTACAAAAATAGTATAATAATAAATTTAATAAACGCAGCCAAACTTTGCATACCTACACATTGGAAAGACACATCTCCTCCTAGCTTGTCCGAATGGTTCCAACGGATCAATAAAATTGCCGAAATGGAAGACCTGATTCTACAAGCTAAAGACTCTCCCACAAAATTTCATGAAAAATGGGCTTGCTGGACACTCTTTACGGAATCTACTGAATTCAAAACTTTATCGCTGCAACCTTCACTGGCTTAAACGAAATATGATTTTTATGTCATAACGATAAAGAATATTATTGGATGATCTCTTGCTTCTTTCACTATTTATCTCCCCCCCCCTTTTTTTTACTTAAAGGTTTACTGCTGAATGCTGAAATAACCATTGTAACTTTTTATGCACCAAACAAGAATCCTCTTTCTTTTCTTTCACATATGTTTAATGTTGTAGACACGCATACAAAAGGGATGCTTATAATGTGTGGTGACTCAAATCAAGTGATTTATCTTTTCTTGGATAAATCCCCTACACCTTATACAAACCTTCGTCCCACATACCAACACCTTCTCAACCAACATTCACTTTTATATACTTGGCGTGAACAACACCCTAGGGAAAGGTAATATACCCACTATTCTTACCCCCACAAACAATTCTCTCAAATTGATCATTTATTTACCAATATTAATTCCACACAACTTATTCTTCACTCACTAATCACCCCATGTACCTGGTCAGACCATGATGCAATTATTACCACCTTCTCCTCCTTTGTCCCTAAACCCAACTATTGCACTTGAAATATAAATGACAATCTTTTTAGCTTCCTCTACCTATAGACAAACTATTGAAAATGCCATTCAAGATTATACTACAATCAATTCTCTGCCTGAAATAAACCAACTGACACTCTAGGAAGCCTACAAACCTACAATAAGAGGAGTTTGCCTTAGCCAATCAACCTATCTCAAAAAACAAAACAAAATTACTGTACCCAAACACAATTAGAAGAGAAATTCTACAAAGCCTTGGAGGACTTTCAAACATCCTCTTCCCTAAGTAACACATTGACATATGACAAAGCTAAGTTGGAATTAGATGTCTTTTTAACGGATTCGGCAGAAAAAATCCTCAGGAAAGCTAGACATACACTATACATGAAAGTGAACAAACCTACAACCTTTTTAGCCTTAACTCTATGTAAAGCAGATCACATCAGGAAACCAATTACAATCCGGTTACAAATTACAAAAAATAACTATTCTAGCAATCCACTAAAAATAGTAAATGAGTTTTGTAGAAAACTTGCTGATTTATACAAAGACACCCATAAATGTGATCAAACTAAACTAACCTCCTTTTCATCCAATATCCAACTTCCCTCTCTCAACTCTCATCAACATGACTCTCTTGAAAAGTCCATTACAACAGAAGTAATATCAGCTATAAAAACCTTGAAAATACATAAACACCCTGGCCCAGATGATTTTTCAGCCACTTATTACAAAAGATTCTCTACATTACTCCCCCCCCCCCCCTTCTAACAGAATCTTTTAATTCTCTCCTCTCAGGGCATTCTTTTTATCCAGAATCCCTGCTAGCTTCTATATCAATGATACCAAACTCTGATGACACATCCTGGTCCAATTATAGACCTATTTCTGTACTAAATTTAGACATTAAAAAATACTAGCTAAAGTTCTGTCAAATAGACTTAATCCAATAATAGGAAAACTTATAAATAAAGACCGAACAGGCTTCATTCATTCTAGACACACAGGAAATAATATAAGGAGAGCAACCCTCATTGCACATATAGCGCGTACCCACCGCATCCCTGCCTGTTTCCTCTCTATCGATATACAAAAAGCATTTAACAGTCTATCTTGGGATTATCTAAAATCTATTCTCCAAAAATGGGGCTTTGGAACACATTTTTTAAAATGGATATTATCACTATATGATAATCCAAAAGCATATGTTTTATTTTCAGGATTCCGCTCTGAACCCTTAGGCCTTGTACACACGATCAGACATGTCTGATGAAACTTGTCTGACGGACCGTTTTCATCAGACAACTCTGAACTTGTCTGATGGTCTGATGTGCGTACACACCATTGGACCAAAATCCGATCAGACCATAA
This sequence comes from Rana kukunoris, assembly GCA_029574335.1. Taxonomy (NCBI): domain Eukaryota; kingdom Metazoa; phylum Chordata; class Amphibia; order Anura; family Ranidae; genus Rana; species Rana kukunoris. The sequence goes on from CM056053.1 coordinate 243,993,137, forward strand.
GTGGTGACGTAGAACACAACGACGTGATGAAAAAACAAAGTTCAATGCTTCCAAGCATGCATCAACTTGATTCTGAACATGCGCAGGTTTTTGGTCCGATGCTTTTATGTACTAACCATCGAACCTGTCTGACGGACAGGTTCCATCAGACAGGTTTTAAAGCATGTTAAAAATTTGGTCTGACGAACAACGATCTGATGGGCCGTACACACCATCAAACTGGTCCGATGAAACTGGTCTGCAGACCAGTTTGATCAGACATGTCTGATCGTGTGTACAGGGCCTTAAAAGTAGAAAGAGGAACCAGGAAGGGCTGCCCTTTACCCCACTCCTTTTCGCCCTTGCGATCGAACCCCTTGCACAAATGATATGTACACACATCAACATTAAAGGTCATAAATTGGAGGGATATCAACATAAATGATGCATGTTCGCTGATGACATCTTGATCTTTCTCACATCTCCCTTAATATCAGCACCAAACCTAATTGACACGTTTAGTAAATTCTGCACGATTTCAGGGCTGAAAATAAACCCACAAAAATCCAAAGCTTTGAATATTTCCCTTCTTTCAGAATCACTGACAGAACTACACGATTCTCTTCCCTTTAATTGGTCAAATACACATATTACTTACCTAGATATCTCACTCACAGCTGATCCGGCTAATCTATATCAAGCAAACTACCCACTTTGCAGAAACAACTTACCTTGTTAATGAAGAACTGGTCCTCACTACCATTAGTCTGGTTGGGTAGGACAACTGTCACTAAAATTACTATTTTGCCAAAAATCTTATATCTTTTCAGAAACCTCCCAGTTCAAGTCCCAGCATACTTTTTTCGTATTCTGCAACGCAAAGTAAATCAATTTGTATGGGGTAAAATCAAACCACGCCTGTCACAAAACACCCTATTCACTCCCCGAACACACGGTGGATTGAGTATGCCTAATTTTAGCAAATATTACTATGTTGCTCAACTGGCCCAACTCCCTAAATATCACGCCTCCAAAGAAATACCACTATGGGTGTCGATTGAATCGGCTGAGTGTGACCCTCTTTCTTTGGCAAATATCTTATGGCTTTCTCCTTCCCTTCGCTTGAAAAAATTTCAAATCCAATCACCAAACATAGCTTGGCTATATGGGACTTACTTAAATCCCGTTTTGGACTACAATCCCTACACAATTCTCTTCTCTCTTTTCTACATAACCATGATGTTTATCCTGCCTGGACTTCCCCATCCTCCTTTTCAACATGGTCTAACAAAGGGATAACACGAATGCACCAATTTATCAAATCCAGCGCTATTATCCCCTTCCCCAAACTTAGTGAAACCTATGATGTACCCAATACAAAAACTTTCAGATATAAAGAACTTTATACAACTAAACAATCCCCAGAACATATTCACTGACAGCTACACCCTCTTTGAACAAACCTGTATTTCTGACCCACACAGACAAGGCTTAATCTCAGACTTATACAAATAACTACTGTCTCCCATCTCTGAGAATGCTCCATCATATACATCAAAATGGGAATCTGACCTGAATCTCCAACCTGGAGACTTGGATTGGCCTCAAATATGGAAAGTAACAAACTCTGCTACACCCAACATTGCCTCTCTAGAAACTAATTACAAGGTTCTAACAAGATGGTACTTAGTTCCAGCTAGGATTGCTAAATTTCACCCACAATATCCTGCTCAATGCTTTAGAGGTTGCACAGATATAGGTACACACCTACATATTTGGTGGACCTGCCCTATTGTTCTCATCTGTAAAAAAAAAAGTATTTGATCTACTATCCACCATGTTTAGCACTACCCTATTACCAGATCCAACAGTTGCCCTATTGAACAGTAAACCTCAAAACATTACTATTAAACAATTTAAACTTCTGCTATATGTAACAACAGCTGCAAAGCAATCAATTGCTGCAACATGGAAAACTTCCACTTTATGTATTGTAGCGGCCAAACATAGAATTAACCAGGCAATGATTCACGCCAAAACAGAAGTGATTTATCTTGACAAAATTTCTAAATTCGAAACATAATGGAGCCCATGGATAAATCATTACTTACCACAAGTCTTTGACCTTACATTAATTTTGACTTAAATACAAGCCTTAGATCACCTCCTATTCCAATATAATCACAATATTGTCATCACCCTCTGGAGTATTCCCCATTTCTACCCCCCCCCCATGAATTAAGCAAATATCATACGGATTTACATAATCCATTACTATTTACTTGATTGGATATACTCACACCACAAACAATACAAGTTTTTATGATTCTACCACTTGTGGATTCTGTTTGATTTTCATACATGCATTCTAGACAGTTGATGACCTTTCTCTTCACTTCAGGATGCTCCAAGCCACCTAGCCGGAACTTGGTCCCTGTTATGCTATAAGTTGATCTCGACTGTCCCCTGACAGTTTGTTTATTTAATCTGATTTATCTTACCCTTTGCATGTTTAAAATTATACTATAATTTATAAGTACACAATTGGTACTTCTTAAAGGGGTTGTAAAGGTTCGTTTTTTATTCTCTAAATAGGTTCCTTTAACCACTTAAGGACCACCTCCTGCACATTTACGTCGGCAGAATGGCGTGGCTGGGAACATGCACGTACAGGTACGTCCTCTTTAAGTGCCCAGATGTGGGTTGCGGGTGCGCCCCCGTGACCCGGTCCGAAGCTCTGTGATCGGAACCACGGGACCTGTGGACCCGATCGCTGCTGGAGTCCCATGATCAGTCCCTGGAGCTGAAGAACGGGGAGAGCTGTGTGTAAACACAGATTCCCCGTTCTTTACTGTGGCGCCGTGATCGATCGTGTGATCCCTTTTATAGGGATATACAATCAAAGACGTCACACCTACAGCCACACCCCCCTACAGTTAGAAACACAGATGAGGTCATACATAACCCCTTCAGCACCCCCTTGTGGTTAACTCCCAAACTGCAATTGTCATTTTCACAGTAAACAATGCATTTTAAATGAATTTTTTGCTGTGAAAATGACAATGGTCCCAAAAATGTGTCAAAATTGTCCGAAGTGTCCTCCATAATGTCGCAATCACCAAAAAAAAAAGGCATTCAAATATGCAAATGTGGGAAATATGGCGATTCACAAAGTGCGTGCGCCTGGGGCATGCTACGCTGGGCGCACATAAGTTGTCCGTCCGGCGCAAAGTTATTCCCCATAAAGGAGGTGTAACTCAGCAACAGACATCCACAGGTCAGCTGGAGAGCAGCTTCATTAGCACCGTTACGGACGAGCTGAGCAACCACACTTGCAGGACAACACATCTGTATGCCAACATTGCACGTTAAACACACACACATTCATCATGGCACACGGACAATACGTGCATGCACACCACTGTGGTCCCTAGCTCACACACACCACATCCACTGGACATTGGTTTATCCCAAGTCCACCGCACGGGACTTGGGAGCAGCAACACCACACCAAGGCCCCAATGATGTTGCTGTCCATTCATACCACATTCACACGGTCGTGGGGATAACCTCTCCCTGACGAGCCAAGGTGACACACCTTGCTGGCAGGAATGTCACACACACATACACACACCAGTCACACTGTAGCCTGCACTCCTGACCGTGTGCAGTGACAAAACAAAAAATATAGGGATCATGCCATTGTCCGACATGGCATGCCCTTACTGGAGGATGGCACATACATCTGCGCACGTCCAAAAAAATTATATATAAAGCTCATACTCTGAGCTACAAATGTTCAGAGGACAGTCATTTGCCCTCTCGTGGGCCAGGCCTCGTACCAAGGCTTTGGCTCCTCAATTGTCTGGGAAACGACTTGGGTGGGTCATCATGAGGAGGGTCATCCCCTGGTCTGTCGCTCCTGGATCTGATAACAGATGTTGCCTGCATCCCCTCCAATGCAATGGCAATGCGTGTTAGAACGCTGTTGGTATCAGCCTGCATCCGCAGCTGGCGGGTGTTGGTTTGGCACTGTAGGCGCCTGTTCTGCCGACCATCCATCTGGATGGCGGCAGTGTTGGCCTGCACAACCTCCACCAGGCTCTTCACCTCCGCCAGGACCCCTGATGCTGTGGCCTGCAGCTCCAGAATAGCCGTAGTGTGCCTGTCATGGGTGGCCTGCACGTCCCCAGATGACGAGGGACATTTATATAACAGTTGTAATTGCCCCTTGTCAATGGCTATGCATTTCAGCACATCACATCCCACAGTAAATCACTAATGTGCATTGCAGTATGCTGAGTTACAACAAAGTACTACACAGTAGCACAGTACATAGTAGTGTACATTAACACAGTGCAACAATGTGAACAGGCCTTCAAACATTTTCAAATCATAATTTTAACATTAAAGCACAATTAATTGTTGTATTGAAGTTTCGCTATCTAACTATCAAATTACTTAAAACTTGCCCATTTGAATAAACTTACAGATTTTTTTTGTTGTAATTCATTTTTAATACATTGAAATAATAAGTATATGTCCCATAAATACACTTTACTCGGAATCAGAGCTCTGTCTAGTCCAGGGGTGGGCAACCTCGGCCCTCCAGCTGTGATGAAACTACAAATCCCATCATGCCTCTGCTTTTAGGAGTCATGTCTGTGATTGTCAGGGTCCTGCAATGTCTCATGGGACTTGTAGTTTCACCACAGCTGGAGGGCCGAAGTTGCCCACCCCTGGTCTAGTCAGTTTACTTTGTCCAGCAAGCATTCCTGTATCTGTATCTAGCCAACAATTATTTCTTGATAATGTAGGACAGTCTATACAGTGGCTTCTGATCAGTTGGACAAATATCTTATGAACTAACAATACTGATGCACAGTGGCGTAACCAGAGTTATGGGCGCCCGGGGCAGAACTCCCCACCCCGGCGCTAGCGCATGACCACATACGCCCAATCACAGGGCGCCATGCCATCAAATGCAGCCACTGTGTCATCAATTGTCACCACTGTGCCATGCCATCAAACGCAGCCACTGTGCCATCAATTATCACCACTGTGCCATGCCATCAAACGCAGCCACTGTGTCATGCCATCAAATGCAGCCACTGTGCCATCAATTGTCACCACTGTGCCATGCCAACAAACGCAACCACTGTGCCATCAATTGTCACCACTGTGCCATGCCAACAAACGCAACCACTGTGCCATCAATTGTCACCACTGTGCCATGCCAAATGCAACCACTGTGCCATGCCATCAAATTCAGCCACTGTGCCATCAATTGTCACCACTGTGCCATGCCAACAAACGCAACCACTGTGTCATCAATTGTCAGGGGCGTGGTTGGACCTTGAAGGAAGATGGACGCTTGATCTCTCAGCTCCTGCCACCCCGGGACAACTTAAGCTAGAAAGAGAGCACCCAGTCTGCCCCAGCCTTACCTACAACCATGGGCACGGCGTCGAGAGCTTCCTCCGCCTCACGATGCAGATCTCACAGGGTGAATTCAGACCTTTCGGCCCAAAATATCCCGGACATGTTTAGGGCCCAGAGAGGCAACATGGCGCCCTCCCGCCAAAGTCCCGTTCCAGGCCTAGCGCTACCTCCACACCAAGAACACTCGGATATTGTGCTCAGACCGTCACAGGCGGCTCCGCAACCGAACCCATCGCTGACTGACACCGGGGCGTTCGGCCCCGTGCAGCAACGAGCCCTCACCATCGAGGATTTGCGGAGCGTGGCCACCGACATAAAGGACACTCTAGCTGCAGCCATCTCTGAACTCCGGCTGGAGGTCCGCTCCCTCCATGACAGGGTCACCCACACGGAAAACGTGGTGGGGGACCACAAGCGTATCTTGCACCGAGCGACCGAGAAGGTGGACGACCACACCCTTCAATTGCGGGATATAAACCGCCATTTGGAAGACCTGGACAATAGGGGTAGCAGGCACAACTTGAGGGTCCGGGGCCTACCCGAATTGGTGGAGGGGGACCACCTTGTACCAGCAGTTGTGGAGCTGTTTAACTCGGCCCTCGGTAGACCACCTCAGGCACGCATCGACATGGAGAGAATCCACCGTGCCTTACGCCCCAAGGGAAGGGAAACGGATCCACCGCGGGACATAATATGCTGTCTCCCTGACTTCAGGCTGAAGGAAGACATCCTACGAATGGCCAGAGGCAAACGCCTGGCACATCGCGACGCGCCAATCCAGATCTTCCAGGACCTGTCTGGGATCACGTTTCAACATCGCAGGGACCTCAGACCCCTGTTGGAGAGCCTCCGAGCCAAGAACATTGGATACAAATGGAAGTTTCCATTTTGCTTGTCAGCCACGCACCAGGGCCGCACTTCTTTGCTTAAGGTCCCGGAGGACTTACCGCGTTTCTGTGACACCCTGGGGCTACCCCTCGTTGCGGTCCCGGATTGGTACTCAGCCTACCGTCAATCTGTGCATCGCTGGCCCGCCACGCATACAGAACCGATGGAGACGCAGGCTACCAGCTACCGCCGTCGCCACTCCCCATCGGGCTCTCGGAACCACCCCGGCCCGCAGGCCCCTAAGACGGATCACATGGCCTCCCCTCCGCCGGCCGCACGGAGAGCCCGGCGAGAGTACTGAGGCCCCACGGAAGCCTCATTCAGTCACAGTGTTGTGCTACGTGCTGTGTAGGATAGCAGCCTGATCACTGCCAGATATCTGAAGTTTCCATGTTGGACTGTCTGGGTACGTGAGCCTTTCGGTTTATCTTTATTTGTTCTATCTATGTTTCACTTTGTTCGCTGGTGTCCACATTACACCAAGGTCTGGGGGCCGAGAAACTGTACTTGGACCCTACTGAGCTGCTTCGGCCAATGATGCACTGAACCTTCTTTGTTGGGGCCCGCAGAGTGAATGTATTGCTGCTTAACCAGGATGAGGCGTGTCTCCTGCAGTGCGCCCAAACTACTAGGGAGCCCACCTACTAATGCAACTCACGGGATAGGCTGTCAAAAGGCCACGAGCGGACATCAGCGATCCCACCCCCAGGGCCGAAGTATGCATCCAAACTACACGGCCCAGAATGCTGAGCGGCGTGTACACCCACCTAAACTACGCATCCCAGAATGCGTTTGGACAAAATGCCTGTGTCATCCCGGAAGCTCCCTAGCCTCCACGCATACGACATCCTGTACCAAGCCCCTCTACATCCGCCCTTGGACACTGCTGGACTACCTAAACCCGGTGGTCTATGCCGACTTGGCCTACCTGTAGGTTCCGGGACTAGACTAGCGCTGGCTGACCGGCTCGCTCCGAGACCCTTGGCTCCTACGCTACCCAGGTACTAGAGACTGTCTAATTGGGGCCGGAGCCCCGGCCCGACGATGTGCAGAGCAGGAGCAAAACACGGAGGCTCCCCAGGCAGGGCTTATCTACCCGAGACTGTGCAAGGCTATGTACTCCTGGATCGGACTCTTCCGGGGACTCCAAGAGGGACTGTTTCCCGAGTTATTCCTGAGGGGGTCCGAGCCCCTCCTGGACGGTCCTACTATCAGCCCACCCCTTCGGGAGCTCGATGTACTTTGATCCACGGGGATGATCGCTTCCAGGAATGGTAAAACTAGGTACCTGGGACACAATTAATCAACGCCTTCTCATACCCTGTATTGGGGGGCTGCCAGCTCAGCTGCAGACGTTTATAGTAACATAGCGGCCCCCACTCAGGCCTGATATACCCAGGTTGTGCGGCTGGGAGGGGGACCCACGCTCCCCCGATAGTCAAGGGGGGTTTTCCCTCCCGACCCGACAGAAGGGACACACACTGCCGTGGGAGTAGGGGGAGGGTCAAGTGCCGAGGGGATGGGGTGTCCCCGTCTCCTAGGGAGACCTTAGGCCATTGGCCCGGGGGGTGCCTGGGGGGACGGGGCGCTTCCGCTCCTCAACTAGGTAATGTTACAGCTCACTCTCTCATGTGACTGGGTATAGGCCTCACACCACTTTATGGTTGTTCTGGGGTGGTATGGGACCATCTCTGTGTTCCTATTGATTTGTTTATTTGTTTTAGTTTTGCATTTTGAACAGTTCATTTTCCTGACAGCTCTCGTCCAACCCCCACGCGGTGGTACCCGAGGACGTGCTCGCCAGTTTTGACAGGCGTGCCTGTCCAGGTAGCTCCGTACACACCTACATTAGGTTCCCATTCCCAAGCCACCGTCCTATGTCAACCTCTGCAACTATATACCGCGCCCTGCACCGACGGTGTGATTGTACATCTCCTCCCTCCCCCCCCTATCTTGTTCTCGTTCCACCCTCATCCTACCTACTCACCGCCCCCCCCCCTCATACCCCCCTTCCCTCCCCCCCCCCTCGGGGACAATGACTGCCACACTTGACCAGGTCGACCCGTCCCCTGACCTGGGACCTCCCTCCCTACAACTGAAAATATACTCCCTGAACGTCCGTGGCCTTAACACGCCTGAAAAGTGCTCCCAACTTCTTACCTCGGTATACAAAGAAAAATCGCAAATAGTCCTGTTACAGGAAACACATTTCAGGTCAGACAGCGTACCAACCCTGAGGAGCCAGCACTTCCCAACAGCATTTCATGCCACCAATGACACCTCAAAGTCCAAGGGGGTCTCCATACTGCTCACAAAACACTGCCCCCTCCAAGTGGAGGACGTTCTTAGGGACCCGGACGGGAGATTTCTCTTCCTTAAAGGGAAAATTCTCAATACACCTGTGACCATTGCTAACATCTACGCCCCTAATTCACACCACGTCCCGTTCTTTCGTAACATTGCCCAACGTCTCATAGCCTTCCAATCTTGTATGCTGATACTGGGGGGGGGGGATTTCAACGTCCCTCTGACCCCCCTTCTCGACACATCGAACGGGTCCTCATGCTTGACATACCGCGATCTCCGAGCTATCAAAACCCAGTTGCACTTGCTAACTCTACATGACTCATGGCGTACGCTGTTCCCGACGGTCAAGGACTACACGTTCTATTCCCCCCTACACACCAAATACTCGCGCATTGACTTCCTCTTCCTCTCACAGGCGGACCTGTTTCGCCTGACTGACGCTACTATAGAATCGATGGTGCTCTCGGACCACCACCCGATCTCCATGACGCTTACCTGGCAGGGTCATCGACCGGGGCGGCCCGTCTGGAGAATGGACGACTCTCTCCTCCTTGACCGGGAGACTCTGCCGCCATATCTGCTAGTATTGCGCAATACTTCGCCGAGAATTCGTCCGCAGAGATAGCGCCTGCGACGGTTTGGGCGGCGCATAAGTGTGTTCTCAGGGGTGAAATAATCTCCCTCATGGCAAAACGGTGCAAACTGCGATCGGCTCGCATCAACGAACTCTCTGACAAAGTTAGGACCCTTGAGCTGGCCCACAAACGATCTCTGGCGGCGGATTCCCTCAAAGCCCTGCTGGAGGCCAGAAACGACTTACGAGCAGAACTTCATTCTAGACTGACTCGCAAATTTACCCTGACGCAGAAACTATACTACGAATTTGGCAACAAATCAGGGAAATTGCTGGCTGCTGCTCTTCAAAAGAAGAAAGTGGCCAACACAATCCACTCCATCACTACCCCTGCAGGGGAGAAGCTACACAGGACTGATCTGATCGCTAAACAATTCACATCATATCTCTCATCCCTGTATAACCTGCCCACCCCCTCCGACACGAGATCCCCCCAATCACGAGCCCAGCTAATCGACCACTTCCTCTCTCAGTATGCGTCCCCCCCACCCAAGTCCCGGACTTCTCGCACTTAGACGCACAGGTGACGGTGGACGAGACACTTAGAGCACTAAAACAATTGAAACCGGGTAAGAGCCCTGGCCCAGACGGTCTCACTTCGGACTATTATAAGGCATTCTCCTCCCTACTACTCCCCCATTTTGTCAGTGCCTTCAATGACATCCCTTTCTCACCTACTACTGGCACAGACCTGTTGGAAGCACATGTCACCCTAATTCCCAAGCCAGGGAAGGACGCCACAATGGTCCCCAATTACCGGCCCATCTCACTGCTGAATGTGGACGTGAAGCTTTATGCTAAAGTACTGGCCAATAGACTACTTCCCTACATTCCGACCCTGATCTCTACCGACCAGGTGGGTTTTGTCCCTGGGAGGGAGGCCAGGGATAACACCACGAAAGCAATTAATATACATCACTGGATGTCCACCTCCAACACCCAGGGGTTCATGCTTTCCCTTGATGCCGAGAAGGCGTTTGATAGGGTGGCCTGGGATTATATTGAGGCGGCCCTACAAAAAACGGGCCTACCCGCTCAATTTCTCCGTATGATTATGGCCCTCTACCCGGTCCCTACTGCTAGGGTCAGGGTAAACGGCAGAATCTCAGACACCTTCTCGGTACACAATGGCACAAGGCAGGGATGTCCCCTCTCTCCCCTGATTTTCATCCTGACCCTGGAGCCCCTCCTTAGACGGCTACGGGACAACCAGGACATTAAGGGCGTCACGATACGGCGCAAGCAATACAAGGTTGCCGCATATGCGGACGACGTATTGCTCTTTCTGACGAATCCCTTGGTCACATTACCAAATTTGCTTAAAGACTTTCGCCTCTTTAAAACGCTTTCCAACCTACAAATTAATTTCAGTAAATCCTCCGCACTCAATATCTCTCTCCCACAGAATCTGGTAGCCCTCTGTAAGCAAAATTTTCCCTTTAAATGGGAGCCCAATGAAGTAACCTATTTAGGAATCAAGCTGCCCGTTAGGATCTCCGATTTGTATGCTAGGAATTTTCTGCCCACCTTGCATAAGATAAAAGAGGACCTGGTTGAATTGAGCAAAGGTACTTTTTCATGGTTTGGTAGGGCGGCCATTTTAAAAATGAATGTCCTTCCGAGGCTCCTCTATCTATTACAGGCAATCCCTATCAGACTCCCTCCTGCCTTCTTGGCTTCCTTTAAGTCCACATGTAGTAACTTTATGTGGGCCAAACGCCCGGCTCGACTGAAATGGGATAGACTCACCCTTCCCAAACTTAGAGGTGGCATTGGTCTGCCAGACCTAACCCGTTACCACAGAGCCTGCCTGCTGACGAGGGTGGTAGATTGGCACCTCCACGGTGCGGACAAGGATTGGGTGGGACTCGAGGAAGCCTTTGTAGGTTTTCGAATCTCCCACCTTCCTTGGATTGCTCCGGCCCTCATCCCCAAAACGTGCGCAACCCACCCTTTGATTAACCCCGTCCTGTCTTGCCTAAAGGTCACGAATGATGGCCCGGATTCCGCCCGTTTCCCTGGTCCTCTGACGCTGCTTAATCATAACCCAGGTTTTCCAGACGGTGTCGGCATTGTCGACCCACAGTCCACATGGACAGCCCCCTCATTACGGGCGTTTCAGTTTTTTGATGGTGGAGTACTCCTCTCTGAATCCGCCATGGCTCTGAAATTCCCTGACTTCCACATTCCCCGATTTAAATTTTTCTAGCTCAGACATTTCCTACAAAGCACGTCACCGCCAGCCGGTTGGTGTAGGGCCCTCACGCCTTTAGAAAAGCTTTGCCAATCCGCTGAGCCACAACGGCATCTGGTCTCTACCCTGTACTCCACACTCACTCCTCAAACGACTTCCAATGCTGACATCCACGGTAAATGGGAATCCGATCTCGGGTTCCCCATTTCTGATGATGACTGGAACTCGATCTGGGCCCATACTCACAAGGGTTCTATAAATGTATCTGCACAGGAGAACAGGTTTAAGATATACTCAAGATGGTACAGGACCCCCAGCAAACTTCACAAGTTCTTTCCCGCAGTCTCCCCCACTTGCTGGAGGTGTGCAGCAGCCGAGGGTACTCTCATACACATTTGGTGGGAGTGCCCTAAGCTCCAACCATTCTGGGAGGGGGTTCACGCCCTTATTGCCAGTATCACCACATACACCCCAGACTACACCCCGGCACAATACCTGCTACACCACAAGTTCCTCCCTAATTCAGTTTACCGAAAATCCCTAGTGCTCCACCTGATAAATGCTGCCACACAGTGCATTCCACTACGATGGAAAGATCCTCAACCACCCACCATTGTTGATAGCGAAATTTCGCAATCATTTTCGCTTTCGCATATGCGAAATTTCGCTATTTTTTTTTTTAATAAAATATAGCGAATATTCGTAAATATCGAATATTCGTGATATTTTATCCAAAAAAAAATAGCGAAATTTCGCATCAGCAACTTTTTTTTTTATAAAATATCACGAATATTCGATATTAACGAATACTCGTGAATATTCTTCGAAATATTCGCGAAATATCGCGAAATCGAATATGGCGTATTCCGCTCATCACTACACATCATCTCCCTTTTTTATTTATTTTTTTATTTAAAAGTTTTTTTAAATGTCAACTATGTAACAAGATGAGCCACAACAAACTAGGAATTTAGTGTAGCATTTAAATGCATTGGTTCAAATGCAGCGCATTCTTTGCTTCATTATACTTTTAAAAAGAATTGAATGTGCTTAATCCATTCTGAACAGTAGTTTTACCAGAACAAGCGCTCCCGTATGAGAAATTGCTTCTGAGCATGCGCGGGTTGAAAACGTCGTTTTGCACATCGTTTTGCCCACACACCATCACTTTTTATGACACAAAAAAAGACGTTTTGAAAAACGACACAAAAAATTCAAGCATGTTCGAATTTTTTTTTCATCGTTTTTTTGAAGACATAAAACAACGTTTTGCCCACACACGATCATTTTAAATGACGTTTTTGAAAACGTCATTTTTTTTCATCGCAAAAAATGATCGTGTGTACACGGCATAAGTGTTTATTTCCGCTCCTCTATGCTGTATTTTTACTTTCTCTGTGGCCTACTTCATCCCAGACTGCCCAGGAATAATACTCCCTATAATAAGAATCTTTGAAGAATGGAACATGTGGCTGTCTTGTTAGTGTCTGTTCCACTGAGCTGAATTAAAAGCAGCCATTTTAAGACATTTTAAGACATTTTTCACTACATTACCAACAACTTTAATGACATGCCAGTCTTAGTCCGTAGGGTGCAATAATGATTTGGCCCACCCTTTGCAAGTATAACAGCCAGTGCTGTGTTTTGGCCTGGGAATACATCTGAATCCAGTGACATTGCTATGGGGACGGACCGCTCCCGGTTGACAGCAGGAAGCAGTTGTAATGGGTGTAACAGAAAAAAATTGAGACATACAATGCAGAGCGTGGCACCACATCCAATGATATATATAGGCAAAAGACTGAAAAAAATAAAAGATGGATCTTTAAGGTTGCCACTATAAACCTCAATTAGGAAAGAATGGTTCTCACATAAAGATTAAAAAAATATATACCGTATTTTTCGGACTATAAGACGCACTTTTTTTCCCCAAAAACATGAGGGAAAATGTCTCTGCGTCTTATAGTCCGAATACTAAATGGCCACCCCCCGATTCCGCCATTTAACATACCGGGCCGGTGGTCAGAGAGCACGTCTGCACAGGGCAGGCAGCCGGCGCCATCAGCTTGGGCTCGCAGGGGTCAGACTGGTCCATCTTTTTCCCAGCAGCACTCCTGCACGTCTCACACAGCAAGGACGGGGGCAGTCCTTGTAGAATAAGCCCAGGAAGCATTGCAGCAGCTCCAGTGCGTGGAGACACTCCCACACACGTCACTAAGTGTTGCTCCGAGCACTCGGCCTGTGTTCTGTCATATTTTCCTACGACGTTAACTGCTTCCGCTTCCACGAGAACATCAATCAATCGTCTTACTTCACACTGCGCCTGCACAGCTTATCTTTAACACGCTATCCCCTGAATACATTACCATAAATACCGGTAAATAGAGGTACATTAAAAACACTCGCCGCTGCACTGCTCCTGTCACCTAAAAAATCAAAACAAAGCATACAAAGCAATGCACAGTACACCAAGTAATGCACATTAAACAAACCAATCCACATGTTTAATTAGACGCTATACAATGCACATATTTTATCAGATGCTTATGATATACAAAATATGCACCATTCAGTACACCATTTGGGTCAGAATATTTTTTTTCTCATTTTCCTCCTCTAAAACATAGGTGCGTCTTATGGTGAGGTGCGTCTTATGGTCCAAAAAATACGGTAGATTTATTAGAATTACTTATAAAACACATGACTAAAGAAATACATAAACATGTCTGTATAAGCTTCCGGACCAGGAAGCTGATAATGGAAAAACCACATGGATGGCCCTGTAATGATGACACTGTGGTCCGAGAAGATTCCTTCTAGCTGGGAGCCAAACAGATGGGGTCACAAATATCAGCACCAATCTATCACTACGCGTTTTGCTTATAGCTTCAGGGGATCCTATTGGTACATAAAAAAGGTATCCAAAATGGGTTACGCATGCAGGATTTGATCCATGGAAATAAATATAATAGAAGGAGCAAGAAAGACATCTCCAATAGGTGTATAGACAGCAGAGTTACACTTTGTGTGCACTATTTTTAGCACTAAACCACCTGAAAAATGTGCCAGTGTGAAAGAGGCCTTACTGTCCTCCATGACTCTACTTTTCCTGGGTTCTTCTACCTATTAAAGAGCTCTTTAAGTGTGATACCTACAACTCTATCATTTCCTTCTCCATTTCATCTATCTACACTATCTACCTTGGACAGTTGATTGCTTCCCATGGTTTCCAATAATATCTCTATGCTGAAAACATTCAATCTCTTTGGATGTTACTAATTTACTAACTGACATATCAGTGTGGATGCCCCCCTCTCCTGACTTTTCTGTTGCATCTTAATAGAACACCTACAACATATTAATTCCACCCCTCATGCCTGGGTGCTAGGTATAATCTTGAAATACAATCACTATACAAATCTTGCAACCTTCATCTCAATAACATTTCCAAAATATGACCCTTCTCTACCAAGATATTTATTCACACCCTTGTTACCTCTTCTCTTGACTATTGCAACTCCCACCCAGTTGGCCTACAGTGCCTGCCGCCGAGAATGTGTTTTTAGCACGACAGCATCGCGCTGAATCTCGGCAACAGGCTGCCGATATCTCGCACTCGCTGGAATAGTAAAAGCACATTCCAGCGAGTGCGTCATAGAAGCGACGGGGATCCGATGCGGATTCCCGCCAATTCTACACGTGGGCGGAGTTTTGTTATGAATCCTGAAGGAGAAATCCCCGCCGGATTTTTAAAAAAAATCCGGCATGGGTTCCCCCCTCAGGAGCATAACGGGCCCTTAGGGGGCGCTTTTATAAAAGCGATCATACACACACACCCCCCCCCTGGCGGCCAACTAATAAAATATTTCAATACCCTGTGTGGTTTATTTGTGTTTACACTTTTTATTTGCAGGTGAATGGGTAGGGGTACAATGTACCCCATACTCATTCACTTAGGGTGGGGGGCCGGTATCTGGGGGCCCCCTTATTAAAGGGGGCTTCCAGATTCCGATAAGCCTCCCACCCGCATACCCCGACAACCAACGGCCAGGGTTGTCGGGAAGGGGCCCTGTCCTCATCAACATGGGGACAGGGTGCTCTGGGGTGGGGGGCCGCAGTGCGCCCCCTGCCCCAGAGCACCTGACCCCCCCCATGTTGAGGGCATGCTGCCCGGTACGGCTCAGGAGGGGGGGGGGCGCTCGCTCGCCCCCACTCCCTTCCTGACCGGCCGGCCGGCGTGCTTTGGATACGGGTCTGTTATGGATTGTGGGGGGACCCCCACGCCGTTTTTACGGCGTAGGGGGTCTCCTTACAACCCATAACAGACCTAAGGGCCTGTTATGCTCCTGAGGGGGGAACCCATGCCGGATTTTTTTTAAAAATCCGGCGGGGATTTCTCCTTCAGGATTCATAACAAAACTCCGCCCACGTGTAGAATTGGCGGGAATCCGCGTCGGATCCCCGTCGCTTCTATGACGGCTTTGTCTCCATCGCGGCAAGCCAGCTCGGCGCTGGCTCTCGCGATGGGGCTCGCAAGTGCTCAATCTCGCCGAGAAAGGGAGCGAGATTGACACAATATCCCAGTCACCTACTGTACTTTGCACAGCTAATCACCTCTATAATATATCATGAATGCTGTTTGACTCATTCATCCCAACCAAACATTTAGGCCCAGATTCACAGAGCAATTACGCCTGTCTAACTGGTGTTAGACAGGAGTAATTTCAAATTTTGCACGCCGTATCACTAGTTTGAATCCTCAAACCATGATACGGCGGCTTCGGGCTTCGATCCGAGAGGCTTACGTCTTCGTAAGCCTTCGGATCTACGCTGCGATATTTTTGCGGCAGCTGGGAGGAGTCCGCGTCGTTTTCAGTGTCGGGATATGCAAATGACTTTTTACGGCGATCCACGAAGATACGAGTGGTCTTCGCAATCGCTTACGTCATTTTTTTGCTACGTACTGTTAGACCAGCTATTTGCTGGTCTAACGGTGCGTAGCCCATGTTAAGTATGGCCGTCGTTCCCGCGTCAAATTTTATTTTTTACTTTTTTGTTTTGCGTAACTCGTTCGGGAATAGGAATGTCCGTAAACGACGCTACTCAAACAACGAATGACGTAACGACGTGATTTCGCGCAATGCACGGTGGGAAATTTGTGAACGGAGCATGCGCAGTTCGATCGCCGCGGGAACGTGCCTATTTTAAATGCTTCACGCCCCCTACTCGCTTAGATGGCTTGCGCAGGGAGAAATACACTATGCCGCTGTAGTTTACAGGACAAAATCTACCGGGATTCCACGTAGAGCCAGGTAAAATACGGCGGCTTAGTGTATTTCTGATACTCTACGCAAATCTAATTGTACCTGAATCTGGGCCTCAGTGTTTGCCACCCTTCTCTGGCAATACATCAGCTAGCCTCCACCAAAAAATATGAATAACAACATGCAGTATAAAGCCATCCACAATTCTGCCTGAGCTACTACATCAAACTCTTCTCAAAATATCACTCAAACCATCCTCTTCCCTACTCTAAAGACTTCTTGCTCTCACGCTCCCTCATCATCTCCTCCTATGATTCCATGATTTCCCATCCTCTGGATCTTCCTAGCCCAAGCTCTCCTTCTCATACTCTTTCCACTTTTAAGCAATTGCTGAAAACTCATCCCTTCATAAAAGCCTATCCTATCTAAAAAATTCACTTTTACTCTCTCCATCAACTCATCCCTCCCACAATTATTACCTTTTGTATCACGTTCCGTGATCAAATACCACCAAAAGAAAGCTCTATTTGTGGGAAAAAAGGGCGCCAATTTTGTTTGGGAGCCACATCGCACGACCGCGCAATTGTCAGTTAAAGCCACTCAGTGCTGAATCGTAAAAACTGGGCAGGTACCTGCATAATGAGAACATGAATGAAACAGTGACACTCTATTGGCAGATCCCTGCAGTATCAATGAAAATATAAATTTTTTGGCAAAAGCTAGGCTGAAACGTCCAATAGACCTGTGTGAGCACACAGCAAGGGGGTCTCCTTCAACAAAACATGTACATTGAAATGCCCTCTTGCCAAACCTCACCCAGCTCTTGCCTCTCTATAATACAATATAAAATTGTCGAACTGATTAAGTAAAACAGATTAAGTGGAACAAATTAAGTAGAACGGATTGCTCGGTCAGAAAGCAATGCAATGAATATAATGAATATGCAACTCTAAGTAAATAACCCTTGGGTGTTAAAGCTATAACTAATTAGAATGGCCTAGCATCCCAGGCCAAACATCAATACAGTCTCCTGCTAACAGTTCATGCACTTGTTTGTTGGCATGCGGTGGCGTGCTAAGAACGACTTGTAATCCAGTAAGTTAACAGTAAACTGATAACGTTTCCTGGATAGTCAAACCATAACAATGGATGTCAGCGATCCGCCCTTCTGCAAGACAAACAGTACTCTCAGGCAAGCGCCCGTCTCTCCCAACCGGTTTAGGCGTTGTCCCTCTACGTCACACCGCCCAGTCTATCAGCAGACTCCAGTCCTCACACAGGTCACAGGGTTACTGGGATCTCGTCCCATGGCCCCTGTCTCTCCGTCTCAAAGACGCTCCGCCCGGGCGTATGTAGGCCTCAACTGTGGCCTACTCCCCATGGAGACACTCCTGCTAGTGTCCTCCTGGGTTGAAGAGGCGGTCCCGAGAGAGCGCACTAAACATGTCCTCTCTCCTCCATAAATTACCTCTCTCTCTGTAGGCGGTACGGAAGGCAAAGCATCTTGGGGTTGCACAGCTGCTCTCTGGGTAATGCAGTTCATTACAGGCCAGGGCAAATGGAGTCTCTTCTCCTTCTGAACTCAATCCCCCAACATTTATCGCGGTACCAGAATAAAATGTAAACAACAGGAGCTGTAACCCAACTCGGCCAACGGAGGGAGCTGAGATCCTTCATGATCAGCAATAGTAGTCTTTCATATCACATCAGAAAGGCAATACCCGCTACATAATAATCTTGGTTTCCTTGGATTTCCCTATAGCACCGGGGATCAACCTGCTCAGACACCAGAAAAAAGTATTTAAACTACTTTTAATAATGTGGGGATATAGGGGGCGTGGCGTCCGAGCTCCGTGATGGCCGCATAGTCAGGGAGCTCCACTCGTCCGCCGGAGAAAAACCACACCATAGAAGCCCACCAGCGCCATCCGCACTTCCAAGCAGCTCCATCGGATCGCACGGGCACCGAAGCACGCCTCGAGGATGACAAGACGCCGCAAGGACCCACAGCAGCCGCGCAAGCTGGATAGCTACTTTGCGGCCGATCCCCAGCATGGCGGCGGCGTGCGGCATCCACGGGCGGATCCGACGGCAGACCAAATGCATAATGGAGGCAATACGTTACCTGGTCCCTCGGGAGTTGGCGTCCTCCACAGCGAATCCTCCTCTGGGACTCCAAGCCCCACCACAAGAAGTCCAGTGAAATCTAGGCAGAGGATCGCCTCGCCTGCTAGGCCGCAGCCAGAGCAACAGATGGAGGTAAGCAGACCTCACAACGCTGCAGCAGCGCAGGGTCAGACAGGGGGGGATCCCATTGCTGACTTCCCGACCACTAATGCCCCTATTTCTGACACAACCCTGAAAGAAATGCTGCTGTCTCTAAGGGCCTCATTACATGCTGATCCTGTGAAGGGGATTAATACCTGCCATAAGGAAGTACAAGCCCTGGGCGTCAGAGTAAACAGAGTGGAGCACAAGATGGAGGATTATACTGCCTCATACAATGTAATGGTGGAAGCCCACGCTGCACAGGGAGAAGACATTGCTTGGATAAAAGATAAAATCGCAGATTTAGAGGACAGGTCTAGGAGGAATAACCTCAAACTGCGCGGAGTCCCAGAATCCGTCCCTCCTAATCAACTCCTGCAATTTGCCCAGACCATGTTTTCCACTCTGGTACCAGAATTGACTGTACAAGACCTCACTGTGGACAGAATTCACAGGGTCCACAAGCCGTCCTTCCTCCCAGATGACACACCAAGAGATGTCCTCCTGAGAGTACATTTCTATCATGTTAAAGAAAAAATATTGCTGGCTTCCCGCAAACTAGATGATATTCCCTCTCATTACGCTGGCATAAGGCTGCTGCCGGACCTCTCCAAACATACGTTGCAAAGGCGTCGCAACCTGGCGACCATCACCAAGGCTTTGCGAAATCACAACATCATACATAAGTGGAGATACCCAGCAACCCTTTCCATCACCCACAACGGGACCACAATAGTGATCTCTACACTGGAGGAGGGAATCACTGCCCTGAAAAAATGGAATATCCTGCCGGACCAAGTGGCTGACCAACTGCCAAGTGCAAGCCTGCAATACGTGCATGGCGAGTGGCAAGTAGTGTCACACAAGCGTTCGAATAAAAAGAAAAAGTAGGCCGCAGCTGGTGGAAACTCATACACCAATCCTTTACGAATCCGACTTTTCTCCGGGGACAGGGGATTAGTGTCTGTTACTTGCCTGCTTTATCCCCTTTACCCCCAACTGGTACCAACTAGCAGTTTTCCTGCACTCGGATCAGTTTCAGGATCCTTTTCTTATGTTCACTATGTTGACTATTTTTCTTTTTTTTGTTATTGTTCTCAGCTCTTTTTTTTTGTCCACTTTCCCACTTCCACCATGTGATACACACGGAACCTCAGGACACTTCCAGCCGCAGAGAGGAAGGACCTTCGCTTATGTGCTTCATCGTACACCACGGTTTCATCCTGCCGTTTGGGAAACCGGACTCGCAGTGAGTAATCACATTACAATGTCACACTACCACGTACCCTATCTAGCAAATGCCACTCAAGTGCATATCCATTAACGCTCGGGGTTTAAATAACCCTGCAAAAAGATTCTCACTTTGGTCCGAAGCATGCAAACACAAGGCAGATTTGCTCTGCGTACAAGAGACGCATTTCCAACAAGATAAGGCTCCACGCTGCTCTCATAAAAACTACCCACACATCTTCCTTGCCTGCACGCCCGACCGAAAGAAGGGCGGAGTTCTAATGGCCATTAGTGGCTCAGTTTCGTTCCAGTTAAAAGAGTCCTTTTTAGATGATGGTGGAAGATTTATTATAGTCACTGGAGACCTGAATGCCAAACCCTACACGCTTGTCACGCTCTACTCCCCAAACACTCATCAGCTCCGCTTTATACGGAAAGTATTGAAAAAAGTTAAGTCTATGAAATATGGCAACACACTAATATGTGGGGACTTTAATCTGGTGTCTGACCTGTCGATAGATACCACAATGCGGCAGACCAAGGGTAAAGTATCACTCCAAACGCTACTCCACACTGAGGAACTGATCGATACGTGGAGATGTCACCATGCCAATGAAAGAGATTACACGTTCTTTTCTCATAGACATCGGTCATACTCTCGTATAGACATGTTTCTGACGGATAAATGGCTTCTTCAATGTGTAGATTCTGCTAAGATACATGACATAACGTGGTCTGACCACGCGGTAATTTCTATGTCTGTGCGGGAGAGGGGTGTCTCCTCTTCCCCCCCCATCTGGCGTTGTAATCCGAGGTTATTCCAAGAACCACATACGTATAAAGCAATAACAAGGCATATTGAGAATTTTTTCCTAGACAACAAAGGGTCGGTACAGGATCCCTTCGTGCTCTGGAATGCCCATAAGGCATACTTGAGAGGAATTCTTATCCAATTAGTGGCTCAGGAAAAGAAACGCCTCACCCAAAAACTAAATTCCTTACTCAAAGACATACATGAAGTAGAAGCACTGAACAAATTAGCCCCCACACAGAGCCTAACGAGTAAACTAGCAACACTTAGGGAATCACTGAGGGAACACCTTTCTCAGCAATATGATAGACACCTGAGGCGTTTACAACTGAACTACTACGCTAATGCCAACAGAGCAGGCAAGTACCTAGCGAACAGATTGAAAGCAGTGCGCACCAAAACCAGAATACCCTTTCTTATTCATCCCAAGACACAACACAAAATCCTTGACCCACAAGATATTGCAAATCAGTTTGCTGATTATTACAGCTCATTGTATAACTTAAAAGAGGATAGCAAAACGCCTCAGCCGTCTGCAGATAGGATACACTCGTTCCTTCAGAGACTGCATCTCCCTTCCCTTTCAGAACAACAAGTTGAACACCTTAATGCTCCCTTCTCGATCCCAGAAATTGAACGGGTCATAGATACTCTCCCGACTGGTAAATCCCCAGGACCGGATGGGTTTGCAAATGAGTACCTTAAAATATTTAAACACATACTAACTCCACATATGCTGCCGGTATTCTCCTCAGCAGCAGAGTCCGCATCCTTTCCCCAAGAAATGTTAAAAGCACACATCGTTACGTTGCCCAAACCAGGCAAAGACCCTAATACCCCAGCCAACTTTAGGCCGATATCTTTACTTAATTCCGACATTAAGGTATATGCCAAACTACTGGCCAAACGATTAATGTCTGTCATTCCATCGCTTATACAACGAGACCAGATGGGGTTTGTGAGGGGGAGACAAACTTCCGACGCCACTAGGAGAATTGTAAATGTACTGTACTCTGCTGTGTCTAGTCGAACGCCTTCTCTGTTGTTATCTATCGACGCAGAGAAGGCGTTCGACAGGGTCCATTGGACCTATATGCAAATGGTGCTTTCCAGGTTTGGTTTCAGAGGGCATATATTATCAGCTATTTTAGCACTATACTCTTGCCCGTCTGCACAGGTACACTCGGATGGCTTCCTGTCTAAGGTCTTCCCATTGACTAATGGTACTAGACAAGGCTGCCCCCTCTCACCAACTGTATTTAACCTTAAGATCGAGCCCTTAGCCGAATCAATCAGGTCTCATCCTTCTATCACGGGTTTCCAGTTTGGCGATAGATCCCATTCAATAAATCTCTTTGCAGACGATGTTATTCTGCTCCTGACCAATCCGTATACATCTCTGCATCATGCCCATACCATCCTTACGGAATTTGGAGAAATCTCCTACTATAAAGTAAACTTTAGCAAATCCCTTATTCTAGACTTGGGAGTATCTCCCACAACACGTGCCTCTCTACAAAAACAACTACCGTATTCCTGGAGTGAGAAAGGTATTGTATACCTTGGTATAACTATAACAAACAACATCTCGACCCTAGCTAATACAAACATGACTAATCTAATGAGCAAACTGGAATCCCAATTGAAGGAAATGGCAAAAAAGGAAATCTCCTGGATGGGAAGGATATCGGCCTATAAAATGATAATCCTACCACAAATCTTATATGTATTCCGCACATTACCAGTCCATATACCTAAGAGATTCCTTACCAGACTCTCCAGTATGGGTTGGAAATATGTCTGGGGAAAGACGAAGGCTAGATGTCCCTGTACCACTCTTATTGCACACAGAAGGGTAGGAGGGGCAGGGTTGGTAGATTTGACTGATTATCTGTGGGCTGTCAGATTAGACCAAATGAAACATTGGACAAGTACGACAGAAACACCACTTTGGGTGGACATGGAAAAAACCATAGCACCCACGACCGCCCTAGAATTACTACTTCTTAGTGATGGATGGTCTTCCTGGGACCTTGCACACCTTTCTCCACCAATACGGGTCTCGCTGAGTGCATGGAGACTATGCCTCACGCGCAATAGGGAGGATGCTCAGGAACTACCCTACAGACTTCCAATAACACTACTGGAAGCTAAAATTCCTTCACTGTCAACCAAGGACTTAATGAACCACGGTATTACACGCATATCTGACTTCTATGACGGTCCCAAACTCAAGTCCCTAGTACAAACAATGGAGCAATATAATTTGCCAGCTGACAAATCGTTCACATGCCTACGGATCTTACACTTCCTCAAGTTACACACTAAACCTAAAATACACGTGCCACACAGACTATGGAACTTTTACTCTGACAACAACGACTCAAAGAAAGGTACGGCGCTGTTTTATAATCTTTTACAAGACAAAATGACCTTCAAAAAGACGACTGCAATGGACAAATGGGAAGCCGATCTTGTCATTTCCTTCTCTGACTTACAATGGCAGGACTCATTTAGAGAGATTCACAGAGCCTCCCATTGTGTTGGGCATTGGGAAATGGCAATAAAAATTGCCAGCAGATGGCACTATACTCCATTCAGACTGGCAACGTACTATCCGACGCTTTCACCACACTGCTGGAGGGGATGTGGTCAAATTGGTAATATTTTGCATATGTTCTGGCAATGCCCGAACATACGGAGTCTATGGAACCAAATCTTTTCCTTTATTTCCTCTCTGACGGGAATACTGACTCCACCCTCTCCAGCATTGGCTGTCCTCCATATAGGTGTGGACCGATTCCCCATGGAGAATAGGCCGGTTGTCAGCCATGTCCTTATAGAAACAAGGGCGACCATTCTGCGCACTTGGAAAACAAATATAACCCCTAACCTATCTGATATTATTAGGGCAGTTCATAGGAACTACACGTTCGAGCGGTTAATCGCAATTAATTCTCTGCAATGTTATCGATTTGACAAATGTTGGTCTATCTGGCCTAAGAAATGTGCTTAATGCTTAATGCTTAATGATTATTGCGTATTGCGTGTGAAGTATGAAGTACTTGTACATACTAAGTATACTGTGTATTTCGTGTGTATCAAAAGATCTCTTTCTCTTCTTTTTTTTTTTTTTGATTCTTTTGATTCTTTTGTTTGTAATGCTTATATGAAAATCTTAATAAAAAACATATTGTGTTAAAAAAAAAAAAAAATAATGTGGGGATAATGTGCTGTCTGCTTTGTTTTCCAAAGAGCGAGCACACTGAGTTCACATATGCCTTCTCCCTCTAGGAACCATTCCCAGACGTCTCCTCACCAGAATTCTACACTTTAATAATAAAGAGGCCATGATCCTGTTCATACCTCAGAACCTTGGTGAAATCAAATATAACAAAAATAATGATGCACTTTTTCCAGATTTGCTTCCAATGTGACTGTACCTGTTCTTCATTTTCTTCCTTTTGCTGACTGCTACAAGGAACTCAAACATTTAAAGAGGAAGTAAACCCTCTTAAAAAAAAATGAAAAAAAAAAACATGCAAGAAAAAGGCATAATGAGCTAATATGCACAGCATACTAGCTCATTATGTATTACTTACCTAAGATCGAAGCCCCCGCAGCAGTGCTCGTTCCTCTATTTCATCACCGCCATCTTTCCCCAAGTGTCTTACTCATATCACGGGTCCGGCTCTGTGACTGACTGGAGCAGCAATGACATCACTCCCACGCATGCGCATGGGTGCCGCTACTCACAGCATGATTGTCGTTAGTAACGGCACACTCAGTGCGCCTGCGCAGCGTTGTACAAAGCTACAAATCGGTGCATGTCTTTTGAAATATCTCCTAAACCGTGTAGGTTTAGGAGATATCGCACCTACAGACTTAATCTAAGCTTACCTGTGCAGTGGTCTGTAAGGGTGCAACCACTTAACCACTTAAAGCGGTATTTCACCCTAAATATAAGATCTCCCATGCGCTTCAATATCTCAGCGCCAGTATGCTGGGTTTTTTTTTTTTATAAACCGTTTTATGTAGGTTTAGGTCACATCTTCCTAAGATATTTCGGGTATTTCCGGCGCATGCGGCGCCTGCGCACAGACAGGTACTGCGCAGGCGCCGTATTTCTCCGAAATAGGACTCGGAGAAAACGGCGCCTGCGCTAGCTCCTAGCTGCGCAGGCGCCGCATACCTACCCGAGTCCATATCGGGTCTAAGTGGTCTGTAAGGGTTTGCAACTGGCCACTTTAAGCGCATGGGAGATCTTATATTTAGGGTGAAACTCCGCTTAAGGACTGCCTCCTGCACATATACGTCGGCAGAATGGCACAGCTGGGCAGATCCACGTACAGGTACGTCCTGTACTACTGCCTGCGGCACGCTCCCGTGACCTGGTCCGAAGCTCAGGGACAGGGACTCGCGGACCCAATCGCCACTGGAGTGCGGCGATCAGTCCCCAGAGCTGAAGAACGGGGAGAGCCGTGTGTAAACCCGGCTTCCCCATGCTTCACTGTGGCGGCAGCATCGATCGTGTCATCCCTTTTATAGGGGGGACGCGATCGATGATGTCACACCTACTGCCATGCCCCCTACAGTTGTAAACACACACAGGGAACACATAACCGCTACAGCGCCCCCTTGTGCTTAACTCCCAAACTGCAACTGTCATTTCCACAGTAAACAATGCAATTTAATCACTTAAGACCCGGACCAAAATGCTGCTAAAGGACCTTGCCCCTTTTTGCGATTCGACAGTGCGTTGTTTTAACTGACAATTGCGCGGTCGTGCGACGTAGCTCCCAAACAAAATTGGCATCCTTTTTTCCCCACAAATAGAGCTTTCTTTTGGTGGTATTTGATCACCTCTGCGTTTTTTATTTTTTGCGCTATAAACAAAAATAGAGCCACAATTTTGGAAAAAATGCAATATTTTTTACTGTTTGCTATAATAAATATCCCCAAAAATATATATAATTTTTTTTTTCCCTCAGTTTAGGCCGATACATATGCTTCTACGCAATAAGCATTTATCGGTTGGTTTTCGCAAAATGTATAGCGTTTACAAAATAAGGGATAGTTTTATTCCATTTTTATTAATTATTTTTTTTTACTACTAATAGCGGCAATCAGCGATTTTTTTCATGACTGTGACATTATGGCGGACACTTCGGACAATTTTGACACATTTTTGGGACAATTGTCATTTTCACAGCAAAAAATGCATTTAAATTGCATTGTTTACTGTGAAAATGACAGTTGCAGTTTGGGAGTTAACCACAAGGGGGCGCTGTAGGAATTGAGTGTTCCCTGTGTGTGTTTACAACTGTAGGGGGTGTGGCTGTATGTGTGACGTCATCGATCGTGTCCCCCTATAACAGGGATGATGTGATCGATGCTGCGGCCACAGTGAAGCACGGGGAAGCCGTGTTTATACACGGCTCTCCCCGTTCTTCAGCTCCGGGGACCGATCGCCGCACTCCAGCGGCGATCGGGTCCGCGAGTCCCGCGCACCCAGTCCCGGAGCTTCGGACCGGGTCACGGGAGCGCACCGCGGGCGCGCGCCTGTGACCACCGGCTGGGTACTAAAATCAACGTATATATACGTTGATGTGCCCAGCCGTGCCATTCTGCCAACGTAAATGTGCAGTAGGCGGTCCTTAAGTGGTTAAATGCATTTTTTGCTGTGAAAATGACAATTGTCCCAAAAATGTGTCAAAATTGTCCGAAGTGTCCGCCATTATGTCGCAGTCACAAAAAAAAACGCTGATCGCCGCCATTAGTAGTAAAAAAATAAAAATAAAAATGCAATAAAACTATCCCCTATTTTGTAAACGCTATAAATTTTGCGCAAACCAACCGATAAACGCTTATTGCGATTTTTTTTTTTACCAAAAATAGGTAGAAGAATATGTATTGGCCTAAACTGAGGAATTTTTTTTTTAATAGATTTTTGGGGAATATTTATTATAGCAAAAAGTAAAAAAACATTGCATGTTTTTCAAAATTGTCTATAGCGCAAAAAATAAAAACCGCAGAGGTGATCAAATACCACCAAAATAAAGCTCTATTTGTGGGAAAAAAAAAGGATGCCAATTTTGTTTGGGAGCCACGTCGCACGATTGTCAGTTAAAGCGACGCAGTGCCAATTTGCAAAAAGGGGCCTGGTCCTTTAGCTGCATTTTGGTCCGGGGCTTAAGTGGTTAACCACGTCAGGTGATACAGGTCCTCCATTAGCAATTCTTCAGTTTTTTATCGTGAAAGGAAATGAAAGAAGGTGGGGGAAAAGTATATATCCTTTTAACAGTAGAGCCTGGCCTTTCTGAATGGCTTGTCTATGTAAAGGAGCTCCTACACCTACAGTAAATAGAATAACCATGTCTGACAATTTGTACAACACATATCACTCATTAATATATTATTAGTCCGAGAACACCAACATCATGCTGATGTTGTTGATTTTTTATTCTTTATACTTTTATAACTTCCTGAGTTGCAGTGGTTCTACTACGTTGCGACACCGCAAATGGAACTGATGCGGCGTTGCACCAATTTCTTGGTGCCATCACCAGAAATTGCCACCTATTTGACAAGTGATTTGACATGTCAAATCACCTGCCAAATTGCACCAATGTGAACCAGGGTTTAATGTGAACACTGAAAGCTGAAAATTGTCCTGGGCAGGAAGGGGGTGAAAGAAAGAGCCTGGCAGGCAAGAGGTTAAATGTGAAAAAAAGGGGGAATAAACTGCGCTAATGTGACAAAAAGTACACGTAAATTCACGGGGGTATAAATGTTGCTAGTGAGGCAAATGTCAAGCTGCGACTTGCTGTGTAACATCAAACTGTGAAAAAAAAAATTTACGCTAAAAAATTGTGAGAAATATATGAATCAGTAAAAACATATACTGAAATAAATAGCAAAATTAACAATACTCATGTGCTAATAGTGAATAGATATTTAAAAAAAGATTGATTGCATTCAACAAAAAAGTCCATAAATTAAGTGAATAGATGGAAAGGTGTTGCATCAATAACCAAAACAAGGGAAAAAAAATCTTCCTCCACCAGTGTGAAAGTCCTTAGTTGGTGTATTCAAATTATATCACATATAAAGGTAACAACCCATCCACTGAAATCCTCCAACGACAGAGCACACAGATCTGCTTACCAGATCCCAGTGGTCCCTTAATTATGAGGGACCCCAGGTAGCATGTAGATATACAAAACTGCTGGGCTTGACTTGGTTCAGACAGCCTGATAGGGATCATTTCCTCATCCCAATACTACAAAACAGTGGTGACCACGTTACATGGGTATGGAAAAAGACAAAAAAAGCCTTGATCGTGTAAAACCTTTAAAACTTTAATGCATATAAAAAAAAAAAAGTACACACTAAACACTCACAATTTTGCAGTGATTAGCAAGCCTTAAGTCTGCTGTGCCGGCCGGACACAAGCAGACAGACCCGTCCCTCTAGGGAATCTGAGCAGTCCAGGAGGGTGACGGTAGCGTGCCGCTCATTCCGCCCTACTACTTTTGTGAAAATTCACATCTTCCAGTGCCCCTTGTTGTTCACCTGCTTTGGACTTGTGTGCCTACTCTTCCAGTCCATCTGCCGGCACCTGCTTGAGCTCCAGTCCCCAGTCTGACGGCTGTTCCTGGGCCCGTTCCAGTTCCGGTCCAGCTCATCGACCAGCAACCTTGTCAGGCTTTTGTGCAAATCTGCACTCCTGTGCCTCCTGCTGTCCCTAACAGGGGCCTTGAGTCAGAGGTGTAAGAGAGGCCTCCCTCTGCATACCAGACTCTTCCACCAGGTACGTGACACAACCTCTCCACAATTGCCAACACCAGAGAGCTGTGTCAGGACATCAGGGATAAAATTGTAGACCTGCACAAGGATAGGATGGGCTACAGGACAATAGGCAAGCAGCTTGGTGAAAAGGCAACAACTGTTTGCACAATTATTAGAAAATGGAGAAGTTCAAGATGACAGTCAATTGCCCTCAGTCTGAGGCTCAATGCAAGATCTCACCTCGTGGGGCATCAATCATCATGAGGAAGGTGAGGGATCAGCCCAGAAATACACATCAGGACCTTGTCATGGATTAAAATTGTGCAGCACACGCAAGGTCCCCCTGCTCAAGCCAGCACATGTCCAGGACCGTCTGAAGTTTGCCAATGACCATCTGGATAATCCATAGGAGGAATGGGAGAAGGTCATGTGGTCTGATGAGATGTAAATAGAGCTTTTTGATCTAAACTCCACTCGCTGTGTTTGGAGGAAGAAGAAGGATGAGTACAACCCCAAGAACACCATCCCAACCATGAAGCATGGAGGTGGAAACATCATTCTTTGGTTTTGCTTTTCTGCAAAGGGGACAGGATTACTGCCCCGTATTGAGGGGTGGATGGATGAGTCCATATATCGCAAGATCTTGGACAACAACCTCCTTTCCTCAGTAAGAGCATTGAACATGGGTCTTGGCTGGGTCTTCCAGCATGACATTCAACCGAAACACGCAGCCAGGGCAACTAAGGAGTGGCTTTGCAAGAATTATCTGAAGGTCCTGGAGTGGACTAGCCAGTCTCGAGTCCTGAACTCAAAAGAAAATCTTTGGAGGGAGCTGAAAGTCCAAATTGCCCAGACCCAGCCCTGAAACCTGAAGGATCTGGAGAAGCTCTGTATGGAGGAGTGAGCCCAAATCCCTGGTGCAGTGTGTGCAAACCTGGACAATAACTACAGGACACATATGATCTCTGTAATTGCAAACAAAGGTTTCTATACCAAATATTAAGTTCTGCTTTTCTGATGTATCAAATACTTATGTCATGCAATAAAAAGCAAATTAATTACTTAAAAATCATACAATGTGATTTTCTGGACTTTTGTTTTAGATTCAGTCTCTCACAGTTGAAGAGTACCTATGATAAACATTACAGACCTCTACATGCTTTGTAAGTAGGAAAACCTGCAAAGTTGGCAGTGTTTCAAAAACTTGTTCTCCCCACTGTACATCGCACCCTCTGTTCACAAGGAAAAGAGTCTGACCCACCCAGAGATGTAGTCTGTTGCATTATAGACTACCAACTTAAGGAAGAGATACTATGGAAAGCCCACAACAAAATCCCACTGTCATACAAAGCCACAGATGTATTCCAGGACCTCTCCAACATTACCCTTCAGCGAGAGAGCTCTGTCCCCTCCTGCAGGCTATCCGCATGAAGGGGTTATTAGAGGTGGGCGTTCCCCTTCTGCCTATCAGCCTCCTCTTAAGGCCGCAACACACTTCTTGAGTTGCCAGAAGATCTTTGTCACTTTTGTGACACTTTGGATATCCTGTTCATGGAGGTGCCCAAATAGTATGCTGAATTCCGCCCGCACACTGCACAGCATACTCCATCCAGAACCAAACGCATGGAAACACAATCTCGGCCGGCCGCTGGGGGGAACAAATCGGTCAATTTCTTTGGTCTGTCCCTTTCTTTTTTTTTTGGACATGGTGACCGCTGCTTTCCCCTCATTCTCCCCTGTACGTGGATACCTTTTTGGGGTGTGTAGAATAACTGTGAGCCGCTCTATGCTGACCATTGTTGCAGAGCTCTCACCTCACACCACCATCCGCTCTGGCTGCCTGCTCCACCCCTCTTGCTCAGTTGATTTGTTCACAACCAATCTCCTATTGGTAATGATATTTCTTATGTACCTAATTGAGTATCAGTGGCAGCCAGTACGGATTGACATGTCAGAATTCCTGTAGAAATACCAGTTCAATATTCTTGGACCCCCCTTCCCATTGGAGGGAGATATGCACATTGTTGTGTCATGTCACATTGTATGTCTTCATATACTATGATGTTTGTATTACTCTTTCTTATGTCTTTCCTGGATTGTATAAATAAAACAAATAAAATAGAGATTAATCATGGTAGAAGATTTTGTGAATATGAGGTCATACATGTATTAGAAGCATCTCTATTTCCTGCATTACATCTTTAATTTGAAAGAACAATTAGTGCAATAAAACATTTTAATTGACTGTTCGAAAAGGTAAATACAGTGTGAATAATAGTGAGAACCATTAAAGCAGAAAGTAATAGACTTTATTAGAGGCTAAAGCTATT
This sequence comes from Rana kukunoris, assembly GCA_029574335.1. Lineage (NCBI taxonomy): Eukaryota > Metazoa > Chordata > Amphibia > Anura > Ranidae > Rana > Rana kukunoris. The sequence goes on from CM056053.1 coordinate 244,024,275, forward strand.
CTTCTATCACACCCTAGAGAAAGCTGAAAATGCATACGGTAGTTAAGTTAAATGAGAAATAAAGGTAAATGGGGCATGAATGAACAAATGGATTTGAAAAAAAAAAATGAGATTACACTTTAAGATTATGTAGAAGTAGCTTCTGCTTACTGTAAATAAACATGAATGATCATCCAAAAAAAACAACTCACTGGAACGGAACACATAAGGACCAATGTTACTACATTTCCCTCCTAATTGAGTTGGATAAACAATACGTACAGTATTACTTACTGCATTTATGATTGTGTAATGTAATGAGGTACCTTGATAGAGGTCTTTAGGGAAGAAAAAAATATTGCTGTACAGATATTTTCTTCTTGAATATGTAATACACATACAGTAAAAAAAAATCATGAGACATATACTATTTCTCCATGACAAACTATAGGCTTTTTATACAGATTTAAAGATATTTATACATAAAATAGTTCAACTCTAGTGGGGAATAGGAGAGATCACCCACATCCCTAATGACACATCAGAAAAACATAGGGAAACCCTCTAATGGTACTACAAAGGGCAATAACTTCAAAAAGTAGTGCATGCAGACAATTCATTATAATAAAAAAAAATATTAGTTTAATACAAAATCTAAAAAACATAAATACATGGAGATCAAAACTGCATATTGAATTGATGTCATGGATATGAGAGCATAATTAAAACCCTTTCATGACTAAGCCTATTTATGACATTTGGTGTTTACAAGTTAAAATCTGTATTTTTTGCTAGAAAATTACCTAGAACCCCCAAACATTATATATATATTTTTTAGCAGAGAATCTAGAGAATAAAATGGCGATTGTTGCAATATTTTATGTCACACGGTATTTGTGCGGCGGTATTTTAAACACAACTTTTTGAGAAAAATGAACTTTAATGAATTTAAAAAAAAATGAAAAAGTAAAGTTAGCCCAATTTTTTTGCATAATGTGAAAGATGAAGCTGCGCCGAGTAAATAGATACCAAGCATGTCACGCTTTATAATTGCACGCACTCGTGGAATGGCGTCAAACTACGGTACCTAAAAATCTCCATAGGCGACGCTTTAATTTTTTTTTACGGTTACCAGGTTAGCGGTACAGAGGAGGTCTAGTGCTAGAATTATTGCTCTTGCTCTCACGATCGCGGCGATACCTCACATGAGTGATTTGAACACCGTTTTCATACGCGGGCGCGACTTCCGTATGCGTTTTCTTTGTTGCGCAAGCTCGTGGGGAGGGGGGCGCTTTAAAAAATTTTTAATTTTTTTTCTTATTTATTTTATTTATTTTTATAATATTAAATTGTGTTTTTTTTTTTTTTACATTTTGATTACTTTTATTGCTGTCACAAGGAATGTAAACATCCCTTGTGACAGTAATAGGTGGTGACAGGTACTCTTTATGGAGGGATCGGGGGTCTAAAAGACCCCCGGTCCCTCCTTTACACTTCAAAGTATTCAGATCACCGAAAACGGCGATTCTGAATACTGTTTACTTTTTTAAATCCGGCGCCATTGACAGCCGAGAAACCCGGAAGTGACGTCATGACGTCGCTTCCGCGTTTACACATTGCAGGCTGAATCAAAGCCGCGTACAGCTTTCATTCAGTCTGCGGCCGCACACAGGACGTGTCGGATCGAGGATCGGGTCTCCCGGTGGGACGGGAGGCCCGGTCAGAGCGGCGAGAGGCGGCGGGAGGGGGGGGGTGTCCCCTCCCGCTCCTCCGGCATAACAACTGAGCGGCTTTTAGCCGCATCGGTTGTTATGTTTGGAAAGCCAATCGCCGGCTCTAAACAACGGTACCGGAATGATGCCTGCAGCTGCGGGCATCATCCCGGTATAACCCCTGAAACCCAAGGACGCATATGTGCGTACGCTCGGCGTGAAAGGGTTAAACCACTTAGTTACAACACTCTTGTACACAAGTACATGGTGAATCTCTATGCATTTTAGATTTTTTTTGCGTGAATCCTCTTCATCAGGAACAAGTGGTGTAGAAGTTTATCAAATCTATAATTCATAAAGATACAAATAAGGTCTACCTACCATCCTGGTAATGGAATTTGGGGGGACCCCCACGCATTTTTTTTTCTATTTTGGTTTGGGGTTCCCCTTATTATTTATACCAGACCCAATGGGCCTGGTAATAGACTGGGGGGGGAATCCATGTCATTGTTTTCAATGACTTTTATCTGTGTTGTCGGGACCCGACAATTCATTATAGCCACAAGTAGTTTAAATGACTTTTTTTTTCCTTTAAAATTTCATTTTGTGCAGGGACTTTTCTAAGCACGGGAAACATGCACTAATTTACAGGCATACTATAGACCACCCCCAGGTACAAAATGTAAATGAATATTTCACTTTTATTGTTTCACTTTAAGCATTATTAAAATCACTGTTCCTGAAAAAACTTCAGTTTTTAAAACTTTTTATGACAAAAACTTGCATATTAACCTTTAAAATTAGCACTTTTGTTGGGAAAATTGACATTTTAATTTGACAGATTTCACCAAACCCCTGCCAAACCAAACCCAAGGTAGTTTACCTCATCACTAGTATATATATATATATATATATATATATATATATATATATATATATATATATATATATATATATATATATATATTATCTTATTTATACCAATCATTTAGTTATACAAGAAAATATGTAGGAAAATCGGTGTTGGCTTACACAGGTCATGAAAAGACATTGGAAAAGCAACACTTTTTTGATATTTAAAAAGAAAAAATAGGCTAGGAAAAATAAAACCAATTGCAATGGTTGATTTTTTTGTGTATGTGTGTGTATATAATAATGTGCAAATGTAAGTGTAAAACAGTCATCCAACAGAGAAAGGCAAACATACACTGAAGGGTAAATGTTAAGTAACTGGAACAACTTGTTAAAGGTTTATTGTGCAGACAATAAGGTGATAACACTAAAGGGACAAGATTTATTAGGTGTCTAAGTTTACAGAAAACAAATTAAAGTGTTGGTAAACATTGAAAAGAAAGTACAGGAGAAAGTGAATAATAAGAATATTGTGAATTTTAATTAAAAGATACTGTATGTATGTGTGTGTATACAGGGGCGGACTGACAACTCATGGGGCCCCGAGGCAATAGAAGATTATGGGGCCCCCGGGCTTACAGACGGCCACCACGCCAGGAGGCAGTGAAGAGGCGGGGCAGCTAAAATCTCTGGATTTTCACATCAAAAGCATGTCAGTTTCGGACATATCAGGGACAGATGTAAAAAAAACACAGATTTTTACATACTGTCCCTGGTTTTTACTGAGCCTGGCAACCCTGATGGGGCCCCCTAGCGGCATGGGGCCCTCGGGCAGTGCCCGAGTGACTCAATGGACAGTCCGCCCCTGTGTGTATATTATATATATATATATATATATATATATATATATATATAGTATATTTTGCATTTAGAATTCACATTATTCTTATTCATAAACCTGGGACAAATATATTTTCCATCCTGCACACAATCCATATTTTTTCCTGGCTTCCTGTCACGATAGATATATATATATATATATATATATATATATATATATATATATATATATATATACAGTATAACATTTTGTATAAAATGAATTCAAATTCGAATAGAAAAGATTAGAATGGAATAGAAAAGGAAAACAAGAGAATAGAATAAAATATAAAATATATATATATTATTCTATTCTTTTCTATTCTTTTCTATTCTTTTATATAGTTTATATGGCTTTAATTATTTTCCAATCTATTCTAGAATTCAAATATATATTCGAATTTCGGAAGACTGTATGTTTATTTTATACATTCTAATAACTTCTATTCTATTCTTTTTGATTATATTGCTTTATTGTTTTTTATTCTATTTAATCATAGTTTTTATAAAATCTATTTCTATTTTTTTCAAATTCGATTCAAATTTGTTTTCAATTCGATTCGAATTAGAATCGAATTCGAATTTCGTTCGCGTTTTTCGAATTTGTTTAAATTCATTAATTATTATTCGGAAATTCTAATGCATCTGAATTTCCGAATAATGAAAAATTTGTCCAAATTCGAATTCGTAACGAAAGGAAATGCACATGTCTAGAATATGCTTTGATCTAATTGTAGCCCTGGATGTATGTTTGGGGTCGTTGTTCTGCTGTAAGGTGAACCTCCTCCCAGTCTCAAGTCTTTTGCAGACTCTAACTTCTATTGCCTCGTACACACGATCACTTTTTGTGATGAAAAAAATAGTAATTTTTCTTCATGAAAAAAAACAACATTTTTCAAACTTCATTTTCAAAAATGACGTTGCATACACACCATAATTTTTGGAAAATGATGAACAAAATGACGGCACTCTAAAGGGGAAGTTCTATTTGCCTTGAGGCTGCTTTTAGCTGGTTACTTGTTAGTAAAAGACGATTCCTGCTTTTTTGTCTGTTACAGCGTGATGAATGTGCTTACTCCATTATGAATGGTAGTTTTACCTCCCGTCTCCTAACTTGCTTTCTGGGCATGTGCGGGTTTAAAACGTCATTTTTTACATCGTTTTGCCCACACATGATTATTTTTAATGACCCAAAAAATGAAATTTTAAAAAATGGCATAAAAAATTCGAGCATGTTCGAATTTTTTTTTGGTCGTTTTACAGAAGACATAAAACGACGTTTTGCCCACACACAATCATTTTAAATGACATTTTTAAAAATGTCATTTTTTTATCACAAAAAGTGATCGTGTGTACGCGGCATAAGATTGCTTTGTATTTGGCTCTATCCATCTTCCCATCAAATCTGACCAGCTTCCCTGTCCCTGCTGAAAAAAAGCATCCCCACAACATGATGATGTTACCACTGTTGGCTTTTAGGCCAATAAGTTCAATTTTGGTCTCATCTGACCATAGTACCTTCTTCCATGTTTGCTGTGTCTCCACATGGCTTCTCCAAAACTGAAAATAGAAATTCTTATGGCTGTCTTTCTTCTTGCCACTCTCTTTTATAAAGGACAGATTTGCAGAGTGCATGACTAATAGTTATACTGTGGACAGATTCTCCCACCTGAGCTGTGGACCTTTGCAGCTCCTGCAGAGTTATGATGCTGTTTGTTCACTAATGTTCTCTAACAAATCTCGGAGGGCTTCACAGAACAGCTGTATTTATACTGAGAAGAAATTACACACAGGTGGATTCTATTTACTAATTAGGTGACTTCTGAAGGCAATTGGATCCACTAGATTTTAGATGCACATCACACTTTTTAGATATTTAATTGTAAACAAAAAAAATATGTGCCACTTTGAGTTGGTCTAGAACAAGGATCTCCAAACTACGGCCCTCCAGCTGTTTCGGAACTACATTTCCCATGAGGCATTGAAAAATTCTGACATTCACAGACATGACTAAGCATGATGGGAATTGTAGTTCCTGAACAACTGGAGGGCCATAGTTTGGAGATCCCTGGTCTAGAACATTAAATCCCAATAAAATACATTCACTTTTTTGGTTGTAATGTGACAAAATGTGGAAAATTTCAAGGGGTATGAATACTTTTTCAAGGAACTGTATATACAGTGCAGGCAGTGCAGTCAGTGCAAAGTATATAATACAGTGCATTGAAGTGGTTAAGGGGAACCCTATGACAGAATTAAGAAAACAACAGTGTGGGTCCCCCCAAAATCCATACCAGGCTCTTTGGGTCTGGTATAGATTTTAAGAGGAATTCCACATCAAAATAAAAAAAATAAAAACAAAGTGGGGTCCCCTCTAAAATCCATATCAGGCCTTTTGGGTCTGGCATAGATTTTAAGGTGAACTCCACACCAGCATTAAAAAGAAATTGGTGTGGGGTACCCCCAAAATCCATACCAGACCCTTATCCAAGCAAACAGCCGGGCAGGGCAGGAAAGGGAGGGACCATATCAGGCTGCTTGCCCCCAAAGCACCTTGTCCCATGTTGATGGGGACTAGGGCCTCTTCCAGACTCTGATAACTCTCCCACCCGCAGACTCAGACAACCAATGGCGAGGCTTGTCCGGTCTGCGGGCAGGGGGCTTATCAGAATCTGGAAGCCCCCTTTAACAAGGAGGCCCCCAGCTTCCAGCTCTCCTATGTGTTTTTGACAATTCCTTTTTCTGATGTCATGTTTTTTGAGGCATCCCAAAGCACCCTCCCCATGTTGAGGGCATGGTATTGTTTGGGGGGGTGCTCGCTCGTCTCCCCTTTTTCCTGGCCTCCCAGGCCGCTTGCTCAGATAAGGGTCTGGTATGCATTTTGGGGGGGTCCATGCCACACCATGTCACACCCCCTGAAGGGCCTGGTGTGGACTCGGGGGAACCAACATCGCACAACTTTACAGGCAGACTAAGTGGACCCCTAGGCACAATATTATAAGGAATTTTTAATTCTTATTGTTTTAAAAAAAGTTTTTTTGCATTGATACTAGGGCAGTACCCGGGTCCCTATACACTTTTTAAGGCAATAACTTTCATATAAACCTTTAAAATTAGCACTTTTGATTTTCCATGTTTGTGTCCCACAGACTTCAATAGGATTTGCATGTTTACTCAAGCTTTTTGCCTGTTCGCATGTTCTGGTGCAAACCGAACTGGGGGTGTACGGCTCATCCCTAACAGGGATCACTGTCAGGCATTCTAGGGAAATAAATTACACATATCATTTCCTAATAACCTATAACACTTTTGTAATTTTCTTCACAAGTTTTTGGAAAATGTGGAAAGAAAATTAAAACACATTTTTTTACAATTTTTTTTTACATATTTTTACAGGACTGATGGGTGATGATGAGGATCCACTGATAGGATGGCACTTTCTGGGGGGCACTGATGGGGCATAGATATGCTGTCTGCCTGTGCCTATTTCACTGTGCTGTGACCCATCCAGGGGGTCCCGCTACTGAGCTAATTCCTCACAATTAAGGATGAGCCGAACACCCCCCCGTTTGGTTCACAACCAGAACCTTCGAACGGGCCGACCGTTCACGCAAACATTTAGAACCCTATTAACCTCTATGGGACTCGAACGTTCAAATTCAAAAGTGCTAATTTTAAAGCCCAATATGCAAGTTATTGTCGTAAAACGTCTTTGAGAACCCGGGTCTTGCCCCAGGGAACATGTATCAATGGAAAAAAGAGTTTTAAAAACTGTAGCAGTGAAAAATTCCTTTAAATATCGTACCTGCTGAGTGTCTATAGTATGCCTGTGAAGTGGCACATGTTTAGAACTGTCCCTGCACAAAATGAGATGACTATAAGAAAAAGGTAATTTAAAACTGCTTGCCACTTTAATGTAATGTCTGGTCCTTACAATATGGATGAAAATCATTGAGAAAGATAGCACAGACACAGACAGTACACACACAACGTAGCTTTAGGTGCACACTGCAGAGGACACAGACAGTACACCATGTGAAAGTACTTGCAGCAATATCCTCTGCCTGTAGTATTAATATGAGCAGATCCCTGACTCTAGGAATAAATATGAGAAACACCAGCTTTACGTTAGGTGCACAATGTGCAGAGGACACAGGCAGTACACACCACATAGCTTTAGGTGCAAACTGCAGAGGACACAGGCAGTACACACCACGTAGCTTTAGGTGCACACTGCAGATGACACAGGCAGTACACACACCACGTAGCTTTAGGTGCACACTGCAGAGGACACAGGCAGTACACACCACATAGATTTAGGTGCACACTGCAGAGGACACAGGCAGTACACACACCACGTAGCTTTAGGTGCACACTGCAGAGGACACAGGCAGTACACACACCACATAGCTTTAGGTGCACACTGCAGAGGACACAGGCAGTACACCACGTGAGAATACGGCAGCTAGAACAATCGCCTGCCTGCCTGTCAGTAAATTAGGAAGAGTGGATCTAGCTAAACTATACAGTGTATAAATATATATACAACACCTGGGATGCATATATATCCTCTACACACTGTGGGCCAGATCCACATACCTGCCCCGCCGGCGCGGCGTGTCCCATTTACTCTACGCCGCTGTAAGTTACAGCGACGTATTCGTATCCACAAAGAAATGCCGCTGTAACTTACGGCGGCGTAGCGTAAATGGGCCGGCGTACGCGGGTGTATTTCAAATTTACTAGTGGGGGGCGCGTTTTATTATAATGATGGATGACTCGACGCAAACAACGTTTTTTTTTAAATGCGCCGGCCGTGGACGTATCCCTGTGCGCATGCGCAAAATCACGTCGCAAAACATCAATGAAAGCGACGTGAACATAACTTACGCAAATCCCTATTCGCGAATGGTTTACGCAAACGACGTGAACGACAAAAAAAATTACGCTGGCCCGACGTCCATACTTAACATTACATACGCTTCTATACAGCAGGGGTAACTTTACTCCGGGCCTACGCTTACGCAAACAACGTAAAAACACTGCGCCGGCCATACGTACGTTCGTGGATCGACGTATATACCTCATTTGCATATTAGACGTGGAAGGGCCCCTAGCGTCAAGCGTAAATAGGACACTTTAGGATGACGGCGTATCTAGTTTTGAGGATGCGCAAATTTGAAATTACGTCATTTTTCTTTTAGTAATTGTTTGTGGATCTGGCCCTGTAACATTAACTGACTAGCCAGCCTGCCTGCCTGCCTGCTCTATCTACCTACTAAAAATTACACAATCTCTCTCCCTGTCTTCTCTCTCTTAACAACCGCAACACACTACACAAGCCTGACCTGCAGGTGGCCTTTTATAGTGTGAAGCGTGTACTAAACCCCCTGTGCCATAAATGGCCAAAGCCACCCTGGCTTTGGCCAATTATGGCTTTTCTGTTTTTTGCAAGCTGTGATTGGCCAAGCGGGTCATAGTGCATACTTGGCCAATCATCAGCCAGCAATGCACTGCGATGCCGCAGTGAATTATGGGCCGCGAAACGCCACTCGAGTTTGGCGGAACGTGAGTTTGACTCGAATACGAAGCTCATCCCTACTCACAATATATACACTATTTTTCTAAGTATTGGGATGCCTGCCTTTACTCACACATTTGACATGTAACCACTTAAGCCCCGAGGCGTTTTTACAATTCGGCACTGCGTCGCTTTAACAGACAATTGTGTGGTCCTGCGACGTGGCTCCCAAACAAAATTTGCGTCCTTTTCTTCCCACAAATAGAGCTTTCTTTTGATGGTATTTGATTGCCTCTGCGATTTTTATTTTTTGCGCTATAAACAAAAATAGAGCGACATTTTTGAAAAAAAATCTATATTTTTTACTTTTTGTTACAAGAAAAATCAAATAAACTAAATTTTAGTCAAACATTTAGGCCAAAATTTATTCAGCCACATGTCTTTAGTAAAAAAAATCTCAATAAAAAAGAAAATTAGTTACCTAGCGGCAACAGCGACACTAATACAGCGATCAGAAAATGATTGCTTAGTGACGCTGGCAATAGGGAGTGAAAGGGTTAACTAGGGCGGTGATCAAGGGGTTAAAACTTTATTAGGGGGGGGAGGAACGGGGCTACCCTGAACCTAACACTAACTGCCTGTCACACTAACTGTTACACTGACACTAAATGTGATCAGTACATATATGTATACATATATACTTTGACTCTTCTCTCCTCTCAGCGGTTTGAAATACCGCCAAGAGGAGCGCTGCATCACTTCCTCTGCCAGTGTTTACATTTTACTGGCAGAGGAAGTGACACGGCGGGACACGATGGGATTGGCTGGGAGCGATCACGAGGGGGCGGACAGAAACGAACAGCCGCCCCCCTCAAGACGGATCGCTCCCAGAGGTAAGCCACCGAGCCGCACGCAGTGGAGGGGTTCCGATCGGATCCCCGACCCGCTAGAAGGCAGGGACATAAATATACGCCATCTGCCTGTACATGCCATTCTGTGGACGTACATAGGCATGTGGCGGGCGTTGGTTTAAGTGGTTATATAGCATTCAAGTCTGAGTCCATAGGGTTCAAAATGAGTTGGTCCAGCCTTTGCAGCTATAACAGCTTCAACTCTTCTGGAAAGGCTGTCTACAAGGTTTAGGAGTGTATCTATGCGAATGTTTAACTATTCTTCCAGAAGCACATTTGGTGAGGTCAGGCAATGACAAGAAGCTAATCAGCTACCATGCACAGCTGCACCAGATTCTTAGTGCACCAGTTTTAGTTAATCTCTCCCACTATCTTTCACACAAACCAATTAATATACACTTATTGGGATTTTTTATTTTTATCAAAGATACAGCAGAAATGCATTTTGACCTAATTTTATGAAAACATTTGATTTTTATCTTAAAGTTAGTTACCACAGCAACATTAGAAGAAACAGACTTAGTGGCGGACCATATGCTAGACAATTCAGTAGCATTAAATGAGCGATTAAGGCCTAGTTTCCATTTGTAGACATATGAGGAGGGGACCAGTGTTATTACTAGCTAAAATTTGCTTATAGAGGAACAAAAACAAGTCCTCTAGCATGAGGGTCAGAAATACACATGCATTCAAAACACAACATCTGGGATATGTGTAAGTTAAAATTGAGATAAGGTTGGAAAAAAATTGATTTGCAAATATGGAACCAGTTCCGATTGAGGAAATCCAAATGTATTACACAAAGTAGGAAAAGAATGTATGGAGGAGGCATATACCAAATTATATAAACAAGATAAATTATCTGTATTCCATGCTTTGAAAGAATTAGGAGTGATCCAGGCAGGGTAAAAAGCGTGATTTTTAACAAAAGAAAGGAGTGAGAAGATTTAAGACCAAGAGACGTTTCTGAATCTGTCCCAGATGGATAAAGAATGAATGTTTTGTTATAGGATTGCAAATAAAAGTTGATCAGTTGGTCTTTAACCATAAAATATTAGATACTGAAATAGGGTCACAGCCATAGGGTGTGCATGCAGCATGATAGCAAGCAGAAATATTTGGGAGACCTCAACCTCTGCAGCATTGTGTGAGACAGAGAGCGGATTTAGAGGTTCAAGATTTTAGTTTTACCCAAGTTAAAGGAGATAATTATTTGCTGTATAAGCCATAAAAAATATGATATGGTGAGGGCGTGGCGTTGGCGCGAGTGCGATGGACGTGTGAGCGCGTGAGCGCGGAGCTCCGGGCACAACGGGGATACCAGCGGCTCGTATCGACCCTCCACTTGCAGATTTCCACCTCTAGTCTCGAGCAGACACCACCTGCACACCTCCGCCATGCCAGGGAAGCGGAGATCGGTGAAGAAACCGCACCGCTTAACGGACTTTTTCGCTCCGCCGGAGGTCGCGTGGGGCAAGATGGCGCGAGGCCTACTCTCCTCAGCAGGACTCCTCCAGAGCCAGGCAACTGCGAAAGGTATTCGCTCCATCCCACACCGCTGACTCACTCCTCTCCCCCGCCTACACCTTCCTCCTGTAGCCCGGCCAAATCAAAGCCCCGCATGGAAGGACAGTGAATAACAGGCCTACCAGCCCGTCAGCTAGCCAGGGCCTCAGATTCGGGAGGACACCAGAGATCTGCTGAGTCCATAATATCGTTCCCCACACAAAATCAGCCTGTATTGGACACTGTCCTCAAGGACATGTTGATCTCTTTGAGAGAAGCACCTTGCAAGCTGACATGGCATCATGCATGCATCGCTTATCTGGGGACATACAAGAGATGGGTCATAGAGTACACCATATAGAGTCCAAAATGGAGGAGTATGCCTCTACAATTAATGACTTGGTGGATGCTAATGAGGAGAGAGAGACGGATACAGACTGGATTAAGGCCAAACTGGCCGACATCGATGACAGGGCCAGAAGGAATAATCTGAAAATCAGGGGAATACCCGAATCTGTTTTGCAATCTGACCTACAACATCATGCCATATCTTTGTTTAAGGCCTTGCTACCAGACCTCACTGATTTGGACGTCACTATAGACCGCATCCACCGTTTACCGAAGCCACCTCATCTGTCGGATCAGGTTCCGAGAGACGTGTTGCTCCGCCTCCATTTTTTTCACGTTAAGGGAACAACTCGTGACCGCTAGGCGGAAACGGGAACAGATCCCGGAGCAATGCCGAAACGTGCAATTTTTCGCGCTGACCTATCACAATACACATTGATGAAGAGAAGGAACCTCAACTCTGTAACGAAAATCCTTTGCAACCATAAAATAATATACCGCTGGGGCTACCCCACTAAGCTATCCATCACCAAGGACAACAGGAACTATACTGTTTTTTCCTTGGAGAAAGGTCTTGACCTCCTTAGGGAATGGAACATCCTTCCTGATGACGATGAGACGCAGACCATGACTAGCACTCCACGCCAGGTGGACTCGGATGGAAGCAGGTGACACCAAGAAATGCAAAATCTCATGCTTAATGTAATAGGGAGGGAGGAACTAGGGAGAGATGATATTGTATCCCTTGCCTACCCTGGACTGGTTCGTCATTGACCTTTATACCCTTTAATGTTGCAGCTGTTCGCTGCCCGGTTTGACTTGTCACACACTCTAGCTGCTGTTTTGATCACAGCAGCATTGTTTTGCTGTTTGAATATTTTCTTTCAATTTTTTACTTTTTGTTTTTCTTTAGTCCTGCCTTATTCACACTTTTCCTTTCTCCACCACCCCTACCTGAGAAGATGAGTACGCAGATGTCAACACCTCATAATAGGCGATCGAAAGAGGACATTCGGCTGAACCTGACCCTGTTACCACCTTACCACTGTGGTCATGGACCATGCTGCGCACTGGTCCCGTGTGAGGGATCGGCCTTCATAGCATATACTCTGTATCTCTATAATGCCGCTGAGAGTTGTATCTATGAATGTTAAAGGAACTGAACCATCCAGTGAAACGAAATCTATGTGGAGAGAGGCCTTATTGCATAATGGGGATATTCTTTGCATTCAAGAGACTCATTTCCAAAGTGCTCACATAAGTGCTTTCCCCACGTATTTACGGCTAACGCGGACACCAAAACCAAAGGGGTATTGATTGCCATACGAGACTCGGTTGCCTTCTCTTTGCATGCACAGATCCAAGATCCACTGGGGAGATTTCTTATATTAATCTGCAAAGGGAACTCTGTAATTTATACCATAGCTTCTGTATATGCCCCCAACACTCGCCAAATCCGTTTTTTCAACAAAGTTGCCAGGAAAATGTCTGCAGTCCGAAAGGGTTACCTTATACTCTGCGGGGACTTCAACATCGTTCCTGACCCCGGAATTGACTCTACCTCTAAATCCACACGCCACCAACCTTCTCTATTACCACTATTACACCGCCAGGGTGTCTTTGATTGCCTGGCGCTGTTTGCACAGCAACGAGAGGGACTTCACCTATTTTTCTCCACCTCATGGGGGTATATACCCGAATAGACCTTTTCCTGGTAGATCAACAGGTCTTGTTGAAAACTAAGGTCAGTTGAGATTAACACGATCACGTGGTCTGACCACGCGTCACTGGTTCTGACGGTGGAGGACTCTATTCCCTCCAACCGCCAGCCCTGTATGGAGGTTTAAAAATTTTCTTTTACAGCATGCTGATACAAGGGAACAGATTAAATCGCATTTGGTAAAAAAATTGCTGACAACGTAGGTTTCGGTCCAAAACCCTTATGTAGTGTGGAACGCCCATAAGGCGTATATGCGTGGTATAGGCATTCAGTTGGGGGCAAGAATTAAAAGGCAGAGGCAGCAGCGGGGTGACTGAACTAACAGACCATATCACCAAATTAGAAGTACGTAATAAGTCTAATACTACCCCAATAGTTTACTGAACAATTGAGTAAACTTAGATATGACCTTAGGATCCTACTTTTAGATGATTTTGAACGGATAACTAAAAAACTTAGGATGTCCTATTATTCTACTGGCAATAAGGCGGGTAAGTTATTTAGTAAATACTCTTAAAGGTCATAGGTATAAGACCAAAATCCCCTTTCTTTTTCACCACAGGTCAAGTCAGAAACTATACCACCCCCAAGAGATGGCAGATGCCTTTAGTGAGTACTATAGTTCTTTATACAATTTGAAGGATGATCCCTCAACTACTCAACCCTCCACAGAGGGCATTGAACTATTTCTGAGCAAACTAGATATCCCTACATTGTCACCAGAACATCTCGCCTTTTTAAACTCACCATTTACTGCTCAAGAACTAACCAAAGTTATTGAATCCCTCCCTATAAATAAATCACCAGGCCCAGATGGTTTCAGTGGTGAATATTTCAAGGTATTCAACTTGATTCTCTCCCCTCAGTTGTTGAAAGTATTCCACGCTGCTGCTGCCTCTGCCTCTTTTTCACCAGAAATGTTAGAAGCATTGATTATTACCTTGCCTAAGCCGGGGAAGGAGCCCACCCAACCCTCTAATTTTAGACCGATCTCTTTATTGAACATCGACGTTAAGATATACGCAAAACTTATAGCTTTACGTCTGGTGGATATCTTGCCATTGCTGATCCACCCGGACCAAACTGGTTTCACGAAACACAGGCAAACGTCAGATGCTACTCGGCGGATGATAATATTATCCATTTGGCACAGGCACAGCGAAGGCCTTCTCTGCTCCTCTATTTGGATGCGGAGAAGGCCTTTGACCGAGTGCATTGGTCATACATGAAAAGAGCACTAGAGTATTTTGGATTTGGGGGCAATATATTGCCGCTATTCTGGCTTTGTACTCCACACCCTCAGCCAGAGTTCTTACGTCGGGCATCCTATCCACTCCATTCACTATATCTAAGGCCGCGTACACACGAGGGGATATGTCCGCTGAAAACGGTCCGATGGACCGTTTCAGCAGACATCTCCGCTCGTGTGTATGGGCTAGCGGACAGATTTCTCCACCCGACAGATTTCAAAGCAAGCTTTGAAATCTATCCGGTGGGAATCTGTCCGCCCGACATGTCTGCTGGTTAGTACACTTACCAGCAGACATGTCGTCCCCCACCGCCGCCGCGCCGCTGCCGAATGGATTCGGGCGCATGCGCGGAAGTGTTTTACTTCCTGGTGCGGTGACATGGCGGTGACGCGGCAGCGTCAACGTCACCGCCGCGTCACCGCCACGTCACCGCGCCGTCCGGCGGCGGGGAATTTGATCCGATGGTGTGTACACGCCATCGGATCAAACTCCCGATCGGACATATCCGATGGAAATGGTCCGCGGACCGTTTTCATCGGATATGTCCGATCGTGTGTATGGGGCCTAATGGAACGAGGCAAGGATGCCCCTTATCACCTCTTATATTCAATTTAGTAATGGAACCTTTCGCCATACACGTGAGGTCCCATCCGGATATTAGAGGGTTCAAAGTTGGTAGTCAAAACACACTCGATAAGCCTTTTTGCCGACGACATAATATTAATTATGTCCGAGGTGGGTCCTTCCCTTGCTGCGGCATCTGATGCATTAAAACTATTTAACAAGGTGTCGTACTATAAAGTTAACGAAAGCAAGTCTTTCATTCTGGGGTTAGGTGTTAATTCTACTACACGTACCGTACTTGAGTCCCGATTCCCCTTCAAGTGGAAGGATGATGGCATTAAGTATTTAGGTATAACATTGACTGCCAAAGTGGAAAACCTGGTGAAGGCTAATTACACCCCCTTCCTCCTGGAATTGAGCAATAAGTTACAGAATCTTTCCTGGAAGGAATCGACCTGGTCAGGGCGGTTGGCTGCATTTAAGATGATGATCTTGCCTCAATTTATTTTTTTGTTTAGAAAACTCCTGTTCCGGTGCCTGAAAAGTTCTTTGCCTCGGCACAGTCTCAAATTAATAAATATCTATGGCAGGGTAAGAAAGCTAAGTGTGCTATGCATAAATTGTTGAAATCTAAACTAACGGGAGGAGCAGGTCTTGTCATCATTAAAGATTACTATGCGGCCTCCATTGGC